>JAPXFQ010002763.1:0-1200000 GCA_028564705.1 Apricaphanius iberus
TCCTGTCCAGGGTGTACCTTGCTTCTAGCCCCTTGACCGCTGGAGAGAGGCAGTCATCGGGCTAGAAGGACTAATCTTGCTGCGGTCCGTTTGCATTAGCTTAGCATAAACAATGAAAGTGAATTGTAACAGCTAACTTTTCACGTGCAAAAGCTACAAAAACATACTAAATTATGATCATTCCTGGTGACCTTCATAATTACTTTGATTGCAACTGAAAATAATAAGTAACACGAATGAATCACAGGAGCCAATTAAGACTCGGGGCTACATTATGACAAATCACTGCTGTAAGCCACTGCTGCAAGGCGCAAGGACGTGCACAGTGCCTGCATAGGACATCTACTTCCGTAAACACAAATGTGTGAGCTGCAATTATTTATTTTTTTATTGTAGTTTAAGTATAAGTCTAATGCCAGAAAAGGGTCGTGCAGCATCACAACGTTTTACAGAATTCCATCCTATGTGAAATTAAGAAGACAATGGCTTGCTTCCCTTAGGAACTCGTCTAGCAGCACCAGTAGAGAGAATTTATCAATATCTGATTTGCGAAGAGCATTTAGAGGACTACAAAGAAAAAATGTGATATTCAACCAGAAAGATGGTACTGTGACTGAAGTATATGGCAGCCCCATCCATTTTTTGTACTGATACTGAAAGAAGTGCATCATCAATGGCTGTAAATGATGTTTTATTCACCATAATTCTTTGGGTATTACTTGGTTATTATGAATTACTATAATTGTGCCGTCTGACTGACATCGTCACCTCCAGGTTTATTGTATAACATTTACAACAGTTAACGCTATAATAACTGTAAACAGCGAGGTTTTTAGAGTAAATCACTTTTAAGTGCTGTTTGCTGTGCTGTGTCATGTCCTTGCGCCTTGGACGGACAGCTTACTGTTGTAGTTTGTCGTAATGTAGTCCCAAATCTAAATCGGCTCCTGAAATTCCTTCATGTTACTTACTACTTTTGATTCAAAATCGATACGATTATTGAGTTCACTAGGAATAATTTGGATCATTACTAAGTTATTTTCCTGATTTTTGCACACACATTTAGCTGTTACCACATTGTTTATGTTTAGCTAAAGCAAATAGACTGCTATCAGATTAGGAGAATAACTGGGCTGGTTACAATATGTTTTTTTCTTGCTTATTTAACTCTCAGGAATATGGCAACAGACTAAATAGAACATCCCTTTAAAAAGTTAATTATTATTGTTACTGATACATTTTCGAATTCGGAAGAGTAATTATTTTAATTATTAATTTAGATTTTAAAGTCATTTTTGTATTTGTAAAAGCCTATCTGAAGTTTGTTTATCAACTGTTCATTCTAACTACATGGAGAAGGCACGCTAAAAACACGTTGGCCGAGTCTCCTCTTTTCTAAAAAATCAAAATATGGTCATCCTACATTTGCATATTATGAATAATAATGAATAAGGCTGGTAATCCTGTTGCTCTCTGCCCATCCACATCCATTACAAATTTGAACCTCCTAAAACAGGAGCTCAACAGCATTTCTTTCCACAAAAAATCACTCAATGCATTCATTCCTACTAGACATCAGCAGATTTATTTAAAAAAACAACTGAACTATATATTTAAAAAGGTTTCATATCACAATCTTCCGTAGAAAAGGGTCAGTCATGATGCTGGTTTATCTTTTTTTCCTTCTACTAAGTTTTCCATGTTTGCATACAGTAGTCTATATATGGTCTGCTTTTTTAACAGTTATATTTTATAGTTATCAATGACAGTGTCCTAAAAAAGAAGTTCAAAGGCTTTACCAAGGATTTTTTTGGACCTATCATTATTCTATTATTCTATACAAATGTTAGGTTTCAATGTTGTGTGACAATATAAACTGGGGTTAATGTAATACTTATGTTTATATTATTTGAATATATATTTAAGGTTGATTATTCTCTTTTCAATTAATTTCTGTTGGCTGTCTTGTTTCTGCATTTTACTTCATTAAACCTGCGGATAGTTGCACTATTTGAACCGTGAATTATTTTCCAAAGATGCTTAATCTTTACAGTACATGAAGCAAACGTAACATCTTTAACATTAATTATGTTGTGATGTATCAATATGAAAGCCCATCATACCACTTATTTTAAACAGCTGGCAATCTAAAAGCACAGAGAGGCAACTTTTTTCATATCTACCTCTAAATTAAGGTTGAGAGAGAAGTGAAAGTATACCGCAGGTTGATTTGAGATGTGTGAAGGAAGTGGAACTGCTGAGAACAAGCTATGGCAGAAAAGTTATACCGAATAACACATGGTCTTTTTCCCCCTCTTTCTTCATGGTCATTAGACACAACACCGCATGCAGTTGTGTAGGCGGTTGCTTGTGGGATGACTCGAGGTAATTGTGTGGTGATCAGGGCCAGCCCTCTTCACCTGCCCATACACTAATTGGGCTGTTTTCTGGCTGTGTAGGTCAGGGATCGAACTAGAGAGAATATAGTTCTCAGGAAGGAATATATAAAAAACAATCATGAACAAGCCTGTTTTGAAGAACATGAAATAAGAGAGAAACAGTCGTTGGAAACATCTAATTGCAAGGATTTATTCAGCGTTTCCCGCTGTGGTTTCTTATACGAGTAGGTGCAGCACTCAGCAGGACAATTTCCAGACATCCCCGCAACTCAAAGTGGGCTTCAAATAGCTTCCACAGTTGGAAATAATCTAACTGGCCAGTGGTTTTTACACTAAATCATCGCTTCACAATAGCACATAAAGGCTTTTTAAAAGTCTTTTCAAACCAATCTTCAACATCTAATATGTATCGGACTTGCCTGTAAAAGGGCTGCTATAATTTATTTTTCAATTGTACCTTGATGTCAAAAGGGGATCGGCTACTGGTGTCATTTAACCTTCTGAATTTCTGCCATTATCCATGGTGAATATTAAGGGTAATTTAACGTAACAGCCCTTTTCTTTGTGTAATTATACCCATTACAGCAACATGAAGGATTTTACTCTGTCAGCTGTCTCTGTCTTTGCACAGGTTTGAGATTCAGCTCCCATTTTCCAAACCCAGAGCCAAACTCATCACACAGTGCCACAATGCACACTGGAGGGTCTTTAAGAAGGACTCTCATTAGGGGAACGGTGAGATGATTGAAAAGATGCCCGAAAGAATTTCGAGAGCCATTCCTTCTTTCATTAGTTGCATGTAAGCCTTAAGCTTTTGAAGTGAGAGCAAATTATTCACATCCAGTTTGGTGATGTGAACATAATTATAACATTCAATATTCAAATCTGAGGAAGATTTTCAGTTTTACAGCACTGGTTGTGTTAATTATTATTGGATGGTTTCCTGATGGATGCTGAAACTATATAATGTTAAAGATACTTTTATGCAAAATAACATGCATATGAATGTACCACTTCAGCAGTGAAGTGAGAAGAGCAAAATCTGTGTACTCCAACCGTATACAGGGACACTTTAGCTCCAATGACTCTGCAGCCGTGTGGAGGGGGTTGAGGGCTCTCACAAACTACAAGCCCAAAGCCCCCCAGGCCCTGAACGACCGGACTCTCGCCCAGGGCCTGAATACACACTACTGCCGCTTTGAACAGCCGTCTGCTCCTCACACCTCTGCTCCCCCCACCATCACCCCAACCATCAACGACCCCAGCACTTCATCAAAGGACTCCTCAGACCCCCCCTCCTCCCCCCCTGCCCTCTCCATCCAGGAGGAGGATGTGCGCCGACAGTTTTTGAGGCTGAACAGGAGGAAGGCCCCCGGGCCGGACGGTGTCTCCCCCTCCACCCTGAGACACTGCGCGGATCAGCTGGCCCCCGTGTTCACGGACATTTTCATCACCTCCGTGGCGCTCTGTCGCGTGCCGTCCTGCTTCAAAACCTCCACCATCGTCCCTGTCCCCAAAAAGCCACGGATCACAGAACTCAATGACTACAGGCCGGTGGCGCTGATGTCTGTGGTCATGAAGTCATTTGAGCGCTTGGTTCTGCCCCACCTCAAGGACATCACCGCCCCCCTCCTGGACCCACTGCAGTTCGCCTACAGAGCCAACAGGTCTGTGGATGATGCAGTCAACCTGGCCCTCCATTTCATCCTGGAGCATCTGGACTCCCCAGGAACCTACGCCAGGATCCTGTTTGTGGACTTCAGCTCTGCCTTCAACACCATCCTCCCTGGACTGCTACGAGACAAGCTCTACCAGCTCAGCGTGCCCGACTCCCTCTGCAGGTGGATCACTGACTTCCTGTCGGACCGGAGACAGCACGTGCGGTTGGGGAAGATTGTCTCGGACAATCGGACTACAAACACTGGGACTCCTCAGGGCTGTGTACTCTCCCCCTGGCTCTTCTCGCTGTATACAAACTGCTGCACCTCCAGTCACCAGTCCGTAAAGCTGATCAAGTTTGCGGACGACACCACCCTCATCGGACTTATCTCAGACGGTGATGAGTCCGCCTACAGGAGAGAGGTGGACCGGCTGGCTTCTTGGTGCAGTCACAACAACCTGGAGCTGAACGCCCAGAAGACAGTGGAGATGATCATGGACTTCAGGAAAGTCACAGCCCCACCGTATCCCCTCACCCTGATGGACTCTCCCACCCCCATCTCCATCGTGTACTCCTTCCGTTTCCTGGGCACCACCATCACCCAGGACCTCAAGTGGGAGCCAACCATCAGCTCCCTCATCAAGAAGGCCCAGCAGAGGATGTACTTCCTGCGGCAGCTGAGGAAACTCAAGGTGCCGACCGAGATGCTGGTGCAGTTCTACACGGCCATCATCGAGTCCATCCTCACCTCCTCCATCACCGTGTGGTTCCCCGGCGCCGCAGACCGGGACAAACACCGACTGCAGCGCATCGTGCGTGCTGCTGAGAAGGTGATTGGCTGCAGGCTCCCATCCCTCCGGGACCTGTTCTCCTCCAGGACCCGGAGGCGTGTGGGTCGGATCACAGCTGACTCTTCTCACCCTGGACACCGACTATTCTCCCTCCTCCCCTCAGGCAGGAGGCTACGGTCCATCCAGACCCACACCTTCCGCCACCTGAACAGTTTCTTCCCCTCCGCCATCAGACTCATGAACAATAACAAGACCAGATAGTTCAGTTAAAGACCCATGTAGGATAGAACCATCTGCACTAAGTAACTTTATTTTACTGCACTGTGTGGTCTGACCACACTTAGATCTGCTGCTGTCATTCACCTGCACATCTGTGAATGGAACCCTGCTGCTGTTCTCATGTTAAAAAGGATGTTTATCTTTTCATAGTTCTTTTATATACATACAGATTATAATATTTATAAAGACTTTAGCCTTATGGCTCATTCTTTTTATTTTATTTTTTATTTTATTTTTTATTTATTTTTATTTTTACTTATGTTAAATGTTTTATGTGCACAACTGTACCGAAAAAAATTCCTAGTTTGTGAACTTGTTCTCAAACAATGGCAATAAAACCGATTCTGATTCTGATAAAAAAAATCTTAAGTGCATTACAATGCTAGAGATATTGGGATATTTATGTAAGAACACCCTCAAAGAATACTTAATACAGATTAAAACCGACAGGTTCACAAATATATTTGCAGGTGCCAAATGTGTGAAAACCTAAGCTGAAAGTAAATGAAACGGCCCATCTGCTCCAAAATGAGCTCAACTAAGCAAATATTGCCTCTTTGCGCTGAAACAGTTTGCACATATATGAGGTACTATGTGAGCATTTTAGGGGAAAGTCTGCCCATATTTATGTAATTTTACTTAAGGTAGAATCAAATTGAGTGACATTCTTAAAGTCTTTTTTTATGACTTAACGCTTTGGTTTAATTTTTACCTACAATTAAACTAAAATCAAGTCATATTGAAAAAGCTGTGTCTTGAAGATTAAATAGTTTCCTAACAATGACCAACCACTTTGATACTTATCAGCAGGGGCGATTCTAGGATCAGATATTTAGGGGTGCTGAGCACCCAGAGAGCTGTCCAGCCAGGAAAGACACATTTGACTGCTTTGTACGTTTTAACACACACACACGCATACAACAGGACATATAATGTCAATTGGCATCCACTTAGCCAGTAGCACATTGGCTTTGATACCAGCGCATGCATCTGGCATAAGACCTAGAAAGTCACTGCTTATAAAAATGTTAAAAACTGACTGAATCAATCAGAAATTATCTTAAAATAACTGGAAAGGCAGAACTTGTAAAGTTTAGCCCTCTGCCAAGCACCTCAGTATAGTTCAGATTCCTCCATAATACCTGATCATCCCCAAAATGTAATCAATGGTTCCTTGGTCAATTCATGACATTTCCTGAATATTGCATCCAACTCCGTCAACAACTTTGAGTTATTTTGTTAACAGGCTGTGTTATTTTTATTTATTCATTTTATAATATCTTAGTCCATAGCTTATTCTTAGTCATTTTACATGTGTGTTGCCATAACATGTACATTTCCACACCATGGGATTAAGAGTCTGTCCATTCATTTATTCATTCAGACACAACAATATAAAGCTTTGTTTTTTCTAAATTAACAAGAAAATAAATTAATTAAAAGTTAAACGTTTTTTTTTCTGAATCAAAGTTTCTTTTTTTACCAATACAAGCTATTATTTCTGAAATACAATAAAAAACTAAAAAAGAAACCATTTTAAAGTTTTTGTAAAAAAGATAATTTTTACAAAAAGTACTTCATAACAAGATGTGTTTTTTAATAGTGATTAATAAATTAATAAATATCAATATAGTGTTTTTATGAGATGATCTGTAGGTATAACTAAAGCAACCTAAAGTGTCCATGCACAGTCCAAGGAACAGACATTTCTCAATTCAAAGAAACAGGAACTAAAACATGTCCTGTTTGTTTAGTTAAATTCACCTTTACTTTGTTTGTAATTTAGATGCTGAGAAATACTCATCTCTAAAGTATGTAAGGAGTTTTTCTCTTACATAAAATTAATTTTGTTGATTGTGCTGTTAATACAGAAACAGCTTTACTGTACCGCTTTACAGCTTTACTTTTTTATCGTGTTGCAGTTTACTTCAGTAGAATGTAAAAGGTGACAATAACTAGCTTATCACAATATATCAGCATGTATTAAACAATTATTCAGCAAAGATTATTTGCATGCAATAACAGCTCAATGTCAGTATCTTTTACTGGTTAGCTGAACATTCATCTCTCTGCAACATACTCCTGCTGGAGATTCACCAGTTTAAAGGCGGATCGGAAAAAAATATTGTTGCATAAACACAAAAAAAAGTATTACTTTTCAAGCAATAATGTATGTTTTTTTATAAATTTATATTTTGTAAAAAAAAAAGCACATAGTATAAAAAACTCTCCAACTTTAAGGGGTGCTTTGACTCAGTTTGGGGGTGCTACAGCACCCTGAAAAATGGCCTAAAATTGCCCCTGCTTATCAGCCTGGTTTTCGTGATCATCACAGCACTGAGACTGTGCGTTCCAATTTTCAATTACATTCGCATTAATACAGACTGTGGTAGAACCACATTGCTGGTTTTGTTGGACCTCAGTGCAGTGTTTGACACTGTTGACCACAAAATACTACTACTGGAGAGTTCGGTCAGACTCTCTGGTGCAGTACTTGGCTGGTTTGAGTCCTAACTGAAGAACAGAGATTTCTTTGTTTCAGTAGGAAACGTTTCATCAAAATGAACAGAAATCACATGTGGGGTTTCCCAGGGCTCCATCCTGGGGCCTGTTCTATTTAATATCTACATTTTACCACTAGCCCAGATTCTAACAACCAATAAGATTATTTACCATAAGTTTGCAGATGACACTCAGGTGTAAATTACAATGTCACCAGGTGACTATATACCGATTCAAGCTCAACTCACTCAACTTAAGAAAAACACATGCAAAAAGACAAAATACAAGCAAATTTCGAAAAACGACAAAATACGTAAAAAAATGCGCAGCAAATAAACTCCCACGCAACACATTTTATAAAAATTGCTGCATATAGACCACCACACAACAAATAAAAAATCCCTGCAAATAGACCACCACACAACACATAAAAAATGTGCTGCAAATACACCACAACACAATGGATAGAAGTGTGTATATAATTCTGGGGTTATTTTTCAGTTTTGAGATGATTCTGGAAAAGTATGCATTTCCGGAATGTCTTAAAGCATTATTGTATAATTTGAGATTTTCTATGTATATCTGATGATTTATTGTAATTTTATCTTTCCTCTATTTCCTTACTGCCACCCTGCAGCTCCTCTTTATTTTTTTAAGATCTTCATTTCTCCATGGTACTGTACGTTTTGAATGTATGTTTACAAGTTTAAGTGGAGCCAGCAGGTCAAGAGCAGAAGCCTACCGTTAAAATCATTTACATAAAATCACAGGGGGCAGGGGTACAGGAGGGAACTTTTTAAAAACTTTAAAAAAACCTGCAGTGACTTCAGGGGTTAGATGACGCTTCCTGAAAGTTCTCACAGAGGTTTCTAATTGGATAAAACTGGTGATTTTGAAAAACACACAGTAGTGGTCAGAGACAGCCAAGTCAACAACAGAGGACAAACTGGTGGACAGGCCATACGTGATGACCAAGTCCAGAGTGTGTCCTCTGTTGTGAGTAGACTACATGACATGTTGGCTAAAATCCATATGATTCAAAATATTAAAAAAAAATCTGTTGATAAAGCATCTGAAAGGCTATCTTTATGTAGATTCAAATCACAAGCTAAAATTATACTTTCATAAGAGTTGTGTAAAATTTATAAAAACTCAGAAAATTTTGTAATAAACAGTGCATGCCTATTTGGAGGCCTATAAACTGCATAATAAAAACTGCAGAGGCAACTGATAGTAGAGTTAAGAAACACTAAATGACTTAAGTCTTTAAGTTAGTCCCAGGCTGTGAAGAGCTTCCCCACAAGCAGAGGAGGACAGCAGACTACGGAGCAAGCTATTAGCTACAGTTAGCCACCATTAGCCACCAGCGTTAGCCTAGACGGACCTGTCAATCAAAAGGAAACGCCCCTAATTATTCATAATTTCAAGATAAAATTACAAATAAATGGAGAAGTTAGAAAAAAATGTACGCCCCTCAGCATTGTTATGATGGTAAACCTGAACTATCTAACCTAAAATGGTTTTTTGAACCAGGCTGTAAACATGTTTATTTTTGTGGTATAGTTGGCCTTTTTAACATGGGAGTCAATGGGAATTTGCTCCTTTTTGGAGCCAGCCCCCAGCGGGTGAGGGCTGAAATGTAATTTTTGCCACTTCCTGCTTGGCTTAACATTCTGCGGGTGGAGTTTGCCCCTTGGTATCAACCCAGCAGAGCAATCAGGTCCTCCAACTCTAGTTTACTAAACATCCTGAGAATCAGAACCAAACATGGAGAAGCATGTTTCAGTTTCTATGTTCCACAAATCAGGAACAAACTTCCTGAATTGATAGATTATTTCAAATCAAATATTAAAACTCTAACTTTTAGAGATGTTTTTGAGTAATGTTCTAATATAGAGGGCTGCACGGTGGCGCAGTGGTTAGCGCTGTTGCCTTGCAGCAAGAAGGTCGTGGGTTCATATCCCAGCCCAGGGTCTTTCTGCATGGAGTTTGCATGTTCTCCCCGTGTATGCATGGGTTCTCTCCGGGTACTCCGGCTTCCTCCCACAGTCCAAAAACATGCATGATAGGTGAATTGATCACTCTAAATTGTCCCTAGGAATGAATGTGAGTGTGAATGGTTGTCTGTCTCTCTGTGTTGGCCCTGCAACGGACTGGCGTCCTGTTCAGGGTGTACCCTGCCTAACGCCTGATAATTGCTGGGATGGGCTCCAGCTGCCCCGTGACCCTGAATTGGATAAGCGGTTAAGAAGATGGATGGATGGATGGATTCTGATATAGATTTTTCACAAATTTTCTTTTTATGCTTCTCCTAAATTTTTGTTTTTAATTAAATGCTAAACGTTTTCTCTAATTGATTCTCGTGTTTCATCTGTTTTAAATTTTCATACTTTTACATAATTGTCTATGATTTTTCTAAATATTTGTTCTTAATCAAATGCTAAATGTTTTCTTTTATTGTTTCTTTGTTTTCATACTTTTATCATATATTTGGTTTCTTTACCACCAAATCATGTAAATCACCTTGAATTGCCTTGTGTTGAAAGTGTGCTATACAAATAAAATTGCCTTGCCTTGCCTAAAATCCACTTGAATCATTTTATTAAATGCATTTTCAGTAATCCAGTGGAACACATAGGTGGTGGTACAACTGTGTAGGAGGCTTAAAGCTGTGTGTGGAAGAAGTGACGGAGACTGGTGTGACCGGGGACGGACACTGCGTATCGCATAATTTCCTGTTTGGTGACTAACTTGTTTGAAGCATCTCGGTGCTCTTGCCCTCTTTAATTTATCTAATTTTCTCTGTCCAGAAGCTTTTGTAAGTCATTCTAACACACAAACATGTTGAAACACTTATTTTCTGTTGGTGTTCTTTACGTTTTGGGAACTCGTTAAGTGTTAAACTAGTTTTCTGGGCTAGGTAAGGTATCGCTAGGTTAGCTTAGGTTTACTGCTAGCACGGCTATGGCTTTGTCTCCTGTTCCTCCATCTCTCTCTGAATCTCCTCCTGTCTCCTGTTCTCTGTGTCAGATGTTTAGCTACTCCTCTGCCTCCTTTGGCGAAGATGGTAGGTGTAATAAGTGCAGCATTTTTGTAGCCGTGGAGGTAAGGGTTTCTGAGCTAGAGGCGCGGCTCCGTGCTGTAGAAAAGCCAGGCCCAGCAGTAGCTAGTGCGGAGCCAGTTAGGACAGGACTCCTTAGCTGTCCTCCAACAGCTCCCGTGCAGACGGAACTTCAGGCGAACTGGGTGACTGTTCGTAGGAAGCTTAGCACCAGGCCCCAACGCGCAGCCAACCTCCGACCCCTTTCTGTGAACAATAGGTTCGCCCCGCTCAGCGACGCATCCGCGGAGCAGAAGAGGCCGATTCTTGTAATTGACAGCTCCATAGTTAGGAACGTGGCTCCAGAGACACGAAAGACCACTGTCAAATGCCTTCCAGGGGCCAGAGCTGCAGACATTAGGTCCCATCTGAAGCTTTTTGCCAAAGACAAACGGCGGTATAGCAGGATCATTATCCATGCTGGTGGCAATGACAGTTACGGCAATCGGAGGTCACTAAAATTAGTGTAGCTTCGGTGTGTAGGGCTGCCAAAAAGATGTCTGACTGTCATTTTTTCTGGACCCCTGCCTCATCGTACTAGCGATAACATGTACAGCGTATACTGTCGTTTCACCTTTGGTTGTCAAGGTGGTGTCCAGAAAATGATATGGGCTACATTGATAACTGGGGGACCTTCTGGGGAAAACCTGGACTATTACATAGAGACGTCATCCATCCCACCGCGGGCGGCGCTACCCTTCTTTCCAGGAACATTGATAGGGTTATCTCTAGTTCCCCAATGCCGTGACAACCCAGAGTCCAGGACAGGGAACAGGGACTGCCACCCACCCACTACCCTATAGAGACAGTTTCCCGTCCACTACCCAAAACTTATGAATTAAAAGTTAATGCTACTAGGGAAAAGTGTAAAAATCTCATAAAGATAAATACAACTCCGACTGAACAGAAAAATAAATAAATTAAATTTTGTTTACTAAGCGTAAGATCTCTCCCCTCAAAAACGCTCTTGGTAAATGACTTAATTTGTGATAATAATATTGATTTGTTTTGTCTTGCATGGTTGCAGGAAGAGGACCATGTCACAATAAATGAGACGAGTCCCCCTAGCTACTTAAACTTTATTGTCCCTCTAAGTACTGGTCGAGGAGGTGGAGTAGCCACCATCTTTCATTCAGATTTACTAATTAATCCCCAAAAAAATAATAGTTACAGTTCCTTTGAGCATTTAATCTTTAGCTTTCCTCATACACATAACAAAGGAGTAAAGGCACTTTTGTTCGTGGTCTTGAATTCTCCACCAGGCCCTTATTCTTAATTTTTAGATCAGATATCCGATTTTCTATCTGACTTAGTTTTAAACACTGATAAAGTTATTATAGTTGGAGACTTCAATATTCATGCTGACATTGAAAATGATAGTCTAAATACAGCTTTTAACATTATCTTAGACTCAATAGGCTTTACTCAAAATGTGCAGGGACCAACCCATTCTTGTCACCAAACTGTAGATCTTGTGTTGACTTATGGCATTGACTGTGAAGAAATAACAGTCTTTCCACAAAACCCTATCCTGTCTGAACATTTTCTGATCACTTTTGAACTTATTCTAACTGACCATTTCAAACCTGAAAGAAAACGTCATTATACCAGAACGTTATCAGACAATGCTGTAGCAGGTTTTAAAGAAGCTCTTCAAACTTTAGTTTCCTCAGTATATAAAAGTACAATAGAAAATAGTGATTTAACTCCTGACCCCTCACAACTTGACATTTTAGTTCATAGCGTTAATTCCTCCCTGCGTCTGGCAATAGACAAAGTTGCCCCCTTGAAAAGGAAGGTGGCTAGCCATAGAAGATTAGCTCCCTGGTTTATTTACGTAGGTATGTACCCTAAAGCAGACTGCTAGAAAACTAGAGAGAAAATGGCGGTCCACGCATTTACAGGATTCTTATTTAGTGTGTAAAAATAGTCTATTGCTATATAAAAAGAACCTTCGAACAGCCAGAACAACATATTTTTCATCTTTAATCGAGGAGAATAAAAACCATCCTAGGTTTCTTTTTAATACAGTGGCCAAACTCACACAGGATCAAAGCTCTGTCGAGCCAACCATTCCCCCAGCTCTTAGTAGTGACGACTTCATGAATTTTTTTTATAAATAAAATAGACCCTCCCAATATGCTTGCTTCTTCTTTAGAGGCAGCATCAAAAATCGTTGAACCTAACATATGCCGGAACTTCTTTAATGCAGCCGAACTTTCAAATCTACTAAAATTATTAGCTTTATCAAAACCTTCGACTTGCATGTTAGACCTAGTCCCAACTAATCTTTTAAAAGAGGTTTTCCCTTTGATTGCTGCTCCAATTTTAGATATAATGAATTTATCCTTAATCAATGGATATGTACCACAGTAGTTCAAGATTGCTGTAATTAAACCTCTACTTAAGAAACCATTTCTTGATCAAAACGACTTAATTAACTATAGACCAATATCTAATCTTCCCTTCTTATCTAAAATTATTGAGAAAATAGTTGCACATCAGATGTGTGAGCATTTAAACAATAATGAGCTGTTTGAGAAGTTTCAGTCAGGCTTTAGAGCTCAGCATAGCACTAAAACCACTCTGGTGAAGGTTACTAATGATATTCTCATAGCCTCAGACAATGGACTGGTGACCACTGTGGTTCTGTTAGATCTCAGTGCTGCCTTTGACACTGTTGATCACAATATTCTCATAGAAAGGCTTCAAAGTGTTGGTATAATAGGAACAGCACTAAGCTGGTTTAAATCTTATTTGTCTAACAGAGTTCAGTTTGTTCAGGTAAACAATAGATCTTCCTCGGCCTCAATGGTTACTTGCGGAGTACCACAGGGTTCGGTGCTTGGGCCGATCCTTTTTACTATATATATGCTTCCTATTGGTAAAATTTAGGCAGCATGGGATACATTTCCATAGTTACGCAGATGATACACAGCTATATCTATCCATAAATCCTGATGAATCCAATCAGTTAGGTAGACTACAGTCATGTCTGGAAGACATAACAATTTGGATGACTCTGGACTTCTTGCTTCTGAATTCTGATAAAACAGAAGTTGTCGTCTTTGGACCGAAAGCTCTGAAAAAGAAACTACTTAGTCAACCCCTTCACCTGGACGGCATTAAATTAGCCTCCAGTAATAAAGCAAAGAACCTTGGTGTTATTTTTGACCAAGACATGTCATTTAGATCTCACATTAAAGGAGTCTCTAGGATTTCCTTTTTTCACCTTAGGAATATTTCAAAAATTAGAACCATCCTGTCCAGGAATGATGCTGAAAAACTAGTCCATGCCTTTGTTACTTCAAGGCTGGATTACTGTAACTCTTTATTATCAGGTAGTCCACAGAATACAATTACAAGTATTCAGTTAGTCCAAAATGCTGCCGCAAGGGTTCTAATGAATGAAAGAAGAAGATATCACATTTCCCCTGCTTTAGCTTCTCTTCACTGGCTCCCAGTAAAATCTAGAATAGAATTCAAGATCCTCCTTCTGACATATAAAGCTCTTAATAATCAAGCTCCATCATACATAAGAGACCTGATTGTTCCATATGTTCCTAACAGAGCCCTTTGCTCTCAGACTGCAGGTCTACTGGTAGTCCCTAGGATTTCTAAAAGTAGAATGGGTGGCAGATCTTTCAGTTATCAGGCTCCCCTCCCATGGAACCAGCTCCCATGATTGATTTGTGAAGCTTACAGTTAGAGACAGGTTAATAGGTAGTTAGAGACAGGTTAGACAGGTACCTAGGAAGATACAGGTTATGTTAGTAGTCAGGTAGAGTGTCAAAAGCTAGGAAGAAATAGGAAGAGGTAGAGTAGCTAGGTAGAGATAGATTAATGTAAGCCAGGTAGAGAGCGTTAGTAGCTAGGAGACAGGTTAATGTTAGTAGCTATGCTGCTTTAGGCTAGGCTGTTGGAGGACATTATAAGAGTCAGTTCCTACTTTCTCTCCTACTTCTCCCCAACTGCATGATGTGCTGTCAATTCAAGCGCTAACCTGTTTTCTCTTAGTCTCTTCCTTCAGTAGGTGCTCCTGACCCGCCCTGCTTGACGACCCTGACTAAGATGGCATTCCAGTGGAGGAACGTTCTCCACGTCCTGCTATGAACTTCTGCTTCTGCATCAGTTCTGTTTCTCTTTCTGTGTCTCTGCTGCCTTCTCCAAACCCAGACAGTCTCGGCAGACGACCGCTTATGCTGAGCCTGGTTCTGCTGCAGGTTTCTTCCTGTTAAAGGGACGTTTTTCCTCTCCACTGTCGCTTCATGCTTGCTATGTGTGAGGGATTGCTGAGAAGTGACGATGCAATCTTCTGTGGTTCTCTAATTCCTAAATTAAACATTGTATTGTAATAACTCTTCTTGTAAAGTGCCTTGAGATTACATCTGTTGTGAAATGGCACTATATAAATAAACTGAATTGAACTGAATTGAATTAAATGCATTTTCAGTCATCCAGTGGAACACATAGGTGGTGGTACATACTTTTTTTTATAGTTAAAAATTAGAAAGTGTTTTAATCTGCTATGAATGAGATCTAACTAACATATGCAATATATCCAGATTGCTTGTTGCCTAAGTGAACAGAGAGCCTCCAAAGTCCTTATAGCTCTGAAAAGGACAGAGTGCAAAACACAATTAGCTGAATGTACATATGAGACTAAGTAGATATATAAATATGTATTTGGATATGAGTTATCTTTATTAAATAAACATAGAGATGTCAAGTACGACCAGAGCTTGGCCTGATGATTAGTATGAATAAACATAAGTCATCAGCAGTGAACCACTTTCACTCCCTACTGTAATATAAGAAGTGACACCAGCAGGAATCCTCCATGTATCTTCCAATTGTAACCCAGGTGTAAAACCATGGTAACTACTTAGAAAGAAATAAGAAATCCCTCAGTTTTCTTCCTATATTGGAACATTATTTGGAAGTGAGAGTTAAATTAAGATAAATGTGTGTATTTCATGCTCTGAATACATCGTGTAAATAAGTTAAAACATTCAAAAGATATTATGTTTATTTTGTAAAGTGAAAAGAGATTATTTGTTTATTTTGTAAAGTGAAAAGAGATTATTTGTTTATTTTTTAAAGTGTCTAAATGACTTGACTGCACCTGAAGGCAGCATAGAAACTTCACCTATTGAGAGCACGTCGTGAGTTGGCAGCTAACTAGAAGTCACGTTCAGCTTAGGAAGAGAGTCAGCGCGAAATACCTCTTCCTTTTCCATCCTGAGCTGAGCAGCGAGAAGCCACGCCAGCAACGAGCGGAGGCATTAATGCCGACACCGTTCCGAGCCGAACCGCACGTTACCATAGGGGTAAGAGTGACTTTTTAAGCACTAGTTTGTGCAAGGGATTAGACGCTAAATGCTAATGCTAACGTTTACAGACCGCAGACGAACATCGCGACCGCGCTGAGACTGCGCTGAGAGAGACCCAGCGTGACTTCACTCAGTTTTGGAGTTTATGTGAATCGGTGAGATAACTTGGGTTGCTGACATGTTGATTGTGACTGTTAAAATTATAACAATTTGGGAAGTGTTAAATACTTATTGCCTTCAGGGTCAGTCAGGTGTATTTACGATGTGAATGAATGAATGAATTTGAGTTAAATAAGTGAATGATTTTAATTTTATTTGGCTTATGTGATTTAATTAAGAATTTGACCACACTGGAATAATTTCTTGATTTATTCGTTGCTCTGTATATTGAATTTACTTTAAACATAGTCTGTGGATAACATAATCCTTCCTTATTTCGTATTGAAATGCAATGTTTTACAGAAACAAAGCATAAACATAATAGAAAATGGAAATAGAAAGATGTAAGTCATGACTTAACATAGAATGAAAAATCATAAACCTGTTTTGTGAATACAGGTCAGGTCTTTTATTTGGAGTTGGAGAAAATCTTGAAAACCTAGAGGAATCCTATAGATGGCGAGCCGCCCCAGTGGAACCAGGTCTACATGAGAAACCACTGAGCTGCAGATGACATATCGGTGTGGTAGGATTATACCAGTCACACTGTGCTGGTACTACTTGGAACACATACACAAACAATCGAAAGCACTCGAGTGACTTTAAGAACTCTGAACATTGAACTGGACACAACACAGTACCAGTACTTATCAAACTCTTTAATTCTTTTGAAGGCGCCATTTTATTTTTATTTGTTTTATTTTCTATACTAGCTGTTTTTCATAACTGTTGTACAATTTTAACTGCAACAAGTGTTCACTAAATCTAAGTTTACTCTGCAACTTATCGTGTGGGTCTGTGTCTTTCATTGTGGTTATTACGGTGGTGTGAGCTTTATTCGAACCTAGCTTACTTAATACGTGTACTACTCCCGGATTGGGTTACACGAAAAATCTTGGCGAGCCAGCATCAGGAGAGCTCTGTGAACAGACCGTTATAGCCACACATGAATGTCACTCCTGATTTCAGTAATAAGAGTAGCAGTCATATTATTTGAAAGCTATTTTCAGATTTCTGTTTAAAAAAAAAAAAAAAAAAATAAAAATATCTTTATTAGTTACTAGTACATCTTTGAAATGGATATCATTGAGAAAGAAGGTATCAAGGTGCCTAACTCACTTATCGTTAGTGGTTTGACTGGTACCCCTGTAGATGAGGAAATTTGGGACTATCTCAAGCAATATGGGAAAATAAGTCGATTGATTGTTATTGATGATGTTGAGTCTGAGTTTGATACTCAGGCCATTTTTGAGTATGAGTCCGGGGAAGCAGTGGAAGCACTTGAACCTGTTTTACCAGTAGAAAGGGTTAGTTCCACAAACCCCTCAATCACCCACTGTGTAAAAACACTAGCCAGTGTTTACAGCAGTCGAGTAGGAACTAAGACTACCCATACTTTCCTGTCTGAGCTCAAAGGCATAGCCAAATTGAGTGGGAAGTCTTTCGAAGACATTTTGAGAGAAGAGTTGAACAGAATAACTACAACTCTTTCAGAAGAGACCCCAGTCGAAAACAGCAAGGTGGTTCAGACGCCAATTACTTCTGCCCCACTACAGCCTGAAGATGTCATGATCCCTTTCGGGGGAGGGGGGGAGGGTGGGGGGGGGGGGGGGGGGGGGGGTGGGGGGGGGGGGCACTACAGCCTGAAGATGTCATGATCCCCTCTCAATGTGCAACCACTGAGCCAAAACTTTCACCAGCTCAAACTGAACAGAGTACTTATCTCGGACAATCCAAACCGACCTCCACGGAAAGCCAGCCTCACGCTGAAGCCACACCTCCATTAGCTTCACCTGGTGTAGCAGAGACAGCAAAGCGCTTTAGTATGTCCCCAGATCATCTCAGCACACCTGAAGCACAGCGTGTGGTGGTGGAGCACATTGTGAAGAGCACAGAAATGGCATCACAGTTTTATTCACAAGTTAAACTGAGGTCTTTCTCGGGTTGAACCCCTTGTCCCAATCATGAGGTGGACTACGAGACCTGGCGATCTAGTGTAGAGTTCTATCTAACTGATCCCACCATTTCTCAGTCGCAGTTGGTCAGGAAAATGGTTGACAGCCTCCTACCTCCAGCTGCACAGGTAGTGAAATCCTTAGGTCCCCAGGCTACTCCTTATGCCTACATGGATTTGCTCAATTCAGCTCATGGAACAGTGGAAGATGGTGATGAACTGTTTGCAAAATTTCTCAACACTCACCAGAATGCAGGAGAAAAGCCATCTAGCTATCTTCACCGTTTGCAGTCCTTCCTGAACGAAGTTGTGAGAAAGAAAGTCGTAAATGTGAGTGATGCAGACAAGCAGCTGCTCAAACAATTCTGTAGAGGGTGCTGGAACAATGCATTGATCACATCACTCCAGCTAGAACACAGGCAGAATAATCCCCCCAGTTTTTCAGAGTTTCTATTGCTGCTGCGCACAGAAGAGGATAAACAAGAAGCTAAGGCTAGTCGCATGAAACAGTACTTAGGTTTTGGTAAAGCTAAAGTCCAAGCTAATGCACAAGCCGTATCTACTAGTGAAATTAATTATCTTAGCCCACAAGTTAAAGGTGATAGTTTGCCTTCCGTCATGGAACAGATTCAGATACAAATAGCTAGCATGCAAGCTCAAATTGCAGCTCTCTCCACTTTCAAAACAGATGAGTCTGTCAAACCTAAAGCTGTTAAGACACATAAAGCTAAGCCAGTTAGAACAAAGCACAGCCCTCAAAAGCAATCTCCAGTACTACAAACAAGTCCAAGGCCCAGACCAGGATATTGTTTCCAGTGCGGAGAAGATGGACATGTAGCAGGAAGGTGTAGCAACCCTCCCAATTCTGCCTTGGTTGATGCTAAAAGGAAAGAGCTGCGGGAGAAGCAAAAAGCTTGGGATCGGGAAAACACTTCAAATGGTATTTTAAACGAGTAACGGCTCCTGTTGAGGGACTAATAGGAACCGACAAACACGAATGTCCCAGCCAAAAGCAAACTACTCAAATCAGAGCAATGTTAGGAAAGCAGCTAGTTGCACAACCAAGAAATATTCCAAAAGGGCTTGTCGAGCGCAAATGCACTGCCAATGTTACTGTTGGTGGAAAGGAAAGCAACTGTCTGATTGACACTGGCTCCCAGGTCTCGACTGTAGCTCAGTCATTTTATGAAAAATACCTGGCTGAGTGCAAAATTGAACCTGTAAGTGACATCCTTCGGGTAGAAGGGGCAAATGGGTTGCCCATACCATATATTGGCTATGTAGAAGTAAGCATGAAGTTCCCAAAGGATTTCATTGCTTCAGAACCTGAGGTGCAAACGTTAGCTTTAGTTGTACCAGACACTCATTTAAACAACAGCATCCCGGTGCTAATTGGAACAAACACACTTGATCCACTATATGAGGAGTATTGTGATGGCGACATCTTGAAGACCACTACACTCTGTGGCTATGTTCAAGTATTGAAGACCCTACAACATCGACACCAGCTAAACTCCAGTGGTATACTTGGCCTAGTCCAACTCCGAGGTAGTACACCGGAAATCATTCCAGCTGGTGAAAAGGTTGTCCTGCAAGGGTTTGTGAGTACCATGAGTGTAGGCAGCGAACGTTGGGCACTGCTTGAAGAGCCATCCCATTCAAACTTACCTGGTGGGATCTTCACCGATCGTTGCCTCATCACAATACCAACACAGAGTTCACATACAGTACCTGTAGTGCTAAGAAATGAAACGGAACATGATATAACACTACCAACCCACTGTGTCATTGCTGAGCTATCAGTAGTTCAAAAAATTTTGCATGAAACAGACTCCAACAAAGATTGTACTTACCTGAATGATGAATCCCTCCATTCTGACAAGCTGCAGGACACAGCCTGCATTTCCAGTCAGCAAAAGACGGATGCAAGATCAGAGTTGAAGTTCAATTTTGGTGACTCTCCAGTTCCTGAGACATGGAGAGCAAGAATAACACAAAAGTTGAAAGACTACCTTGATGTATTTGCTCATCATGAACTGGATTTTGGACATGCCACAAAGGTGAAACATCACATAAAGTTGAAGGATGAGACGCCTTTTAAGCAAAGGTCACGGCCGATACATCCACAAGACTATGAAGCAGTGAGACGACATCTTCAAACCTTGCTGGAAGCTGGAATCATAAGAGAATCCGAGTCTCCTTTCTCATCACCCATTGTGGTAGTCAGGAAGAAAAATGGCGACGTGAGACTCTGTGTGGATTACAGGAAGTTGAACCTCCAGACCATTAGGGATGCATACGCACTACCTAACCTGGAGGAATCATTTTCTGCACTTGCAGGAGCTAAATGGTTTTCGGTGATGGATTTGAAATCCGGTTACTATCAAATCGACATGGAGGAGGACGACAAGCAAAAGACTGCTTTTGTCTGCCCCTTTGGATTTTATGAATGGAACCGTATGCCACAAGGGATAACAAATGCACCATCCACCTTTCAGCGCTTGATGGAAAAGTGTATGGGTGATATACATCTCCGTGAGGTGCTAGTTTTCCTTGACGACATCATCGTCTTTTCAAAATCCTTGGAAGAGCATGAAGCTCGCTTGTTAAATGTCATGAACAAACTGAGAAAAAATGGTCTCAAACTGTCACCAGAAAAATGTCAGTTTTTTCAAACCTCAGTCCGCTACTTGGGACACATTGTATCTCAAAATGGCGTAGAGACTGACCCTGAGAAGGTCAAAGCCTTAAAGACCTGGCCGATACCTAAAACTCTGAAGGAGCTCAAATCCTTTCTCGGTTTTACTGGGTACTACCGGAGATTCATACAGGATTATGCCAAAATTGTAAAACCCTTGAACACGCTTACTGTGGGTTACCCCCCCACCCAAAACAGATACAAACAAACCAAGACAGACAGTAAATACTTTCACCCCAAAGAGCCATTTGCTGAGAGATGGACCCCAGCATGTCAGCAGGCGTTTGAGAAAATTATTGACAAGCTCACATCTGCCCCAGTGCTAGGATATGCTGACACTAAACTGCCATATTTCCTTCACACAGATGCCAGTACTACTGGGCTCGGTGCAGCATTATATCAAATGCAAGACGGACAAACTCGTGTTATCGCCTATGCTAGCAGAGGATTATCACGCAGCGAAGCCAGGTATCCAGCACACAAGTTGGAATTTCTAGCCCTCAAGTGGTCAATCACTGACAAATTTCATGACTACTTGTATGGCAACACTTTTACTGTAGTCACAGATAACAACCCGTTGAGGTACGTACTTACTACTGCCAAGCTGGACACCGCCGGCTATCGTTGGCTAGCCGAGCTTTCTACTTTCACTTTCAACATTACTTACCGAGCAGGCAAACAAAACAAAGATGCCGATGCTTTGTCAAGAAGGCCCCATGGCGAACTCATTGATGATAGTCACTCTCAAGAGGAAAGGCAAAGAATCCACAACTTCACTTCTTACCATCTCAGCCCAGAGAGCAAGGATTTTTGCTCCGTGGAAGCTGTTAAAGCAGCCTGTAAAAGTCACACCATTGCAGATGTGGGAGAAGTCTCATCTTGTTTTTGCCTTGTGGAGTCTCTCGCGATTCATCCCAGAGCCATTCCTACTGAGTTTGAGGAGGAGGAATTTCAAGACAGCCTCTCCACAAATCTTAAATACAGTAAAGATGACCTAGCCAGGTTACAAAGAGCTGACCCTCTCATCAGTAAAGTCATCAAACTGATTGAGGCGGGAGAATCTGTATCTAACAGTTCCAAGTTTGAATCTCCTGAAAGTCGGCTGATGTTCAGAGAGATGAGCCGCTTTGAAATGAAAGATGGCTTGTTATACAGGCGGCGGCATTGTGACAATAGGCCAGTCTCTCAAGTTGTTTTACCAAGTGCTCTGAAGCCTTTTGTACTCACCAGCCTCCATGATGAAATGGGGCACATGGGAATTGAGCGCACTCTTGAACTGGTCAGATCCAGGTTTTATTGGCCGAGAATGGGATCTGATGTTGAAACAAAGATCAAACAGTGTGAAAGATGTGTGAGGAGAAAGGGTCAACCAGAGAAAGCTGCACCTTTAGTCAATATTCAAACTAGCAGACCCTTGGAATTGGTGTGCATGGACTTTTTGTCGTTGGAACCCGACAATTATAACACCAAGGACATCCTAGTTATAACCGACCACTTCACCAAATATGCTGTTGCTGTGCCTACCAAAGATCAAAGAGCCATTACAGTCGCCAAATGCCTGTGGGAGCAGTTCCTCAGTCACTATGGTTTCCCAGAACGCCTTCACAGTGATCAGGGGCGGGACTTCGAGTCGCAAACCATAAAGGAGCTGTGTGCTCTGGCCGGCATTCGGAAAGTGAGAACTACTCCATATCACCCTAGAGGAAATCCGGTGGAACGATTCAACCGTACACTGTTGAGCATGCTGGGAACTCTTCAGGCTAAGGAAAAGACAAAATGGCGTGATCATGTAAAACCCCTCACTCATGCGTACAATTGCACACGAAATGATGTTACAGGGTTTTCACCCTACGAACTTATGTTTGGGCGTCAGCCCAGATTGCCCATTGACATCGCATTTGGCTTACCAGTCAAAGACAGTTCACCTGTTCCACATTCACAGTATGTTAAAAGCCTTAAAACCCATCTCAAGGAGAGCTATCAGCTGGCTTCTGTAAATTCAAAGAAAGTAGCTGACAAAAACAAACAACGCTTTGATGCCAGAGTGAGAGAGGCTACACTCGAAACAGGGGACAGAGTCCTTGTGCGAAATCTCCGCCTTCGCAGCAAGCACAAATTAGCTGATCGATGGGAGCGAACAGTCTATATTGTGCAGAAGAGGGCTGGAGACTTGCCTGTCTACACAGTTTGCCCAGAAGGTCAAGACGGTCCCTTACGCACACTACACCGTGATCTTTTATTGCCTTGTGGTTTTCTCTCTGAGTCAGGAGAGGAAACGGTGAAGCCGAAAAGTCTCAGAAAGCCCAGGACAAGACAGACACTCAGTCAGATGGATGAGCAGCCCTTGCCATCAGATGATGAGGAAGACATGCCGTTGTTTCGTCCATCAGAAATCACTGTTGAAACAAAACTTCCTCAAGTTTCAAATATACCTGGGGTACAATGGAAAACACTAGCTGATAGTGACACACCCACCGGACTTGACAACCTACCTGAAAGTGACAAATTACCTGAAGTGGAACCTGTGGAAAGAGAACATGGCGAGTTGGAAATAGGAAACTCACCTGTGGTCCATGAACCTAAAAAAAGCACAGAGAAAAAAAATGATGAGAATCACACAGAAGTTAAAAACCAAATAACTGGACCTCAACAAACAGAAAGTGAAAGAAAAACTTCCAACAGCTCCACGCAAGAGCTAACTGACATTGAGGTTGAGACTGAGGAACAAGGACCGAAAGAACCTTTAAATGAAATCAGCCAACCAACCGCAGATAATGACAATGTCTCAGAGGAAAAAATGACCGCTGTTGCAAGCGGGCCGTGCACAAACATTTTGAGACGGTCTGAACGTCAAAGGATGCCACCTGGGAAGTTTACTTTCCCTACACTTGGAAATCCCCTTATTTCATTCATCCAGACCATGTTTGATGGCTTTAACCAAGTCGTTGTTGATACATTTGAGAATAATGTTCTGAAAGAAGTACATGAAGGGACTCATGTCATATAAGGAAGGGAGGGTGTAACCCAGGTGTAAAACCATGGTAACTACTTAGAAAGAAATAAGAAATCCCTCAGTTTTCTTCCTATATTGGAACATTATTTGGAAGTGAGAGTAAAATTAAATCAATGTGTGTATTTCATCTCAAATACATCGTTGTAAATAAGTTAAAACATTACAACATATTATGTTTAGTTTTTGAGTAAAGTGAAAAGAAGATTTATTTGTAGTTATTTTGTAAAGTGAAAAGAGATTATTTGTTTATTTTGTAGAAGTGAAAAGTGAGATTATATGTTTATTTTTTAAAGGTGTCTAAATGACTTGACTGCACCTGAAGGCAGCATAGAAACTTCACCTATTGAGAGCACGTCGTGAGTTAGCAGCTAACTAGAAGTCACGTTCAGCTTAGGAAGAGAGTCAGCGCGAAATACCTCTTCCTTTTCCATCCTGAGCTGAGCAGCGAGAAGCCACGCCAGCAACGAGCGGAGGCATTAATGCCGACACCGTTCCGAGCCGAACCGCACGTTACCATAGGGGTAAGAGTGACTTTTTAAGCGCTAGTTTTTGCAAGGGATTAGACGCTAAATGCTAATGCTAACGTTTACAGACCGCAGACGAACATCGCGACCGCGCTGAGACTGCGCTGAGAGAGACCCAGCGTGACTTCACTCAGTTTTGGAGTTTATGTGAATCGGTGAGATAACTTGGGTTGCTGACATGTTGATTGTGACTGTTAAAATTATAACAATTTGGGAAGTGTTAAATACTTATTGCCTTCAGGGTCAGTCAGGTGTATTTACGATGTGAATGAATGAATGAATTTGAGTTAAATAAGTGAATGATTTTAATTTTATTTGGCTTATGTGATTTAATTAAGAATTTGACCACACTGGAATAATTTCTTGATTTATTCGTTGCTCTGTATATTGAATTTACTTTAAACATAGTCTGTGGATAACATAATCCTTCCTTATTTCGTATTGAAATGCAATGTTTTACAGAAAATGTTTCACATTTAATCAACTGTCTACTCTCAGCGTGTGTGCTGGAGTCCATTCTCACAATAAAAAAATACAAATACTTAATTTTCTATTGTAATTCAAAAGTGTACTTTTTTTAACAATGGGATTATTTATTTTTGATCAGACATTGCACAACAATTTGTAAATAGCACACAATAGGGTGGAAACTAAGACAAAAAAAAAGATTGACAACATGATCTTTCTGCCTTTCTATACACATCTTTTTTTAAGTTACATTTTTCATTTAAATACTAAGGCAGAGGTGATAGATGACAAAGGATCCAGATGAACTAATCAGAGGAGATGTGGTATAGCTGTAGCAGAAGGAAAGCAGGGAAACCGAGAGAGGGAAACTAATTACCACAATGAAAGCTACAAATGACAAACACAGATCAGAGAGAAATAAAACAAAATGCACGAAGAATAGAACTAAATAACAAACTAAGAAACTATGCACTAAAAACAACTAGTTTCGCAACTGATAACAGATATTGTTTAAAGTTCTATGCTTACAGTGCATTTGAAAAAAAACATACACTAAGAATTCAATAGAAACACATATGTCTTACTTTGCTGCAGAAAACGTAACTCTTTAGACGCTGGGGTTTTTTCTATAAAATACTCAATTTTGATATCACTAGTTCAAAATGTTGTAGTTTTAATATGGTTATAGATAAAGGTATACTGTGAATGAGAAAAATCTTCAGCATGATCAAAGTTTGTGATAGGAACAAATTCACACATCTAATTTGCATATTATGACGTCATCAGGCATTAGCAATTTTGGTTTGCAATAATTTTATGGGCTTTATCTTTACATAGTTTACAATTTACTTTATTTTGAATATTATTATTTTAATTTTCTAAATAGGCCTATGTATTTTCTACATATGTATTTTTAGTATTTATTGCCATTTTTTTCAAGAATACATGGACATATGTTTATTTCCTTTGTTATGGGCCTCCATTAGTCTATTCACTACATAAAACAGAATAGAAATTATTGGGCTCAGAGCCATCTCCAAAATAACCAACAGGCTCATCAAATTGTCTGATCCACTATTGATTATCTTCATCAAACTCTTTCTCATACCTCCCCGTCATCGATATTTGCAGCGGGAAAGTGAACTTTACTGCTGTTTACCAGCTTATTAGCAGTCTGATTTCTCTCGCTTTTTTTCTACCGTGTCTGTTACTAGATTCACGGATTTTTACATTCCTGCTTCTTCTGGATTAGCGTTGTTATGACCAACCTACTACCTGATCACATACCTTTCTCCCAGTGGGAGAACGTGACGAACAGTATCGCACCTGTTGCTGCTGTGGATCATAATGGCGAACGGGACCGGCCGACCGGCTGCTGCTGTGCACTGCTTGAGTTTCGCTTTCTATCTCCTTGGACAACTGAAAATCTTGATCAGAGGGTAGGCTAAATATTCCTCTTCAGAATCTGAAAAAGCCAATACTTTCCGGTGGAGAACTCAGACGTCGGCATCATAAGTTGAATCCTTCTAAAATTCGCTCTCTCTATGCTGTGACCGCAGCAGCTGCACGCTGTCTCTCTCACTCGCGGAGGTGCATTAAAACGTGATTTACTCCAAAAGTTTCCATGGTAAAACCCAAAAATCTGTCCTAGATTAAAGGTACACATGTCCACCATCTCCTGACGTAAAGTAGTAATTAACTTAGTGGTCATATCTGCAGCTGCGGCTCGTATAGTCAGCAATGTTGCTTGTCGCAATATTGCGACTTTGGCGCCTAGAGGGTTAATTAGGTCATTCATATTTACAAAGACAAAAAGTAGCATCAGAACTAATTTGGCTAACCGGTAATTTAAAAAAAAAACAGTCATACTGAAGATGATATGCAACTGAATAGGTTAATATTGTGAATAAAATATACAAGCGGCATGAAATTAGCTTTTTACCGAGAGTACAAGACAGCGAGTTCAGGGCTTTGGCATTCTCCGTTTTTCTGCTTCGGCTTGCTGGTGAGAGCCATCGGCTCTGAACCATGGTCAGCTCTGAGTCCTCCTTGATAAGCCTCTCACAGCGAGCAGCTCCATCCAGCCCAAACTGAATCTTCTCTTCAGCCAACAAGCTCAGAAATGCTGAACCTCGGTTTGGAGGTTTGGAGGCAGCACTGGTTTAACACATCCACTCACTGTAGCGAGATTTCAAAATGATGGTCGGTTTGTTGTTAACAGACACTGTCAGGATACTCTCCAGTGACTCCGCCCTCCAGCCAATCAGTGACCGACAGCCATCTGATGTCACTTTTCAGTACCAGTTAAGCACGGATGGAACCAGAGCAGAGCTGGTACGGAAAATAGTATCAGTTTGGCGCCACTCAGCCCGACTTCTGCCAGTGGAGACTAAAAGATACTGAGGCTGAGTCGATACGAGTCGAGTCGTGACGGTGGAGAGATGCCTTTAGAATACTAAGTCAGGCATTATAAACCTTGCCGTTAAAGTGGATGCAGATCTTTAATTTGAAAATCAGATTTGATCAGCATCTGGTTCCTTCGTATTTATCTGACCTTCTCAACATTGCAACCTCATCACGTTCGCTTCGCTCTTCCTCCACTCTCCAGCTATTATTTCCTTCGGCGAAACTTGTCGCCATGGGGTACAGAGCTTGTAGATACTCCGCTCCCCAGCTTTGGAATTATCTTCTCCCTGACCTTCGTACCATGGACATTCTTCTGCTTTTTAAATCCAAACTGAAAACACACCTATTTGGGTCAATATACTCCACTTGACTCAATGGATTGAGTCTTCTTCTGTTATGCATGCTTGCTTTTATTTTGTTATTGTATTTCTAATTTTTCTTTTCTTTTGAGTCCTTTGTACAGTGTCCTTGTGTGTTCTAAAAGGTGCTTTTAAATAAAATGCATTATTATTATTAAATGGAATGCCTGAATTCTCCACCTACCCTTCCTGGGCTGCCACATTATCGCGGTGGAGGGGTTTGAGTGTCCCACTGATCCTAGGAGCTACGTTTTCTGGGGATTTATGGCCCTGGTAGGCTCACCCATGGCAAACTGGTCCTAGGTGAGGAATAAGACAAAGCGCAGTCTGAAAACCCCTATGATGAGAGGAAACTTTGGACTCAGTGTTCCCTCGCCAAGATGCGGGTCACCGGGGCCCCACTCTGGAGCCAGGCCTGTAGGTGAGGCATGGTGGCGAGCGCCTGGTGGCCGGGCCCCATGGGCTTAGCCCGAAGAGGCAACATGGGCCCCCCCTTCTCATGAGCTCACCACCTATGGGCCCGGGTGCAGTGCAAGATGGCCGGTGGCCGAAGGCGTGGACCTTGGCGATCTGATCCTCGGCTGTAGAAGCTGGCTCTTGGAACATGGAGCATCACCTCTCTGGTAGGGAAGTAGCCGAAGCTAGTGTGCAAGGTTGAGAGGTTCCGACTGGACATCGTCCACCTTGCCTCAACGCACGGCTCTGGCTCTGGAACCTGTCTCCTCGAGGGGGTTGGACTCTCTTCCACTCTGGTGTTGCTCCCGTTGAGAGGCGCCAAGCTGGGGTGGGCATACTTGTTGCCCCCCATCTCGGCGCCTGTACGTTGGGGTTTACCCCGTTGAATGAGAGGGTAGCCTCTCTCCGCCTAAGGATGGGGGGCACGGTTCCTGACTATTGTTTGTGTTTATGCACCAAACAGTAAATCAGTGTGTTCATGTGTGCACTTGACACCAGGAAACCCTAGGACGCAGCTTGATGATCGACTTGGTTGTCGCTTCATCTTACCTTTGGCAGTATGTTTTGGACACTTGGGCGAAGAGAGGAGCGGAGGTATCTACCAACCACTACCTGGTGGTGAGTCGGCCCCGGTGGTGGGGGAGGACGCCGGACAAGGCCCAAACGAGTTGTGAAGGTCTGTTGAGATTGTCTGGCAGTCCCCTATCAGAAGGAGTTTCAACTCCTACCTCTGGCAGAACTTTGAACATATCTGGGATGAGGCGGGGGACATTGAGTCCAAGTGGGCCATGCTCCGTGCCTCCATCGTCGAGGTGGCTGCCCATAGTTGTGGCCGCAAGGTGGTCAGTGCCTTTCACGGCAGCAACCCTCGAACCCGCTGGTGGACAGTGGTGGTGAGGGATACTGTCAAACTTAATAAGGAGTCCTATCTGGCCTTTTTGGGCTGTGGGACTCTGGAAGCAGCTGATAGGTACCAGCAGGCCAAGCGGAGTGCCGCTCGGATGGTCGCTGAGGCAAAAACTCGGGCGTGGAAGGAGTTTGGAAAGACCATGGAGAATGACCTCCGAATGACTTTGAATCGATTCTGGTCCACCATCCGGCGTCTCAGGAGGGGGAATGCAGTCTGCCACCGACACTGTTTACAGTCGGGGTGCTGTGCTGCTGACCTCAACATGGGACATGTTGGGTCGGTTGGTGGAATACTTAGAAGATCTCCTCAATCTCACCAACACGCCACCCTGTTTGGAAGCAGGTTCTGGGGACTTTGGGATGGGCTCTCCAATTTCTGGTGCTGAGGTCACCAAGGTTGTTAAAAAGCTCCTTGGTGGCAGGGCTCCGGGGGTGGATTAGATTCGCCTGGAGTTCCTCAAGGCTCTGGATGTTGTAGGGCTGTGTTGGTTAACACGGCTCTGCAATATTGTGTGGACATCGGGGGCAGTTCTGTTGGATTGACAGACCGGGGTTGTGGTCCCCCTTTTTAAAAAGAGGCAACACAGAGTGTGTTTCAACTACAGGGGGATAACACTCCTGAGGCTCCCTGGTAAGGTCTATTCAGGGGTTCTAGAGAGGAGGGTCCGACGGATGGTCGAATCTCGGATTCAGGAGGAGCAATGCGGTTTTTGTCCTGGCCGTGGAACACTGGATCAGCTCTACATCCTCAGCGATCTACATGTGTTTTGTGGACTTGGAGAAGGCATTTGACCGTGTCCCTCGGGGAATCCTTTGGGGTGTACTCTGGGAGTATGGGGCACCAGATCCTTTGATAAGGGCTGATAGGTCCCTGTTCGACCAGTGTCAGAGTTTGGTTTGCATTGCCGGTAGTAAGTCGGGTTTGTTTCCAGAGAGAGTTGGAGTACACTAAGGTTGCCCTTTGTCACAATCCTCTTCCTAACATTTATGGACAGGATTTCTAGGCGTGGCCAAGGTGTTGAGGGGATCCGTTTTGGTGGCCACAGGATCGTGTCTCTGCTTTTTGCAGATGATGTGGTCCTGTTGGCTTCATCTTAACGTGATCTACAGCTTTCACTGGTTTTGCGGTTCACAGCTGAGTGTGAAGCGGCTGGGATGAAGATCAGCCCCTCTAAATCCGAGACCATGGTCTTGACCCGGAAAAGGGTAGGGTGCCTTCTTCGGGTCGGGAATGGGGTCCTTCCTCAAGTGGAGGAGTTTACGTATCTGGGGGTCTTGTTCACAAATTAGGGAAAAATGCGGCGGCAGATCAATAGACCGATTGGTAAGGCGTTGCACCGGTTTGTCATGGTGAAGAGAGAGCTGAGCCGAAAGGCAAAGCTCTCGATTTACTGGTCATCTACTTTCCTACCCTCATCTATGGTCATAAACTCTGGGTGGTGACCAAAAGAACGAGATCACGGATACAGGCTGCTGAAATGAGTTTCCTCCGCAGGGTGTCTGGGTTCTCCCTCAGAGATGGGGTGAGAGGCTCGGTCATCTGGATGGGGCTAAGAGTAGAGCCGCTGCTCCTCCACATCGAGAAGAGCAAGTTGAGGCGGCTCAGGCATCTGGTCAGGATGCCTCCTGGACGCTTCCCTGGTGAGGTGTTCCGGGCATGTCCCACTGGGAGGAGGCCCAGGGGAAGACCCAAGACTCGCTGGAGGGACTATGTCTCCCGGCTTGCCTGGGAACGCCTGGGGAAGTGGCCGGGGAGAGGGAACTCTGGTTCTCTCTGCTTAAGCTATTGCCCCCGGACCCAACCCCGGATAAGCGGAAGAAGATGGATGGATGGAAAAAAGTTAAGCAGGTCCAGGGTCAATATTGCACTCGGAGATTTAAATCAACTATATATATATATATATATATATATATATACATTTAAAAGCTAAAGTGTCCACTACAGCTTTAAATGAAGGGTTTGGATTCCAAAAAATCCCATGATACATTTTTTAAAGAATTTAGAATATTCTTTGTGCAAGCTATTTTCAGAGTTTAGCTTTACATACCTTTCTCTTCCCCCACCTTCACTTTTTAAAAGAGTCTTGCTGAATTTACAAAGAAATACTTACCACTTACAATTCACAACACATCCACTTGATCTGATTTCATATTGTTCTTTCTTTAGGTCTGTAGTATGAAAGTACCATTATGGAATACCAAAGGCCCCAGGTCCAAAGTGAAAAGTCCCATTAATAAAGAAGAGATTACTTTCACTTGCTGTCAAGGCCCTGCACTGCAAAAGGATTGATGCTCTCACATTAAATCAGCCCCTTGAAAGGTCCTTCTAAAACTGTACGAGTGCCAACTGTACAGGTGATTTTTTACCCTGCCTCTATTATGTTTCACTCTCAGGGCATGTTCTGTGGTATTATCAGGGTATTGATATTGGGATTTTTGCCTTGTTTGTTGGTTTGGTCATTTAAAAAAACAACATGCATTTCTCATTTTTTCTTCTAAGTACTTTCCTCCCTTCTTGTTCTGCTTTCTTTTTCGTCCTTACAGCCACAGGGTTTGTTGTTCACTTTTTGTTGCCTGCACCATCATTCAAAAATGTGGGGCTTTCTTCTGACAGCCACTGAAGCAAGCAAATGAGAAATGACTTACACAGTTTAGCTCCTCTTCATTTTCACTCTGCCTTATTATTATGAAACGCATGCTCACAGACACATACACGTGAACATCCTGATGCACATTCTCGCACATTCCTTCACAGATGATTAGTGAAGACTCTTCAGCAAAAAGACACCTAAATCAGTGAAGTAGTGAGAGGGTTTTTGTCAATGTCCAACCTCTGTGACATACAGTACATTTGGAAGACATTGACGCTTCAGAGAGTGATGGTCCCTGAAGATCTTTAATTAGCTGCCATTTGTAATTGATTAAAACCCAAATGTTAAATAATAAAAGGAAACTGAATATTTTTCCTGGGTGACTTGTCAACTGTAGTTTCCTGATAAATGTCTGAGGCTAGACGTAAACATGATTTTGTAATTGCTTGATAATCACTCATCAGATTAAGTACACACATCTAAAAATGAGACTGGGGGATATGCTGTCAAGTAAAAAAAAAAAAGATGATAGAGATTATTTTTTTTCTAAAGGAACATTAATTATTGAGGGGAAAAAACAAGTTCTTGTAAAGTGAAGTCTCTTTCACAAATCACTATCCAGTTGGTAAGTTTACACAAGCTTAGACATCAAAAGGGAACTAAACCTGATGGGGCTAGAGACTACAGAACAAGCCAAAAACCTATGTTATCAAAGACACAGGCCTGAACATTAAAAACAAAATAAAGTCCATCAATGAATTAGCCTGTATCCACAATAAATCATTACCAGAAAAAACAGTACTCTTTCAAAATAGGACACAAAAAACAAGTGAATGTTTTTAATATAAGTAGGTTAGGTTTTTGTAATGGTGCATATATACACATATCTAAAATAATCAACCTGGCAGCTGCAAGTTATCCAAAATACTGCTGCCGGACTCCTGACTAACACAAAGATATTAATCCTTAAATTACTGACTAAAAAAAGCACTGACATTCTGTTTGTTAGGGCTTTTATTTATTTATTTTACTTAATAATACTTTTTTTCCCCACAGTTTATTCTCCCAATTTTTTTAATCACCCAGTGTTCCTATCGAAGTGCAGTCCTGTGCATTGCTCTCTCTCTGCCAACTGCAGGAGGGCCCTACACTGAACTCAGACCTCCTTCTTGCCTGAGCAGTGAGCAGGCTCCTCTTTTCACCCGATGGGGTGGGGTTTCCCCAGCTGGACGTAGCATGTGGAAGGATCACGTCCCCAAGAGCCGGGGTTAATCATAGTGAAGGTTTGGTTTGGCAACAGAAAACTTAGAGAAGCTATCCAGCTGAAGAAATGCGGGGACTGGGAACAGCTGTGGAAGATAGCAAGCAGCCACAATGAGGGAAGATGAATTAAGACCACAAACGAAGCTGAACTAGACAAAAGGCAACCACAAACCAAAAAGAAAATTCCAAATCCAAATACACAAAGAATACAACAAAAGAAAAAAAAGAAAGAAACTAAACACAAAGGAATGAGCTAAAACGTCAACATCCTTTCAATAATGAACACAAACAAATGAACTGAGCATGGCAAGACCTAAGGAACATCAATAAAACAACAATGAAATGATCAAAGCACAAACAAGAATTGAAAACCAAAATCGAATCACTCTGGGGTTTTTTCAAGAACACTCATCACAGTAATTTCAAGCCATTGCGAACATTGTACAACATTTAAAGGGTATGAAGGTCAAACCTTAAGTTGCTCATCTTATCTGATGTCCCAATTTGTGTTAATATATATATATATATATATATATATATAGATATATATATATATATATATATATATATATATATATATACTGATTTCATTTAAATCATGGCTAAAAAACATCCATTTAGTGCTGCCTTTGAGTGAGTGAATAAAAATACGTGTAATGGCCTATTTTGATGTGTCATATGTTTTTAGTCCTTAATGTGGTGCTTTATGCTGTTATTTTATTTGATCTCTGAACCTTGAATTTCCTTGTTGCTGAAGGTTTGCTGCACAAAAAATGTCCTTGCCTTGAAGGACAGATTCACCTTTTTCAATGAGTTTTAATTCCACTACAATACCAGCTCAAATGCAAATATGCATTGACTAATCAAACCTCAAGTAAGTATCTTTGTATTTACTGATGATTGCCTACTCAACAATTCAAAAGAGTGGGGTACAATGGTGAAGAGCTAGGTCATACTGGCCAGTTGGGGCTCAAAGTGAAGTCCCATCTGATCAGAATGCTTTCCTTGCACGGGAGAAAACATGGGAGTAGTTTTAGAAATGACTTAGGGAACTGTGCATATCCCCTCCAGTCTGGGAATACCCTGGGATCCCCATGAATGAGTTAGAGTTTTCAGGATCTTATGGACCTTCTGGCCCCAAAAGATGATCTTGAATACATGGAACATAAGTCATATCTTGACCTAGTATTAATCATACTGATCCTTCATTTCTATGGGTTTATGAGTAGTCAGTATTTCTTGTGATAGTTCAGTTCTTTTTTTTAGATACTCCCAATCTCTGGTACAGGCATGGTAATATACAAACCATTATCCAGTCTAAATGAGTCACTTTGTTGTTTATTTATATATATATATATATATATATATATATATATATATTTTTTTTTTTTTTTTCTTTCTTAACAACCATCTGGCAGCCCCCAGAAATTATTTTGCAGCTCTCCTGGGGGTCCTGTGGATGCCAAGAGTTAATTTACCATGTTGTCTACATACACAGATGACTTATACTATCAAAATATAACAAAATAAATAAATCAGTCAATTGAATGACTAAGAGACATGAATCTGCTTCTTAGAAATATTTGAAAATAACATTTGTTGGCCCCCCTACTGTTTGTACCCCCTTTCATAGAAGACACCCCCTTTTAAGATAGAACAGCACTTATTTTTCTTCAACCTTCTGAAATCTCATAGAAGGCAACAGAGAAAAGGATCTTTGACCATTTTTCTTTAAATCTTGGGTAATCTCTTATACCCTCCCTCTCCAGATCAGTAACCACATACTTTATGTAGGATTAGGTTATTTTATTTGTTGTTACTGAAAACCACAATCATAATATCATCTGACCAAAGCAAACAATACCAGTTACAATTTATGTACTCTATGATGTACTCCAGATGTACACATTAAACAGTCGGTCACTATATTGGTCACTTTTACTGGATGTTATGGAGAAATGATATTCATATGCCCTTCTTTAATCTCTATCAAGTGGGGTCATTTGGTAAAATCATATCTAATATGACATCTCCAAAGAATTGTTGTCATTATTGAACCCTATAGAGAAAAAAAAACATGTTTTGGCTCTTTGTAAAGGTAACACCCTCTAGTTTTACCCATAGCAGTTAGAATCACTGTACGTATGACTGATAGAGAATTAGCCACTTTAGAACTCGGGAAAAAAAGGAATTTCGTTGTCCTTGTCTAAATTTTCTTTGTGAAAATTAAGGTGCCTATAGGAACAGTAGGTAGGTAGGGACTGAAATACACCATGTACAAACAAATTAACTTGCTAAATACTCACATTTAATGTTTGAAAACAGTATCTATAAAATTATACTTTTTACTCCAGTTTTTATGTATGTCCAGGTGCTCATTTCATTCATTTGATGTTGATATATTGTGGGGCATGCACATTCTGGTAATGTTGTGGAAAAGTATTTATGTCCCAAAACTAGTACATATGACTGGTATGCAAAACTTTCTTTCAATATCACTAATCAGGCAATCCTAAAACATGTCTCGTGGCACTGTTTTGGGGCATGAATTATCTTTACAGGTGGTAAATGAATTGCCACCCTGCTGCCACCCCAGCCGGCAGATATGAATTCAATAAATAGTTATGTAAAATCAGACATTAAGTGGGCAAAGTTCTTTTTTCTGATTAACCTGAATGCAGCACAATGTAATCCAATACTGACTGTAGATGCTTCTGAGTGGTGGGATGTGAGAGGGCACAGACAGCACAGATGGTAGCAGTACACCAGGAAAAAGGTAAACACTGATTAACAATGGTATATTAAGAAATATAATATTATTTCAAGTTCAGTCCTAATAATTGTCAAACTGTTTATAAGACGCTAAAAAAATTAAAGACATTATTTTACAATATGTGAAGTAAGCCAAATAAGTTGAAATCCTTATATTTGTACAGAAAACATTGTAAAATTACTTCAGAGGCATCACTAAGAACATCCAGTCGAGATGGTTCACATGGTACGGTAATATTATTACATACTGAGTTACATGTTAATCAGAACAATCTTGGATAAATTGGTCATTTTGATTAAAAAAAAAAAAAGGATTCCACCACTGTGAGACAGTAAGGGATATGTTTGCTCTTTTTCAGACTATACAATTTCTGAGATATTGGTTGATTCTCTACAAATAAATACTTAGATATATCCATCCTATATACCTTGTTAGCTTTATATTAGAAAATATGGATTTTTCAGAAGGATGAAAAATAAATTCAATCTATTCTAAACAGGAACAATTCTACTATTTTAAATGGGTGGATGATGTGTGGAAGCCAAAAAACAAAACAAAGCGCTGTCACGGGAAGACCTGAATTATGTGCATGCAGAGCGGGCTTGAGCGGGGAAAGGGGGGAGACAGTGATGACCAGCCCAGGTGCCTCCAATTAATGTAAATACCTAATTAATTTGCACGATCAAACCAGGGAAGACAAAGGAGAGGCACCATGATCTAACTAGCTAGCCTTAGTTAGCACTAGGCAAATTAATTATCTAAAAAGACAATGGGCTGCTGTTTTCCAGCTTTTCCCCATAGTAACCATGCTGCAAAACCATGCTCTTATTTTTCTTCAACCTTCTGAAATCTCATAGAAGGCAACAGAGAAAAGGATCTTTGACCATTTTTCTTTAAATCTTGGGTAATCTCTTATACCCTCCCTCTCCAGATCAGACCACATACTTTATGTAGGATTAGGGTATTTTATTTGTTGTTACTGAAAACCATAATCATAATATCATCTGACCAAAGCAAACAATACCAGTGTTGCCAGTGCTGCTGGCTTTTACAACCTCTATGACGACATTACTGGCCAGAGACCAATTAGAGCCTGCTGAGGTCAGATGGCTGCGACCCGGCACAAGGGATGGTGGGAGACTGAATCAATTTGATATATTGTGAACAAACCCAACATTAATATTACCGCAATATTGCCGCAAAGCTGGTCTTTCGAATGAAGATCATACCATGTCACACCTAAGGGCGATGTCATGATGATATGTGTAAAATGTGCTCATAGCAACAGTGTGTAAAGTGCAAGTAAACATGGGGAGTTCATTTAGGAATTGCAAACTGTATCAGCTGAAATGGCAGGCTGGAGTGATGAAAAGGTCTGGGAGCCTCTTGCTTTTAGAGCTGAACTTCTCATGGGGATTGTGATGGATAGCCAAATTTTGGTGCGGCTTACAAAAAGACTTGAGGAGCGGGGCTTCAGTCAGAATAAAAACAAATTAAGTCCAACTGTTTTCTCTGTTTATCATGGACTCTTCGTGATTCTTTGTCACATCGACAACCCGTACACAACCCCATATCTCTCTTGGCGTAATATTTTGTGTCAAACTCCTGATCGCGTCATATTGCCATAAGTCATGTAATAAAGCGGGGTGCCAGTAAGGTCTCTCTCCTGACATATAACAGAAAAACTAGTTTAAACCCCACAAAAGATGCAAGCATTCTACAATAATTGTCACCCTCAAACTGAATGAAAAGCTCAGTAAAATAACTGAATAATTAAACTCAAAGGTATGTGCCAAAAATATATGCTATTTACACCATTTATTTACAATAGAACCCAACACTTCAATACAAACCAAACCAAATGCAAAGGTCCAGTCTTGGTTTTATTTACAACAATCCCAGTCCAGTAAAAATAGTCAAAAATAATATCGGAAACAAAAATCCAAGGAAGGTTTTCTGTAATCCACCCACGAAAGGAAACTCCTAAACAAATGCAGGTGTGCAGCTGCACAGCCAGTCTTGGGTTCAGTGGCACATAAAGTTCATCCAGCCAATTTTACCAGAGTGGGTGAAATGTTTTTTACTCATGGTTCCAATACTGGTAAGTTATTTTAGTTTGTTCCACACCAACTCTCCGATTGCTCTGTCTACCAAAGTGCCGCCAGATGGCTTCAGCCTGGGAGCCTGATGAGCTCTGTCTGCTGCAAGAGCTTTCCAGTCATCTTCCAGCCTGACATCCTCTCCTTCACCCACACCCGGAGGGATGGGCATTCATCTTTTTATAAAAAATTCCAGCAGGGTACAGAAACATCCAGAACCAAGCCCGCTGGAGTGTGCCAACATCAGAGAGACGTACGGGACGTCCTTCAGAAGAAAACAAAACACAGGCATGGCTATGAATATGTCAAAAGAAAAACATTATTTAATCAGAAGAGGAGGGCTGTCACACTACCACAGGCTGAGCGCTTATGAGTGACCAAAGGGCTCAATGATCCCTAAATACCGGCATTGATGGCATCATTGTCTTTGAAACAGCCCATAGTGACAAGTGTTGCTGGCTAAAATGCAATGTAGTTATGCTTCTGTGTGGAAATTAACTTGGATACATGTACCCTTACACCCCTAATATATATATGCACAAACATATATAAATTATTTGCAATGCAGCTTTGCCAGACTTTGTTATAGCTTGGCGCTTATTGGAATCATCTAGGCAATTTTTTCATTTACGATTTTAACCTTGTGTCTATGTATTTCACTACAGCCCTTTGAGACTTTTTTAATTACCACCAGCCAGCTATCAGCCTGTTTTGCGTTTGCTGTCTGTATGTCTCCATTGTGTATGCACGTATTGTGAGGTGGTTGCTTCTCGAGTTAGAAAAAAAAGGCATCGATGCAGTCCTCAGAAGTAGCACATCATTAATAACGGAGGGACCTTTGAAGATCCTGCATAAATGTCTAATTAGGTTTGGTAACCTTTAGGAAACTCAAGTGGGTGAATGCTAAACAGGCCCCGAGATCTTGTACTGCATGGCAAACTAGGCGTTCAACATGTGGGAGAGAGTGATGACATTGAGGAAGTTTGTTCCTCTGACGGAAAGGGCATGCAATTTAAACCACATTACAAGCGCATCTGAACTTATTGGGCAATTTCAGACCAATTTATTTTTGTTAACCATCTTGTGCACGCATGTCATCTTGGAGGTGAAACAAAAATATGCCATGTTTCTTTCCCTTTTTCCCTTCCTTCTATTTTGCCCTTCAAGCTGTTTGGATCAGTGTTCGGTGACGTGAAAAGCCTGCGTGGCATTTAACAGACCCTTAACTCAAAGTATTTGAGCCACCAGTCATGTTCATATACTGAACAGTGTTGGAATGATGTGACCTAGAAAATATTACTTTGGGAGAAAAGAAAAAAGCACCGTGGTTGGCTTATACAACTATGTCCTTGTCACAGACTTATAACACATGTATTAAGAGATGACAGCCCAATGAAAATACTACCAAGTGTAATTTTAATGCACCCAGTCTTTGGCTGATGCAGTGCTGAGGGCAACTAAGCTTTGTCTGTGCAGCTGCAAGTTGAAAAAACACAGTTTTTCTGGGATTTTAAGGCTTTCTCTCCATATTTCTTGGGGGGGGCTTCTTGCAAGATTCACCAAACAAATGCCTTGTAGATCGATGATAATCACTTGAGGCAGACCACAGCTTAGTTTGAACACAAAGCAGTTATAATTACCCAGTAAAGACTTGTAGCCACTAGAGATAATGTATTGGCAGTTCTATTTCAATGTCAAACATGATTATAACAGTGAGGAAAAATACATAATGGAAACAGAGGGGAGTGATAAAAATAGAGGTTGTAAAAATCTACTCTCTCAGTTTATAAAACAGTATGCACTTTAATGTGTTTTTCTCTCACTTGAAAAACTGTATGAACAAACTTGCAAAAGGTTTGGCATCTAAATGCATTAGATGTATGAGGTGACTTTGTTTATATTGTGAAGCACATGGATGTATTAAAATGAGGGAAAAAATGGGTGAACCCAGCTTTTAGAGACCATCTATAATTTATAATGTGTAGCTTTAAAATTCAATAACATAGACAACATTTTTGCAGTTTCACCTAAATAATTTCAAGTATTTAAATACCAGATATTAGTCTTACCAGCTACATTCTCCAGCTGATTTTTGCATGCCAAGGGGCCTCTATTCAAGAAGGGATACATAGTCCTTCCATTATGTGCTGAATCATTCCCAGTGGAACTTGCCTGGAAAAAAAGAATCCTGCCTGAATGGATTCCCAAATTGTCTCAGTTAACTCCTATGGTGGAGTCACAATTCTGCTTCAAGATTCCCATAGATGACAGAGCTTCTCACCTTATATCTAAAGATAAGTGCCGCTGAGAAACGTATTTCCTTTATCTTGTATCTCATTCTTATGATTATGATCTTTATCTAATGAACTGAGCTGACTGTTGCTATGTAGATGGAAATGTGTGTTTTTCCGTTCTTTTGTTAATCTTACTTACCACAGCATTACTGCAAAGGAAGGACCCATTCGATCTCTCCATCTCCCACTCCATCCTACCATCACTTGCTCTTTTAATTCAGTGTATTTATTTCATTAGCAAGGGCCACGCTTACAGACAGTGCAATGTTTATTGAACGAAAAGAGGTTGGAGTATCTGAGAAGATTTGCTGATGGAGGCTTGGGAAGTAGATTTAGGGTAGGGGCGCAGTCTTCTGGAATGCAGCTTTTCCCGAGCCTGCTCAGGACCCCCAGACAAAACCTGAAAGAAAGAGATGTTAGAGGAGGCTAGGACTATGAGTGAACTAGGGTGAGAAGGAATGGATGAGCAGGTCTGGGGAACATGACAAATTGCTCAAAGCAGGGCAAGATTTGGGTACTGCTCCATAGAGTACGGGCATAGAATCTGCAGCCCTGGAGGAAGTGGGGTCCCAAGCAGAACCAGTAGCCTTAGACGGGAGGAAGAGGTGGCCTGCAACGAGGAAGTTTGGAAAATAACTATAAAAAAATAGGCTGAAGGGCCGAGTGGCTGAAGGGGGGCCACTTTACAGAGCTTGAAACGGCAATCGGAGAGCACCAGGCTTGACAGCAGCATAACCAGGAAGGTAAGTATGGGAGGAGGAAGCTTTCAGCAACAGTGGAGAAGCGGGAAAAGATGCTTGAAGATGAAAGTTCATTAGCCTAGTTGCTGAAATGAATGCCTATTTCCCATGGCACAGCCTAGAAACATTCCACAGTCTAGCTGGACATGCCCGGTAGGGCCGAAGCAGCAGCAGTTGGGCTCAAATTTCGAAGCAAAATCCTAGGAGAGTGGAGGAGACCTGTCAGTGCAAAGAAGAGAAGAACCTCTGGCCGGACAGCCAAAACTCCAGTTGAGGTCCTCGAGCACACCAAAGAGGTCATGTGGGAGTGGGTGCCCGGGCTGATCGACCTAAAGCAGCCAAAGGAGAACGCAAAGGTCTAGCTTTGAGGCAAGACTGTACAGACCTGAAAAGATGGGAAAGAGAGGGAGAAGAAGGAAGCTGGTCTGAGTGGTTGAGAGGGCAGCAGCAAGAAAAAGAAACCACAGAAGAGATCTTTCTGAGGAAGCTGGGGTGAACTGAGCTTTTCCCAGGGAGGACTGTCTTGAATCTTGCTGGACTAAAGATGGTCAGAAACAGGGAGAAACCTGGTGCACTACGGGTGACGGTGGCATTTGGAGTTAACAGATTCTGAAAGTGTAGTTTCCAAACTTTTCAACAATATGTAGCACAGGGTAATCTGACAATATTTGGAGAAGTTGTGGCCATTTGAAGGTAGGTGCTCCCAAATTCTGGAAAGGGTGAAAACAGCTTCTAAAGATTTAAAGGATTAATCTCTTTGTCCTGCTGGATGTGGTCTCAATTAAATCACATTTACACAAGCTATCCCATTTGTCACCTTCAGAACAGGCTACACATACCCTGCTGAAAACTACTAAATGCACTTTTGAAAGAAAAGATAAGAAAGAAAGAAATGAATGCATGTATTTTTGATAAAATTAGAATAAAGTACACTAGCTGCAGAGACTTTCAGCAGGCCTAATGTTTATATCATGGCTTAGAGCATACGAAACACCAAATTTCAAAATAGAAAATTGTGAAAAGATTAATAATTATCAATACTATAACAAATAAAGGCTTAAAATATCTGACTTTGCGCTATGCCGTAGGCAGAAAGTACAAAACAGTGCAGAAGATACCAAAAGTAGTTATAGTAAAAATACAAAATTATAAAAATAAACAAACATATCAATCAATCAAAACAGAGTTGGCCCTCCTGACCAGCTTGTTTCTTTTTAAAAGAAGATAGGAAGATATAAATGCAAGAATTAAAAATCCTAAAAAAACATAACAATTGAAAAAGTTGATCAAATCTATATACACAAATAAGTTAACCAATATAATAATAAAAACAATATAAAAATATAAATTCTAGTGTAACTGGGTCCATGGTGGTGTTGGTTGGTGTGTAGTGTGAATCTTGTGCCGGTGGACCCCCAGGATCCTTGTTTTAGGTTATCCTTCCCTACTTCATTCATGGTGTGCAGTGGGTCTGGGTAGGACCTATGGGTCCCTTGTTTTTGTTCCCTATTCTTTTCGCTTTCTTTATTTTCAATGGGTGTTGGTAACTGTGTCTTGTTCTCTTTAATTGTGTGTATTGGGAGTGTGCTATGCGGTGTTGTGGTGATACAGTCCAGATCTGATATTGGGTGGCTTGTTGAGTCTGCCTAGGTGCCCCTTGGTGTTGGGCATGTGATGTCTCTTGCCTCATTAGCACATAATGGCCTGAGTTTGTCATACAGATATGTCTGCCTGTCAATGTACAGTCCAGGTTGGGCCAGGAAAGGAAGACCGTCGATGGGGGGCAGATCTGCTCCATTGCGCAGTAGCTGATGTTTTGACACACAGTGAGCATCACACCTGATCTCTTGGCATCAAAGCTAATTCTAACCCTATTAAAAAATAAGCACATACAAGATTTTAAACATGTCAAAGTATATTATAATGAACAACTTTCAGGAGGGAGAGGGGGGAATTTGGATTAGAATGAAATTTGTGTCTAATTATAACTATCTAGTAAGATAAAAAAAAAACACTATATTGATCCTATTCTGAATTTGCACTATCATGGTCAGACATCAAATCAGCCTTTAGGGGACATTAATAAAGTAAAGTGAAGTAAATGTGTGTGAAATATTACCTGCTGAGAAAAATCAAAACTGTAATGCATCGTAATCTTTATATTGACACTGTCAGGAGGTGAAAAAAATTGCTAATGGTTCTGAACCTAGCAAAATTTCAACTCCAGTTTGTCCCTTAAGTTGTAATTACTGTTTTACTTTCACTGCTTTTATAACATTGCCTTGCTTATTGTAATTTCTAATAGTTCTTTGCATTATTTCACATTATAAGCACTCTATTCTAAATCAATGTTTACACATACCAAGCTCCTTAGCAGACTTCACATAGAGATGCCACATCGAAGCTTTGGAGACACGAGTTGGTTGTTGGCCAGGCAGCATAATGGCATTGTCTTTTGCATAGTTTTTTTTTTAAGTCCACAGCACTGTTGATATCCTCAGGCCTGATGAACCTGGATGTGGCAGTGAGTGCTTCTTTTGAGCCAGGTGTCAGTCAGGGTTTCTCTGCAGATGGTGAAAAAGGGAAAAAATAAAAGGGAAAAGACTTAATATTTTGATCTAGCTTCCTGGTTTAGTCTTGTTATATTACTGATTTTGACCTCAGTTAGTGATTAGACATTGTTTGAGTCAAAAGATTAAAATAAAATCGGTATATTAAACTCATATAAATATTTTTTTTTCTTTTGACTTATAAAGCACATTTTACGGCTGCTGATACTTTATATATACGTTATATATACATTATACAAAAATAGCAAAAAAATTAAATGCACTGGGAGATTAATAGAAATGAATGTTGCATGTTGAAATGTACCTGTGTTCTGTCTAAAATTATTTTACGTAAGGGATAATACCCGACGAGGTGTCCATTATCAAAAATTATTGGACGGCGTGAACCATTGTTTCCGCGAAGTCCATTAATTTGTGATGATGGACACCTTGAAGGGCATTATCCCGCTTACACCATGGTCACTTATGAAAGAAAGAAATATTTAATCTATTAATAATACTTTAATGTGTTTTAGAGTTAAAATCATGAGGGTTTTTTTATACAAGTCAAGCCCACTATTTAATATGTCCTGTATACAGGCGTTGCTAAGCAACGTGGCCACAGCAAGCCTACCACACCAGTTGATCAGTGATGGGAAGTGAGATGATGGCTTTACCTTACGTTACATGGTACAAAGTATCATTTCAGAAGGCCAGTGCACTACTTACTGCTTGTGTGTGTCCAAATAGAAGTAATGAAAAACTGCAATCCAGACTAGAATTAAAAATGTTCCAGTGATTATTTATCAAAGGCAGCTGTAAACAAATGGGTTTTTATAAAGAAACTCAGTGTTTTAGCAGGTTTGCAGTTTTCTAGAACTTTGTTTCAGATTATAGAAGCATAAAAATGCAATTAAGTCATTGAGCTAGGGTCCAGGATATAGCATCAGCTGCAAACTAAGATTTAAAAAAGTATTATTTGTAACTGTTAAACACTTTGAACATAAAAACACAACAGCAATAGGTATAGTAAAAGCCATGGCCTAATTATTTACACTCAAGCAGTGGGATACTTGGATATTAAGACTAAGACATTGAGGCCGTTTTCACATGTGTGGCCGTACCAGAAAACGGCCAGAGAAAATGCTAATTTTTTCTGTTCACATGTCACGGATCTCTGACCGTATTGGGATCCAGTCTTTTACTACAAATAAACAGCAGGTGGCGGTATACAAATAAGTCTTAGTTCTCCAACAAACAAGGGAGTGAGAAGTACCGACGTCATAAAACGAGCGACAGGCTAGAATGTAAACAAACTGGTCTACTGGTCAGCTGCCACCTGAAGCCATCTACAGGGTGAGTGTTGTAGTAAACCTGCTGTTTTGTAATCTGCTGTGTTGCTGTGGGATGCTTGAATCGCGTTGTTTTGGTATTTGTATGGTCGCGAGGTGATTCTGTAATTTCGGCCGGCGGTGTCGTCATTTCCACGTGGAGCGATTCTATTGTCTTGAGTACGGCCAGAGTACGGGTTGTGTTCACATGGTACGTGGCCGCCCGTACCTGGACTCGGATACTACCTCCAAGGCAGGTCTCTCTGGCCGTATCCTGGCAGGGTCCAGTCTGTGTTCACATGGTACGAAATAAGTGGATTTTGACCAAATACCGTACCCGAGTACGGACTCCCGTACCATGTGAAAGCGCCCTAAGACACAGTTGCTGTGGACCCATGTGCGTGCGTCTTTAATAAAGTGAACTAACTAACAAACAAACTAACAGTAAATATTGATGTGTCTCATTAAAATAAACAGAAGGATTCATATATTGAACATAAATAAAATGGAAATTAAATCAAGTGATTTATTCTCATTTCTACCATATGTAAAAAACCAAAACAAAAAAACTGAAAAGAATCAAAATGACATTCTTCCTGACCCAAGGTGAGTTTACCAACATAAAAGACAATCACAAAAAAGCTACAAAAATTGTTGGTTGGTGTGAATCCAAAGTGTAAATCCATAGTGTAAAAAGTCTGTGTCTATTGCAGTGTCGCTATTTAAAAAAAATAAATACAAATAAAAAAACTTTTTTATAAACCCTTATAATGCTGCGTTCACACCACCCCAAATGGCAGCGTCAGTTGCGGCAAGATTACATGCAAAGTCTATGGTCGAGTACGTCAGAGGTCCGTCAGAGTCTCTGCTGTGCGTTGTGAAAGTTGGCTCTGTCAACTTTTCAAGCATTAAGCCTAGTTTATCCTTCTCCGTTTTGACGGAGACGAATTGACGCAACGCCATTATCTGTCAACGCAAGGGCTCTCCCTTACCTACGCAAGGACGCACAGAGTAGAAGCCAAATTTTTAACTATCCGTCTCTGACGACGGATAGCATATGCATCTGATTGTTCAGTTTCAGCAACAGCCAGAGATCGCTTCACCAGAACGGGGCTCTATAGTCGCTGTAATCAGTAATTAATGCAGTGTTTCGCCACTATATGCTATATATTGAAAGGATAACTTATTTAATCTGTTCCTTTGGCGATTTTGAAAACAAGGAGGTGTAGGAAAACAACAACAAAGGCTGCTGTGTTTGTTTCCATGCGTTTCTAGAGGATTCTATGAGCTGCACTTCTAATAAAAAGCTTTTCTAGAGTATTCAATGAGCTGCACCTCTAGTAAAAAGCTTTACAGCTTAATCAAAACGTTCTTTCTGTCATTCATTGCTCCTCGAGGACAAAATGCGTTCACAAGCCTAGAACAAAAAACAGAAACGGCGCTGTGTGATAGTAGGCAGAGACGCCATAAAAACATAGCACCCCCTGCTGTCCTGGTCGAGCAACACTGAAAAAAACAATAGAGAATGGAGTGGAAGAGCGGAGTACTATAAACGGAAAATGTCTCTGTCAATACGTCTGCGTCTGAGTGCAAATTTGTGGCTGGAGAAGCATAAACTAGGCTTTACTTGCGTTGCAAGCGGCAACGTAGCAAACACAACACAGAAGTTCAGCTAGTTGAATGGACTTGATGCAGTGTGTCAACCAATCAGAGCGTCTCACTGTGGGGATGTCACTACACGTATCTTGAATGAAGGGGGAGCAGTAAAAATATTTTCAACAAACGCAGATTTCCAAAAATCTGAAAAAAAGAGCTCCTGTAGTTGGTGTCCTGGTAGGAGATTTGAGCTCCGATGTGGCCTAGGAGGTCGTAAAATTAGGCGCAGGACAGACGGAAGTAGTGCTGAAAGTGAACGTCATCCATACGCAGCTGCTGGAGCAAATGGTTAAACTCCCCAAACTCAGAACGGATCTGAAGAATGGGGTCAATCCACAAACGGCGCTAATGCACCCGATGTCGATATTGTCTAGCTTTATTTAGCAAATAAAGTCAAGCCAATCTCTTGATGCAATCCGCAACAGTTCAGAAACTCCGGCTACAGAGGAAGCTGGGCCCATGTGCTCTTTTTTGCTGAAAAGCAGGCGTTGCAAGCTTCAACGTACATGCATCAAACTACATGCATTGGGAGCGCTGCTTGATGCAGACAAACAGTGCAGTGTGAATGCAGCATAAGTGATAAACCCAAGCTATCTTGAACAAAACTGGTGTTTTTACATTAACAAGGGTCTGATTTATATCCACCAATAAAATGGTTAGTCTACGACAAGTCTGAGATCCATAATCAGGTAAAAATATGCTGCAGACAAAAGTTATTTTTTGTCTTTTATTCCCCTTCCACGTCCCATGTCATAACTTTCATTAATATGCTACACATAGCCTGAAAATTTACCTGTGCATTCCTGGAAGTGTTAACTTTTGACTGATAGATTTCTTGATCCAATAGATGACCTTCTGCTGTGGTAAATCTTCAACCAAAAACTGATTTTACTCACAAACATCCCAAGCTGGGATAAAAAATCTCATTAAACCCCATGATGTAAAACGTGACTAAAGTCAAAGGAGTAAATATGGAAGCCAGGGATGAGGCAATAGCAATTGTTTGTGGACCAGTAAAAACAAAAAAAAGAAATCTTGGTGTTAGATCAAGCAGTGGACACAGCACAGCAGCAGGGGGCTCTATTTCCTGTACAACGATATGGAGGTGAATTATTGTATCTTTTTTTTACTAGTTTACCCATACATGGCAGGAATATCTGTTAGGTATATCTTAAGACCCATCCCGATAATCAGGGCGTGTCCGAAGGTGAGAATCGGGGCAAAAATCGGTCCAAAAATCTTGCCTGTCAACCAGGCTCTGTTGTGGTGGGATCTGCAGAATGTTTTATTCCAAAAATGACCCCAGCCATGTTTCTACTCAAAATGTTTCAAGAATAGTTTAATTTTGGTATACATTTTTAAAACATTTTGGGTAAAAAATTGCAGTTTGTACATTTGTGTAAAGATGCTTATGTTAACCTAACACTTCAGCTAACTGCTCCAAATTAAACCATTGTCAGCAGCAGCAAGATTGAAATAAATAAATAAATCAATAGGTTCAATAATAATAACAATCATATATTTTTGCTTTTTCTGTTGCACAATGTCAGAACAGTATGACAGCTTTCTGAACCGAGTTAACAGATGTTGGTGAAATCAGACAAAGGCCTTGGTCTCTGAAGCATTGTTCCCTATTATTGGTACATTACTTAAAACAATAGCTCAACCTAGGTGAAAAAGATTGAACAAAATGCTTCTTAAGATAAAGCAAGACATAATATTGAAGTTAAACCCTGAACATGTACCCACTTCAGGTCCAAATAAGGGTTATGTTTGAAAGGTTTTAGCCCGATTTCAAAATCTGTTCCAACCATAATCTTTAAACACCTTTTGCATGTATTAGAATTGCTGCACACAGAAATGGGGTCTGATATACATATTTTTCCACTAACCTTCATGATCTCAGTCTGTCCACAAGCTCTAAAAATAAATAGAGACTGCTCTGGTCGTCATACCTCAGGCTCGCTGCAATATCTGCCTTCCCAAGACTCACACAACAAGCATATGCACTAAAACTTATTTACAATATGCACCCGCAGACAAGCATTGAGGCAAATGCACAAGCACACAGAGTTGTCAGGGCACAGTGCAAAATCAGAGGAGCTGTTAATGGAGGGGGACAGCTTGGCTGCTGTTTCATCAAAGTGCAGAGGAAATGCAGATCTGTGTCCTGCAGGAAGCAGGGAATTGGATCAGCTTCCTTCTGTCTCCTGGACTTGAACATACACACACAAACACACACACAAACAAGGATTAGTCAGCCTTCACCGATGTACAGTGACTTTTAATGTCTGTCCATTTGAAAATATTTATCGTTTGCTTGTGCAGATATGCCCATCAGGATCCCAAACTTGTCCCCATGGGAAAGATAGCTTTATTTAGCTGCTAGCCATGTGTGAACCTTGATCTTTTTTTTCTTTCGCTTGGCTCATATTTGAAGCCATGTGCAGCCTAAACTTCTCTTTCTGGGGGAGCTAGGAGCATTAAAAAGTGCTATTGATGCTTTAAAATAGTACCAGTGAATAAGCAATACACAATATTTTTAAAAATGGGTTGAGTGGGGATATAAAATCTCAAACCGTTACAGTTCCTAGACATGTCTACCTTTGTTTTATTATTTTTGTTTTTTTATTAGTTATGTTCTTATCCTCATCATTTTCCTACTTATTAGTTTTGTTTTGCTTTATTTTTCTCATTAAAATTGTTGTTCTCTAATTTGAGTTTATTTTCCACCTAGTGTTCATGCTTATTTTTTTCTTTCTGTTCTGTTTGAGATTTCATCATTCTTAGTTTCCCCCCTGTGTTACGATCCTTAGATGTTTCTATTTTTGATTCATTGTTTCAGGGTTGTTTTGATCTTTTTGTTAGCTATTTTCCTATCTTATATTTTTGCTCTGTATTAGTTCTGTTTTACATGATTTTTACATGATTTTTTTTCTCATTAGGATTTTTGATATGAGTTTCTTTCTATCTAGTGCTTGTTGGGACACAGAAGGGTGCGATAAAAGTCTGGCTTGCAATAATCATATCAATACTTAATATTGGTATTACCAACAAGCTTTCTTTAAAAAAGTCCTCCCAATCTTAAGGGCATATCTGATACAAATAGTTAACTCATACCTCCTATGAGGTGTTTTCCCACAAGCTCTAAAAACAGCAGTTATCAAGCCAATACTAAAAAAAGAAGAACCTAGACAGCATGTAAATATAAAACTACAGACCAAACTCTAATCTCCCATTTATCGAAAAATTGTTAAAGCTGTGTTCCAACAGTTAAACAGCTTCCTAAGAATGAAGATCCATTTTGATGTTAATCAATCTGGTTTCCGTACGTACCATAGCACCGAGACAGCCCTCGTCAAAGTCTTAATTGCAGTGTTTGACACCGCCGATCATGATATATTACTGGAACGTCTAGAGAGCTGGGCCGGACTCTCTGGTACGTCACTTGACTGGCTCAAATCCTACCTCAAGAACAGGAACCACTTTGTGTCGATTAGCCAATTTTCATCACAAAACACAGAAATCAAATGCGGGGTCCCCCAGGGCTCCATCCTAGGGTCCCTCCTATTCAGCATTTACATTCTCCCATTAAGATAGATTATAACAGCAAATACTATCAACTACCACAACTATGCTGACAACACTCAACACTCAACTTTATATCTCAATGTCACTAGGTGATGTTGAACCCATCATAGTCTTTAATAAATGCACTGAGCAAATTAACAGCTGGATGTCCCATAATTTCCTCCAATTGAACAAAACTTCAGTTGGTCCAACTAGAAACTACTGACCAGGCCAGAAATATATGTGTAATAATGGACTCAGCTCTGAACCTCCAAGGTCACATGAAGGCAATAACAAAGTTAGCTTTCCATCACCTGGCGAACTTTTCAAGGATTAAAGGACTGATGATACAAGGAGACCTACAACAACTCATCCATGCATCTATCTCTGGCTTACTGTCTCTGTAACAGTATTTTCACAGGTCTGCCTAAAAAATCCATCAGCAGCTGATTCGGAATGCTGGTGCTCGTGTTCTCAACCAGGCAGGTACAACACATAGGGCTGGACGATAATTCGATAGCAATATATATCGATCGATAGAGGTGTGGTGCGATAGGAAAAAAAGGGGTCGATAAAAAGTTCGATAGAAAAAAAAAGTTTTCCCTAATTTTTCATACAGTAATAGCCTATCAGGCAATCATTACTTACTCCAAACAAATCATTAACTCTGACTCAGACAGCTCTGTCAACCACCCTCTCTCCTTTCAAACCACAAAAAGGATGAAATGATTTGAGCTGAAACAGAATTTTTTAATAGACCATAAACGAACCATCACTGTAACTTCGCCACGCTCAGACGTCACAACAACGGAGCAGCGGAGGATGTTGTTCAGGCTGAATGTTTCAGGGGCTCCGGTAAAAGTTGCGGCCCATTTTGAAACGTAAACCATTTGTGGCTTTTACAATGTCCCATTGGTTCTGCTCCTGGTCCTCAGAAGCGAATAAACGCTTTAAAAACACATGGGTTGGATAGACCTGCCGGCTTCGGCTCAGTGACTGAACTGCAGTGTTCCGGGCTCCATCAACACTGGTGAGTAGCTTGTTAGCTTTAGCCAACACAGCTGAAGAGCTGAAGTGAATTTGAATAAACTTTATTGACAAACTAATCCAAATATTACATTAATATTACAAAGTTTCATAAAATGTTTAAAGGATTGAAAAACAGAGAAATAAGCTTTTAATTTAAATTACTAACATAATAAAAATATATGTATAATATCATCGTTAATAATATTACATTTCTTTGTATTTACTGATGTTACTCAGGTCTCTTGATTTGTTTCTGTGTCTTGCAAACTTATGATAAAAAGAATTGTTTGAAAAATTAATTAATTTAATTTTTAGTTAAAATTAGTTAATCGAAGAATAACACATGACTGGGGAGGCACTTATAATATATTTTTTACATTATGTGATGTTAAGGATAATTATCGATATAGATCAATATAACTATTTCTTTATCGATATACTCTTTTTCTATATCGTCCAGTCCTAACAACACATCACCCCAGTTCTAAAGTCCTCATACTATGTCCCTGTAGCTCAGAGGATAGACTTCAAAGTGCCTTTATTAGTCTATAAATCATTGAATGGGTAAGCACCAGATTACATTAGAGATCTGCTATCGTGATACAAACCTTCCGGATCGCTCAGATCCTCCAGCTCTAGTCTACTGATCGTCCTTAGAACCAGAACCAAGCATGGGGAAGCAGCTTTCAGTTTCTATGCGCCCCACATCTGGAACAAGCTGCCGGACGAATGCAAAACTGCAGAGACACTGAAATCTTTTAAATCTAAAATAAAAACATACCTTTTTAGACATGCTTATGTGTAACTGATACTACTATTGCCAATACTATTATAAAATGTTTTTATGCTAAGTTGTTGTTTTTAATCAAATGCTATTGTTTGTTTTATAGATGTTCGTTTGTGCTTTATCTTACTGATTCTATGTTTTAATGTTAACATTTCTGTAATCATGTAGATCACCATGAATTGCCTTGTGTTGACAGTGTGCTTGCCTTGGTTTGATTATTGAAGAAGCTCAAGTTACCAGTTATGAATTAACAAATAGCGCTTCATTAATGTTATCAATTAACAACTTTTGGGTTTGACTATGAATATTTTTGAATGATTGCATATAGCAGTCACTAATAAGATTAATCATTTCATATCAAAATTACTAACGATGGGGCACCACCCGATATTCAGGAACTATACTGATAGCCAAATATTTCAGTCTCAGTTATTCTCCATGATTACCTCTCTGATTAAGGCTGAGGTAATTAAACAAAAAGTGAAGGAATGACCTCTAGATGTTCAATAAATAGCATATTTCTACATATGTATGTGGAATAATAGACAAACAATGACTTTTCAAAATACAAGTGTTTATTTACAAAAGATAAAAAAAGATTAAATTAAACATTTTAATCAACCAAGCTAGTAACACACACTACAAATTAAAAATAATGAACAAACTAACTACTAAATGGTTAAAGACCATGGCTTATATTGAAATGTTTGGAAGTTAAGCTAAATTAGTTTACCAAATGTGAGTAGTTTAAACTAATTAGAACCATTGGTTTATGTTTAAACATATAAGCAATGCAAGAAAAATTAAATGAATCTTTGGATGAATTAATGTTTAATTAAATTAATATGCTGGATTAGAAATCAATAACCTCTAGATAATTGCTTATATTTTACAGATTAGTCACGTCAGTGATTGATCCAATTTCAGCATTTTGATGCAATAAGAAGGCGGTTTCAAAAATGGCTTAGTTTAAGATTAGTTTTCTATGTTGAAATAATCTATTTTAAAGCCGATCTCTATTTTGAATAACATTAGTAACAAGCTTTATTGTCTACGAAGCTCAGTCTGTCAAAACTAGGACATGTTGGTTATCTTGAGTATGTGACCTACAGCTAACTCATGTGGCGCCTTCTGTTCTTTTTTTTATTTCGTTCTTTTACTTGTCCTGTCTGGCAGTTGTGGCACTCATAATTGGTGTCTTGGTACCGAGAACAAGCCCAACAAATTTACTTTCTAAAGCAGAGCATCACAGTTTTTGCTATAGTACTCCCCTTGATATATATGTGTGATGGCTTTTGCCCAGTGGCTGCTGGAAGTAGGACCCCCCCCACACACACACACGCACAACCCTGCAAGGATAAACAGGTACAGATGATACACACCATGTTGCCATGTATTCCTTAACCAACAAAACAAATATTAATGAATTTTTTGTTTCACATATTTTTTTGCTAGAAAATAAGACTGCAATAAATTCACATAAATTAAATGTGCAGTATTGTTAATAGTTACACAAAAAGAACAACATCGTTTTGTAAATAAAAGCATGATGTATAAAATCTCTTTTTTAATCATTTTGCAAACAACTGTCTGTACCAAATTTAGGGGGAAAAAAGCTGACCAATATTTATTATGTTTGCAAGAAGATAACTTTAAAAAACAATTCATAATTAGCTATTAGATTTTTTTGAGTGTTAATCTGTTTCAATAATGATAATGCATTTTTCTTGGCATTTGGTACTACAAAAAACAATTACTAATAAAGAAAGCATGTGAAACTGAATTATAAGTTTGCAATATACTGTGGAAAAAGAAACATTTTATGCAAATGGGATACAGGTATTTAAATGCTTGCTTTCTAAGTCAGGTAATAACAGAAATAAAAGAGCGTTTGCAATTATTGGTTGAACTCAAGAAGCCCTTTGTAGCAACATCATTTGCAGTATTTATCCTTCAGTCATGTGTACAAGTTATATTAGAAGAAAATAACTGGAAAAGCTATTGATGTTGCTCCACATTTTTATTTCAATTTAAATTCAGTTTTCACTTCTAATTACCCTGCAGAGGAGGCGTTTTGACCTACTTCGGTGTCGTTTTGTCATGAATAACAAAATCATGCTAAACTATATACCATTATAGGTGTCAAAACAAGGTATTACAAAAACTAAATGCTTTAACTATGGCAGTTCCATCGCAGCATTGGAATTATCTGCCAGATGTTTTGTCATTAGGTTTGGAAGCAGAGCTGTTCATCCTAACCATTCTGCAAGGACAAGCTTTTAACAATAGCATTTAACCATTCACTTAGAAGCTGATGTGGCCGTAGGAGAATACATCTCTGCCCTCGGGAACCATATATGGAATTTTATGACACTACACAATCTGTCAGCACTATCTTTTTACTTCAAGGTTAAGGTTGGGAAAAGAAAGAAAAAGCCAGTTATATTTTATTTTAAAATTATTCCACTTTTAATCCAGCCATAAAATGCACAGAAAGTTTTAGTAATTAATATAATGACAGGGTACATGAAACCCACTCTCACTCCCACGCATGTCTTTATCCTACTTTTTTCTCTCTGGAGAGCACTGAAGTGAAGGTGTCAACTGGTTTTGCCTTAGTGATGGAGCTCCGGGCCCTAGAGACCTCTAATTTTCTGACTGAATGGTCGCAAAAAGAGCTAATGATATGTTAATGCTGAATGGCACACATTAGGGAGCCCAAATGACGGCAATCCCAGTTACCTTTGGGGGACATGCCTTGCATGGCTTTGTCACACAAACAAACTCTGTAAACATAAACTGTGAAGAACGCTGGCTGAGGGGAATGTCAAAATGTCCCAGATTTTGAGAGAAGAATTGGTAGAACTGAAAGCCATGTAGTCTAAAACCTGAACAATAATTACTTCTCCTTACTTTGTTTAGTGTAAGAATAAGATTGAAACGAGATAAGAAAAAAAAAATGAACCTTGCAGGGAGAGATTCCTTTCCATTGTTTCCTTTAGGAAAAGAGTGTGATTGTCACCTTCTCCAAAAACTATTGATTGTTCCCCTTTGTGTGTCCTTTCATAAGTTTTCAAAGGAGTTTGGGAATACAACAGGGCTACCTTCTGCTTGAGCTGCGTGGGGTGAAACATTTGGGAGGAGGTTGGTCTTGAATGGTGGAAGAGAAAAAAAAAATGCCAGTGTACATCTTTACAGTCTAAAGCACTCCCAGGTGTACATATTCCTTGAAGTGGGTTCACAGAATCTACAGTGCCTCGTAAAACATTTACACCCCTTAAATCCTTTTCCCTTCTACTCATTATATATGGATTTTCTGTGATAGACCAATTCGAGAGGACTGAAAATGACAGAATGAAAATGTAAAAAGTATACACATGTACTTAGCTATCTCCAAGTCAATACATTGGACCTGAAATTTTTGTCTGTTTCTCTTTGTCACAGATGCTTTATCAGATTTAGGTTTGAGCTTTGACTAGGTCATCCTAAAACATGATTGATTGGGTATGTCAGTGTGAGCGCGTGTGAGCGCGTTTGAAATCGTATGTTCTAAACTTCAAAAATAATTGCTGGTGTTAACTTAGTGTATGTCCTGTTGCCGGGCAGCCTTGATGTCGCTAAAAGCAAGCTGGTAATAATGGAGCACGAAATCTTGGAAGGCTTTTTTTATTATTTATTTGAGCCTTGTAGTCAGCGGGCGTCTAGGGGTCTTTCCAAACCATTGTTCGCTACTGACCATCAGGGGTTGTGGTCCGGGAAGTGGTGCGGCCCCCCCGGCGTGGGGCAGTGGGAGGCACTAGGATGTCAGTTATGGGAATTGGCCCGATGTGGTGACGGCCTATGTCAGTCATCAACCAGCTGTAGCCCTGCAGCCTGGAGGCAGTGGGGGGCCCCTGTCGGTCTATCCCTGATCAGATCCCTGCTGGGGGGTCGGGTGCCTCTGGGCCTTGGATCTCTGGGTATTTGGCCGGGCCAGCCCTGGCTTAGCCTGTTGCCGGCAGAGTCTGTGGTCCCGTCACTGCGGCCCCTAAGGTCCCTGCATTGTAGCTGCTGGATGTTCCCCCAGGGCTTTTCTCTGCTCCTCTCTTGGGGGAAGCAGTCAGTTTTGATTTTCTCAGCCTGGGGCTCCTAGGCTCTCGTGTCCTTTTGACATATGTGCCTCCGATATCCTTCATGTCTACGTTGATTCCTGGGATGGATTGATGGCTCCTCACACTAGCTATCGCACACTCTTATGGAGAAACCTCATGTGGGAAGGTGCACAACAAGGGCCCAGGTATCGCATTGGTCAGAAAAAAAGTTGCCAGTCTGAGATTCTGTGTAGACTATCGTAAGGTAAATCCAGTCACCTGTAAGGATGCTTTGCCGTTGCCTAGAGTTGAAGAGTCTCTAACTATGTTGTTGCTGGGCAAGTATTTCTCAGCCTTGGACTTGGCCAGTGGTTATTGGCAGGTGCCGGGCCACCCTGATGACCGTCATAAGGCTGCATTCACCACTCCTATGTGCTTGTATGAGTTCAACCGGATGCCATTTGGATTATGTAATGCCCCAGTCACTTTTCCGCAGCTGATGGAGTTCTGCGTAGGTTATATGAGCTTTGAGTAACTTCTCATTTACCTGGATGACATCATATAATCAGAATCAGCTTTAATGGACGAGTATGACACATACGGGGAATATGACTTTTTTTAAGTGAAATAAAAATGAAAATAAATAATAAAGGAAATATATAAACCAATCTGGGGTTATTGTACAGTAAGTATACAAAACAGTGCCGGGGAATAGTTTATTGTTCATGTGAATGGACTCACACTCTGTGACTACTAAGTTCATCAGAGAGACAGCCAGGGGGAAGAAACTGTCCTTGTGTCAGGTGGTTTTGGCGTACAGTGCACTGTAATGCCGGCCTGAGGGGAGGAGCCTAAACAGATTGGGGCCAGGCTGAGAGGGCACTGTGGGGATTTTAATGGCCATTTCCTGACCCTGGACCAGTACAGGTCCTGAATAGAAGGAAGATCAGTACCTATGATCCTCTCTACAGACCTGACTGGTTTTCGCAGTCTGTCCCTGTCTTGCCTGTTCGCGGATCCAAACCAGACAGAGATGGATGTGGTCAGGACAACTGCACTATTGCTGTTTAGAAGATGGTCAGCAGCTCCTGAGGCAGGTTGAACTTCCTGAGCTGACGCAGAAAGTACAGCCTCTTCTGGGCCTTCTTCCTTATAGAGTCAATGTGGGAGGTCCACTTCAGGTCCCGTGTGATGGTGGATCCTAGGAACCTGAAAGACTCCACTGTGGGGACTGACCTGTTGAGGATTATGAGAGGAGATGTTGATGGGGGTCTCTTCCTGAAGTCCACTGTTATCTCCACAGTTTTTAGCGGGTTTAGCTCCAGGTGGTTCTGACTGTAACAGAGGACCAGCTGTTCCACTTCCCTTCTGTATGTAGACTCGTTGCCGTCATGGATGAGTCCAGTGATGGTGGTGTTGTCTGCGAAATTCAGGAGTTTCACAGAAGGGTCCCTTGAGGGACCCTTCTGTGAAAGGGTCTGCACTGAACTGCACTGAAAAAAATGATACTTTGGATTAACTTAATACAATTGGTGTAATTTGTTGCAGCTAATTATTTTTGATTTTCTCAAATTGTTTTTATGACTCACTTACTTTGAGACAAAGTGATAACAGAAGGCATAAACTGAAAATCACAATTTTGTATTGGCCCAATGTAAATATGTACTTTGATATAATTGCACCGATTTTTCCCTTTTTTCAGTGTGGGATGATGGTGGGGCGTTTGAGGCAGGAGGGGACCTCGCACAGCCCCAGGGAGTTGTTGAAGATCTGACTGAAAATGGGAGCCAACTGGTCAGCAAAAACTTTCAGGCAGGACAGATACACTCCATCAGGACCTAGCGCCTTTTTAATTCTCTGTCTCTGAAATAGTTGATGCACATCCTGTTCACAGATCCTCCACGCAGGCAGGGGTCTGGTATGGGGGAGGTTCGGGGTGCTGCTAGGCCTTTTGTAATGGAGACGGTGGGAGAAGTGGAAGGTTTGAAAGTCCTTTCAAATCTGGAGTAAAAGTCATTGAGGCCTCAGCCAGGCAGGGGCTCCCCACAGGGTGGGGGATGGTCTCCTGTAGTTGGTAATAGTCTGTAGTAGTGATGGGTAGAGCAGCACCGAAGCGTTGGCGCATGTATCAAGCTCGTAAGAGTGAAACCACGCATCGGTGCGTGTATCGCTTTAAGAAATTGTCACGTGACCGATACAGCTGCTGTGTCGTCAGTCACTGAAGCGCTGAACTGTGTTGAAAAGCAGGAGCATCTCCAGCTTTCAACTGATGATTTCAGATGATTCTCGGCCAAAACTTTATTTTTTGAACCAAAATAATTCCCAGAAAGCCAACATCATGGAGCCAGAAAGAAAACCCAAGGTTTCTTACGTGTGGAATCAGTATCCTGTTCCTCTCATTTTCTGCTCAATTTGATCCAAATTCAGTCCATTTCAAAATAACTTAGTTAAAATTATTCCTATTTTCTGCAGAATAAATGCCACATTTTTTCTACTGAACCGCCATACATTAATAAAATCACATCTTTTGTGCTGAGACATACAGAGCCAAACATGAACATAAGGAGGTCACAAATGCAACTAGGATAAATGCACATATACTGAGGTCAGAAAACTTCTTCGTGGTTACTTTATTGAAAGTGAATACATATTTTATTATTTATTTTTTGAATAATCAGCTACCAGGAAGCATGAGTTGGACCAGCAATTTCATTATTAAGGACTCCCGACCTCTCAGCATCGTAGAAAGTGAGGGATTCAGGGAACCGTTTCATTTTCTTGAACCATCAAATATTTTGCCAAACAGAAAGTTATTGTGCATCTGTCCCTTGCGAGGATCCGTTTCTAAAGCTAGAGAAACTGCTTAGGAAAAAAAAAAACATTGGAAAGAGATTGGAATAATGAATTTTTTAAATTAAAAACATATTTAAAAAGTACCTCATATACAATTCATAATCAACATCACCTTCAGTTTTTCCTTTTTAAAGAGATGTGACAAACATTCACATGATGTCTCATGATATATTTTTAACATAACATATTTTAAACTTTGATTAACATATTAAATTGTGCAGTGTACAGTATGGAATACAATTACATACATTTTATTGAATCCGTAGATTACTTGATTTTCCGAATTAGGTTGCCTGCAATAACATTAAGATCCAGCAGGTGTCAGTAGACGAACACAGTAGCAATTCCGTATCGATACAGTATCAATACATTTGGGGTAATGTGTTGAAACGGTACACGAGGCATCATTAAGCCATCACTAGTCTGTAGGCACTTTCATCATCATCATCCTGTATTTATAAAGCACATTTAAACAGCGACAACGCCAACCAAAGTGCTGTATAAGACAATAAAATACCAGAGAATATACAGCAGCATAAAATAGCTAAAACAAGTAAAAATGGTAAAAACAAACAAACAAGATCTCTCAGGGGTTAAACCGACTCAGCCGAGAAGGCTTGGGAATAAATATGTCTTAAGACAAACTTAAAAAATGGGGAGGGACGGGGCGAGTCGGACTGTCAGGGGGAGTTGGTTCCAGAGCTTGGGAGCACAAACGGAAAAAGCCCGTTCCCCACGAGCCATATAGCGGGCAGGAGGAACAAGCAGAAGGTGCTGTTCAGAAGACCTTAAGGTTCACAACGGAACGTAAGGGCTTAAAAGCTGTGCCAAATAAGAGGGGGCCATTTCGTGCATTGATTTATAGACTAGCAGGATAATTTTAAACTTAATGTGAAATCTCACTTGAAGCCAGTGTAAATAAGCCAAGACACGGGTAATGTGCTGCCGCCGGTCTGTGCCCGTCAGAAACCTAGCGGCGGTGTTTTGTACCATTTGGAGACGCACCACTGAAGAGGAGGGAACACCATATAAGAGAGCGTTAGCATAGTCCAGATGAGACAATACAAAAGCATGGACAACTGACTGGAGATCTTTTTTATTCAGGACTGATTTTAGCTTGGCCACCCGTCGGAGATGAAAGAAACATGACCTCACTACCTGATTTATCTGCACAACCATAAAAAAAAAGGTTTTTTATTTTAGGCTTCACCAATGCAGACAATGAAGCGGGCAATGATGGCTCCACAGCAGCGGGAGAGCATGGGGCAAAGAAAATAGCCTCCAATTTGGAGCTGTTCAGGTTGAGGAAGTTGGCTGAGAGCCAGGACCTGATTTCACTCAAGCAGTTAGTCAGAGGTTGCAAAGGGTCAGGAGTTTTTAAGGCCACATAAAGCTGACAATCATCAGCGTAGAGGTGATAATTCACCCGGTATTTTCTAAAAATGGCTGCCAAGGGTAAAATATATAGATTAAAAAGAAGTTGACCTAAAATAGACCCCTGAGGAACCCCACAAAAAAGAGGTGCCACTCTAGAGGCGCAATTCCCCAGGGCAACATTAAAACATCTGCCATTAAAATAGGAGCGGAACCACTCTAAGGCTGATCCATGAATGCCAATTAAGTGCTCCAGTCGCTGTAGTAGGATTGCGTGGTCTACAGTGTCTAAAAGCACCAGCACATGAGAACCAGAATCAGAGGCAAGCAAAATATCGTTAAAAACTCGAATAAGAGCAGTCTCAGTGCTGTGGTGAGGACGAAAACCAGACATTAAAATGTTTAAAACATTGTTGGATTTAAGAAAATTAATAATCTGGATAAAAACCATTTTCTACAACAATTTGGAGAGGAAAGAAACCTTTGATATCGGGTGGTAATTGTTCAGGTCAGTAGAGTCCAAGCCTTGCTTTTTTAGAATAGGCTGGAACACCGCATGCTTAAACTCCTGGGGAACAATCCCCGTCCTCAGACTTGCATTAATGATCTCCAGGATCGGTTGAGCAACGACCGGGAAGACTTCCTTCAAAAAACGAGGGGGCATAAAATCACAAGGAGAGCCAGAAGGCTTCATAGCAGCCACTTACATCAGTAGGGAGGAAGAAGAGACGGGGGAAAAATGCTCAAAAGAATATAATGGAGAACAAAGAGGTGCTATTGGATGAGTGGGAGGCAGAATCTGAGCCCTAATTGTGGCAACTTTAGAGATAAAAAAATTCAAGAATCAAGTGCACCTTTCCTCGGAGGTATTCGACAAAGGGACATTTGGTGACAGAACTGCATTAACAGTGGAGTAGAGGGCTCACTGGTTACCCGAATGTTGAGTAACAATAGCAGTAAAAAAATCATTGCGGGCCTTCCGAGCGACGCGCTGGTAACTCCTCCAGGCCTCACGGAGAAGCTGGAAGGAAGCTTGAGATTTAACGCTTTTCCACCGCCGCTCACATCTCCTGCATTCCCGTCTGGCAGTACGGGTATGAAGGTTGAGCCAAGGGTCAGAGCGACAACGGGAGCGTCGGGATTTTAAAGGAGCAATCTGGTCAAGCACGGATGTGCAGGGGATAGGAGGGTCTCGGGATCAGAGGAGTCCTCATAAGAAAACAAAAAATCTGAAAATAAAACTGAGAACTCAATATTTCAGGAAGGAGTGATGTGGCGAGCACGGCAAATCCTCCCCTGCCTAGGAGAGACAAGCCGGGCCACATCCAAAGAAAATAAAACGGGAACATGATCAGACAGAGAAAAAACATCTGAACGGACCTCTGTTACATTAACACCAAAAGAAAAAACTAAATCCAATATGTGAGACCCCCCATGAGTGGGGAAGTCAACCAACTGAGTCAGCCCGCAAGAGTCAATTAAATTAAAAACATCAGCCACCAGGAACTTCTCAGGACAGCAGACATGGATATTAAAATCTCCAAGTATAAGTAAATTATCATACTTAAGGAGAACATCAGCAAAGAAGTCCGAAAGTTGGGAGAAGAAGGCAGAATTTGCCTTAAGGGGGCCTATATACTAAAACACAAAGGATCGGAGGAGACAACCCAAGTTAAAAGGTGGACAGTTCAAATGAGTCACAATTTCCCTGATAGGAGGTAGGCTGACAGGGGATATTAGCCTTGAAAATAGTCAACAGACCTCCGCCGCGGCCCGTTGGCCTAGGAACAGTCAGGTAGGCACACCCAGCAGGTAACAGTTCGGCGATTGGAGCCAACTCACCCAGCTCAGCCCATGACTCGGTGATATAAAGGACGTCCAACTCCCGATAAATGAAGAAATCTTTCAGGAAGAACGTGTTATTCCGGATCAAGCGGGCGTTAATCAAAGCGCACTGCAGCGGCACTGCCGGTTGAATGACAGGACCTCCAGGGGTGTGGCAGCTGCTGACACGTCGGAGATTAGACGCCTTCACTCCTTGCCAACATCTGTCACAGGTCCGGGGCAGCTGCTCTTGGAGATGGAAAGAACAGCTGATGGAGCGACAAAGAGCCCCCCACATCAGACGGAGTTGCTGCGCTTGGACCGAACAATCCAGAACCGATTGAAGGCGAACCCGGCGTCCATTACGACAGCCCCGCCCGCGGCGACGTATGAGAGCCGCCCATGACGATGGGTCCTCCATAGGGTGACAGGAACAGAGGGAAACTGATGTTTGAGCATTTCCCGGACGTTATTGCTGCCACACAGGGGAAAACGCATAGAATACCGAAGATCCAAAAGGGATCACAACAACACAACATAAAAGGATAAAAAATAAGAAGAGTCCAGGGAGGGATAGACGGCCTGCCGAACACGCTGGCGCCATCTTGTCTCAACGGTTATATTGTTTCATTGTGGTATTGTGGCACTTTCAAACTGCAGAAGAGTCATTGGCAGAAAAAACGCTCCTTCAGCTTTTCAGTGTAGTTCCTCTTTGTTGCCTTGATCTCCTTTGTCATATTGTTCCTGGTCTGCTTGTACAGGTCCTGATCCCCACGCCTGTAGGCCTCAACCTTGTCCTGGCGTAGCCGTCTCAGTTCTGCCGTGAACCATGGTTTGTTGTCGTTGAACGTGCAGAAGGTTTTTGTCTGCCCACAAATGTCCTCACAAAACCTGATGTAAGATGTCACAGTGTCAGTCAGTTCATCCAGGTCTGAGGCTGCTGCTTCAAAGACGCTCCAATCAGTGCAGTCAAAGCAGGCCTGTAACTGCTACAAATACAATTATCTACCGTTTATGAGAAAAGACTCCATGTGAGGGCTGCATATCTTCTTTAACACTGTGACATCTGTTCACCAACATTTGTTAATGTAGAAGCACGTTCCTCCTCCCTATGACTTCCCAGACAGTTCCGCACAGTGGTTCGCTCGGAACAGCTGGAAGCCTGGCAGTCGTAGTGCGTTGTCGGAAATTGGTCACTGAACCAGGTTTCCGTGAAGCACAGGGCGGCTGAACAGTGAAAGTCTGAGTTCTTGGATAGGAGAAAGAGCAATTCATCCAACTTGTTGGTATTGACTCAGCGAGTTGGATCTTAAGACACAGAACAAGACACACAATTAGTCTGTATCTACAAACCAGTTGACTTTAAAGGCAATTAATTACCCTGAAACTTATTAATAGGGTGTCAGAGTCAAGGAGATTTAATATAATAAAAAGCATCATCTCCCTTACACCTCAGAATTATGCCCTACTTTGTGTTGGTCTGTCAAATGAAATCCAGATTAAAACCCATTAAAGTTTTTTTTTTTTATATGACCAATTGCAAAAAGGGTTCAGGGGGTATTAATATATTTGCAAAGCATTGTATGTGTTCCTGTTTGGCCACTCTTATCCACAGATTGCTTTCCTCTCCTCTGTGTGTGCACCATATGGGCATTTTGATGGAGGGTAAAAAGAAATGACAAGCCATTCGAAGATGCTCTAGTCCCGGACTCATGCATAATGCAGAAGGTGCAGCGAGATGGTTCTTAGCGTAAGCTTCAAAGTTTATTGGCCTCCCTTTGTCTTCCCTGGGAGTGAGACTACAGCGCTGTGAGGAGATTAGACGGACAGCGAGCGGGGACCTGGTCAAACTCAATTAAATACAACCAGGATAATTCCATCATCTCATTGTTCCGTCTGGTTTTATTGGGAAAATAAACCCTGCATGCCTGCACCTCAACAACAGCAAGGGAAGTCTGCCCGTGAATTATTGAGCAGAGGGTTGAGGATTTGCTTAGTTTATCTGTGTTAAACAATACAATTTGGTGGAGAGAAGACGACATGATGGGTGATTTTTTTTCTCGATTACATTGGACAAACAATCGCAGAATCAGCATGGAGGACAATGCCAAAATATAAACATAGTCTTAAATGAATTTATCTAAATAAATGTAAATAATGAAGCTCCTAAAATGTTCAGTAGACATATTAAATTGTGTCTAATGGGCTGTAACATTCCCATTGATGGATGATTTGTTAAAATGAATATTTAATAGAGCTAAAAATAACTAAGTAAATTCTTCCAAACACAGCTTATTTAAATATGTATGTTTGCTTTCACACTTACTTTCCTGATCCTTTTGAAATCTAATTAGCCCTGAGGCCCCTGCTGATGGGAACTGTAGGCCTTGAGGAACACATCTCCACTGAGGCACTTGTAGCATGTAACTATTTTCCATGTCTACATGATAAACAAACATTTATTCTCCCTCACATTTCCAGTTCTTACATCAAGCCAGGCATGGCTAATGATGATAAACCTGCCTAAAAGTACAAAGTGCTGCTAATTAGGCCTGTGTCGATTATGGCTCATTAATGCTGATGTTGCCCTGACATGTTTTTGCCAATCATCGCTGGAAAGGGCTTTGGTGCATCATTTTCTAATTACAATAATTTGTCTGTGTGCAGATGAATGTGAATAGATCCCTATATCTACAGTGTGCTACTGGTCCCCTTAAGACTCTATTTTTGTATATATATTTTTTATATGTTTTGTTTCTAAATCTTTACCTTTGTTGATCAATATAACCTACAAAATTGTCAAGTTATATATGTTAGTATAATTTTTATTTTAGGTCAAATCTCGCCCATTCAAACACTCACTTTGCATTTTGATTCCTTTTTAAATATACAATTCAGCCCCTGATGCTGAAATCAATTCAAAATGCCATATTTAAATTTTTTCAACAAGCAAATATATTTTTTCATATACTGTAAATCTACATATATAGACAACTAACCTTTATTCTCTCTCTCTGACATTAAATTGAAATAAAGATTTCCCATTTTTGTTTGTATAACCTTGAAATGTAATTTGATGGCCTATGGCAGAAAAATGAAAGTGCGTTTGCAATGGGTCTTTCAGCAGATTAAAAACTAGTAGACAAATTCCAAACATTTAAGGTGGAGCTTGTATCATTAATGTCTGTTTAATCAACACTTTACCAGGGTTTATATTGGAACAACTTTGGCAATGAAAGAATAAAAACAGAATAAGATTCATGATGTTCCAGATATTATTGACTGATGCTGATGTATGGAAACAGTCTCATGAAGCTCTACATCATGTTATACTTTCAGAGAAATCTCTCATATTTAATGCAGGTTAGAAATATTTTTCTACAACACATTAACTTGAACATCTAATCTCATCCTCATCCAAGTTGCAAAGCATTAAAACCATTTTTGTTTGAGATTTTGGATCATCCACCAAGCTCTTGTTCTCAATTCTTAGATCAGATTTCAGATGGGGTTTTTTTTGGTCTAATTTACCCGACCCTTTGAGGATAAGCGGTATGGATAATGGATGGATGAATTTAGTATTAAATATTGATAAGGTCATTATATTGGGGGATTTTAATACTCATATGGGCACTTGAAGTGAGCCTAAATACAGCCTTTAATACTATCTTACACTTAATTGGCTTTACTCAACAAGTACAGGGAACCACCCTCTCAGGTCGACAGACTTTGAAAGAAAATGTTGTTATAGTTGAGCTTTATCAGACAATGCTGCAACAGGTTTTAAATATTCTATTACTTTCCTTAATGTCTCTTGGTAACACAAAGGAAGACAGTCATCCCATCTCTAACCATTCAGAAATGTATAGTCTGGTTCATAGTGTCCTCCTCATTGTGTTTGTATTACAGAGTATAGCCCTTTTAAAAAAAGATTATAATTAGCCATAGAATAATAATACTAATCAGAATCAGAATAATCAGACTAAACCTTATTGCAAGGTATGTTTTCACATACGAGGAATTTGTTAAAAACAGAAAAAACAGTGACAAGACAAGTAATTAAAAAGAGTTATATATATGTATACTAAAATAAGGTAAAAAGTAAGCAGTGAAAAAATGCAAAAACACAGCATAACAATATAAACATAGACATTCAAGTCGACAGGCATGTGCAAATGTGATTTATGAATAGGACTATAAAAATATATTAGTGAGCAATGTATTGGATTAATAAGGTGCAATAGTTGTGTGTTGAGTGGTCATGGCATAGTTAATTGTTCATGACACAGACTGCTTGGGGGAAGAAACTGTTCCTGTGTCTGGTCGTTTTAGTGGTCAGTGCTCTGTATAGTCGACCAGAAGGCAACAGTTCAAAGAGGGAGTGTGCTGGGTGAGAGGGGTCTAGAGTGATTTTCCTTGCTCTTTTGCTCACTCTGGATAAATACATATCTTGGAGAGTGGGGAGGGTAGTACCGATGATTCGCTAAGCAGACCTGACTACCCTTTGTACTCTTCTGAGGTCAGATTTTGTAGCTGAGCGGAACCAGACAGTCACAGAAGTGCAGAGTATGGATTCAATGATGGCAGTGTAGAACTGCTTGAGTAGTTCCTGTGGCAGGTTGAACTTCCTCAACTGACGAAGGAAGTACAACCTCTGCTGGGCCTAGAAGGTTGGCACCCAGGTTTAAAGTGGAACTGCATATGTTCAAGATGGACATGAGGAACTTGGAGAGAAAATGAAACTCTGCACAACAAGATGACTCCTGTTTAGCTTGGAGAGGTATTCTACTTCTGTATAAAAATATCCCTTGACAAACTAGAACAGCATATTTTTTATCATTAATAGAGGCAAATGAGAAAAGTCCTAGGTTTCTTTTTACAGTTGCCAAACTTACACATAGTTATAGCTCTGTTGAGACAACTATTCATCCAGCTCTCAGTAGTGATGACTTTATAGGATTCTTCATAAATAAAATTATTTCAATTTTTTTAGAATTGAAAATAAAATCACTCACATCTTCCCAAACATGAATACTCCCCTCTCTGTAAGCGAATCAGCATCTGAGGGAAACGTAGAACCTCATTTGTGTTTGGACTGTTTAGTTTGAGTCGAGCTTTTGGAAATATACAAAATATTTCCTTCATCTAAACTTTCAACTTGAATTTTGGACTCATCCCACCCATGGAAGTGTTCCCTTTGGTTACTGGCCCGATTTTAGATGTGATTAATCTATCCTTCGTAAACTGATATAAACCACAGGAATTACGGGTTTCTGTAATTAAACCTTTTACTTAAGAAACTTTATCTCAATCAAGATGAATGAATTAATTACAAGCCTATGTCTAACATTTCTGTCTTATCTAAATTCCTTGAGAAAATAGTTGCTAGTCAAGTGTGTTAGCATATACAGAACCTATCTGTTTGAATAATTTTCCCTGATGAGAAATATTAATGATATTCTCATGGCCTCAGATTATGGACTTGTAGCTATTCTGATCTTGTTAGATCTGAGTGCAGCTTTGAGGCAGTTAATCATATTATTCCCCTAAAACAGCTTAAATGTGTTGCAGGGATCAAAAGTGAAGCACAAGACTGGTTTAAATCATATTTGTTTGTTCATGTGAATTATAACTCATGTTCACACTCAAGAATTAATTGTTGAGTACCACAGTGTTCTGTGTTTTGACCAATTCTTTTGTATACTAAAAAAATAAAATAAAATCAGGTTACCATACCCTATAACCATTAGCTTAAGTAGGCCTACATTGGTGTGGCTTAGAGTGAAAGCGCCTCTCAGATCTTGGAAATTTTCAGAGCACGTGAGCCTGATTTTATTTTATTTTTTAGTATGTCGGAAATCCGGCTTGGGGCCGAAGCGATATCAGGGCATGACAAAACAGAAGTTGTCCTGTTTGGACCAGAAGCTCTGAATACAAAACTGTTGCTGCAACATTTTGGATCTTAATTTGATCCAAAATGCTGCAGCAAGAGTTCTTATGAATATTAAAGAGAGAGATACTATTTCTCATGTTTCAGCTTCTCTTCATTGGCTCCCTGTTAAATCCAGAATATAATTTAATTTAAGATTCTCCTCCTTACATATAATTAAGCTCCATCCTACATGAGACATCTAGTTGTACCATATATTCCGAGGAGACCACCTCACTTTCAGACTGCAGAGTTACTTGTGGTTCCTGGGATTTCTGTCCTGTTGTCAACGTTTTACTTTCTTTAACATAAAATGTAGTACTACAGGAGTTCTTTTTATTTGTTCTGTCTCTGCTCTTTCTTCATGTTATAGGGGAGTTTTCTCTTTCCACTATTGCTAAATACTTGCTCAGTATGAGGAATTGGTGTGGTTGGAGTTTGCATCAATGGGGCACAATTGAAAGTCAATGATTCAATGCAATCTGGTGGAATTTCTTAATCAGAAAACTTTAAAGGGAATGGAATGTATGTATGACTGAATTGAAATTAGTTTCTATGGGAATGCCTTGAGATTACAAGAGGGGAGTTTTCTCTTTCCACTATTGCTAAATACTTGCTCAGTATGAGGAATTGGTGTGGTTGGAGTTTGCATCAATGGGGCACAATTGAAAGTCAATGATTCAATGCAATCTGGTGGAATTTCTTAATCAGAAAACTTTAAAGGGAATAGAATGTATGTATGACTGAATTGAAATTAGTTTCTATGGGAATGCCTTGAGATTACATCTGTTGTGAATCAGCAGTATATAAATAAACTGAACTGAATTACCGTAGCGACAGTTCTTGTCTGTTCCACAAAAAGACACAAAATAAGCCTTGTGGAATTAAACACACCAGTTGTAAGTTAACAGGAAAAAAAGCCTGCTGAAATCATAAAGAAATGTGATACTATTTTGTCAGTCATATCTTTTTGTGTTTGACCTTTGAAAAACAAACACATTGATTGTTGATCATATTTCAGCTTTCACATTTCATATGTAATCTGTTTTTATTGCACATTTACATTGATGTGTTCATCATAGAGCAACTTTGAATCACTATCCAGCAATTTTCCTGCATCTCTCTTCTTTTACATTTTATTACCATAATCTTGCCAGTGTGACCCACTTTCCCCCCACTCCTGCCCTGCTCCTCGGGCGCTCTCTGAGAAAGTTGTTGCACTCCCACTCACACCAAACCTCTCAAGAGAATTATTTATATTGCCCAGGTCTGGGACCAGTCTAATTTTAGTGGAACTTTAGAGTACACAAACCTGAGGTCTGACATTCTCTTGCTGAAGGCGTACAAGCAAGCTGTGATTGCTGGTGAAAGAGACAGAGAATAAAACATAGTGTTGCAACGGCCTTTGATCTTCATTCCCCCCCTTTGCTTGTTTTCAACGGACCACTGAGTAGTCAACCAGCTGATGGCAGAGCATGAGCCACAAACAGGTACTACTCGATAAACGCAGAGCAGATTATCTAGCTTTAATTCTGCTCAACATTAGAATACATGAATGTAGGCCTTTTTCCTTTATTAAGTTTTGTTTCATGCTGCTTAATCACAGAAATCAATATTCACCATATATATATATATATATATATATATATATATATATATATATATATATATATATGCAAGGCCCTTGTTCCCCTTTGGGTTACATATAAGGCCATATATCAGCTTATCTCCATGTGCTACAGGGGTGCAGATATCATTTTTTATCTCTCAGAAAACATGACTTTTTACTCTTATTTATCTTGTATGGAATCTGAAAAACTTTTGTATAGCTGATCAGATGTTGTTCATAAAAATATACCTTTTCAGTTGTTTCAAGACTTGTTATATTGTTTGAACAATCAGGGGAATTTAAATTCTGAATTTTCATGCATGAGGAAGGGATGGACCAGGCCTCAAAGTTTCACTAGATGCCAAAACATTTAAAAATTAAATATCTCCTAAATAGAAAGTCACATAGACACCAAGCCTGCTGTAATTGGTCCACCATCGCACCTCTAACCAATGTAGTGGTCAAATGGTAGCATCACCTAAGCCATGCCAACTGAGAAGAGGAAGTGTAAAGTTTCACTTTGAAAGGTTCACATTTGACCCTCTTGACCAAATCAACTTCACCATGTTCCCAGCGACAGAGAAATAGATTTGCTCTGCATGTTTATTTCACATGTTAGATTTACCTACTAAATTGAATAGTATAATCCAGTTTATTTATAAAGCACTGAAAAAATAACGATGTTGACCGAAGTGCTGTAAAAAAATACAAACTTAAAAAGAAAAACTTAAAATAAACGGTACAGTGGCATAATGACACAGTATTAACAATAAAATTTGACCATTCTAGTTAGTCCCTCTAGCGAGGGAATAAAGGTGAGTCTTAAAATAAGATTTAAACACCATAATAGATTCAGCCTGTTTTACACTCAGGGGCAGATCATTCCACAGCTTAGGACCAATGACAGAATAAGCTCGGTCTCCTCTAAGTCTGCGTTTTGGTCCATGGAACCACAAGCAGAACACTCTCCCCCAACCAAAAATATTGCAAAGGGGCACATAACGCCAGCGTGTCAGACAGATAGTGTGAGCCAAGAAATTAAGACATTTAAAAAAAATTCTAATATTGAAATGAATTCTATAGCCAAAAGGGAGCCAATGAAGGGCAGACATCATTGATGAAACATGGTCACGCTTCCGTGTCCCTGTTAAAAGACGTGCTGCAGCATTCTGTTCTAGCTGTGAACGTCCAAGCGGGGACTGACTGATGCCAGTGTACAGGGTGTTGCAGTAGTCTAGCTTAGTGTTCACAAAGTGGTTTTAACACATTTCTGAAATTTATGCAAAACATTCTCTTTAACATTTGAAAGAAAATATGTAACTTATCCAACTTTTTTCCAACTTCACCTAGCTCTCCTACACTCATATCTAGCTGCGCTAGTGAACTAATTTAACCAAAGGTTCGGATCTAGGTTTGGGTTGCTTCACTTTTAACTTAAATTAATTAATGTTTGCCCAATATTCAAATTTTTTCGGTTTAACTTGTACATCAGCTGATCTGCACCACATTTAACATCATGAATTTAAAATATCCTAACAGATATGTATCCAAAGATTTTGTTGGCATGGCCTAATTCCTCAACAGCACCTTCTAGAATCATCAAAACAATCATCCCTAGGACATGCTTTCACCTTAGATTATGAGATTTCTCCACACCATGGTTCGACCCCACAGAAAGTTGGCAATTTTGTATTGAAATTACAATTTTCACTCCCATACACATGTCAGGCAGAGTCGATCAGCAGGTTTGGTGGATGGTTGAGGCCACAGTATGTGAGACCTGCAGATGCGACACAGGTTGAAGCAGCACTAAACTGCAAGGGACATTCAAAGCTGCTTGCAGCTCTAATTCTCCAGTCATTTCATGATTCTGATGCAAAAATTGTCCAGGAAAGGAACAAAAAAATATTAAGCAGGTGAGGAAAAGAAAAGCTCAATTTTTGTACATTTCCAGTGTTGGGTGTAATGCATTATAAAAGTAATGAGTTACAGGAATATATTACTGTTTTCAGTAACTGAGTAATGTAATGCATTTCTTACAAAATATACAATATATTACTAGTTACAATTTCATTAACTCAAATTACAAATGCATTTTAAATTGTTTTTCTGGCCAACTAATGGAAGAGACCAAATCAAGTTGGATACAGTAAAACAAGATCAAACATCCACTTCCTGTTGCTCAAAACTAAAACATCAGAATCAGGACGGCTGAGGAAAAGATCGACTGTACATTTAAACAGCGGCATTATTCACACTGTTTTCCCAACCATCTGTTATAAGACTTCAGACATTGGAGTCTCATATTTGTCAACCATCTTTGTGACGAGCACTTTTAGCACCTTCCTTTGATTAGATTTAACAAACAGTACCATGAAATAGAAGGCATGCAAAGGAATGTGAGACTTAATTTTAATAAAATAGTGTTAAAAATACAGTATTTGTGGTGTGAAACTTGTGTTAAATGTAAATTGATAAATTACGGTGATTAGAAGTCGTGCTAGATATTTAAGATATTTTGCCAAAAGTAACTTAAAGTAGTGTAACTCAGTTATATTTTTTAGACAGTAATATGTAATGTAATCATATTACGTTTTTGACATTGTAACTAGTAATGTGAAATATGTTACAATTACTTTGTAACTTGCCTAACAAGCTCATTTCATGAACTTGACTTATTTTTATATAGGGTAGTTTATAGGGTCTTTGGGGACTCTTTGGGGAGTGCTTACTCCTTCCCTTTAGTACACAGTCATGCATCCATTCCAGTGAAAGATGGTTTCTTATAACATAATAAGGCAGATAACACATCCTTTGTGTAAGTTATTGATTTTCCCGTTGAGAGACACATGGCTACAAACATTGTTTTTGGGGAAGCATCTTGTATAACTAGGCTGCTTTGAAAAAAAAGCTGATTGTAAGTTATTTCTTTTTTTTAATCAAGAATTATTTGAGAAAATTTGCCCTTTAAAAGTGAAAAGAAAAGTTATAATTGAAAAACTTTTAGCAACATAAAACACTGGTGTTGTAGAACATAGTTTAGAAATGATCTCAAAAGTCTATGATGCACATGAAGTGAAAAAAGGCAAGCACAGCTACTGATTTTTTTATTATGCCATGAGGTCAGACTCTATTAGTGATGTTCCAGCAGACAATATAAAGGGAAGCGTGTTCCTCATCTTGCTGAGAGTCTCTGAAAATGGGCACCTCTTTGTCCAGGCAATTTGTTGATGATCCACAGTTATGATAAGAATGGAGCAAAGTGCTAGCAGGCAGCCGGGGCCTCTGCAGCCAAGGCACCGGGGCCAACACAAGCAATCAGTTGAGCTCCTGATCGAATGCCTGATAAATGAATGTCCCTGATTGCTTATAAGTACACCAGACGGCGGGCAGTTAAAGACACTTTCCTGCTGATTTTGATCGACAGCCACAGGTCAATCAAAACCAACAACTGTTAACAGCCGCTATCAACGCCAGAGTTTACATTCAAGTAAAACTTGAGATCAAATCTTCTACCAGCTCGATACCACTGCAGGTATATTAAATCCTCTTTGAGACTGTTTTCAAATTTTGCCTTACAACTCAAAAAACAAAAAGTCAAGTAAAACAAACATCATTAGCTACAGTCATTAACAAGATGTTTAAAAAGCCTTAAAAAAAACTTTATTTTATTGTAGCACTAAAAATGTTGAAACTCCAGAAAATGGTTATTTATAATAATGACAAAGATGACCCAACCAGGGAATACCTGTGTCTGGTTATTTAGCCAAAACCTTTGGGTGAATATGCTTTCGAAAGACCCAATAAAAAAGAATTTCAGTTTTCCAGGAGAAGTCTCTTTTTTTCTTGGAAAACGTCCTGAGATTTCAAAAATCCAGTATGAAAATCTCTTGAAGTTCCCAGGGCCAAAAGTAGAGAAAAATGACCATTGGATCACAGATCGTTCACCCTTCATAATGGTGAAAATTAAATATTTCTTTTCATATATCCATCTTTTCTTTTTTTTTTTTCACCTGATTTACCGGAAGTGTTTGACTCTGAAAATCTCACAAGCATGTATATTTAAAAAGTTGAGTCCGTTTATGTTTGTTAGGTAGGACAAAAAAGTTGTATTTTGCCTCCTAAATATCTGGATGGTATGTAAATAATGTTCAATGGTTGTTTCAGGGACTTGGTAATCCCAAAATACCACTATTTAAAGCAGCTCTCTAAACGTAAGCTTTTGTCCTTTTTATAACCTCTTTTACCCTTATATTTACATTCCCAGAAAATAGAGTCACAGAATACTAAAGGCATCTCTCCACCAGTACGCCTTGACTCTGCTTGGATCGACTCAGCCTCAGTACCTTTTACTCTCCACTGGCAGAATTCGGGCTGAGTCGCTCCAAGCCTATACTATTTTTCGTACCAGCTCTGCTGTGGTTCCAGCCATGCTGAACGGGTACTGAAAACGGGCCCGGATATAGGCATGCGTGATGGCATGCAAAAATCACAAATGTCCTAAATATTTCAAGTAAAATGAGCAGAGTGCTCTGCTCTCTGTCCCTCATTCATAGTAGCTGCTGGTTGGTAGACGCACAGAGAGGGTGTGGCCAGTAGCTGCTCTTGCTTGTTCCTTCTCTGCTTCTCACTTTTTCTCAGTCACAGCAGAGTACGCTGACACACATCCATTAGTTGAGCTCAGCCACTGTTTTGAGTTTATTCTGCTATCACCGGAATTATTTGGTTAATCTTTACGTCTCTCCCTGTCTCTCTGTCACTGTCCTTTGTAAGTGAAAGGGAACCGAGTCAACTATGCGCAGATTTATGGTTGCTAAAGCTAAACCTAGCACTGGCAGTGCTACAGCATTAGCAGCAGATGCAGAGACCGAATCATTACCTAGCTCATCGGCTGATACTACTCCTCAACTCGTCACATACTCTAACCCCCGTGTCCAGTAGAGTACCAGTACACATATCTCTTCTGATTGCACAAGCCCCGCAGCCCCCGCTGTCCCCTTTACTCCCAGCCCAGCCGTGGCTGCTGCAAGGGATGTAAACACAGGCTTGAACACTACAGCACCATCACAACCCACAGCTCTGGTTTTCCCCAAGCGTCACTTTGGGAAAAACGCCCGCTCATTCTGCCCAGGCTGGTATCGTGGGAGACCATGACTCGGATATTCAGTAAAGCTTGATGCGTGCTTTTGTTTCCAATGTCGTAAATTTGGGGGAAATAATGACAGGGATTTGGTCTTCACAAAACAAGGATTTAATGATTGGAAAACAAAACTGAAAAAGGACATAGGACTCACAAAGCATGCATCAAGTCAATGCCACATAAAACATTCAAAAATCTGGACTGAACTGTCCCAAAGAGAGGCCACAAGGGAAACCATTGATAATTTAATAAGTCCCACACAAATTGAAAAAACCCCCAGATATTATATAAAAACAATTGAAGAAGTTGTTCAGTTCCTAGCAGTAAATAAACTTCCACTTCGTGGCACTGTGGAAAGCTCAAACGATTATTTCTCTGCATGAATGTTCTTAAAAATGGTTGACTACACACTGCCAAAGGACCCCAAATTTAATGAAATAAACACATCCCACAAAATGCAAAATACACCTCCCACAACATACAAAACGAAATTATTGAGACACTGGCCAAACTGGTATTAAATAAGGTCAAAGATAATTATGACAAAGCAGATTATGCTGGGTTTTGCATTAAAAGTGATGGAACTAGGGACAAATGCAATGTGACAAATCTGTCAGTAATGATTAAATTTGTCTATAAAGGCATTCCAGAGGAACATCCGATTGGTCTGCTTCATCTCAGTCAGTTAAATGCTGAATTTATTAACACCCAAATATTGAGTATCTTTCTGACTCCGGCTATAGTACATCTGAAATTATCAGTCAGTGCTATGATGGAGCTTCTGTCATGAGTGGGGTCAGGGGTGGGGTTCAGACCTTGATGCAAATGAAGGTAGGGAAGGATATACCTTATATCCACTGCTATAACCACCAGCTGCACTTGGCAGTGGTCCATGCAATGCAAGCAGAGCCATGTGCAAAACCCTTTTTTGATCTTTCAGGATCACTGCACTCATTTTTTCACCATTATGTGTCACAGAACTATGATGTTCCCTCCCTTTAAGGATTGTTGGGCATCAGGTGGACAAGCCACCATGATGTGACCAAGCGTCTTGTGGATAATCAGGATGCTATTATAAATATCCTGTCAGAGTTTACAGAGGACAGAGCTGCTGCTGTTGATATCTTTACAGAGGCATAAGGGCTATTGATGATGTTAAGGAGGCATCATTTCTTTGAAATTGGAAAATTCCTTCTAAACGGTCTGGGTTCCTTGAAGTCTGCAAATGCTATACTGCGGGCTCATTCTGTTGTGCTGTGCTTCAGAAGTAGTCAGTGCATCTCTGCTGGCTTTGAAGCAGATGAGAGATGAAGAAAGTGATACAATAACCAGCATGCCTGCACCAGCTGCTAAAAGAAAGAGAACAATGAGCTCACTGCTCACAGGTAGTGTTCTTATGTTCACTGTAGGCCATGCAGAAGACTCCATGACTCCTAGCCAGGCTTTGAAGAGAGCGCTTCTCAGCATTTTGGACATAGCCATTGTACAGATGGAGACAAGAATTTCCAAAAGCAATCTTGATCTCATGACAGCAGTTAATTGCCTTCAACCTCAATCTCCCTCTTTTCTGGATGTTGCTATGTTAAGTCCTCTGTAGAAAATGGCCGGAAGTGATGATGAAAAACTTTGCAATGAGATTCTTGCAAAAAGAATGTTGGAAAAATAATTCAAAAAGACTGATGATGATGGTAATGTAGAGTTTTGTAGACCTCTCCACCGTATGCAAATATCTGCATGGGTATAAGAATCCCTTTCCTGAGCTCCATCGCATGTATATTGTGATTGGAATATCATCTGCATCATGTGAGAGCTCTTTCTCAATTTGTCTCACGTTCTTACCCCCTTCGCCACACTATGCTACATGAGAGAAAAATAAATGTGGTCATTCTGGCTCATGAGAAGGCCATAACAACAGGCCTAGATATAGACGCATTTGTTAGGACTTATACACAAAAAGGACAGACGACTGATGCTTTAGTTACTCATATAAACTATAAAGAAATAAAAATGACCAATACACAAAAAAATTAATAAAAACGACAAATACACAAAAAATTAAAATGACAAAAATACAAGTTGGACTGGCTAAATCCGGCCCTGACTGAAAAGTGACATCAGACGGCTGTCGGTCACTGATTGGCTGGAGGGTGGAGCCACTGAAGAGTAACATTTTTTTGTCAATATGAATGACCTATTTAAGTTTTCTGCAGCACAGTAAGATATATTTGTTTTTGTTCCCCAATTTGAATTCTTAGTGGATGTTTTTAAATGCACGGCAACCATAGTACTTTAAAAAATATCTGCGATCAGTTGCAGCAGGATCATCAGGTGCAGGAAACCGGCTTACAGAGGGTAGAGATGACGCAATGCCTTCAATCAAACCTTCCTGGGATGCTGGGACAGATTGTACACCATGACCCACATACCTGTGCAAACTGGACTTTTGTTTCTGAACTTTTTCTATACCTGTCCAATAATAATGTCCAAGATATATGCTTGTATTTTCCATTTACAGTTTCATTACACGCTGGTTGGTGGAATCATTTTACAATATTATGTCTAACATCAGGGTTCAGCAACATTTTTAAAATCTGACAGAAACATTTGCTCTTGCTGTTAAAAGTAAAAAAGTCTTGCGCTGCTAAATAAGTAAATTGCATAAATTTGAAAGCTGCTGAAAAGCCTAAGCCTACTCAAAGATGGAATTTCATCTGTAAAACACATTGTAGTGGTTCTTATAAAAAAACAACAACATCAAAATATTTTCAAAGCTCACAGCTGTATTACAAAACATACAGTTGTGGTTTGTGATTCATAGAATTCGTAGCATGTATAGATTGTAGTACATCTGGTTAAGTGAAACATCTTAAATCAACATAATTAAATGTAGAGCATTTAGGATGGGATAATATGTAGCATAGTGCCACAGCTTTAACAGCAATGAGACCACAAAACAGATTTTGGACAGTTAAACCACATAATTTAAGCTGTAGCATCCTGAGGTTTTGCTACATTATGCATATGATGCTATGAAGCAACACAAAACGAGTCATACCGTGTTGAGCCGTGTACCCCGTAGTACGGTACAGTAAGGCACGACAAAAAGGTATTAGTGGAGAGACACCTTAATAGACCAATTCCCAGACACTCTGAGTTAAATAAGCTCAACAGGAAACCTGGCTCTGCCCCCCCACTTGACACTGTGCAGGTGGTGGAAGACATAAGAACTCTGGCTGAATCACATCACTCTTTGACAAATATCTCACACTCAATGCTTGAAGCTGTTGGAAAAGCACAGAGCTCCTTCAGTGACAGTCCTAGGTGCACCAAGTGGCTTTAACGTAGGTTCTTCCTTCCAGCAGCTGTTAGATTCTATAAACAACGCTGTTTCCAACAAACTATATAATTGTTTACATCCTGCAGTTTTTCCTACTTTCAAAAACATTCCTACTGTTATTTAAACATTTTTGTTCCTTTCTTGACCTCATCCAAATAGTCTACTTATTTCATGCTCAAATAAATAGTTATTTTCGCATAGAATATTAATATCCTATTCAGATGAACATTTCTTTGTATTTGAGTATGTTTTTTTTTTAAATAACTGCACAGTAGTTTTTCTTATGCTGTAAATTTGCACATGCTGTTTGTTAGTCCCACTTTCTGATTTTAATATTTTCATCTTGGTGCAATTACAGGCTTAAATTTCCCCATCACAAACTAGTAATAATATATAGATATATCTATATCTATATATTATATCTATTTTATTTTATTTATAAACATAAGGTATACACAACATTGCTTCACACACATTTGTTCTCGATGGCTTGACTGGGGTCTCAAAATTTTATCACATTCGATTTTGTTAAGACATTAGTTTTCTTAGGTGCAATTACGTTCTTGACTGAAGCAAATGTACATGTTAAAGGTTGGAGAGCTCAAAATTTTTTGTGACATATTCGCAATTTGAATAAACGCATTCATTCTAGGGTTTTACGCATCCTCACCAGGGGAACAAATAAATCCAAAAGGTGCCGTGTCATCAAACTACATGATAATCTGTTTGAGTCCAGCCCGTCATGAATGCAGAAATCCTACAAAAACCTTAGTCTCTTCACTTAAAATGCACTGCATGTAATCAAAATCTTGATACCTTTGGAACAAATGCGATTTCAAAAAATGTAGTCCAACAGGCAATGCAACAGGTTGGTCTCGGCTCCCAGAGAAACCTTATCCAATTCCGGTAATGACTTGTCTGCAGCTTAACTTCTATAATACGCAAGTTGATAGCAATACTATAGTCCTTAAATGGCTGAGTTAGCCACACATTATCTCACAATTTACACAGCAACAGAAACAAAATACATAGTCCTGTAGCTCGATGCTGAAACTTCATTGTGTCTTGCTAACTTAGAATATCTGACTTTTTCTGATGACTGGTCTAGATTAATTTACTGAAAATACCTGAAAAAACTTTTACATTGATCCCTGGATACGTTACCAGTGAGTTTCCGCAGCTAAAATAAACCATTATAGTCTATAGTGTGGACTAAAGATAGGATTGGATTCTATTTTTAACACGCTTTCAAAACGTGCGAAGCTCCAAAACTTAACATTGTGCAAAACATAAAAGCACCCACGCTATTAGTGTGAGGCACCCGGTTAATTTCCAATTAAACAAAATGTGTATATTTGCGATTGCAAAGCTTAACCATGTAAACCTGACATAATTAGTGCTGACCAAAGGGTTTGTTTGCTCCCGGCATCTTTTCAGGAAGTCATCTATGTTTTTTTCAACTGAGACAAAAACACTTTTATCCTTGCAGTGGAGAATTATGTATGACACCACTCATTCTTTTTACAGGTCTCTGCGCACTGATGGTGCATGGACCTGTGCATCTGTGCATAGATGCACGAAGCAGCAACACTTCAATTTTAGAACACCTTGCAATAAAGAGCTAGCCTAAGCGATAGAGATAGATAAGAGATAGTTAAGTAGTCACATGCTGATACTGTATCTGCTTTTCAATGTAATTAAATAACAGACTGGTTTAACCTGTTTGATCAAATAACGTTTTGATTCCTTTGAGACGGAATAAATTAATTAAATAAAAAAACTTATTTTTGCTTGTTACTGATTAATCTTCTGTCACAGGGTCTTTTTCATCTAAGTATAATTAGCAAATTAAACAATAATGTCTGCATTAGTGGATTTAATAATCATCTTGCTCACATTACAAAAGAAATAACCTCTTATAAATTATAATTATTTCAATCATGCAATGAAGGAAGTTGTAGTTATATTAACTGAAAACAGAAAAATGAGTAAAGAACAAGATTTGGTTGAGCAACAATAATCAAACACAGAAACCTTGGTAACTCTGAAGTCAAACTGACAAAATCCTGTATTTTTTAGGTTCAAAGCTTTGCAAACTGTGTCAATACCTGCAAGAAGACGACAAATTTACCAAGGAAAAATGCCTTACACGTCCATTGCAATCTCTTGCATCACTATGAATTATACCGTCAGTTGTATACATAAAGCTGTGACTACTTGAAACAGCTCGGGACACAAGCTGTTTTCTCTTTGATTCAAATCTGGAACGAGTAAGCCACAAAAAAATTAAAAATAAATAGAAAAATTAAATTCAATGAGGGTAAGAAATTACAAAATGGGATAAAACAAATAGGGATAATTCATTTTGTGCATCTGTGACATAGCTGAGAACTGTTCTAAGGTTGGGCATGAATGTTCAAAGAAGATCCCTTCAAAATGTGTTAGACACTTTTCATTTATAATCTAGTAGTTTATTAGGTTTTTTTAAGGAACAAATGTTCTTTTTATGAAAAGCTAATCTGTGCATTTAGCCTGTGTCTGTTGTTTGTCTCTTTATGTGATCCCACACTGAGTCTGTGATGTTGAGATCAAGGCAATGCCATATGTTGCAGCACCCCTTGTTCTCCCTGAACCTAATTATAGTCTTAAATGACTCTAAAGATCGAGCAGTATAGCTATAGATTTTAATTTTAAATCTGCTGTTATTTTGCACAGAATTGGTCTCAGTTGTTTAGGGTTTCGACTAAAAATATGATGACATATTTAAAAATAAAAACAGGCAAATTATTTTTAAAAAAATTATTTAAAGCTGAAATTGAAACAAATATTTATTAATAAAAGAGAATCACAATAAGGTGAGAATGTGAGTAATGTGTGGCCTAAAGAACATGTTAATGAACATGTCTCTAATGTTCATGCATGTCTATTGTTGCAAACTCAATCACTTTCAGAGCCTTCTTATGACTGTTTCTGAAAATTGACTAGCGAGAGACCAGTAATTTTTTAGGTGCTTTTGGATACTTTTGAAGACTCTGATTTGAAACTATATTTCATTCTTACATTTTCTAATGAGTGTTGAGGGTGAAATGGGCGCCTACTCTGTCGCAAAGCGCTTAAAAGCACCTTGAATTGCCTTGTGTTCAAAGTGTGCTATAGAAATAAAATGGCCTTTTCTTACCTTACCTAGAAGTGACTCAGTCTGTCCAGACTGCTGTCAGTTTGGATATCAATACATCTGAGTCCAGACTGCATAGGAATCATGCCAGCCTTTGAGCTTTTCTATTATTTTGGCCCATTTGCATCATTGCAGCAGAACGTATACAAAATTAAGGGAAATCTGTATTGAAATCAAGCTAAATAAACTTGATCTCTGTTGGAGGGACTGTTTTAGGTCATTTTTACTGGTTCTAAGTTTATTTGAATGAGGGTAGGAGGTGTGATAAAAAAAGAATGATAATAATTATGAGGGAGTACACCGCTAAAGCTGTCCAGTTTATTTAATTCCAATCCACTTAATTGTCACTGGTTCATTAAATTGCACACCTCGACATAGAAACTACTTCTGCAAACATTTTTGAAAGAATGGAGCACTTAGGAGCTTATTGAATTTCAGCATGGTATTTAGATAGGATGTCACCTCTGCAATATGTCAAGTACTGAAATTAACTTGCTGCAATATGTTCCACAGTAGACTCTTGGTATAACAATGTGAAAGTGATTAAGTAACCTAGGTGTGGGAAGGGATGTAAAATGGGCAGGGTCAGAAGATCTTTGGGCACAGAGTGTGCAAATGTTGCCATCTTTCTCCAGAGTCAATAGCTACAGACCTCCAGAAAGTCAATGCAAAACATTAAATGCAGAAGATGAAAGCATATCCCCACCGAACAACAATACTTCTGTGACTGCCTTGTGTCAAGTGTAAAATGAGGTTCAGAGGGGATTTTTCAGGAACTGGGCTCTACATCTTAGTTCCAGTGAGATGAATGCTTTATGCTCCAGCATACCAAGACCTTTTTGGACAATTACATGCTCCTGGCTCTATGAGAACAGTTTGAGGACGGCCATTTACTATTCCAACATGACAGACAACCACTGTACAAAGCAAGGTTAACTCCATAGCACTTCTTTGGAATGAATGGGAGTGGAGACTGAAAGCTAGACCTAACATGCAGCATCGTTGTACTATAAATAGCTGTACAATACAACTTTTCTTTCATTTTATGGCAGTATGCTACACGCTATCAAATTATATAAACAAACCTGCAGTTTTGAGAGTTTGACCATGGCATATCCACCAAAGAACCCAAACAACAGGCTATCAGAAGACATGAGGAAAAGAAAAAGTAAAAGTGATATAGCAATAGCAGTCCAGTTCCCAAGCTGAAAGCTTCCAGAGCTTCGCTGCCGGAGAAGGCTGTTAAGGAAAGTTGAAACAAGCCGAGCTGTTCAGCTGGATGATGAGGCTACATCAGCTTCTCAACTCATGGCTAGGTTTTTCCCCTTGTAGAAAAACCTAAAGCTCACAGCCGCTCATCCTGCTACCTCAGAGAGCAACAAAGTTTCTAAACCCAAGTGTGACACTTTTCAGTTTTGTTTGTGCAGCTGCAGTGAATTAGACATTAGAAATAAAAAAGGATGTACTACAGATGCTGAACTGGCTGTGTTGCTACTGGATTGGTAATTGATAAATGCTTTTTCCGGGGTTATTGTGTTTGGTTGGGTATGATGATGTACTGTAATACAGTGCTAGGAAAACTGCCTGATGGTTTACCAGCTGACATGCCTCTAGTTTGATGTTTTGTTGTATTGGCTAGCGAGCTTATAAAACTGTCAGTACACTTAATTAGAAGCGCTCCGTAGAGATTTGTTTTTACGACAATGATGTTACACCGCAAGCCTTGAGAGGGTGACAGAGGGAAAATAGCCACAAATGATGGAGTGTGTCTTTAATCGGCAGATTAGAAAGTATACAAGTATGATGACAAAGTTCTTTAGGAACTTCTAGGAGTGCCAGCAGCAACTTTTCATAGCAAGAAGTTAGCAACATTGAATACATTGTGTTTTTGGAGGAGCCTTGGAATAGGATGAATTTATGTTGCCAATCAGGATGAAAAAAATAAAAAACTAGTTAGTGAGGTTGAACACAGTGAAGTAGTATGGGTCTGTTTAGCAGAGCTTGGACTAGGACGATTGACAACATTCAGTCTGTGAAGGTTTAAGGTTTAAAAGATTCTGTATAAAACCCCTCAAAACAGTTTAAATGGCGACTCCTAGGATTTAAAGACATTTTAAAGAGAGGTCAGTGAAAGTGCTAAAATAATTTTCCGTGGTTTTATGGAGCACAGAGTATCTTATCACATCCCCCTCTTGTATTTTTTGTTGCACATTGCTGATCAGCTGGCTGAAAACATGGCCTCCCTCACATGATGACAGGGAGGATAAATGTGGCTGTTCAGAATTTCATCTGCAGCTTTGTGTTGTGGAAACTAAGGCAGCGTTTTAATTAAATGCAGTATATTGTTTACGATTCATTTCATTTGTTTATTGACTCTACCTTCCTAAATGAGCAGAGTCAATTACCTCATTTTTTGGTCACTTGAGATGCAGCATTTAACAACAAACAAGTATCGGGACTTTGTTTGACTGCATCTTACAGGCATGAAAAATCTGCTAAATGCGGCTCAAATGAGGCTCCCAGTCATCACACTAGCCTCTGTGGGGCATTGTAGCTTTTTAAGCTACAGCAGCTACACACAGAAAGCTTCTTCCTCTCCTGAGCCCATTTCTGGCTTTATGAGGTCTCTAATGATGGCAACAGGTTCACAGACATTGTTTATTACTGCTACTGTACATGTTGTCTGTAGTTTCAAGCTAGATTTGACCTTTATCTTCCCATATCCTGGAAAAAAATCCTTTAAGCCTTTTAAGGAACTGAATATCAATTTTATTTTCAGCAAAAAGATAAAAACATCATCTGCACAGTTCTGCCTCTTTGAAATAAATAATAATACATAGCGGTTGCACATGTGCACACCCCGTTGTAACATAATTTGTTTAAGCTGGGAAAGCAAAACAAACCAAAAAAAAGCCACAATATAATTATCATACAGTGTGTCCTTTCACAATCAATATTTAAACCATACATTTTTTTAATTGAATTTTCAAATGACAATATATGCTGCACTTTGCAAACTACAGAAGCAAAATTATTGTACTTACAAATCGAACCTCTTTGAGGTCTTCCACTTAAAAACAAATACTTGTTTTCTTTTTCCTACAGTCTAGGTTTCATGAATCTCTAGCACAACACAAACAATTCCATCACCTAGCCTCTCCCCGATCACACCCACCTGCCTCGTAGAAAAGCAGAACTAAACTGCGACTGTTCATAGCTGAGAAATGATACTGTTGGTAATAGAAAGGCAGAAGTAGAAACAGACTGATACATACACTACGTTGCGACACCTGCAAAATGTACTTTCAGGAGAAGAGTGTTTGTGTTTTTCTGTCACTCTGCTGATATATAAAACTGATGGATGTCATTCTTTTATGATTCACACAACTTCCTTAGCACATCAACTACTGTACTTGGTTATACTGTATTATAGGTACAAATCTGTTTGTCATATAGTGTTAAAGATACTAGCCAGAGTTGTATTTTATTTTCAGAGGCAACTGTACAACAACAATAAAAACACAGCTGAGTAATGAAGTAGAGATTTCCACAGTGGAATGTTAAGGTTTTGAAAAACAAAATGAACAACAAAACAAATATTTTAATTCTAGTGCTTAAACGCACTAGGACTGGTGACATCACATGAGGCAGCAAGAATCACCCACACAGATTTTGAAGAATTTTCATCTAGTCTGTGGGACCTTTTGAGTAAAACAACTCAAGTCACCATCTATTGAGATCACAATTGAGTCCTTAGGGGTTTGAGTCCAAGGGTTGGGTTAGACCAAATGAAATCACAAGGTCCTACAGGCCAAGTTAGAGTCAAAGTCCCAAAAAGACTCTTCCAGTCCAAGTCAAGTCATTATCACCTGAGAGTAAGTCGAAAATAGGAGACCAAAGAGTGAATTTTAAGACTGGAAAAATGACAGCCATAGATATATGGTTTACTTTTTTTTATTTTTTTATTGTACTCACTGCCCCAACGCAATCATCAAGGTAACACAGTGGCATGTGCACAGTAATTAAACATACTTAAAATAAACTTGAAAACAATCAATCTACAAGTTACCCATACACTTACAAAGGCTCTGGGAGGTTGTTATTAAATTTGTCCAGCTGTCTAACCTAATATAACAAGCTAACATTAGCATCGGCTACATGCAAAGTCCAACAATAGCAATTTAATATGTCGGTGTCCAAGTCTAACGCTGCAAATCCGAGTCCAAGTGCAAGTCATCAACATACTGCTCTAGTCAAGTCACAAGATCCTTAAAAAGTAAAGTCAGGGCCTGAATCCAAGTCCAGGACTCAAGTACTCCATCCCTGACAATGACATCCGACATAACAAAAGTTAAACGTGTGACAAATTCAACTTTAGTTGTTTCATCCTGAGCTGGACTTTGATGATTCAAAGTTAGAAGAGTTACAGCGGTGTATGTTTAAGATATAGAGGACATTCATCAGCCTTATAAATTCTATATACAGTGCCTTGGAAAAGTACCCATACTGCTTGAACTTTTGAACATTTTGAACTTTAAAACCTCCAACTTTAATTGCTTTAATCAGGCTTTTATGTGCTAAACTAACACAATTTAGAGCATAATTGCTAAAAAAAGAGCACTAAGTTTTCGAAATGTCATAGAAAATATTAACCTGAAAAGCATGATGTAAAATTGTATTCAGCCTCCCTGGGTGAGTGCTTTCTAGAAACGTTAGCTACAATCACAGCCCACAAGTCATTTTAGGAATATCTATCGTCAGAATCTCATCCCCAGTCTCAAGTCTGTTGCAGATTCTATCTTGTATTTAGCTCCATTCAGCTTCCCACCAGCTTTGACCCCATTGTTCCTATAAAACGAAAGGCAGTATTCAAAAACACCCTGTGATTATAAAGTAAAACAATGTAAAGCTGTTCTGAGAGTAGGAGTACTTTAGGCACGGCCCTGTATGTTCCGTCCATCTGGTGTTCACCATGTTCGCGACTTGTTAAATGTCTTTTCACACCTATTTGTCCTCAAAATGAGAGTACAGTGGTGGTGAAAGTTTGTTTTGGAATACATACCAATTCAACGCATTATACTGAATACTGAGTGGACAAATGGACTTCCCTCATACACCTTTGCTCCTTCTGGCTACAGAGCAAGTGGAAAGAGGGTGACAGCATAGGCTGTCTGGCAGGAGCAAGCATGGTAGAGCTAACTGGTAGAATGTGGCTCATCATAAGTAGGTATGCCTGGCAATCATAGCTGGTGGTAGTCGAGGGTGATGCAGCAGCTGTGCAGGAACCGGCAGAAAAGTAATTTTTTTTAGTTCCAATTGAATGGAACACATTGACACAAGTGCTTGGTTTTTAAAGCACTTTGCATGAAATGATCATTGTAACTTCTCAAGGACAAAAAGCTTTTCTTCAACAACCTTTTGGGTTTTATAATTTTTTGTGTGTATTCTTCAACATTCATGTAGTACGTTCATGTACCACTGAGACATGTTTTCTATATGACAGAAGGAACAATTAAACAACTGAAGAATGAAAGAAAGCATGCAAATAAAAACGTCACGAAGAGATTCATTTCCATTCTTAAACACACATACCAAAGTGCTGCCAGGTTGGTCTTTGGTGCAGATGTTTTTACTGAATAAGGAGGAGTTGACCTTTTTTCAACAGCAGTGACTTATACTGTTGGATGACTTGTTTATATCTCCTTGAATGGTGCCACATTTGAAAAGAAAATATATTTTTCTTATTTAGTAAGTCAGGTGTCTGGGTTTCACCTATGAACAACTTTATCCCTCGTTGGAATATTAAGTTTGTCATTTTTGAATAAAATCTAAATGCACAGAGATGTCAAGATGAGATTCTTCAACGTGGGGATCCCTTATCTCCACTATTAGACCTCAGACTTCCTTTTCCAAGATAACAATACGTGCCCTCACAGAGTAGGGTTAATCAGAAACAACTTCTAAAGGAATGGTCTGACTCCAGTCTTTACCAAAACCCCATTGAACCTTTCTGGGATCATTTTGGAATCATTTGTTCATGTCAGTGATGAACAGCACCAAACTGGTTGATTTGGGTTAAATTTTGTTTAACTCGTAGAAGGCCATCCCACAATGGTAGTTATAAGCAAAACGAAATGGAATAGTTAAACTGTTATGTCTTTTTTCTTTAAACGTCGATCCATGAATCCAATAAAGCACATCAAATAAGAGTCAATAGCAGAATAACCTGGGAGTTTGGGATTGGGAGATATGATTTGTCAAGTTTATCATAGGTGCTACCCACATAGGCCATTCTGCTGGTCAACTCAAAAATACATTTTTCTCACAAATGTGACACGATCTAAGGAGAAACAGACAGAATTTACAACTGTATACATTGTGTTTCGAAAAAGCATTGTTACTGCAAAAAACGAATAAACTACAACAATTTTTGTGTGAGTCAACTACAATAGCAATGTAGATTTCAGTCAGTGCAGGTGATTCTCCGTTGCAAATTCATACTTTTGAAGTTTCATAGCACAGTTTTGTACAACAAAATACCAATAGCATGTTGCATTGTAGGTGACAATATCTAAAGTGAGTTTGATCAGATTTTACAGAAAAATCTGGCTAGTAACTTTAAGAAGTATGACTGAGGCCATGAACAATGTGGCTCTGGGTGTAAAGTTTTACCAGAGAAAGCCCATTTCAACCATCTTTAGCAAAATAAAACAAACACACAAATAAAAATAAATAAGAAACATAAATTGTTCTCATATTTCATCTGAGCTGTCCAGAGACTGCTGATTAGCTGCCAAGGGGACAGCCTTTCATGAGAAACTTTTTGTTTTTTTAGCACAGATATAGCAAAGGAATGCATCAAAGCAGGAGTGTTGGGCCTTTGCCCATCACTGGAATGAAAGGACAGGTTTCTCCCTGTATAAAAAAAAAAAAAGAAAATAAAAAGCTTCCACATGTAATGCATTTTGCAGTCAACGGTTGGACTCGGGCCCAAAATGTGAAACCTTTAATGTCTTTTGCACACAAGGCTTCCTCCTCAGTCAAGCCACTTTTGAAGTCAGTGTCAAAACTCACCATGGAACGCTTTTGAAAGCCCATACAGGGAGGTAAACAAACACAAAAAAAACACCTTTGAAGTCAAAGTGTTTTTCCTTCAATCACCTATGTTGTCTTTGAATCTTTTCCTCAGCTGCACCAAGCAGACAAAACCACTTGCTCTGACAATATATTACTCACATGTTTTTAAGTCCCAGAATTACCAAGAGAGATATTGGGGGCTATGAGAACACGGCATCACTGTTGCCATAGAGATCGGCCAGCTTTTTAAAGCGCGGCCCCCAGTTGCTGAGGTAGTCGTAATTTTGGTCCGAATCTGTACTTAAAGACTCCAGTGAACTCAGCGACTCAGCTACAGAACCACTGCCCTCGAAGGCGTACGTTTGCAGGGAGTCGTACGGGGGAGCCGTTGGGTCCACGTCGGCATCCTTCAGCCGCTCCCAGATAAACTCTCGAAACACCAGCGACTTGTAGGACGGGGGGCCAACTGAGGTGTAGTGGTAGAAGGTGGGGGTGTCCGGCGCGACATCTCGCCGCACGGCAGGATCTCTGATTATGTTGAGGTTGCGCAGGGTAACCATGTCGAAGGCCTCTGTGTCCTCCTCTCCCCCTCCCTCGTCGTCATAGCGGACAATGTTCTCCCTGATGTCCCTCTCCTCCTCCAGGATCAAGGGCTGCTTCTTTCTCCGCCGCATTGTCACAATCAGCAGAACCATCACTGCGAAGGAGAGAGAAGGAGAGACCTTAAAGTTAGTACTAGTGAATGATTTGGATGATCTATCTACTGGATAACTAAAACAAAGATGAAAGGATTTAAAACCCAATTCCTAAAATTTTACCATCTAATTCTGATTTAAAAATGACAATAATAATTAAATATTTGTAAGGATGTGCAAAGAAGCCTAAAATAAATTCAAATTTTATTTCAGAGAAAAAAAAAATTTTTTTTTGTTATTTGACCTTTAAAGTATATTTTTTCAGTGAGGAAATCTAAATATTGAATTGAAAGTATTTTGATTTCTCTTAGTCGCTTTTCAAAATGGGAAAGAAAGTAGTACAGCAAGGTAGATTTAGGGAAATAGTTATAAAAGAACAGCAGAAACTACAGACAGTTCAATAAATGGGATAACCCTCGGAGAGCACAGACCTTTTAAAAACCTTTAGCAGCTGGGATCACACTGATAGTATTACCTCAGCAGGAATTCACAAAAAAAATCCCTTTTTTTGGTAATGGCGGTTTTCCGATCAACCCAAAATTCTAATCACTTCTTCCTATTTGCATAGCAGATATTTCCTTAAATTGCCTTCAAATGCCACCTGCAAATTTTTGAGTTTTGCTGCTAACTAACACACAGACTGCCAAACAAACCCTTACGAAAACATAGCCTCCTTGGTGGAAGTAATTAAAAGGTTCTGGGGTCTCATTTATAAAACATTGCGTAGAATCCCTACTAAAAGTGTACGTACAACCAAAACAAAAAGTTTGCGTACGCCAAAACGATTTCTGATTTATAAAACCATGCCTACGCACAGGTGTAAGCAATTTCCCTTTATAAATCACGGTCTTCTTGGAAGTTTGCGCCCGTGAATTTGGCTCATATCCCGCCCTGAACACGCCCAAATCTGGCTATAAAAGGTCAATGCAAAGCTGGACATGAATATTGATGCATATGAAGAAGAGGGGAAATATGGCAACAACAAAAGAAAAACAAGAAGATAAACTTTATGGAGATGTTGATTGAAGTGCTAGTGGGTGAACTGGAGGCTAGAAGAGACATTTTATTTGGTGGACACAGCAGCGGTGTCACAAATAAAAGGAAGAACTGTGAGTGGCAGCATGTGGCGTCTGCAGTGCAGACTGTCAGCGCAACTGACAGCACGGTTCCTGAAAAAAAAAAGACAAAAAAGTGGTCGGACCTCAAAGTTGGGGGGGGGGTAAAAAACACTTGCCTCCCACCGCCAGAGTGGGTCTGCTACTGGAGGGGGTATGTGTACACCCGAGCTGATACATTGCTACCTTAAATGATACAATAAAAATTTTACATCCTGGCCGATCCTTGCTCCCTGGGTGAAAGCTTCCTGTCGAGGAGGAGGCGGCTGTGGGTCGGGGTGCTCATGCTAAGGAGGGGGTACGCCAGGAGGGAGGGGAATTTCCTCGGACAGGGCCCTTATAGTAATATGGGTGCAGTCAATTGCGCCGGTTATGTTTGGGAACCCGGACATTGCTGCAAATTGCATCTTAATTTCGGCCTGCTCCCCCACAGTATATGGAAACGTGATGTATCGCCTGCTCATCTTAATGATCCCATCCAAGACTTCAGGCATTATTTCACTCAGGGACGGCAGATGATTCAATTTATTAATTGGAACACAGTCCCGACCCTTTTATCGGAGTTTAAGGTTTTGAGATACCTTTTATGTATCTATTTTAATATTGAAAAATGTTTTTAGAAGAGCTATAGCTCACTGCTAAGCTACAATATAGATATTATTGCTTGTTTGGATGTTTATAATAACATAAATCCATAATTAATGTTTGGTGTGAGGTGAAATGATATGCGTGAGAGGAGTAATATGGAGTCTGGCAGCAGTTCACGACCTAACCAACTGCGTCGTCTATTCCCTCGTCTCCAAAATGTCCGTACGCACGGGTCAGAGTTGGCGTACAAGTGCGCACATTTTCCCGTCAAGTCTGTTTTTTATAAATCACAACTTTTCCTTTGAAAGTGGCGTACGCCAGTTTTAGGCCCCATTTTGTGCGTACGCAACGTTTATAAATGAGACCCCTGTTCTGTATAACAACAGATGGATACGATTCAAATGCCAACATTTTTTTCTGAGATACAGAAGCATATTGGATTAATTTAGAAAAACAAAACAAAAAAGAAAGCTCTGTTTTTTTTAATTAACCTGATAAACTGGGGTGGAATACAGACAACAAATCCGATTTAGCTTTGCCCCTGAATACTTAAATATTTTTTTTCTACACCATTATAGAAAATTAATTATTTGAAAAATCATAAAATGTTATTCTCTATTTTTATTTTTTTCACATTCTGTATCATACAGTTAAAGTCTAACTATCGTGAAAATTACAGACTTCTCTTTTAAGGGGGACAACTTGCATAATCGGTGGTTGCCAAATATCTTTTTTCCCCCACTGTATGTGAAGTGAAGAATGAAAATGAGGAAAAAGTACCTCATGTGTGAACATGAACAAGTCAATACAGAACATGGCAACATGAACTCTTTGAAATACCCCAACATTTTAAAATAAAAGTCAGGTGGCTTCCCAGGAAAATAAATGTGGGCCATCGCTGGGTCTTTCAATAGGATAATGATACAAATCAAAATGCTTTCATGGCCATGTGAAACAGAATAAGAGAAGACCAAGTGCGGTGCAACTGGCTAAATGGGTTATGGAAAAAGTATTAATAATCTTTATATATTCCAAACATGGAATTGCTTCATCATAAAATATATGTGCTGTCAAAAGTAAAGACAAACCTTCAAGTACTGAAATGAAATTAACTTATCAAAATGAGTGGACGCGATGACAAAAGATTAACGGTTGAAAAAGAGCTGAGAGTCATAAATGAACAGTTTAAATATTAAGCTGAGAATTTATTTTTGTTTTTTCCATCGCCCACATTCCCCTTCCAGACTTGTTCACAGCTCCACCATACTGAATGCACAGGCCTCTGAGATCATATAGCAGAAGCTCTCCTTCAACCCTTGCTCCCTCTTCCCATACATTATTGCTGAAAATAACTCCACGCCCAAGCAAACTGGCAAACGTCTAATGATCTTCTATCCATCAATGTCAAGCTGGTACCAGTGAAATATCGTTCCACGGGTCCATATTTCTTTTCCTGCCCGGCATCGAGCTTCTGCTGGCGGCAGAGAGAAAGAGACCCAGGAACCAAATTCAAAGACCACTTCACACCCTCTAATAAAGGAGCAAACAGAGGGGATGGGAGGGAGGTGTCACACCGAAGGACTGAGGAGATGAATGTTCAGCCGTCTGTTAGCTGTTTGGCAACTGCATGCATCCAGGGTAAGTTAGCGGGCTGGAAAAGTCTGAAATTGGATTTCAGTTCTTCCAGATAAAGAGAATTATGGAAAAATAAGACAAAAGAAAAAGAAATCTTACTATTTTCAGATTTTATTCTCTAAATTTGCTGTCTTTATTTCATTAATTCCTTTATCCCTTCTACCCTTTATCAAATTTTTTCTCCCTTCCATCCTTTATCTATAATCCTTCCTTCGTTCCGGCATCTTTTGTGGCTTCCTTGTGTGTTCCGAAATTCCTTCTTTCCTAAGGTGTCCCTTTTTCTTGCTTTTGCATTTTTTTTTTCGCTTCATCCGTTCTACAGATGAAATGAATATGCAGGACTCAGAACTCAAGAAAGTTGCTTATGGGAAAGTGTGGAATTTTTACATGATGAAATATGTAGGAACCTTGTGTACCATACAGAATATTCACTGGGTCTTTGGGTGGTCCTTTTTGGTCCAAGAGCCCTCCTTAGATCCTGGACACATTTTAGTGCTTCCAAACATTTCCAAGGGAGATTGTTTCCTCTGTTTTTAGGGGCCCAAGTCATTTTAAATTCAATTCAATTCGGTAAGGCTCCGCTAAAATGAATTACAAAGTGTCACATCCAAATAGAATATTCCAAGTGCTTTCCAGCAAAGCTCTTTAGGGTTTAATGCCTAGAAGGCAGCCACAATGCTTCAGAGACTGGAAACAGGCCAGCATTTAGTTACAGCTGTCTAGGTGGAGCTATTTGATGACCGAGAATATGCATAGTTTGTTTCGAAGCTCTTTTAAGACATTGTTTGCAGTTTACACGTTTTAAAAAAGGCAGCCACGGTACGACAGGTACCCAGTCTTTACTTTGGAGAACAGATGTAAACTGAGTGAACAACAGAATGGAAAAAAAGAAGATCAATTCTGCACTACAAAGGCTTTTGCTGTAATTGAATTGTTTAAATGATCTACCCCATGCAATCGATAGTGAACAAGGTGAATTTTCTCTGCTGCCCTTTTCTTACCAGCGGGCATCACTTTCTCATTAGAGTATTTCTATATGTGTGATTCAGGTGAACACATGACAGATTATTTACTAACTCTATCACCCACACAGTCTCTGTTTCTGTACTGTAGCGCTGTTTAATAAAGATGTATTAATCAACAAGTTAGACACGGATATGTGTCAAACTTGATATGTAAGAGGAACTTAGACCAGCTTCCCACAACGCGTGGTGCTTGGTATGCATTGCTCAGCTAGTGCCTCAGGACTTTTCTGTTGCTGAGATACTGCATGTTATCTTTCCAAAATAATTACTTTATATAGCCTGAACTCAATTTTTAAAATATTTTAATAAACCTAGCTCTGATTTGATTGGCGATTCGCCCTATGATTTCAGCACAAGCGTGGTCTGATTTATGCATACTTTAGCCCCATGACATTTTTTTTTTTTGTCACGTATTTATTTCTTGCATCAAGCGTTAATTTCTCTCTTCTGCCTGACATTTGAGCTCCTCTTTTTTTAGCTAAATTGTCTCAATGCTTGAACAATTTTTTAGGTTATTCTAGGATTCACTGCTGACTTCTCCATTTATCCATTGCACACCAGTTATGTTTTTTACAAGCAGTACATTTTTTGCATTGATACATAGGCCTACTGTACCTCTTAACTTTCCATTTAAGAGTCAGGTATTCCTACCTTTCCACTTGTTCCACTGCTTATGCGTTCAGTTAAAAGTAAAGCCATGACCTAATTCATCAAAGACTCATTAACTGCCAGGATCCGGTGTGCACTTGGTCTATTCACTGCTCATTTTTTTGGTGTATAAAACCCAAATTATCCTGTTTACTTTCCAACATCATGTCCAAAACCGGAGTAAAACTTTGCTCAATCTAATCCAATGCAGTATCGTAAAAAAAACAGAGCAAACAAAAGACAAAAAAAAAAGACAAAAAAAGAAAAAGAAAACAAACACAAATCAGTGGAAAAACAGCGCCATCACAAAGTTATGGTCACAGAAGGAATTACGTGAAAGTTACTTTAAGAAGTCATTGTACGGGAAATTTTAAGGTGAGTAATTTAACACTCAATGTGGACTAATTATGATTTCCTTTTAATTTGAAACAAATTAGGATTCACGTGGGAGAAAAAAAAATCGACACTAAATTGAAACTGGACTTTTTAGAGCTCCCCCTTGGTCTCTCACTTTTGGGCTTTCATGGGAGCTCATGTCTTTTTCAGGGGAGCAGAGCTCCCTTTAACTCCCCTATAATTCAAACCCTGGCTCTAACATATTAACATAATCTAATCCAAGCAATGGTTTCATAAGTTTGATTTTGAAAAGATTTGAATTGCCAGCATTCATTAATTTGTAATGTGTTTGTTTGCATATGAATGTGTATTTTGTCTTTCTAATAACTTAAGTTTTAAATAATAAGAACAGATGTTATGATACCAAATTCCTTAAGCACCCTTATTAGCAAAGGCTGTTTTTAATGTTTAGTTGAGTAAAAATACATTGAAGTAGTTGCTATCTTTTACTTAAGTAATTTTTTTGCGCACACTATCCACCTCTGCTGAAAGTAAAACAAAAGAAAATGGACCATTTCAAAAAAACAATGGCTAAAGTTACTTTAGGTTTGAGCTACAGTACTCAAAGCATGGCAAAATTCCGTATGTGTTTAGAAAAAAATAATTTTTTACAATGAGCAATTTATGTGTAACTAATAATCAATATCAACATACAAAATATAACATAGTGTAAAGGAAGCTACAAGCAAAGCAGACAAGTACTACCATGGAGAGTGAAGGTTAGGCATGTTGATACCTGATGGATTAGGCAACTTAACTGAGCCAATTCTATCCATTAAAATAAGGCAATACTAAGGATTGTTGTATTTCATGAGGAGTATCTAGTACAAAAAAAAGAAAAAAACGTGAAAGATTAAAACTAAGCATGATAACCCTAAGTTATATGAGTTGAGAATTAAGGTGATTAACTGAGGCTTCTCATTAAACTGTATAACCTCAAACAAATCACATTAACACATTGGAAACTTGATTTCTCAGAGGATTAATTAAACAGCTGATTAAAAAAAGAAATACTGGTGAAATTCCTTTTTTTTAGGAAAACATGTATTTAGTACTGTGAAAAAAGTACAAAGACCTTTCTCCAACGGACCAGTAACTCATTTCTAATTATGCTTTGGGGAAAATCAAACATTTGTTTAAATAATTCCTTTTTATTTGCTTAAAAAGTAAATATTATGAACTGTTCCTACTATTTAATATTGTGGCAAGTTTTTTTATTACTTAAATAAATAGTTAAATAAAATAAACAGTTTAATTTTTTACAGCATATGACAGTGCTTTTACTTTTGACTTAATAATTTTGAGCACCTCCCCTTTTGCTTTGTTTTTAGTTTTACGAAGATTGTTCCTCGTTGAAAGTAGCATCACTCACTTTTATATTGACTGTACTTTTTCATATTTCCCAGGATTCACATACTAATACATATTGTCCTTAACTTAATCTTTTTTCTGCCAGGTTCTCTGATAAGGTCTCATCAAACCTCGCTTGTTCTTTGTTTGGCTGGTTTTAATTGGTATATTTGTTGCGTTTGGCTTAGCTCTTCAATTTCCTGCTTTTCCAATTGACCTTTTCTCAAACAAAACCATTGGTTCCATGATATACGTGCTTCTAAGCTGGTGTTTTTGGGTCTTCCTACATTATAGAATAAAAAATGGTAATTTTATCCTTTGGTAAGACCTGTGCAGAAATGTTTATATTTAAATATACAAATGGAACAAATGACTCATCCCTTCCAGCATACTGATAAGCTACAAGAGAAATAAAGCAGTGTCTAAACATTTAGACTGCAGGAACAAGAGGGAAAGTCTGATTGATCTAATCAAAAGTGAAGGTTTCGTTCCCCCAACTGCTTTACACCCACACATTGAGCTTTGTTTACTGTGAATTCAACCTGGGTAAAACAATCTTTCTGAAAGAGCGAATACATTTGCAACAGGAGCAACACACACTGAAAAGAGCGAAAAACAACAAAAAAGTACTGTCTGGTCACATAAAGAGGTGTCTTGGCATATATCGTTCTCCTTCAGGGATGGGACAGACTGTCTGCTGGTGCGAATGTACAAAGTGATGAATGACGACAGACAGCCACAATCAGAGCACAGTTATACATAACTTCCTCTCTTCTTCAGCAATGCTTCTAGAAGTATTCTCCATGACTGTGAATGCAAGATAATGTTCAGCCTCTTTTGATCCGTTTGCAGTTCTTTGGCCACTAAACTCCTTCTGCATACTTTGTGCTTTGTCAACTATTTAACTTTTCCTAGGATTTAAACTGTTGCTGCTCTGTCTTCAATCATTTATAACTTTTATGCGTGACAGAATATTTTACATTTAAAAAAATACGCTTTCAAATCGTTTACACACATTGGAACTAGGATAACTGCTTCAGCCTACTTTCAGCAAGAAAACCCAATTTTTCCAAAAGGTCAGAAATTGATCATCACTAAATTATTTGTTCTTGGAATAACTTTTGCCATTTTAGAAAATCATAATTTAAGTTTCATGACAAATACTGTTTTCCCAACCTGGCCTAGCAACCTGGCCTAGCAGATGATCTAACCCACTTCATCGGCTAAGCTCTTATGGTGCCAAAGTATATTTATCCTGCTACTTTTTGCCTTAGGTCTGGTGAAGTAATAGTCTTCTGCATTGAGACTAAACTTAGCCTTTTGAACATCTGACAGAGCAATTGTAACTAATATTACTGCCATTATTCAGTCTGCACAGTGTTCATCCATCACTGTGTGGATTGGCTCATCCACAAAACATGACAGGGTCAAACTGCAACTAACAATCCACTCTGCACAGAGGATCATCAGGGCCAGAGGCACATTTAGACAGTGGCTACTTGGGCTTAAGCTCTGCAAGTTTTCTGAAAAGCCCCAAATCAGAATTTTCTTTTTGAAGGTGGGGTAAAAGCCTCTTGGTAAGTATGTTGGAAGTGCAGAGTCCAACAGAGAGGTAGCAACTGTACTTCAGCAGTCTTCCTGCTTGTTGGGAATGCTGCATATCAGACGAAAGAAGACTTTTTGCTGACATAGATATCAGGAACGTTTTCTCTGCTTGTTTTTTTATTTAAAAAAACGTACAGATTGACAACAACGCTGTTATGATTTCAACTGATGGCTGACAAACAGGCTTTTGCTGAACTACAAATATCTGAAGCAGGTGTGTTAAAGCAGGAAACATCTAAAACATACAAGGCAGTGGGCCTCGAAAATCAGGGTTGGGAAAACCTGTCCAAAATTAATTTGACCACTTTAACTACTGAGGAATCCAAATCAAAACTTTAACCCTAAAATTGAAATTAAACATCACAGAACTTTCACTAATTGACCTTTGACAAATGTTTTTTAAGGAGCTGGTATATCCAAAATGAGCATCATGGGATACTTCCTAAACACTGTCCAATTTTGTGATATTACAAGCAACAATTTTCATGCCTTTTAGTGGAATAATATGTGATAGACAGATAGAAGCAGCACATAACTGAAGTGGAAAAAAATGACACATGGTTTAGAATATTGGTGTTATACTCCATTACCTTTTTAAGCATGGTCCAAAATGACAAGATATGTTTTCTTTATTTACAGCTGAGCACATTTAAAACAACTAGCGTTGCATGATGCATATTGAATGATAGCCCAGCAACACTATGCTTTAACACAACGTACATTACATACACTGTCAGACCTGCTCATGCTTTTGTGATTGTACTGTTCAGCTAATTATTTAATCAATATTACTTAGACTGTATCCCTGTTTTGACAGTTTTTCCTACTTGCAACAGCTGTGCCATTTTTAATTATTTCATTTTTCATATTCAGGTTCAGGAATACTATCTGTTACTCTTAGCACTATGTGACATCAAATCCATGACTGTAATTGGTCGTAAAATGAAATTCCGTCTGGCTTTTCAGAGACAATCCCCAATCTGGAGTAGAAAGCTTGGGATTCATGTATCAAGGTGAATTTACATAACTTATATACAGGCTCAAGAAAGTTTGTTGGCTTCGAGGTAAATATAAATCTTGCATTTAAGAGTTGCAAAAAATACATAAATAAAATTTCCCACATTAAGACGTATTTTTATCTTTTTAGTTTTTAGTTTCTCAATTAATAATTTTAGAAAGGAACTGAATGATTTCTGAATAACTTTAACTACTAATAAGTAAGGCCGTATCCAGAGTTTCAATTAAAATATAGAAAAAACATAATTTGTAGTGGGAATAAGAGTAATTCTGAAATATCTGTGAAAACCCTCTCCTGGTATGTTCCTGGTGTCTCCCAGCAATGGAACTCTTTTTCTCAGCGATTTCTAATACAGTATCTTCTTATCTGTGAAGATCCTGGATCATCTCCCTTGTTTCTGGCCTCTAGTCTTATTTCTCCTCCTTGACTCTGGTCTTTACTATTGTGGCATTAAAAGTAAATGGAAATGTAGAATGTAAATTTTTTTATCTAGAATTAAGGATAAGTAGTAGTAATATTACTGTGGAAATTAACATAAAAGTCCCTTTTATGTCATCAATATTTTTTCTAAGCCACTTATATTCTCTTTCCCCTGTGCAGACTCTCCCTGACCTGCTTTGTTTATTGTTGAAATAAAGATTTCTGATAATTATGTGGAAAGTAGTAAAGTTATGCACAGAAATGACAGAGAAGCGGGTTTACTGCATGAACTGGCAAGGGAGCTTAAATGATATATTATATAAATTAAGCTTCATGTAACTAATAATACCTGCATGTAACAGTATAACTAAACATACATCTTCGTTGAAAAACTGTGCAACGTTGGTTGGTTGGTGGCATGCTGGATATGCTCTGCTCTGCTCAGCTCTGCAGCACCTGTCGGCGATCAGCTGATGTTGTGTATGCTTAACATGCATGTAAAGACAGCTTATAAAAACAGGTAACCATATATTAATGGTCTAGCAGAGCAGAAAATTACCAAGGTCCGGACTTCGGTGTCCTCATTGGTAGATACAGTATGGCCTTGCTGATAAATCCCCTGTTATAAAATTATAATTCAACACAGAGGATCATTGCTTTTAGCCAGTGGCCACTAGGCTATGTGAACGTCTATATGTACAGTATATGGCAGTGAATAGTATGATATGAGAGGTGTCTAAAAACTGGATGAAAAATAAAAAAGCTTGAAATCTAACTGTTAGAGAACTGCATTAAAAGAGCCATCTTGTGTTAATCAAGTCTTGGAAAAAACAAATTGACTACATGTATGTGCCAGCCTGACTTTGATGAGTGATTCTAGAAAAAAAAAAAGTGCTTTCATAGTGCATCTCAAATGTAAACCTGTTTCTACTCAAAATGCCTTGGAAAGCTTGGTATAGTGCCTTGACTGATGAACGATAATGATCCAAAACATAGGGCCAAATCAGCACAAGTTTTTCTGTCACTAAATCAAACTTCCTTCATGGGCAAGCTAAGGAGATGAGAGTTAACGGACCTATATCATGCAAAATCAAGTTTTTGGAGTTTTCAAAAGATCTCGTAATGCAATTTTCTCATAAAAAAAAAACCAGCCAGAGTGTTTTTTGGCTTAATTCCCACATGTGAATTAATCCTTCTGAATCCTGCTCTCTAAGGAGCTGCACCGCCCTCTCCTGGAAAACGACTGAGTGGTAACACGGTAACATATTTTACGTCAGTATATTACCATTAGAGATCTCTGCTAGAGGTGCCTGCACTGCCCCTGCAGACAGAGCAGCCTACCTCTGGTAGAGTTGCAAACACACCCTCCCCATTCCCAAAGCTGATAGCTGCACCGGTTTTACCAGCGTAAACAGCTTTTTGTTGGAATTTTACTTTCTAAAATGTCTCTGTGAAAATGCTGTTTGGCTGCATGGATTACAGGACTTTGTTCTAGGTAACTAAAGAACAGCAGCTTGATCATTTCCAACAACAAAGATGCCTTATCTAAAGAGAAGTAAGTAGCTAAATGCTAATGTATGTGAGCCATTAATCAAGCTACTTATGTGATTTTATAACAAGATTGTGTGGTTAATTAGTTGATCTGTAGCATCTCAGAATGTTCAGTAAACGGGTGCAAACAACACCCATGCCTTTTTTATATACTGGGCTGGAAAGATTGTTTGCTCGACTGAGGTGTGTTGGTTTGGGCTCTGTCTAAAGCCTGGATGGGCTCTGTCTATAGCCTGCTAGATTAGCAGCTGAAATAAGCTTTATTGATACCGTTTTTTACAAAAAATAAATAAATAAACCAAACATCTGAGCCCTTAATATAACACAGTTTCAGTGTGGTACTTGGTGCACCTCAAATTCAATGCTGGACTGCTGTTTGACATAAGGCTCAGCTCTCAGTCGGAGCAGTTCTGCACGGGAGAGAAGGAGAGCGGGGGATGGTGTAGAAAGCGGGATTATAGAGAAACAAGCTGTTTTACTTTGTGGTCCAACATTAACTACGGGATAATATATTATAAATCTCTGCTCCAACACAGCTGAATCAAATGGTAATATTACCATTACTTCAGCAAGCCATCAAGTTTGGCAAAGGCCTGGTTGGAAGAATTGTGCTTCTTAGGGTATTTTTACATGTGTGGGCATGCCAGAAAACAGCCAGAGAAAGATGCTAATTTTTTCTGTTCACATGGTGCATGTCTCAGTCCATACTGGAGTCCATTGTTTCACATGATGGACTACATCAATACAGCATTTGGCAGTATACAAATAATTATGTAGCTATCCAATAAACAAGGGAGTGAGAAGTTCCGACATCATAAAATGAGCAACAAGCCTAGTATGGCAACAATTGGTCTACTGGTCAACTACTACGTGAAGCCATCTACAGGGTGAGTGTTGTGGTAAACCCGCCGTTTTGTAACCTGCTGTGTTGCGGTGGGATGCTTGAATCACGTTGTTTTGGTCTTTTTATGGTCGCGTAGCGATTCGTAAGTTCGGTTGGTGGTGTCGTCAATTCCGTGGGGAGCGTTTCTTTTGTCTTAGATAAGGCCAGAGTACGGCTTGTGTTCACATGATCCGTATCCACTCATACCTGGACTCTGATACGACCTCCAAGGCAGGTCTCTCTGGCCGTATCCTGGCATGATCTAGGCTGTGTTCACATGTTATGAAATAAGTTAATTTTGAGCAAATACGGTACCCGAATATATGGACTTGAGTTCCATGTAAAGACATCCTTAAAGGTGCAGGATAGTACATTTTGAGGAATGGAGTTGGAGACCCCTGATCTGGCAGGACAGCCTAAAGAGGAAGGGTCGAATTTCTCCCCTTCTCTGGAATCTTCAATTTTGTGGAATGTTCTGGGAGAAGACAAAGCCCTGACATCTGATAAAAAGGTGTTGCACAACAAATTAGAAGCAAGGGTATCTCCAATACTTCTGCTGCTTAATTAGTAAAAAAAATATACTCAAGAGGGATACTTCAAAAAAATACTTACAATAAATGTTAGATTATTCTTCCTTTTTAATTGCAAGTGCTATTAAAAAACAAAAAAAATATGATGGGGTTCATTGTTCCTAACAGTTGGTCCACATCTGTGGGTTTATCATACTATATAGCTTCCGACTTTATATACTCCTACACAAGCTTTTTTTGTTGTTGTATTTTTCTCTATGGATCCTTTTACGAAGCTCTGATCCATTTCCTACCAGTTGTCCCATGTGAGGTATTTTCAGCTTTTTCCATGTGTAACAAGAGTTAAGTTGGCTGGTAATGGGCTTGTTCAAGCAAAGAAAAGGCGGACTTCCAACAAAACAGCTTGAACATAAAATACCTCCGACTACTTTAGAGATGTCGGAATGGAGACAAACACACAAGACTTCCACAGGGGACAGCCAGAGGAGCAAGAGACGTACAAACAGATATGGAGATATATGAAATCAGTCTGATAAGCAAGTCCGACTTCCAGATAGAAATAAATGCCTGGAGATTTGGAGTGCTACGTAATATCCTAATTGGCTCTCAGGAGGGCTGAGCCATACCTGACCTGCACTGTGGGAGAAAGCGAGCCTTGATTTTAACAGGATAATGATCGTCTCAGTAGTTTAGACATTTCTTCGAAAGTGGCTGGATCATAAAAAAAATGAGTATGAAATGACATTTTTCAAAAGTGCAGTCGTATACAGGCATTCTCAGAGCTATTAATGCAAGAAGCACGAGCCTGGTAATTAAATCTAAAAATATCAAGCCGTGATTGATGACCACTCAGCTTGTGACCAAGTAGAGTTGATGTAAATGCAAACATAGCTTTTAGTAGGTTTTTAGTTTGGCAGCTGAAAACCGCCCGTTCACCTGTCTTGGCTGAAACTCTCAAAGTTAGTGATGAATTCTAGAAAAAGCATCTATCTACATGCAACATACAGTATGTTTTAGGTATTATCAAGATGACAGATACCTAGAACCAAAATTACTGGTGGTAACCAGATGAGAAACTGAGAGGCTGAAGAAGGAAAAGAGGAAGAAAAAAAAAGCAAATGTAAGAGTGACAGCACCTGAGAGTGCCAGTGGTGAGATGCAGTCAAGCTCAATTGTCATCCACAACAACACAATCACACGCAATCACGGCCTCTATTGCAACCTACAGATTGAAAAGGTTCCTGATGGAAGACTATCAACGGAGATAAGAATAAAGGATCCGACAGAGCGGTCACGCATGGGCTGGTTAATACAAAGCAAGAACAAAGTCCCACTACAGAGAGAGAGAGCTTGGGCTAATATGCACAAGGAGGAGGAAGACAAAAGGAGGAAAGATGCTGATCGGATTGAGCAAAATAGACAGATGGTGACAGGGTATCATGAACAATTAAATTCACACACAAAGGCAATGCAACTTGAAGAAGTATTAGACTTAAGGCCTTAGACATTAGCGTTAGACTGAGACGTAGTAAAATACCACCACAGCAACTATTTATCAAAAGTCTCCCAAAATTTGAAGTATTTTTCTTAACAATCAAAAGACAGTGCCATGTGCAAAATACAGTATCACGCTACATTCTATACACAGGGTAAATCTGGTTGATAATTCCAAAAGTTTAACTTTCATTTTATTCTTTAAAGTGGAACACCACCTAACTATTATTGCATTAGGTTATCACAACCGGAAAGTCATTTCGGCCAATAGAAATTTTGGGGGTTGAGCTCTGCCAAGTTTCACACCAAATTTTTTTGGTTCCTTTAAAATTTCAATTCAAAGCAATAGACGTTCTCTGTTGCAGTGATGGTGAGAAAAACTACCAGGGGATCAGAAAAAAAAAAGTTTGACCTCATCACAGGTCTTATCTCAGTTATTGTAGGCATGGTTTAGCTCTTCTGTCTATATGAATCAAGATCAACTAAACATTAAACTGTCTCTGCTCTCTGACGGGGAACACTGCTGCTTTATCTGTGGGTTTTTATGAGCAATAATGCTGCTGGGAGGTGACAGCTCAGCACTGCGTCATCTGTGCGAGCGTGGTAATGAATGCTCATTTGAAAGTGTCTTTACTGACATCCATACATATGGTGTTACACAAAAACCGAAGCTGAACATCCTTGAAATGCAATACATAGTACTTATCTATTTAACCTCTTGGATTCATATGAAGCTATAATGAGAAAATGCCGTTCCGCCTCAGATGCTGACAAGGAAATTACAAAAAAGTTGTTTTATTAATGACAGGTGACATTTGATGGCAAAATACTCTACAAACAAATAATGGAAAATATTATTAACACATTGAAACATGGAGAGGGTAGCATCATACATTGGAGATGTTTTTCCTCAAAAGGGCAAGGATGTTGATCTGAGTTGATGAGAAGACTTTTTACGCTGTAGAAGACAAATGTATTAGGGCTGCAACAATGAATCAATAAAATCGATCAAATTCAATGATAAAATGCGTTGGCAACAAATTCATCATTGATTCATTGTGTATCGTGATAACGAGGTCTGATTTAAAACATTTAAAACATTCTCATTTAAAACTATTTTTCATGTATTGTTTATTTATTATTTTAACAGCTGTAATACATTTGAGTTGAAAGCATGTCGTTTGGCGAGCTACTGAACTGTTTTCTAATAATATTCTGTTGTTAAAGTAAAGGAAGGAGAGAAAAAACATTTCCATAGCACTTTTTAAAATATTCCCCGCTAATCCGATGAATCGATTAATCGAGTCAAGACCCCATCCGATTTATCGATTATCCAAATAATCATTTGTTGCAGCCCTAAAATATATTACAGCATAAGGACTCTAAGCATAATAACAGAGCAACAGGGGCTCCATGAAAGATTTAGCTCAAGTCCTTTCATATCTAAGAATGTCCCAGTTAAAGACCAGATTCAAGTTAAATCAAAAATCTGTTTGGAATCTTAAAAAGATTTTCACTGCCGCTTTTCACCCAAACTGTCTGAACCCAGGTCATTTTTTTCAGGTTTTATAAGCAATAACGCATCATAGCCAGCTCCAGTTTTGGAACATCTCTTTCTAATCTCAGTTTCACAACAACACTGCTCTGTCAGGTCAACACGACCAAACATGTTTGGTTTACTTGATGCATAAAGTTGCAGATTTAGGTTTTACATTTTATATTTTTAATTAAAATGCTCCAAAACTTGTCTCCAAAAGATATTTACCATACATAATTGATCTTGTTGGACTTTATTTTTGTTGAACTTGTAAACATGCAGCTGCTATTCAGAGTAGCCTGACCAAGGTCATGTGTATTTTCGGGATACGAAAATTTAAGGGAAAAAATCTCCTCCCAGGTTTGACCTGGGAAAGAATGTCAGATGCCAAGGCGCTTCAACCGCCTGAATATAGGTCAGAACTGTCTACACACTCAAAGGTCCACTTTGCTTCCAAGTACGGGACTGAATGCCTACATTACCTTCACTTACATCTGAACTACTCTGAACTGCAGCGGTAGTTATTTTAAATAAATTCCCACAGCAGCTCAATAGACAAACAGAGCTCAGCTTTTAAGGTGAAAGTTCAGGCAGAGTATGAGGGAGCACGGCAATGCTAATGTAGAGTGTATAAGCTGTCAATGCTCTGCCCACTCCCTAGATATGCTAAGGGACTTAATTTTAATGCGAGCACAGAGGTGAGAAAAGAGGAATAGTTTGTTTTTTCTTTTTGCTAAAAAGGAAACCGTTTTTTGTAGTTATTTTATCAAATATTTTTCCTTCAAACTTTTCATCTCTTTCTGTTAGAGGGAATATTTTAAAAGATAATTCTGGGAAAAAAGGAACGGACTATTATGTGTCAAGCACTGCTTTCACTCAATGAACTGCCCTAAAAGTTGTGTTTACAGAATAAACATAATTCAATAAAATAAAAAAGATGACCACGTTATATGAGACCGAAAAGCAAATAACATCTGGGATTGAACATTATGTGCATTATGTGTAAAGTTTGGAATCTTTCAGTGTGTTTCTTAGAGAAAATGCAAGTTTTAAGTTAATGTTAAAATTTTAGCAACATTTATAACCTAATATAGGGTTGGGATTTTATTGGGTTAATTTCTATTAATTATAGGAAAAAATAATGCATTTAACTGTTTCTTTCTCAGTTCCGTAATTTGTGTCGTACCCCAGTCACACATATGCACACACTCCATCTCCGCAGGTGGCAGCAATGCAGCTATAGTGTGTTTGCCAGGTGTGAAAGAGATGCACAAGATGCATTGGGACCTGGGGTCGTGTTAACAGAATATTTTACATATTTGACTGTTTTTTGGACTACCACATTCAGTATTTGCAGAGTAAGCCATTTCCCTATTTTCACAGAAAAGTCAACAATTTGTGGATTTTTTTTGATAGACAAAGAAATTGCCTACAAATATCAGGGGTTCATGGTACACCACAATACGAAACAGACGCTGTTGTCTTATTTATAAAGCTTGCTTATGCACATAACGTGGGTCTGAAAACTATGTAAGCAACTTTCTTACTCAAGTTTCGGACTTTTAGAAAAAAACATGGCGCTTTTTGGACACAGAGGACACTGACAGAGCAGCAGGATAGCAAAATTCTGAACTTAAGCCACATTTACAGAATTGCAGAGCTTTGCGCACAAATATGAAAACACAACCAACAGCCCCCCCTCTCATCTTTGAACTGAGAATAAAAATTAGAATCTGAATGAAAATATGTCACATATAAGAATTATAACACTTCAATTGCACTTGGTGTATTAATTGTGTGAAGTACAAATATGAATTGTGCATGAATTGTCCCCTCCTGCATAGTGCGGCACAATGGATGCTGGCGCTCATTGAAGATCAGCCACTGGAAGCATATGAATGGGGGGAGGCAATGTAGATTCCATAGAGGAGTCATGGTAGATCTATGTGCTGAACTGCACCTGATGTTAGATCAACCGACCTGCTGGAAACATGCTTCCGGTACCCCTTGTTCTTATCTATTTTATCGTGTGTGCTGCTTTTATTTATTTTTTATCTTTTTAATCACTTCTTCTATTTTGTTTTTGCAACTATATATATTTTTTTATGTTAAGCACTTTGGCTGCCTTTGGCTGAGTAAAGCACTATAGAGAAAAACAGATTGATTGAAATAAAACACATTCCGTGGCTCCGCGTGCTTGTAGCTGTCTCTGTGGAATACATTTGAAACTATGATATTACCTGTCTTAAGTCGATGCAGAAAAGTCACTAGGTACTTTGCATTGTTGCACTGTTTATGGCAGAAAGTGGTTGTGTAGGAAGGATATGCAAAAGAATAAATGAGCATATTTCTAGGGAGCTAGGGCGTAGAATTGGCTAGGGACGGTAGGGACACGTCTGCTACTGTGTCGTCACTATCAATACAACCGGTGTTTGTAGTGTTTAGTCAATGATCACGGCACACAAAGGGTTAAATGTCGGTCTCTCCTAGAAATCCTGCCTCTAACCTAAATATCACTTCCTGATTGGTTCTCGCTAACTTACATGGGGTTGGCTGTCCCCGCTGTCATTCCATCTGCTCTTAAAAGCCAGAGTGGTATAATAAGCTTGTCGAAGGTCTGACTGTTAACATCTCAAGCTACAACTGCTAGTTGGGCCGGATGAGAGGTATCTGCGAGTGTAAGTTGTCAACACGTTTGGCCTTTTGTTCGGTCCGGGTCACGTCAGCTAGATGGATTTTGATGGTGTAATTTACAGTTTGGGTTTGTGTCTGTTTGCGTGCGTGCGTGCAAGCGTGTGTGTGTGTATGTGTCCGTGTGCTGTATAGGATTAGAAGGATGTCCAAGAAAAGAAAACGTGATATAAGAGACTTCTTTCAGAGTCAAAGTGTAAGTTACAGAAAATTAGAATTTAATCAGAAAATTAAAATAGAATATGCATAAGAGATACTCTTACTTTAACCCATAACATCTGCATAATGCGAAATTGTGATTGCTAATGCAAAAAAACTAAACTTTCAAAAGTGCTGCCTTGGAGAACTTTTGTGTCCCCACCAATCTCAAAATCAAACCTACTCCCTTGCTAGGGAGAGTCTGATTTATAAAGTGGGAAGTGCATGCAGCTGTGCGTACTCCAAGCCTGATAGATCGAGAACTGACCAGGCATTAGTAAAAACAGTTGCTGAACTTAAGTACGGTTTTAGTAAGGATTCCACATGAAGTTTTATAAATGAGATCCATGGTCATTTTTGCCTTTTCGTAATTTTGTACCTTTGACGATTTGGTTGCTTTGTACCTTGTCAGCTAAAAAAATATGTATATTTCTAGGTAGAATTGCATGAATTTATTTTAAGCAACTCGGATGGATGTGCTACCTGGGTTTTGATTGTTAATATGAACTTAGCTTTTGAAAATTGGGGTTAATCCTAGTTAACCATGGATGGATGAAATTTAAAAACTCAGTTTTGTATTTACTGCAGTTATCTTTGTCTGATGCAAAAGACAATGTAGCAGAAAAAGGAGGACAAATACTTTTTCCCCATATAGAAATTACAAGTTATTAGCTTTTTATCACCTTCAGTAAATACACTTTTGCACTTCACTGCACATCGTTTTATATTTTTTGCATAAATGTGTTCCAAGAATCATTTCGTTATTGCACTTTTGATATTTGAGTTGAAGACCCACATAAAAGAACAAAATAACTACAGTACAAACATGAAACCAGTATCTGTGACCTTTTTCCAATATTAAAGCAGGCCACTCTGACCTTTCCGCTGACTAGAACAGCTAAGACAAAAACAAACACCAGCAACAAGCCGTCATATTTCCCACACTTAGGTAATCCAGTTCTTACCCAGAAGTGTGATGATGCAGCCCAGAATAGCCAGAAGGGCACCCGTGCTAAGCCCAGTAGCCGTATAGGCCACAGCTCCACAAGACAGTTCCACGCCGTCAGAGTCGCAGTCGCACACGCGCACCGAGAGCGTGTTTGTGCTGCTGAGGGCGGGGCTTCCATTGTCTGTAATCAACACTGGCAGTCGATGAACAGGCTGCTCGCGTCTCCTGAAGCCGCCGCGCTTCGTCAGTATGGATGCGGTGTTATCTGCAATAGAAAGAAAAACACATTTCATGGTAATGTAGATATATAAACAGTGGGAAATGAAACACCTACTTTGCTTTGGTCATGAGTTTTGAAATGACTTAACAAGAAAGGCTAACAGATGGTATCATTAACACAATTTATTATATGACACACTGTGGTCCCTTTCCCTGGTCTTGACCACCTGTTGGCTAATAACAGCTTCGGTTTGATGGTAAAATTTTATGTCAAATCTCAGTATGAAAGAGAGCTTCAGGAAAATAAAGGGCCATTATAGCCGCTAAAAAGAAAGAAAAGCATTTCATGACGGCTGTATCAATAGAATGAAATTCACTCTTGAACTGAGCCACCATGATTGAAATGTAGATTTTACTTTGAAAGATGGTTCCTTTGTCTTTGTTTGCTTTGAGAATTCTGAGAAAAAAGGTGAAATTCATTACAAAAAGGGGTTCTATTGTAAAGAAAACACGATCTTGTAGGAATAAAAGGAACAGCTGGGTGACTTGAAAGATGTAAAAAAAAAAAAACTTAAAATATCAAGGAAAATATAGCCTTTGAGTAAAAAGAAAATATACCTGAAAAAGATAAAATAACATGTTAATGCCACTGCTTTTTTTAAAGACATCAAATTTTTAAATTTTGTTTTGCTTTCGACCACAACATCAATACGCTTAGAGTTCAGGGAACATGTTAGGGTTTGGTGTCAACAGTACAGTCTGCACTAACAGTGACAAGCTGGGTTAGAAATACATAGATAATACTTTATAAATACGGTTTAAATTCTTACACATTTGATTGGGACAATTGCCATTTTAGATCAATGACTTTGTTAAAGACAAGGATTTTTACTAAAAATGACACTACATTACAGAAAACAAAATTGTGTCGCTTCCCTTAAAACAAACAAACCTTAATGACATCCTTTTAATAGAAAGGCTTCAAAAATAATTTTGGTTAAAATTTTGCATTAAAAACAGCTTCGACTCTCCTGTGAAAGCTTTCCACAACTTTCAGGTGAATGTTTTTGCCCTAAAGTTTCCACTTTTCCACTTTTTTTCCACAGCCTGATTTTTTTCTAAAGTTGCTCTAACAGATTGATGCCTCCATAACGACCAGGATATTTATCGATTGTACTTTTTACAGTGACATGGAGTCATGTTAGAACTTGAAGTCACATCTACAAAGTTTTTCCACAGAGCCATGTGTGGCATTAAAACCTTATTTGTATGCTATAGTATTTAGAGATTATTTAACTGTATCTCAGACACCAAGTTCAGCTTGTTAGAAACAACAAAATACAGTCACAAAAGTACTGTTATCCTGGCAATTGCCAAAAGCCAGCCAAACTGTTTGAATGCCAGTCTGGAATGCCTGATTCGTCACTCCAAGAGTGGCATGCTTTTTGCCACTGTAAAGCTGATGAAGGATGTAGTTGCAAAGTAAAGATAGGACGTACTTTGGAATTCTTTAATCAGAAGTGTTCTGCTTGGCACTCTTAAAAGAAGGCAAGATCTAAAAAGTGCCCTCAAAGGCTTTAGTTCCACATTCACCTTGCTGGTAACATGCAGTCTATGCCTATTTTGGGAATTTAAAGACTGAAAGATTTTAACTTCCGAAAAAAAACAAAAACAACTAAATTTCAACTGAATAAAGCCAGCATTATCTATCAAAAAGCTAAATTATATATGATGTGAATCTACTGAGCAAGTATAAAAATTCACACACCAAGATAGTCAGCCAAATTTCTTGTTAACTGATTCCTAGTTTCTCTAAAATGGATTTTCCACAGTACCAGTGATTGAGCAGGCTCCCCAAAACTGTCCCTAGTCCAACTTTCTTCTAGTCTGTGTTGGGGTTACATTGAACACACTTTAGTGTCTAACATGTGTTTGCACTCATGTGGATTACTCTGGCACAGCATGACGACTGCTACACCTTGAGAAAAGGTATGGAGACAGCCTCAACTCATCTCCCACACAGGTGACTGCATAACTCAACGCAGGGCATTGCCTCAGAGAGTCTATCAGCTCAGAACATGTTTCTTTTTCTTTTCAACGCAGCAGGGATTTATGAAAGCACATAATCATAGAGTCAAGTACAACTCTCCTGAGTATATACATCTATATTTAAATTAAACTGAAGTTTTCCACCCACTTTCATGTGTAGGTGGGCAGCAGATTAAGATGGTATAAAAGCAGTTTCATCTTGTCTCCAAGGTTAAAAGTACATTGTTTTGTAGTAAAAGAAATCTGTCGTAAACCACAGTGATGTTACAAATAGAGGTAGTGTATGTCACATATGGTTGTTTTGATATTGCTTCGTGTCTTGAACAGAAATGTGGTGTAGGTGGTTGTATGTAGCACAGAGTTCCAGCGAGACACAGAAAAGTAATTTGTATGGAATGGTTAAATTAAAAAGATGCAGGCAACATATGAAATCCCTCATACCTCCATGGGAAAAAAAACCGAACATGCTGTGCCAGTGATAATGTTTTTTAAACATAGCCTACTAGGACATATGGCTATTTAAGCCATCGTAATAACAGTGAAAAATACTATTAATACAATCATTAAAAAAAATATCATTAAAAATGCTTTAAAACTGTATTTACAATGTAACCTGAGACATTTAGTATGGTATGCTACTGTTTAGATGGAAGTGAAGACTATGATGAGATTGAAAGAGATATTTGAAGTTTTCACAAAGACGACAATAGCATGTTTGCCTAGTAAAGAAATTAAAAGAAATCTTCATTCCGATTTACAAAACATAGTCTGCAAGTGGAGATTCAAAACAGCTGGCAGCATCAACCAAATTTACCCAGAGAGAAGCCTGCAAGATGTTTAAAAAAAAGTCTCCAAAAACCCTTAAAACCCATCATGGAACCTACTGTGGCCTTGTGCTACTGTTGCTGCAGAATTGCATGCCTGCACACTCAAAATATCCATCCATCCATCCATCATCTTCCGCTTATCCGTGGTCAGGTCACGGAGGTGAGACCCAGAGATTCCGACCCAGAGAGACCCAGACTTCCCTCTCCCCTGCTACTTGGGCCAGCTCCTTAAGAGGAAGCCCCGGTCTTTCATGGAGCTTTTTTGTCAACCTCGGTGACCTCAGCACCCAGGAGAGCCTGACCCAAAGTTCAGCTTCCAGGCTGGAAGGGGTGTCGGTAGGATTGAGGAGGTTTTCAAATTATTCCATCTACTGAGCCAAGATGTCCTATCTCAAGGTCAGCAGCACACAATCCCCACTGTTAACACAGTTGATGCCGGCCGCTTCCCCCCACTGGAGATGCTGATTGGATGACTACAATCACCTTGAATTACCAAATCTGTTGTTCTTCATGGTCTCTCCAAACTCCTCCCTGCATGAGTTTTTGCCTCAGCGCCAGAGTTGTGCGTCGAGGTGAACCTCTCAATCTCACACCCCAGCTCCGGCTCCTCTTCCACCAGAGAGGTGACTTTCTGTGTCCCAAGCGCCAGCTTCTGCAGCCGAGGATTGGACCGCCAAGGTATCCGCTTTTGGCAATTGCCCATCCTACATTGCACCCCCATGGCCCCTCCCACAACTGGTGAGCTCATTGGAAGGGGGGCCAATGTTAGCTCTTTGGGCTGAACCCGGCCGGGCCCCATGAATAACGGCCTGGCCACCAGGTGCTTGCCAACGTGCCCAACCTCCAGGCCTACCTCCAGAGGGTGGCCCCAGTGATCCGCATCCAGGCAGGATAAAACATTAATTCCAGTATTGTTGCCCATCATGGGAGTCTTTTGAGCTGTACTTTGCCTCATCCCTTACCTAGGACCAATTTGCCATGGGTGACCCTACCAGGTGTATAAAACCCCAGACAACTTAGCTCCTAGGACCATTGGGCAACTTAAACCCCTTAAATATGATAAGGTGGCAGTCCATGGAGACGTAACACATTTGTTTTATGATTCAGATCTGGCATGTGAACTTGTCAGGCTACTTTTCAAGTGTTAACTTTGAGCTAATTGCTTCATTTAATTAACAAGTGGTTGTAATTCATACTGACATTTTATATATATATATATATATATATATATATATATATATATATATATATATATATATATATATATATATTTACATTTCATATATATCTATAAAAAAATGTATTTAGTTGGTTGACACTAGTACAACTAATAGTCTAGACAGAAACAGGAAATAGACAACAAATTGAAGACATTTAAAATATATCAAACATTAATCCATTCAATATTTGAAAGGTTAAATAATTGTTGAGCTAAACCAGAAATTACAAATTAGAGCCCTTAAATATGACACATGGTTTGTTCAGTTTCCTAATTTTACTTAAAACTTTTAAATAATGATTTTCTATTGACTCCAACAACTTTTTTGGATTTTGTAATGGAAAAGACAGATTTCTGAGTATGTGTGTGTGTGTGTCTGACATCCTTCTATAAATTCACAATAAAGAGTAAAATTCTATCTTTGAAAAGCATCAAAGAGTGACATAGTAAGGCAGTTGCACCTTTGTTATCTCGCAGGGTGAAGTTCAGGTTGCCAGCGACAGTTGAATCCAGGGCGAAATAAAAGCGATGTCCGTTCAGAGGTTCATCCTTATCCACCGCACTGATGGTCTGAATAACCTGAAGAAGAAAGAACAAAAAACAAGTAAAACAGACGTTTCAGATCCGTAGGCTGGCTGATCTTTCTTATCTCACAGTCCAGTCTGTTTTGAACTGAAGCTGTAAAACAGTATTTCCTTTCACTTAGGAGTGCATGTAAAAGTATTTGCCCAAGAGGTTTTTCTTCCTTTTTGCTTTTTTTGTAGCACATTTAAAGGCTTCATCTTAAAACTAATCTGGTAAAAACAACAAGCACCTCCAAATGAGGATTTTATTTTAGCATTGCCAACCAAGACCGGATTTTGATCTGGCCGCAGCAGGACTCTACCACTGGAGCTACCAAAGTAAGAGTCTTCAAGATGCCACATGCTGCAGGCAGATAGGTATTTGGAGCAACGGTCTCCCTCTTTGCTACTGATTTACTCCTTGATAATTTATTCTCCTCCATTTAGCAATATGCTTCAATTCAGTGAGTTTTCTCGTCTGATTTTAGCTAATAGTCTGTAGATCCATGAGTTAATATTTCCCATAACAGTCGCTTTTGATGCACTAACTCCACCATCAGCCACTCCTTGTGAAGGTCCCCAACACTTTTGAATGGCCTTTTCCTGACCTACTCCAGGCTGCGGTTATCCCTTCGGCTTGTGCACCTTTATCTTCTCCATTTTGCCCTTCAGCATAGCTTTTTATAAATTTGCTTTGATACAGCACTTTAGGAACAAGAAACATTATTTTGTAATGTTTTTTTTAGGCTTTTCATCCTTGTTGAGGGTGTCAGTGATGGTTTTTTGCACAACTGTCAGTTTAGCAGTCTACCCCATGATTGGGATTCCTACTGAACCTGACTGAGAGAACACTTAAAGACTCAGAAACCTGAGATGATTAGAGTGTGACACTTAAGACACCTAAAATTAAACCTTTTCACAATTTTTAAAATGTCTGAGATATTCTGAATTAGGAGTTTTCATAAGCTATAAACCTTAGCCATCAATATTATAACAAAGGCTTGAAATATCTTGCATTGCATGTAATGATTGTAGGTCATATATTAGTTTCAATTTTTAAGTTAAATTACTGAAATAAAGAAACTCTTGCACAATATAAACATTTTTGGAGTTTCACATGTAGAAGCTAATAACCATTAGCAACTCCACAACATGGTGGAACACATTTAGGCTTATGTTATTTGTGGAGATAAAACATCAACGCTGCATTTTTACCCAAGAAAGAAAACCTAAGGAAAAATGTTTGGAATTTGTCTTTGGAGCACCAGCAGCACTGTATGTTAAGTTAGTTATTTGTTTTTAGGCAGAAACAAAAACAGAGAAAAGAAAAAAAAAGATAGCAAATTTCTAAGGTGGAAAATGTTTCTTTTGAAGTACATCTGGTTCTATTCCCTTTGACAAATTCAAACACATGGAGCTACAAATCCTGTTTGAAGGGCCACGTGACAGAGTGAGTGGATTAGAGAAAACCAACCTGATTCCTATTGATGGAAATGGTTTGTTTTATAACTATTGGCATTGGCTCTGTGTCAGTTGTTCCCTGTAGTACAGTAAGTGCTTATTTGGCAAGCGCTTAGCTACCTTTTAGGGGTAAAAATGTTTTATTTTAGGAAGTGATTTCTCCAAAGCAAATCATTTCAAAGAGATCATTTTTCTGCCCCAACTGTTGGCCTGCAGTACATTTCAAGTGTTTACATCTTTGGCGTAGCCACGGGCGGGCCTGGGCCACTTCTCATTCAGGCATACCTGTCTTATTATTTCTTTGGCAAATATGTAATTTGGCTAAATTAATTTTGTATCAAAGAAATTCTATTGCAGCGGTTTTCAACAGTGAGGAAGTTAGAGGAGGGACTCATCTTCATGTATTTGATGATCTTTGACACACCATTTGATAGAAAAAGGCTTTACCTAGTATCGCTCGATGATCCGATTGGATACTGACCTTCCAATACACATAGCTTACCCTCTCCGCGTCACACAGAAATGCCGGAACTGGTGTCTTAAAGCCTGATGTAGTTTGTTTGTTTGTAGTTAGTTTGCTGTTGAATTGTGAAAATAAAAAGTGTGCAAGCTAGGCTGTATTGTAACAACAAACATCTTGGGAAAAGCAAAACTACTGAAAACATTGAATGGTGAACGGGGGGCTTTATCGGGGAGCATTGCTGTAACATCGGCTGTAAGATTACGCAGTCAATTGTCTGTGTAACTTTCTGGTTTATTGGTCTGGCCCGACCAATTTCCCAATGGCCCGGCCATTTAGTTATCTCTGGCTACGCCACTGGTTTACATTTAACAAAACATTTTTGAATATAAAAATACTTTAGATAGTTATATAGATGATATACCAGCATTCACATCATGTGTAGTTAGATTAAAAATGTTTTCATCAAAGGCTTATAAAACAGGTTATTGCTGCTGTAAAGTTGAGTATTTTATCATTATTGGCCCACAAGGACTGCCTCAACTTTGTAAGCAGCAGCAAGTGACAACAAGGAGCTGCAGTTTTTGCCTTTTAAACATGGACACTTCAAAGAAATGTCGACATTTGTTTGCAAAGTGACATATTAATGATCTGTATTAGAAAGTTGTGAATATTTCAGGAACATTCTCTCCTTGATTTGTGTGCCAAGTAAGCACTAAAAGGAGTCAGATTAACTACATCCCAAAACATTATTCAATACAAAGACAGTCATTGGATTTTCAAACAATCTGATATAAGGTGATATGGCTTGATTTTATAACTGGAAAGAAAAATACATTCTTGTTTGTTTTGGTAAACTGTGAAGCACGGGGCTCTACGTCAATCTGAATCTTTGTCGATTGTACCACCATTTTTTCCCAATATATTCCCATTTTGTTCAGGGCAACTTCGATTTTGTACGCCCCCCCCAAAAATAAATAAATACACAACTATTAAATATCCATGAACCAACCATTTCATAGCCATTATCTTAACCTATTGCGTATTAATACATTTTTAAAACATTTTTTTACACGTTTTACTAAATAATGAAGATAAATTGTCATAAAACAACCTCTCATCTAGTCACAATAAATTGTAGACTATTTTTTAGAAAACTTTGTATTACAGTTTACTCCAAATTGTTGTTTGGGCCAATAATTTGTTTCTAAACACCACATTTTTGGAGACACAAAACTACCTTACCTGACAGTTGAGTATGAATAGGATATAGAAAAGCACTTTCACAACACAATCATCGATATAAAGTACTCCCCTGGTGGATGCAGACTGGTGCTTGTTTGGTACAAGACATCGGTTAGTAGACAGCACTTGCTCTTGGTCAGCTGTCAATATAACTCCAGTGTAAAGTGCTCTGTGTAGCCTAAGAAGTTTAGCTAGAGCTCCACCAATCAATCTTCTGCAGCCCAGAACAGCATACATTTCAGCTCGAGTGGCTCATTGGTCACTTAAACTTCCCATTTTTTTTAAAGCGAGATGTAATTTAATGGAAGCAACAGTCTTGGTCTTTTAGATTTCATCTGTTTAAGCACATTTGCCATACTGTTTTAGGATCAAACATTTTTTTAACAATTACCCAAGTAAAAAAACAACAACATATTTTTAAAATGATTATTTATTTTATTAAAGGGAAAAAAATCAATACAAACCAACCTAAACATACATGGAATAACCCTATGACACAATAAGTACCATTTTTTTCAGATAATGTTTGCAATAATTACTAACTTCTCTCGTTGCTGTGGAAGAATAATGTATTCAAGTCCAAGTCCCTCTTGAGTCCTTACTCAGTCACACAGGATTAGTCCAAGTTAAGTCCAAGTCAAATCACTGGGTCCTACAGACCAAGTCCAAGTCTGAAAAATAATCTTTCAGTTCAAGTCAAGTCATTATCAGAGAACAAGTCAAAAATAAGACAGATGAACATGTCAGTCATACACTTACAAAGGCTTTGGGAAATTATTTAATTAATCTATTAATCTGACCTAATGTAGCACGCTAATAGCATTGCGAGTCCTCATTTTGCAAGCCAGAGTCCAGGCGCACAACTGGTGAATTTTTACCCATTTAGATTTCTTCCCTTCATACCAGGTGATTGACTTTATAAATAGCTTTAATCAAAAATAATTCATTAGGCTTCTTTGGAAAATCCATCTAGAAAATCATAGAAGAAAGCCCTTTATCTGTGTTTGCAATTAGTGCAAGAGAGAGGAAATTCAACTCTAACAGGAAAAGTTGAAAACACACACAATCCTCTTATTTTAATATCCCGAGCAGCGTTGGATCTATTGGCCTTGAGCACCCCATGAAAAATAAATACAATGTCAGCTCAGTCCGCTGCTGCATGTCGTGACACTAATGCCGTCCAAAATAAATGTGTACGCTGTGCAGCCAGGCATGTTTACTTCATTATTTGGAATGAAAATGACTCACAATAAAAACTGCTCTCGCTCGAGGCGTTGCAAGACAAGAATTCCTATCTGTGAGGGGAACAAGTAGAAGTTGTTTGTTTTGCCCCTTTTTGTTCCGCCTCTGAACCTCGGACTAAAGGGAGTCTTACCCCCTTTATTATGCAACAGTGTTGACAACTAAAGATTGTAGGAAGCCTTACTAAATAATGCAATTTAGAAACAACCCGCAGCATGTGCTGTAATTATTACTTTATTCATATAAACACACTTTCTAGAAATCCAGTTCTCTCTTCAAAGTAAATAAGCTGCCAGCTGAAGAAAAAGAGAGAGAAGAATATCTTAATCAGTAGATCCTGCACATGAGAGAAACATTACACATCAAGAAACCATATGAATGACAACTGATAGCCACTGGGAAGGTCATCAAAGTCGGGGTTACTATGGCTGTGTCCATATAAATTTACATCAAGCCTCCTGAGTCTTTTTAAGCAGATCTAGGAACCCAACCCTGTGGCAGCTAACACCCATGGATGTGATCCAAGAGATTTTCAGAAGCAATTCACACATGATTATCACATCTTCCAGCCCCAAACAGCTTTTTGTCTAACATGAAGATAAAAATAAGAAGGGGGGTCTTGAAGGGTGAGGAAGAGAAAAATGAAAGTCAATGATCCATCAGGGCAGAGACATGGATTATCAGTTGTCAGTTGTGATTAAGTGCTGCTTGTTACAAGCTGTCAGGTATTAAGTATTCGTGTAGGTGGCAAACACCATCATGCCAATTATTAAAACTGTCATAGAAGGAGAAAAATAAAAGTTAAAATACACTGTCTTGCCAAAGTATTCATACCCCTTGAACCTTTTTGTTAGAACCACCAACTTCAATGTGTTTTATTAGGACAGTTATCCTTATTTTAATGTTTTTAAAATGTGAAAATCTGACAAGTGTGGTGTACATTTGTATACACCTCATCTTATCAAGAACTTTTGCAACAATTACAGCTCCAAATTACGTGAACTTAATTATCCTCTTTAATGGGTTGCATAGACTTAAACTGGACAATCCTATTACATGAATAGCTATGGTGGCCCTATATGAAGGTGAACCCTAAATCCAGCCTAATATCTGTTGCCCCTAACAGTTTCTATTCATGTTCTTCTGCTAAATATGGGGTATGGTTGCCAGAGCAGCACCCGTGAAGCCCAGACTTCCTGCTCCCCAGCCACTTGGACCAGCTCATCCCGGTTAATCCCAAGGCATTCAAAGCCAGCCAAAAAACATAGAACCTCCAGCATACCCTAGGTCTTTCTCTGGGTCTCCTCCTGGTGGGAGGAGCCTGGAAAACATAATGTCCAAGAGGCAATCTAACAAGACATCTTAGCCACCTTAACTGGCTCCTCTCGATGTGAAAGAGCCCCTCCCAGATGACCGAACTTCTCACCCCATCTCTTATGGAGAGCCCAGATACCCAGGAAACTCCAGCTGTCAACGGGCGAGAGGCGGGGTACACCCTGGACAGGTCGCCAGTCCAATACAGTGTCGGTCTTTAATTAAGTATTATTTATCTAATTTTGTCAAGGTATTTACTGTGACATCAACTGGGCCTGAAATATTGTTAAAACAACATATTGTTACTAAGTACATAGTAAAATGGTGAAAATTGTACACTCCCAAATAATAAAAAATGAAATTATATTGAAAATAAATTACAGGAGTTTTATTAGGTTAAATTTGCAGACAGCAGCTTCTAGTGGATTTTATTTAATTTCTAAAGCACTTTGAGCTGGCACTTTGAGCTGCATTTTTTTTGTATCAAAAGCACTTTATAAATAAAGTTTGATTTCATTTTGATTTGATTCAAGGGTAATAAAAAAGGGCCAAACACCACTTCACACCACACTTTTCAGAAATTTCCAAACACTTAATCCCGCACCAAGTTGTGTTGCTTTAACACATAAAAAACCCACTGAAATTCATTGGTGTCTGGTTATAGCAATAGAAAATATAAAAAAGCCACAAGGGTGTGAATACTTTCACAAGGCACCATCATTGGTCCGTGAACAGAAAGGTAATCAGAAAGTATGCCCTTCTTTATTTACAGTTTAGTTCTGCAGAGCTGGGGGAATTTATACAGAGCGAAGATGAGAAAAAGGTTATCATCTGCGGCTCAGGAACATTTGGAATATTTGTATAAACAGACAGAAGTGATGTTTGTGTCGGCGTCAGATCAGCGACAGGCAGAGGCAGCGATCCAGCACCCAAACATGCAGCGTATGCAAGCTCAGCTGTGTATCACCAAAGCTCCAATTGATCCTAGAAACATAATAACTCTCATGCCTCTCACTCTGTTATGGAAATTTCAGATCTGATAGAAAGCTGTCTTGTGGCTCTTAAAGCTGACAATGAATCCTATACAGCATTTGAACCCTTTGATGTCCTCTGAATATCACAGGTGGATTCAGAGCTTATCTCTAGAAAGGTTTCCATTTCTCAACGCTGAGAGGAAAAGAACTGTACATCATCCTTAAATCAAACACTTTGTAATGTATAATGCCTTTCATTAGTGTGGCTCTTGATGGAAGGCGTTACTGCGAAACCTTTGGTGGGGAATCCTCTAATGGGTTGAGTGGGAGATAGAAAGAGAGAGGCAAGGCTTTAGACATAAATTCTCAGTGAGAGACATTAACGGCGGCAGTCGACTGGTGCCTGTCGCAAGGCTCGACCGAGGAGGCAGATGAATCACAGAATTAAAGATTTCTTGAGTTTATGCTTGGCTGCGTGTCAGGTCAAAAAAGATACAGAGGGAAAATTATGCAGCTATTTCTCACTTTCGAGCGGGATTCTGAGAATTTGTTTTGCACAGGCATCCACTCACTCGACACTTTATTTGGTACTCCTTGTTAGGACTCGGCTGGAACCCATTTTGCCTTCAAAACTGGCCTATTTCTTCAATACACACACTTCAAGTACAACATACCTTCCTCCAATATTTAATTCAGATCTGACTTTGTGGCATCATACACTTCCTGCCAATTTCATGGTACCACATCCATAATCTTAATCTTCCGATACATTTCATTGCAATAATCTATGCTCAACTGCTTCAAAGGGGCCCAAATAGTGCAGAGAAAATATTCCCCACACCGCTCTACCACCACTACCAGCCTAAACCGTTGACACAAGGCACTATTGATCTATGCTTTCATGTTGTTGACATCCAATTGTGAAATAACCATCTTGAAGTCACAACTCTAATAGAGATTAACCGGATTGGGCAATGGTTTTCCAATTTGTTGCTACCCAACTTTGGTAGGCCTGTTTGAATTATAGCATCAGCTACTTATCTTAGCAACTCTCTAAGATCACCTGATCCTAGATACTAACATGATATTTTCTCATTTTCAGACTATAATAATCATCATCAACAACAACAAATATCCATTGAGATCTAGACCTCATTTTCAAGGGTGACCTGGCCAAGAAGGCATCAACACGCTTCATAAACAAAGTGCAATGTGAAAAAAATCTACAGACATACAGACAGTGTGGAAAATGTTCAGCAATTCCCAGAGATTGATGTGAGTGAAAATCCCAGTAGACTCTTTTTTTGTAAATGACCGACCAGTCTGTAAGCTTTTTCAGCTTTACATACAAATGTATTTAGCTTTCTTTATCAATTGCAGATCTGGCATAAAAAAAAAAACATGAATATGAGAAATATGTGAGCATCTTTGATGCTTTGGCCCCTTTCTTGTGGTAACCAGGGAGTCTTGTTACAGTACAGTGATCATCATGAACACCAGGACGTACCAGAATGTCTTCAAGGTAATATACTGCACTCAAAAAACTGAACTCGTAAATTATGTTATTTATTCTCACAGAACTGTATCAGCAGACAAAATTGCCTATCTTAGTTCCAGTCAAGTGGCAACAAGGAGCTGTTAATGTTGAAAACTACCGATGTAGTAAACTAGAGTTTGTTACATAATTTAGATTATTAATGATATTTTTAAGGTCACAAACAAATGCATTTGGATATTCGTCATCAGTTGTGTAAAAAAAAAAAAAAATAGCTTAGACCCCTTAACGTTCTGCCGTTTTAATCCATGATATTCTGATTTATAATTTCAATGAATTTATATGTTTTATATAATTGGAAAGTTAATAGTATTGTCTTTTTAACCATATATGCATATGAAGGACACAATCATAAGTGTGAACACAGCAGTTGTCTTTGTCACCCCCCCAGAAGAAGAATTATGAACAACTCACATTTTGTAGCCTCCTGTCTCTCACAAATCCGATCCATCTTGAACAAACACAGTGTTTTTACATCCACAAGGGTCAATTTGATGTTCTCCAATAACATTGTTGCCCCACAAAAAGTCCTACATCCACAGTCTAACATAATTTGCTCCAAAAATTCAACATATTTCCCTCCCCGGGAGTACGTTTCTAAATGTTTTTAATCACAGATTCTTATATCATGTGGATATCCACCTACAAATCACACTGTGCATGCCCGGAGGGTATAGCTTATGAATCATTCCTTACTTGATCCAATAGCTGACAGGTTACCCTGGTATTCTGTGGCAAAATCGTCAGCTGTTGGCCGATAACTAAAACGTACCATCCCTATTCTCTCTTATATGCTTCAAACTGGTCACGGCTGAGAACAATGGTGATTGACGCATCAAATAGCTAATGTAAGGGTGAAAACGGCAATAGGTCACTCGAGGGGTTGGACTTTATCTTTGTAATAGAAACGGCCCACATAAAGAAGCTTATCCAAACAAAGAAAGGAAAGGATTACGCACAGTAAGTAACCCTTTGAGTGCAGGGTCAAAAAACACTTTATGGTGGAAGCCGTGGAACTTTGTTTGAGACAAGACAGTGGTGATGTCTTTTCCTCTGTTAAAAATTATATAAGTGGACAATAATTGCACTTAGATATATTTCCACTGTTCTGTGACATATTTAAGACTGTTTTCTTTCCAACGAGACCCCAGCCATATATCTACTCCAAACGGTTCACAAACTGCTTTAATTAAAATTTTGGATATGTGTTTTTAAAATATTTTGGGCAGAAATTGCAGGAATGTTAAGTACAAAAAAGAATCAAGTGGAAACTAATATATATCCTAGCATGTTTTATTGCTCTAGTGGTGAAATCGGCTTAAGAAGCAGCTCACCACCCTACCAGAGTCTTACTCATACCCACATTTACTGTTTTAACGATGTGCCAAGAGGAGGCGTTGCCTGGCGGACCACTGGGTGGAGATGGCTGAGTGTGATGTGGGCTTTGATTTTCATTTTGACAGTGGCACTGCTGAAGCGGCACATAAACTGAGAAAGAGGGAGGGCAATAGCGACTTGACCTCCTTTCCCTCAGAGCGATCTTTTGAGGTGGAGGATTTCTCTCCACCTCCTTCACCACTGGAAAAAGAGGAAAGGACAGGAGGTCCTATGGAGGTGGTGTGGGCCGAGACTCAGCTTCTTCTATACCTCACAGTGGCAGCATGGCTGACATCAGTCAGGCCTCACTTCAAAGCAGTATGGAGTTTTAACCTGATGATGTTGCTACAATTATGGTTTTAGGCAGTAAATTAGTAGTTAGCACTATTATATACCTGTATATAGTTCATTAGCAACAAGTTGATTTGGGGGTGAGTTGCTCTTTAAGGACAATTTTAAATTTCAAATTGTGAAGTTATTGCATGGTGTTGGGTGAAGTAAGTAAGCATCTAATGAGAAACTTCTGGTATATTTTACAATATTTACATCAGCTCTTGTGGATCTGGATCAGCACACAGACCTTGAAGTCAGAGTGCAGATTTTGTTTAGATTTTTTGTTACTAAAAGAATGCTTGGCAAACTTCCCATTGTACACTGCTGGAAAAAAAAATCCATTCTGGAGAGCAGGTAACTTGCAAGCTAAATCCTTAAACTTTAAACAATAATTGGATTTGTTTAGTAAAATTTAGCATATCTAAATAGAAATACTACTGCAATATTACAAAAAACTAAAACCACAAAATAAATGTCTTCTGATTGGTGTTTCTTATCAAAAAGTATAATTTAAGCTTATTTTAAATATGGTGGAGTCAATATGGTTTTTAGAGTCAATTTTGTGAGAATACCAGACCAGAATTGACATGGGGGAGCGGAGTCCTGTCAGCCCGATCGTTAGACAACTATGATTTTAATGCCAACTTTTAAACAGATTACATTTTAAACGTTTACAACTTCACATATGATGGACTACAAGTATATAGCTATAAGCCTACTGAATGCCCCAATACTAGCCGACAATGACCCTTAGCCTCGATGCTACAAGTTAGCTTTACAACCCACATATCACATTGATTCTAATCTTTGACAGCAATCTTTCAAAAAAGTTGGTAATTAGCAGATATTAGACGCATGAATTACAAGACAGAGATTCCATCTCTTTAGAGCTGAGCTTCTGATCTATCCCGGTCATGTCTCCCAGCAGGCTGCTGCAGTTAGAATAAGCCGCAGACAGCGGTCCCATGAAGTTGTAAGCACCAGCATGCAGGCTGGTTAGAGTCCGGATCTTTGTTTCAATATAAACTCTGTCACATCGCTGGTATTTTCAATCCTCTGGTCTGAAGTAAGCACCATTAATTACAGGGTTTTCCATGGTCAAAGCAGGACAGGGTCAGCTGCATAAGGTCAGAGTCAGACACAGAAGATGCCGCCTGTTTTTTTGGTTTTGTTTTTCTTTAGAAACTTAAGAGGTCGATGTCCTAACAGGCTGATGTCTGTTCAGCACACACAATGATTTAAAAATGTTATCAAAAAAACTGCATCCAAAACTAAAACTCACTGACTCCTGATAGCACAGCCACAGGATCTGATAACTAGAATCTGAGAAAGCAGCACACAGCTATATGACCCCCTTACAGGTCAAGATTATAAAACTTTTTAAATGAAATATTTGCAGATATGCATAGTTAAATTGAAAATAACATCAATAAAAATATCAAATGGTACTTTTTGTACAACATTTTATATGCATATTAGAAACTATATAATGGCCAAACACTCTCCTGATTTTTTGGGGGAGATAGAAGAATTTATTGTACAATCAATAACTGCAAGTTCTCCTGTTCCTCAAGAGACAAAAGGAAGCCCACCAATACCATGCCCAACAAATTCATGGCATGTCTTCTATAAAACACTACTTCTGCAAAATACTTGTAACCATTGATTCCTGTTGCCCACGTCCCTGTGGTTAATAACCCTTTCCAAAACTGATAGATGACAGTGACTCTTTCTTATTTGTTTTTTGTTTGTTTTTCCAGCCCACTGGGGGTAACCGTAGCTCAGGTGGTAGGAATTCTGCTTGTAATCGGTGGGTTTCTGGCACTCTTACCACTGGGCCCTCTGTCAGTGTGTCTCAGGGCAGCTGTGGCTACAATGTTGTAGCTTGCCACCATCAGAATTTGAATGACTGAATGTAGTGTAAAGCACTTCTGACTCTACATAAATACAGGCCATTTACCGTTTAATGCTTTCCAAAACTCATTATTTTATTATCTCCACCAAGGTAGTTATGTTTTCACTGGGGTTTGGAAATGTCTGTTTGTAGTTTCTAGTTTTCTAGTTCTGGAAGTAATAAGCTGATGAAACTCATTTTATATTTTTATTATCAAGGTGACCATAAATTGTATTTTTTACCAACTTTTTTGTATTTAATTATTTATCCTTTTTTGGTTTAAAAAAACCTCCAGAATTATTCAGTTCTCATCCAGTGCTATACTTTCATACCTACTATTAAAAACAAAATTATCTTTATTCTAAAGTCAAATCTGCTTAAAGACTCCCCGTCTGGTGCACAGCACATTCAGATTCTTCAAGCATCCTGCTACCTAAGTGATGAAGCTGAGCCTTCACAGGTGAAATCCTCGCTGTTCTCTCTGCGTTCACTCACAGTAATTCCACAAAGAGCATCCTGCCAGCTAAAACATCTCTTTCATCTCTTTTTTCGTTTTTCACCAAAATGTGGTTAAGAAAAATCTGGCTTACCCCCCACCTCTACACACACCCCTAATACAAACCCCAGTTCAATCACAAACGCCCCCAAATGTGTGAACTGCAAAGACTACAACTACCTGCAACTTTGACACAAAGTAGGCTATCTGTGTTCCTTTGAGTCTTACAGTTTAAAAAAATTGGCCTGTTAAATGCTGGAAGTAATGTTGCTTAGTTTAGCATGACTAGAGTGACAAATTGCAATCTGAGTGATAAAAAGCTTTCATCGCACATCCTACTTTTTTCCTTTCCACACAACTTGCAAAATAAACTCTACATTTTGATTTCCCTCCCCTCTCTCCTCCTCTAAAGTCTGCAGTGCTGTTATGAACCTCAGACTGTCTGTTAAAGTGTAATTATCCGATTCTGAGCAGGGTGTAACTGGCTCTGCCGGCTAAGAGCCTTTCTCTTTAAGCCACCTTAAAACCCGGCTCGCAGATGAGTCACACAATAAGATCAAGCCAGCCACTTCAAAGTTGAACTAAGAGTATAAATAAGCATCACATGAAATAGGTGGCACTCGTTGCCATGGCAACGTGACAGCTGTCAACAGGGGTTGCGCTGACGAAGGAGGAGGTGGGCATGCTGTTTTCACACCACCTCACTCACTCCCTCACCACGCTGCTTCCCACGACATCAACGCCCTAAACATCACCCACATATGACGCCCATAACTCCTCAGACTCACCAGTTTGCAGCACGCACTCACGCGTTGCACCCTGATGTAAGACACTTACTCAAAGAAAAAGAAATTAAACATGGAATCAATATAATCATTTCAGAAAATGACAGATGTCAATATCTTTGGTTATTTCACAGTGATCCTGAGTCGTTTGCTCAGACTGGGCTTGTTACAAGCAAACGTCTGTTGACACGATCCTGACAACCCAAAGCTTTCGAGGATACGTCATCTTCCGGTGCGAGCTGATATTAAATTTCGCTCCTTCTTTTTATACAGCAGATGGCACGTTGCTGCTCGCTAATGTTTTCTTTGCCCCTTGTGTCGTGGTATATCTGTTTTCATCCTCCACCGTGATGCGACACGTCTAATAAACTGATAATCTGAATGCCGACCGGAGGAGTGAAGACATTTTTCTGTCTGACAGTCAAGGCTTTGCTGTCACTAAGGGAGGGTAGGAAAGGTAGATTTAATCAGTGGAAGAAGGTGGGAAAAAGTCTTTACAGTCTGGAACTAAGGCCGTTGTTAGAAATTATCAGGGACCTCACAGCCTTACATAAAGCCTATTTACAAATTTGACATTACTGTAAAAAAGAGCAAGATGTAGTAGTCTTGTTTAAGCCATCTGAGTGGCAATCAGTGTTGCTAGTTACTTTGAAGTATTAATCTGATTACCGACTACTGATTACTCCTTCCAAAACTAGCTTTCCTTACTTTACTGTTATTTTAATAGTAACTATGTTAGATTACAAGGTACTTTATTATTTACTTTCAGTAGCTGACAATAAAACTCCCCACTGCCTCTACATAAAAAACAATAACCAGTTTTGCCAATACTCACTTTATTGAAAGTTCATTTTAACAGTAAGGCCGGAAATACACTTGTTTTTTAACCTAACGTTGACACCAAGAACTATGAAGCAATAAGTTGTGTCTTGGGCACGTACTTGCTGGGTCACTGCACATACTATTGGGGAGTTCCACTAGGGGATAGAGTACAGAACTCAGATTCAGGCTGGACATTTAGGGTGGAAACAAAACAAACATTGAGATAATAGAGGAGAGGAGATCATCAGCAGTTTTTTTAAATTAAACAGATAAAGATGGCAGCAGTGTTGGAGAAGGTATGTAAGACCATATTTACTGCTATTGTTGATTGTTTTCCTACTGTTTTGTCGCTGTGTACACAATATACCTTTTTGGTTAAGAATATTACAAAAATAGTAATGCAAAGTATCTTGAAAAAGTAACTTTAATTTGACTACTGGTAAGGGAATATTAACATGTTAGTATTTGGTTAGATTAGTTGTTACTGAAAAAGCGGTAATAGAAGCAACGCATTACTAATGGTCTGTTCACACTAGACTCTTTGTCAGCGTTAAACAACGCTCACAAAGCGACCGGTTTGACGCATACATTTTTAGGCTGAAGCTTGCAAGGCGCATTGGTGGGCCTTTCTCTGCCGGATGTTTTAAACACTAGCGAATCGTGGTTGGCTAGACAACGTTTATGTCGGGCAACGCCACTATGGTGAATTGCTCTGATTGGTTGGCACTATGCGTAAAGAGCCCCAAGAGTGTCACAAATTTCAGCTAGCTGAACTTCTGTGTTGTTTGCGTTTGCCGCGTTCTACTTGAAACGCAGGAAATGCTTGAAAAATTGATAATCTTGCCACTCTTGACTGTGATGTTTGGGGCAGTGTGAATGCACTATAAGTAATGCGCTACCGGCATCACTGGTGGCAAAATACAGCAACGTGTTGGGAAAGGGAGAATTGTGTTATTCCATGGTTCGGAAAACTCTCAGAACTCTGGCCAACTCATTAAAGAGACTTTTAACTGTAGAAAAAGCTTTAGTATGAACCACTAATCTGCTGTCAAGGTAAATAGATATTTTCCTTGAAGATTTCAATGTCAAATTATTTTAACCAACCAACATTTTTGTTTCTGATTAGGGAATGAGATCATGACATAAAATGATTGTTAAGCAAAAAACAGCATTGGTCTCTTTTACGTTTTAATACATTTCTATTTCAAAAACTATTTTTACCCTCCTCAATACTCAGCAAGAGCATTTTTATTGGCCTTACAGCAAATTAAAGTCTCACTTTAATCGTTGACTAATATTTTGGATGTTTTCTCTGGTATTTTTAAGATTTCCCTTTGATTAGAAGCTCAAAGTCTTTGAGGTTGAAGGACCTGCTTTCCATCACCCAAATCTTTAGCTCCCTCCACAAATTTTGTATCAATGCTTTGTAACAATCTCTTACATAGAGCATCCAAGCAGCAAAAGCAGAAAGGAAAATATCCTTTTGGCAGCAAGAAACCTCCAGAAGGACTTGACTCAATTTAAGCAGTTGTCTACGACATTGTTTGGAGAACAGAGGAAAGGTTTTGGCGAAGCTATAAGAAATCGGAGTATAATAGATATTGGCCAACGCAGTAGTCCCATTAACTATGATGTAAGTATTATCTGAGGCAAAAATAGTTTTCACTTGAACCGCTTGGAAAGTTTTTGGATTGATGATTTAAAATGGCAGCTATCAATGGGTCTGATGCTCCGTTAACTCAAACTACAAGATCCTTTAACTGTTTCCTACTGAAGATATCAAATCCAAAGATTTTCCCTTGAAAGAAATTCAGAATATCATAAAATTTAAAGGGACTATATGATGTTATTTTACATCTTTCAACGTCTGGGATAGACATATATATGATAAAATGTTACAATTTGTGTTATATAGTATTAATTTGTCCTGAAATTTAACTTGTATCCCGGAGTTAATGTTGGACCGGGAAGTAAGACGCCTTAGTTGTCTATAATCTCGCCTTTTAAAAAGTTAGATTAGATAAACAATTATGTCTTGTATATAAGCTGGAAGTCAATATATGAACTCAAGATACCCAGACAGGTATAAAGGGCTGTTATCCATGACTGAGGATAAGTTTCAAATTTGAGACAGATGTTGCGAGCTGTAGAACTATCACAATTCTTTTAAAAAAATGAAAATAAACACACAAAAAAAACATACAAAACACCAAGTGACTAAATCAGGACCAGAAACAGATAAAATATAAGAAGCACTCCTGCATGATTTGAAAAGGAACATTGTTTGATTTTTACGTGCTTTTTTTTCTTTTTTGCTAACACACTAAACAAATACTTATATCTATTAAAGGAGCGGTATTATGCAAAATTGAAATATTACATTGAAAAATGTAACATCCTGATAACATGTTATTTCCTAATTAAAAACTTACCTGAAGTGTTGCTTTGACTTTTTTTCCACCCATCTCCTCCTCCTACCTGGCATGGCGTACTTAGCAGCCAAGCCGCTGTGCCTGCCGCCCTCCCTTTCCCCTCCCCACTCCGTTCCGGTAGAGTAGGAGCTGCAATAGTTAACTTAGGCTAATTGTAAGGTTTATGGTGCATTCGAAACCACGGGCTTTGTAAGCATCAGCAACGTCAAGATTACAAGTCTATGGTGGAGGCTGTTGGAGGAACGTCACAGTTTCTGCAGCGCTTTGTGAGCTTTGACTCCTTCAACTTTTCAAGCTTTTCCTGCGTTTCAAGCTTCAGAGCGCCAAAAGCCAGCAACGCAGAAGTTCAGATAGCTGAACTTTTGACGGTTTTGACGGTCCTGAACCGGCGAGTCAAACAATCAGAGGGTTTCATTTTAGTGATATCGCTACACGTATCTCAACAATGGAAGACTAGCTCATCGTTGCCATTTGCAATCACAGAGAACTTTATGATCCGTCCTCGCAGATTTAAAAAATCATAAATAACACTTACTTGTTTTGGTAGGCGATCTGAGCACTGATGCGGTTCAGGAGGTTGTCAAACTGGGCGCGGGACAGAAAAAAGTAGTGCTGGGAGCGAACCTCATCCATATGTAGCTCCTGGAGCAAATGGTTAAATCCCCAAACTCAGAACGCATCCGAAGAATGGAGTGTATCCACAAACAGCGCAACTGCAGCAGAAATCGATGTTGTAGCTTTGAGAAAATAAAGCCAAGCCACTCTCTCAATAAGATCCATCATAGTTCAGAATGTCCGTCAACAGAAGAAGCCCCGCCAACGCGCTCTCTATAGCTCAGAAGAGGCAGGCTTTGCTAGCTTCAACATGAGAAGCGTCAAACTAGATGCTTTGTGAGCTTTACCTGACGCTGACAAAGCCTGTGGTCTGAATGCAGCATTAGAGTTTGGACTTTATCTTTGGAAACAATCCTAGGCTGAAAAAGATCTGTTATCTTTGGGCAAATCACTTCACAGAGGACTGCATTCTCAAAAAAAGCCTTTTGATAGTGGATTAATAAGCAGATTGGCCCTAAAGGCAAGGCTACTCCATCGGAACCTGTGCAGGTAAGAACTGTGGCTTAGCATTACTAACTCTGACTTCAAAACATAGCTTTATATTTCTGTGGTTTTATGGTTGAAGTGCAAAATGTAGCTACTTATTTGCGTGCTTTTATGGTTGCAATGTAAAATGTAGCTTCATGGTTGTTTGAAATCAAGGTTTCAGTGCAAAACTTAGCTACATTTCTCTCTTAATTGGTGATTTCAATGTAAGACTTCATGTTTCTATGTTTTCATGGTTTTAATGCAAAAACGTAGCTTCATAGTGATTAATATTTACAAAAGTGTGCCAAGGAGGTTAAATATTACAAAGCCGAGACATCTTGAAAAAGCCTCTGAATTCTCTCTGGTTCTTCAATAACCCCACTGTCAGGGTCGGATATCGAATCATTTGCGTATCATCTTACAATTGCCCGTGTTGCTATTTTTCACCAATGGGATTTTTTTCCTAAATAATAAAATGCAACACACTGAAAACTAATATACACTATCGAAGTCCAACTCCAATATGGAAGTGATGAGAAGGCTAATTTCTCTACGGTGGATTTTGATATATACAGGATTTTAAAGGTAAAATTTCACATTTGAGTGTGTTTTAGAATGGTACAGTGTGCCTGGAAGAAGCGTAATACCCCACCTTTAAATATCAGAACTCTTTTCTCATGATTTTTTGATAAACTCCCTTTGGGAAGCTGCAGAGAAGACTGGGGACAGCGGATTCCCAGGTCCACTCATGTGTGTAATGATTACAATGAAGTGATTGTACAATGTGAATCCACCCCTCCTCCCCATTGTCCCCTTCGCAGTCCACAGTGCCTCGGCCCCTACCACCCCCATCATGATATCAATTTATATTATGGCAGAAGACAGACGCACCAATGAACTGTAACAAGTGTCATCTCTGGAGAGAGCCAGTGCCATGAGACTACCTTAATTAGGCCTGAAAAATGGCAGGTTATTCCATCGCAGCACTGTGTTAATCTGAGCTACAGAGTAACAGAGTCAACTCTGGCCCTAACTGGCAAATGTTATTATTTAATTTTTGCCGCAGCTTTAAATAAGCCAGTGGGCGTGACAGGCTGTGGGCAGCATGCAATATTTATTTATTTTTCTTTTTTTAAACAAAACATTTACAGGTTAGCAAGCCCATTTAGTACATCCAACTTGTTCACAGCTCCGTCCACACATACAGTACACAGCAGGAGCATTCTCATTAATTAGGAATCACGGAGGTGGTGGAGCGCATATCAGACAGGTAATGAGTCCACCCAGGCTGTTTGGTAACAGGCAGCAGACACCTCGTTGTAATTCAAACTGTGTTTTCACATTCAAATGTCAACCCCTCTCCTTCCCTTTGCTCTGTATGTGTTTTTTGGGTGTAAATTTCATCATGAAATTTCCATCTTCCCTGCCTTCATTATGCAGTCTGAAGGTGGGATCCCACCGTTGCGCTGCAGTTTTGCCCACCAGAAGGTTGTGTTTGAATGGGATTGAATAGAAATTGGAATAAGTGAGAAATGAAAACAAAAACAAGCACTTCTTGTCTGCTGCTGTGATTTACCATCACGAGAAAAAAAAAAAAGCTTGCTTTGCAGCCTTAATTGATGCAACACACTGCACGCTTATTGGCACCCCAGTAAAAATGTGTGAAAGGCCGTTAAAAATTCAAGGGATGATATCTCACTTAAATAAACAAGAAAGAAAAAAAACCTAACCATTATTTCACTCCATTTATTCAATAGAAACTTTCTGAGAGAAATAAGTCCATAGCATTACAGATCTCTCACCGTACCTGACAATAAGCATTATGTATGTTTTTGCATATTTATCTTTGTTTAAAACCCAACCTACATGGAGAGTTTATAACTAAAAAGAAAAAAAAATCTCTCATGTGACCAAAAGCACAAACTTCCAGTAACGTCCCAGTAATTTTAAGCAAACTCCATATTTTTCCATATGTTGAAGAAACAAGGTATTTTATTATTTGGAGATAAAAGCCTTTTTATTTAACAGTGTGGCTGGCGTACATGTAATTTCCCCCAACAAAGTAATTTTTGCAAGAGGGCCGACGAAAGAGCAGAACTCCCCACAGTGCTTGTCTTGTTACTAGGTCTTCAGCTGCAAAAATACAAGTAAAGGTTAAACGGACAAATTCCAGAAGGGTGCTTTCAGACTCAAAAGTAAAACAGACAGAGTCTGCAAAATTACAGTTTTTCATGGCCTGTTTGAAACGGGGTCATGTCTAAACTAGTGGGAGGTGGGGTGAAATATGTGGGGTAATTTATATTCTGTAAAGCACTTTGAACTGCATTTTCTTTAATTTAAAATGCTTTATTATAAAAAAAAGTTTGATTGATTGATTGATTGATAATGAAAATAAGACTCCCTGTTTGACCATTACCCATTACCAACTATCAACTTTTATTTTTAAAACTGCTTTTATTCTTTGTGATGTAGAGTCAAGAGGATTAAACATTCACTAGAGATTTTAGTCCAAATTGACACGATAGCATAATCCAGTTTGAGCAGATATGTTGGCTTCACAGGTATTTACAGGGTTAGGGACGACAACAGATCCTGAACAACTGAAATCTGCAAATACTTGAGACTCCCTCCAGAAACACTTACAGTCAGGCCCATAAATATTGTCAGCAACAAAACTCAGGTAGGCTGTGGAATTTAAACAATGCTCAAAGTATGCTTAGAAAATATCTCCCACGCCATTACACTGCCACTTGCAGCCTGAACCATTGACGCAAGGCCAGATGGATTATTGCGTTCAGGTGGGTTATGTTAAATTCTAATCCTACCTTTTGAATTTCGCAGCTGTAAGCTCACCCGGACCTGGAAGCATTTTTGAAATCTGTTATTGTCCACTTTTAGTAACCGGGTGTAAATTATAGTCTGGGTTTCTAAGACGACAGGAGTATTATCTTGTGCTGCTGTAGCCCATATGCTCCACTGTTTGACTGGTTGTGCATTCATTGATTATATCCTACGTACCTTGGTTGCGATTGTTTATTTGGGCTACTGTCGAATTTTTATCATCTCAAGTCAGTTGTACTACTCTGACCCCTGACAACAGAACGATGATATCATCCACACAACTTGTAGTGACAGATTATTTTTGTTTTATTCTGATTGGCTTGTTTTACAGATTAGATTTTTCTAAAATGACAACGTTTAAGAAGCTATTACACATATTTATCAATACGTCCACATTTCTGTATTATAAACGTTTTATTATTCTGATGTATTATATTCATTCTCATAATCTGAATGTGGTGTTTTCATTAGGTGTAATGGGAAAATCCCAAATATAAGCAATCATTATTAACAAATAAAGGGTCGAAAGCATCAGTCTGTGTATAACTGACCTATATGCGTTTTGCTTAGTGAATTGAGTTACTGAAATACATTTATCGTTAATATTATTCGAATATATTTAGTGTGACTAAATGTTACAGCATTTATGTGTACACCTAGTAACTGTAAATAACAATTTCATTTATGAATGTATTATCTCAACATTGGACAAAAACCTAATATATTTATTCAAATGCAATAGTTTTCATTTCCAAAATGTTGATTCTGAAATAATGATGCTTAAATTACCACTTAATTTAATTAATAGAATTCATGTATTCATTATTTTTTTTTAAGTACACCACTCATTTGCTATAGAATGATGTTGAACATTTAAACAGGTAACTTTTTTCGCTAAGATCTACTGACGGAGGGAGCGTCAGATAGCTGCTGACCACTGAGCACATTCCAAACATTCAATTTAATTTGATTTCTCGCCATGATTTAGAATTCTGACTTATAATATTTGATCGGTTTAGTCGGATTTAGACTCTTAATAAAAATGAGAGATTCCTTTAAACATTTGGAGGTTTTAATATGATTTGATTTGATCAAACAGGAGGACAGTAACACATCAAGGTAAAATGCACAATACTGACCTGTCTCAATTTTACGACAACAAGCTTATATTATTTCTAGTGAACTTGGTCTATCTATTCTACTTGATAAAGTACGACTTTCAGGGTGAGAGTAACAGACTTGACGGCGTCTTTCTCTTTGATTAGAAAGCTGTGAATTTTGTAGACCTTTAAGGAAGCCCAGTCCAAAGAGCCATCTCCATGGTAACGCAGGATGTGGACTATCATTATCAAAACACTCTGGCCATGACTTGGGTCACTCAATAAGACTAACATTCAAACTAATACTACAACATTAAGTAAACATGCGCCACAGTTGATTACAAAGTACAAATAAATCATAACACTAAATTTCTCTACCACAATGGGTAATAAATTATCTTAAATAAAAAGATGAGAAGATTCCTTCTGTGGTCCAAGAGTATTTAATTTGACTTGTTAATTATAAAAGAGTGTCAGCACATACCAAGCGTTAGATTAACTGACCTGCACACCCGAAATCAAAACAGAATTTTATAAAGATGAGTAAACAACCTGGGTCACACTGTTGTAACTCAAAAACAAAACAAAAGACATCTGTCGGAAAACCACTCTTGAAGAATTTTGCACCCCTCCATCTAGTATGGGTCACAGATGTGTACACATGAACCAGTCACGGTGGTACAGAGTTCTAAGTGGCTTCTGGAGGACAGATCATCAAAACCGGTTCCACTTTGTGGGAGCAGGAAGGAATAAAAACATAATATAAAACATAACGAGGTTGGTATTCTACCATAAATCCTTAACATAGGGACTTGACAAAAGTCTTCCACCACGGTCATTTTCTAATTACTTTGTTTTTGGCATAAGACTGTCAGAATTTTTGTCATGGCATTAGGCTATTTTTTTTAAATATATAAAATAAAATGCATTCATCTACGTTGTGGGGAGTAAATTCAAAGTCTTCTGACCCTGAACTCAACAAGCAACTTTAGATCATAAAACAGCCCTAGAGGCTTGCATAGCAGTCAGTAGGCATGACGGATATATCAGTCCATCCACTGCCCTTCCTACCCTAAGAAGCCATCGTTCTGGAACAGAACAAATCTGGACTCATCAGACCACATGACCTTTTTCCACTGCTTCAAAGTTCAATCTTTGCGCTCCATAGCCATTTTGAAGCCACACTTTCTTTTTCTACCTCACTGATAAATGGTTTTCTTCAGGCTACACAGCTGTTTAGTCCCAACACAATGAAATGATTTTGTGAGGAGAGGCTTCTATTTGCACAGTTAACCATTATTGTCTGTTCTACTGTTGATTTTCTTTAAAAACATTTCACCTTGTTTAAGTACTCTTACCTCACAATCGATTTTTCAATCGCATTTCTTCATCAAAGTTATTTCAGGGTGTGCTTTAGAGAATTTAGACCCAATTTCAATACTTGGAACATTGTCCTGAGTTGTTTATTTGCTTGCTAGAAATCAATAATCCCACCACGTTAAAGCTGATTAACAAAGAACGGTTACTCTCCATGGCTGTTAAAGAGAAGTTGTTCTCAAGTAGAGCTGTATTATTTTTTTTTAAATTAAACATTAACATTGACCATTACATAAAAAAAATTTGGCCAGTTGTCAGGTAAGTTCTTTTTTTCCATGTTTTTTTTTCTTTTAGAACAAAAAAAAGTAATTCAGAAGTTGAAAAAAAAGTTTACTGCTGATCGAAGCCATAAAATAAAAAAAAAATTAAAAAATTTTTTTGTTCAACTAAATGTGCTGAAAACATATTAGACTGTGACCTCTGAACCAGAATTGTTGTGTATAGTCACACCACTATTGTTAATTAATCCAATCTAGTTTTCCTTGAATATTACAATGCTAGAAATATTTATTTGCAAAAAAAGAAAAAAAGTTTTTTTAATATGAATAGATTCGTATGACTTCTAGCCTTTTAAAGTTTACGTCATATGTAGATACTGCCTAAAAAAATTAATTGAAGTTTCACTACGACACTACTTTATATGTTAGATGGGTGTTTACTGAAATATATTTCACCTCTAAACTATAGCGGCTCATTTTACTACATAACCTTCAGCGTATCTTGACAGAATTTGAATGCATGTCAATTCACTGTGTGGACAAACAGAGGCTGATGCTTCTCACTTTACAGAGGAGCTCGTGGCTACACCAAGGGGGGCCTTCACAGCTCAGCTATCATAGGGGTTAGGGAAGCAATCTGTCTGCTCTAGCTGAGTAATTACAGATCTGCAATACCTTTTTCCTCCTGATGATCCTGTCATCTCCAACGGCAGTCCCTATGTCCTGGAGGCGGATATGATGCTTGACGAATGACTTTGGTTAAGTTTGTCTGCTGAAGATTGTGTGGCAGAATTGCACCAAGTATCAACTAAATTTCAAAAGTTGAGATACTTTTGTATGCACCTCTTTTTGGTAAATGTCAATGTTCGGCACATACTGTGGCTACAGACTAAAATCTGGAGTAAACCATAGTTCAGTTATGCCATAAAATACTGTGCATCCTAAAGTTTTACACATTTTGTAATCTAACAAATGTTGCAACACACCGATCCAGAAAAGCTATAACTGTACTGACTAAGATTAATACACACAGACTTTATTAATGAGGTGACTTTTGAAAGGAAATTGTTGTTTGGGATTTATTTAAGCGTATCAAAGTAAAGAAAATATATTTGAACGTCAAACTTTCCAGAATTAATTTTTTAAACTGAATGATTTTCGTCCCACTTCACATAAAATCTTGACAGTGCACTGTACAACAAGTGTTTGGTTTTGACCTGGCAAAATGTGATTTAATGTATGTGATTATTTTAGCATTGAATCTACATCCAGTGAATGCGTACATTCTTTTCTTTTTAAACCAGTTTCAGAGGGATATATTTATTCAAACAAAAGATATAAACACTAAATGCCAGAACACTTAGATCTTGCAAGGTTATAGGACCTCTTTAAAACAAAACAACCCAACAGTCAAACATTATGCAGACAGACCAAAAAAAAACACATCTTGCATGAACTAGTGTCATTTTTCCAGATAAACTTGTTTACTTTTTACCACAGCCACCATGAGCCCAGTGATAAAGAACAAGAAAATATGAATGCAAATAACACATTTAAAATGGCCTAATAGCCATTTCTAATGAAAATGCATCACTCTGATCAATTGTACGTCATCAGGCATACACGCCTTTTTTAGCCTTTACCTCTGATTGTATTTTCCAAATGCCAAGAGCTGAAAAATGACCACAGCACATACACAAGTCATTCAACAGCAATGGGGCCTAATGTTGGGGGGGGGGGGGGGGGGTGCAACACATGAACACAGTTTATTTCCCACTTTTTCATTTCCAATAGCAAAAACTGCACTGGATACCACTGTGTGATACTAAGATAGACTTTCTGCTACTGTCCCCGACCAGCTTATTATCAAACTATTAAAGAACACCACTCAAGCCCTCTGTTAAATGACGTTAAAGTGTGCTAAAAAGACCACAGGCAGAGTCCAGAACACTAACATGAAAGAGAATAAGAGAAGGTTTTCTAATGAACAGCAACTCCTACAATTCCTGCTTTTAAATCTTGAGGTTGTGTCACCTAATAAAGATGCTGTCCACCTGGCGTAACCCTAAGCTGCAAAACAGATACAGTTTGTGCGCAATGTAGTTGTTTAGAGGGAGGGGGGAGTTTTAATGCCTATGAGGCTCAGCAGGCTGTCTTTGTGTGTCAAACTTCAAGGGAGTTTAGATAGAAAGAGAGGGGGAAAAAAAGAAGAAAGGATGCTAGACCGACAAAAGAGATTTCTCTCGGTCTTACCTGCCCTGGCATTGAGTTTTCACACAGAAGCGTTTCGTAGTCTATTGCAAAGACTGGGGCGTTATCATTGACGTCCAGCACCGTGATCAGAGCGATGCCTTTCCCAATCTGATTTGGATCCACTGGCAAAAAACAGAGAAAAAGAGTCTAGGTTCACATATTTCAGCAAAACTCTTTTCTAATTCTGCTTCATCTGAGCCTTGACACTCTTTGGTCTACTATTGAATATTAATAAAAGTATTCTCTGGTGTTTTATGCTTAGTCGACGAATAAACATCCACTACTTGGATTAGTAGTTTTAAAATATGTTTTGAACAGAAATGTATACATTTTGGCAATTTGCCCAAACACAAGTAACAAGTTGTTGTTGTTTTTTTTTTTTTTACTCATTTAACAATTAAGTTCACAAAAGCCTTTTAAACTAATCACAGCATAAGCAGCTCTAGCATAGTATATAATAAGTTAATGCTAGTTAATATAGTGATGTCAGTATATTAGCTAACATTAAAAGTAATGACAGCATACTGACTGCTACTGCCACACTAGCTAGAGTTGATCTCAGCTAAAAGACTTATGTTAGTATTTCGAGTTAATAATACCATTAAAAATTGTTAGCTAAGCTGCTAGGGGTATAAAATAAGCTAGAGTGGGCGTATTTACAAAAGTTAAACTTTTATATTAGTAGTAGCTTATAAGCATCAATGACATTAACTACAGTTATTTACCCCTATATGACAAAACATATCCCCAGCGACTCATTTCCATATGGTGGCTCAAAAATGTAAACAAAGTAATGCTTTTCGAAGGCCGTTGTTGTCTAGACTTTTATAAGGTCGAGTTGCCAAAGGATGGCCTTAGAGACGTCATTAATGTTCAAAAAATTTCCAATGTGGGTGATTTAAAAATATTTTTGCTTGACCACATTTCTTCCAGATAGGTGAACAAAATGCAGTTACACCAAATGTTTATTAGCAGTTATGTTTTTCCATAATACACCATATTAATAACTTTTTTTAACAGATAAAAAGAAACTCATTATATAAAATCATTTTTTTTGTATTTTGTTGTTAACTTTGTCAATATGTAAGAAAGTATTACATTTCATGGTAAAGCACTGTAAGTTTTAGGTGGCGTCAAAAAGCTGGCATTGTTAAAATGTCTGTCAATCACCGAGAAAGATTAGCCCCAGTAACCTCTTGTTGTCGGGGGAAAGCCATGTGTGTGAACCATCTTCCACAGTGGGCTTCCGGCCTGTCTGCTTGACACACACTGATGGCTAAATGCCTGCGTCTGGGTGCGAGACGATGATTTAGTCTGGCGTCACCATGATGCCGGCCAGAGATGACGGTATGGCATTCGGGGCGGCTGATTTGATGGTGAAAAAAAGGGCACGCAAAGCCTCAGGCCACAGACTTGTTGTCATTGGCATGGACTGGACGGAGCGGAGAGCAGATGAAATGTGAGTGACTGCGGCTCAAATGCCCAACAAGCCTCAGCTGAAGCGTACTTGCTCTCTTTCTTTTAGCTACAAAGAACACATTTACTATTAATAATGTCAGAAGACAGTGCAGGGCAGGGAATATCATCAGCAGTCCTTCAAATCAGACATTTTTACAGCTGAAAACAGTGCATGAGTATCACTGTGTGTCAGAAGTCAGTACCTCACGCATGAAGGACTGTTGTGACATTTCACAGGGCTATTATTATATCCTGCCTTCTCTCTTGTGCTATATCAGGCGACACTTCTGAAATCAACCAAGAAGTACATCTGTGTGCCATGAGACGTAAATAAAAACACAGCTTTGAAGTAGAGAAGCATAAAAGGTTTTGAAAATAATAAAAGAAAAAACTGAGCAGCCTTTATGCAGCGCTCACTTTTAAGATAGGAAAGCAAGAAGTGTAAGGCTGTGACAGGTTACTAGTCTTTTTTAACTCATACTGGTGTGATGCAGCTGTTTGAAGTGCTCAGTGGGTTGCGCGCTTATGATAGTTGGCCATTGTGTTAGCGTAACGTCAGTAAAATGATGGGACTCCAGAGCTAAGTGGAAAAAAAAGGTGTTCATGTCCTTGTAGCATTGACAGATGAAAAAAAAAAAAGACATGCGACACTTCTTCACATCACATTAACATTGTTCACCCGTGGGTGAGACAGTACGCCCTTAGTCAGCATCTCGTCCCCATGGCTCAGGGAGACATGGAGGTCAGAGTGACCGTCCTGCGTGTAAATTAACATTCCCTGACAGCCGTGCGTCAAACCTGTGACTACGTGCTGTAATTTCCCCTGTACTGCAGACTAATGGACATTAGGAAGTCTGAGAGGAGTGACAATTTTTTACTGACAGGTTAAATGACACTTCTCTAAACCCTGGGGGGCATTTTGGTAGAAAGAGAAAAAAGGACAGACTCTTAAGTAAGTACATGGTGTAATAAATCAACACCCATATTCGAAGAGCGGTACGAAATCTGAAAAAACACAGCATCACGCTGGGCAAATTTTTAGGTCAATGTTAAAGACACCCTAAAGTTGAAATTTAAAATATTTTATAAAATACTGTTCTGTAAAAAAAGGACATTCTATGACAACTTTTTGTTTTCTAATATTGAGACATATGGGTGTTAATGATACGTTTTAAAAAGACAAAATTAAAATGATAGAAAAATGTAAAAAAAAAACAAAATAAAAACATTACACCATTTAAACTGTTCTTGAAAATGTCATGAAAATGGTGTTTCTGGTCTGGAATTAATGTAGACACCCCCCCACCAAAAATGGTTGAACTCACACTCAGGTGTAGCTGACTCGCTGCACATAATGAGAGTGTGGTTACTCAGCATTTTGTTTGCCCTGGTCAGACGTCAAACATTCAGCTTAGTGTGATCTTGACTGTTGAACCATGGTGAGAATAAAACAACTGTCTGAGGCCATAAAAAAAGCTTGTCAGTCCGGTATAGAGGGCTCAAAAGAATTTGAAATCAGCTATTCCACTATTTGGAAAATGGCCTAAAAATGAAGGACATTCAAAACAGTTACCAGCATGCCTAGGTCTGGCCTTCAGGGTACACTTACTCTAAAAGCAGACTTTAAGATAGTAAAACGAGACTTAGAATCAAATGTGATCACAGGACCTAATGCGCTTACTGTTGATATTAAGATGTATCACTCTACCATCAAAATGAAACCGGAAGAGGTGTACTTTCACATAAGATGTCCATTGAGGAAACATTAGCTACCGCTCTTGAAAGCTAGATTGGCCAGTTTGCCAAAAGGAAAAATGATGTCATTTCTACTACACAGAGCAACTGAAAGAGCTATTGCTGTGATTAACTCTGCAATATACTCAGTTCTTCAGGTCATGATTTTACTACTAGCTCTGAGCTTCTATATTTAGCTGTGTTAAGTAGCTGAAGCTACTAAAGAAGCTACTATTATTAACTTCAGTTTCTTTACATAGAAAGTACATGTCTTCTCAAACCCCCAGTCATCCACAATGAGCCAAAAGTTCTCCTGAGATAGACCACCTTTTCTGCTTTGTTTTGTAACCAAGATTGAAACTGTCTTTGTATCCCTTGTATTAATTGTTTCTACAATGTCCTAAAAAAGTCTTACATTTAATTATTTGTCTTTTAGAATTTAAAAAGTCATATATCCAGGAAAATATTCCATACTATGTCTTAAAATATATATGGAGCCATTTCTAAAAGATGCTTGTCCATTAATTTATTCAGAGATTTGTGAGGGATTTCAATTATTAATACGATTTCAAAACAATAGTAATAAGCAATAAACCCAGTCGAAAGGAATTCTTGCGGATATCAAGCCTTTGTGGAAAACTTGAAAAATAGATTTTGCAATTATAACCCCTCGACACAAGCTTCCCAATTAATCATTTTTCCTTCCATTTCTCTCAAATATATTTGGTTGTATAATTCAGTATAAATTATTTGTGGTTTGCCAAACCTTCCTTGGCTAATTTAGATGCCTATTAAGTTTATTCTGCCATTTTTTGACTTCAGACTATAGACACTTGCATCTGATTATGCAGGGGAGGCTGTGATGCGAGTGAGATGATTGCACAAGCACACATTGGAGAGTGAGACCAAATTATTTCTGTGATGAAAAAAAAAAAAAAAGCAACATATAACCGGGATTTGGTTCAGTTGGAATAAAATGAAACAAGCAAGAGGACCAAATGGTTATTTATACCAGAATTACATTTACTTCTGAATGTATTGGTAAACTGGGCGAAAGTTTCCAAAATCGTCCTTTAAATGATTTAGTATTTTTTTCATTAATATTTTGAGAACATCTTTATGTTTAGGTCAACTGTTTACTGTAGGTCAACGTAGCAAGAAAAAATATTTGTTCTTTTTTACATTGTGAACCCAAGTCCAGTATTAAGACTTTATTTATGCAACCTAAGTGCATCTTGAATCCTATGCACATGCAAGGACAGTCATGGTGTTTTTCATTAGACTTATTAAGATTATCCTCTTCTAAAGTGACACACATCTGTTAAGCTGCAGACTGTTGACTCTACCATACCAGATAGCCTTAATTATTAACCAAAAAACAGCTTGCAACCTCCTACCTTACAATAGATGGTACACCAAGCACATTTAATTGAAAACTATTACTTATTATGGAGATTATATTTTCAACAGGGTTGATTGTTTGTCTGATAGATAGCAACACAACTTAAAAAAGTACAGAAGGGTATGAATTAAATTTCTGGGGAGACTGAACTGCATTGGCACAGGTCTGCACTTATCTAGTGCTTTTCTTGTTATGGTTATTTATTAATTTTATTAACAGTTGAGATTTTTACCAAATGCAGTGACTCATGTTAAAAGCAGGCTTGTTTCTGGCAATAAACTTACAGCTTTCAATGGCGAAAATGGTAAGATTGTGGACGGAGTTGGCTTCTCGGTCAAGAGCCTTGGCTGTACTGATGATTCCACTCAGTGCGTCCACATTGAAATAACGCTCCAAATCCGTGTTCCTGTCAATGGAGTACCTAGGCACAGAAAATCATCTATATTACACATGACATGTAATTGAAAATCGGATTTACTTGTATTGATTTGACATTAAGGTATAGTAGTTTCTTTTACCTGAAGGGACACATTATGATTATGTCCTTTTCAATCAGTTTGTGAGGGATTAAAATAATAAGTTTCATACTTACCTCACTGTATTGATTTTAAACTTTATGAAATATTTTTTTCCAATTGCTCTCTAAATGTCATAGATAATATAACTTTTTTTTCTTGGAACTTAGAATGACACAAAAGCCTATTACATTTAGATAAAACTGAAGTGAAATCCCTCAACGCACAACACTTATAAAACACTTTCAATGCTCATAAGCATATTTTTTCAAAAGAAAATTACAGCTTCAATTAGCATACATCCAAGGGGTATTATTGCGATGTAATTTGACTCTTGTGGCTGCATTAGTTCCACTGTAATTTTAATTTCAACAGATGTAGAGAAATATATTGCTGATTCTGATAACAGTCATGGGGGCAAAAAAAGGCAATTTACAGCTACAATGGAGCAGTAATTAGATTTTCTGATTAAGATTACTAACAATCCTAACAGACCAAGCATGAATACCATACAATATTCATTCAATTACAACAGAATGGGTGTGGGGGGGTAGGGGGCATCTCCAGAGTGACACTGCAAAGACTGACATTGTGAGTGCTTGTTTTGAGTCCTAAATGCCGCTGCGCAAGTGTCAGGCCTTGACCCTCCTGCAGGATTTGCCCTACTCTTGTTCAAGATGACATTTTATATTTGCAAATGCAGCACTCCTTGGCCCGCCTACCATCTGCTACTGTCTTTGTGACAGCCAGATTGGGGACTTTCAAGGCTCTGTGGAGACTGTGTTTGTAGATAATGTTGAGAAGCAATTTATTTGTATATTTGGGATATTGTTTAGTTTTTATTCCTCTATGCAAAACTCTTTAAACTAATTGCATAACTTAAAGTTGAAAGGAAGAACAGTGTCTGGAGGTTTTGTCTTTTCCAATCAGATTTTTCTGTTTTTTTATTATGTGGCACAGCGGAGAACGGCTTTTGTACCTGATCTCACCGTTGGAGGTATCTGGGTCATGGGCGGAGACTGTTCCAATGGAGGTACCTACTTTGGCGTCCTCTAAAACCCTCATTTCAGAAAGGGGTTTTGTAAAGATTGGGGGCTCATTCACATCCTCTACGGAGACCTTGATTGAAGTTGTGTCACTAAATGGGCCCAGGCTCAAGAAATTGGAATCAATGTTCCTGTTTGTGGCCTCGATCCTCAGGGCGAAGCCACTTCTTGTCTCAAAGTCTAGAGGCTTAAAGATAAAAAAGGGACAGCAAATAAGGGAAGAGAAGATACATGAAGGTTCCCACACAGCTATTTTGCCAAAATTCCATGTATATATCCATTATATCAGCAAAGCCTTGTCCATTTGATGGATGGATGGATTGATTTTTTGATAATGAGCTACGGATTAAATTCTGGATATTGAAATTTTTTCGATTTGTAGTTTTCCTTTCTCACACTCATCCCGTGCTGGAAACTACCTCAGGATTTTTTTCTACTTTATCTAGACTCTGAATTAATTTGGTTCTTTATCAAACAAGCCTCAACAGGCATTTTTTGTGAGCACTGTCCTTTGCTGTACAGCAACAGAATATCACAATTTTCTTTCAAAGATAAATGAGCAGCTTGTGTGTAGATACATTTATATTTATTTTCACAATGTTGTGATATTGATCACAATTAGGATTGTACTCTGCACCAATTCTAAAATTAAACACACCAGCAGACAAAGTGATTTGATGATAAATTGTTGTGACTTTGTCCCATGAATGAACTAACAGTGATGATAAAAAAGGCTCACAGCATGTGTAAAGCATACAAAGATAAATGCTTATGAAGCATTTTGTATGGCTTATTAACCTCTCAAAGGAAAAATATAATATTCGGAGCCTGCTGATTTGACAGTTTCCTTGTCAGAGACTCACTTCTGCCTTGTATTAGTCTGAGTTTTGGTGTGAAACAAACAAAGGATAAAATTGGCCAGTCTGACAAAAACTGCCTGTGGCCAACAATGGTTCTACCACTTTGACAAAGGAAAGGCAGCAATGAGCTGTCACATCCATGAGGCCTTAAGAGACCATTCAAGACTGAAACCCGGAAATCTGACCCATCGCCTGGAAGCTCTGAAGATTTCAAAACTGATTTCTACATTATTGAATAGATAAAGATAAAAAAAAGTTAGATCATACATTATTATTATTATTATTATTATTATTATTATTATTATTATTATTATTATTATTATTATTGTTATTAATAATAAGGTGACTTTTGAATGCAATCGGGTATCTAGATTTTCACAGAGGGCACCAGACTTAAGCAGGATTCAATACGAATGTAAAGAATAAAAAAATAATAAACAATTATTTTACTTTATTTCACAATTAAGCTACCACAGGTTTATGCTTACCATCATGAAAAACAAATCTGGAAAAGCTAAAAGAGTATGGCGCTGTATGTGCAAGTAGTGGCTATCTATCAAATAATTAAATGCAGAACTGAATTGCTGATTAAATGGGGTAACGTGGTGAGGTTACGAGCCCTCAGTATGTTAACTGGGGGGCTCTTTTAGCATGTTCAGCATGGATAAACATAGATTACATTACATTGTAACATAAAGCTAACAGCTCATCATGGTGCCGTCAGTAATAAGTGGATTTATATTGTTTTCTACCTAGTTATTGCTTTTCTTTATATTAAATACAAATAATACAATTTATGTATTGTCATTTGTTTAAAACTTTTGTATAGACCTCATCACCTCACACTAGCATTTTTAACTGATATAGTTATACTATGATAATCACATACTGGCATATTTCCAGTCCATATGAGTATTTTTTGCCACAAAAATGTATGTGAAGTCTTCCAACAGCAAGGTTTAGGTGCCTTGTATCTGCTATTTCTGAGACCTAACTTTCCAGCAAACAAAAACTGACAGGTTTTAATTTTTCTGACATGTCTTTTCTATAAACGGTACCTTTTGAAGGATAATAACCCCCTCTTGTGTGTCCTCGTCTGTTGTTATGTTAAACATGCCTGGCCCGTCACCATCCATGATCCTGTAGTCCATCTCCGCGTTGGAGCCGATATCAGTATCTGCTGCTTTGATTCTGGCCACCACAGATTGCACCGGCAACGACTCCAGCACAGTGTACTGATAGCTTTCTGGAAAGGGAAGGACACGAGTGGTTGTTTATAATGAATGTGCTTATTTTTTTAAACCCACACTCTTGTATTACACTAACATGCAGGAGCAGTAAATCTCTTTGTTTCCGCTCCAATTTGTGGTAAGACGGCAAAGGCGAAAAAAGGAAATCATGCTATTAGAACAGCATGAAAAATTTCAGTTCATAGTGTTCTAGAAGTTTTGCTTTTAAGAGAATGAATTAGGTCGAATGAAAAATTTCTACCCTTTGGGGCTGTCCCAGCAGGAAGAAAAAAGAGTCCCATTTAGATCCCTTCGTTACATTTCAGAGTATTGTTTATGATCTGTTTATGGTTTAGAGGAAAGGATAAAGGAACATAGCTGAAACTGAATCAGCAATGAGTCAGTTTGTATTTTGGCCAGTTTGCACCACCATTTCATACCTATGCAATTACTATTTTGTCACTTCTACCTCCCCTTTGTACTTATAAAGAAACCATTTCATACCCATGTACTTAAACCACCATGTATTCATTTATTTATCACTGTAGTTAAGCTTGGTAAGAATTAATAGAGAAAAAATTAGTCATAAAATCAAATAATGTAATTTCTTATTTCAAGCAGTTGGATATTAATTTTCCTCCGATGGACTGGCAGCCTGTCCATGGTGTGCCCAGCCTCTCGCCTGTTGAAAGCTGGAGATAGGCACCAGCCTGTAAGCGGTATAAATAGTAGATGCAATAAGGATGGATATTATTTTGTAAAAACTCAGAATTACAATCCGTTACCCTTTATTTTGGTTCTAATTATCATTTGTGCCAGTTGATTAATAACAAAAAAAAAAAAAGCAAAATAGGAAAACATGAATTTGACAAATGTATAATTTTAAAGAAATGTTTTGCTCAGCACATTGAGAGGAAATGTGCATAAATGACTTCATAAAATTACATGTAAGGCAGAAAGTCTCTTACAGGCCTGTTGGGTCTAAATTTAACAAAATAATCAATTTGCATTTTACACAAGTGTCACACCACAAATAGTGTATTTTTTAACACTATTTTATTATAATTACGTCTCACATTCCTGTACATGCCTTCTATTTCATGGTAATGTTTGTTATATCTAATCAAAAGAAGGTGCTGAAAGTGCTCATCACAAAGATGGTTGACAAAGATGAGAATCTGATGTATGAAGTCTTGCAACAGATGGTTAGAAAAACACTGTGAATAATGCCACTGTTTAAATGTACAGTTGATCTTTTCCTCAGATTCCTGATTTTCTGATGTTTTTGTTTTGAGGAAGTGGATGGTGGATCTTATTCTACCGTATCCAACTTGATTTGGTCTGATGCATTAGTTGGCCAGAAAACTATTTAAAAGGCGCTTGTAACTTTAGTTACTGAAATTGTAACTAGTAATATATTGCTGTATATTTTTTGTAAGTAATGCATTACATTACTCAGTTACTGAAAAAAGTACTCTTTTCCTGTAACTCATTACTTTTGTAATGCATTACTCCCAACACAGGACAGTTGTAACAGTTCAAATTGCGTGTGTGGATTTTAACAATATAATCCAGACAGTTCTTTACTGGGATTAAAATTTATACTGTGATGTTATACAGACTACTTACACATTGGGGTCTTTGTTTTACAAAGGTTTTATGGCTCTGTGTTACCACAGATCTACTGAAAGCATAGCAAGTGCTGCTGTGAAGTAAGGTAAAGAAGTTAGACTCAGGAACATAAACAAATAAAACAGCTCAATGGAGCTGGACCAGGAAAGGAATCAGAGGGGAGAGTTAACTTTTATTTTTCAGAGAGCAGTCTGAGACATCTCCAGGATCATTCCAGAGAAATGAGAAAGAGCACAGAAAAAAAATAACAGATTACCTTGAAACTCAAATTATTTACGTAAAATAGTATTTGTAGCTACTCGTACGTATTAACATTGCAGTGCAGTATAGTACAGCTAGCAGCTAAAGGAAGTTATTAAAACAAAAGCAAATTTATAACGAAAACTAGGGATGTCCCAATCAGTTTTTTTTGCCCTCGAGTCTGAGTCCGAGTCATTTGATCTGCCGATATCGAGTCCTGATCCAACGTATAAAAAAAGAATAAAGAAGAGCAAACAAAGAGATTCCAGGATGTTCCTTTTTTATTCACATTATTTTAACATTTAAAGTTCGCATTCACTGGTGTTACTAATACATTTTCAGTGTTCTCTGGTATGAAAGAATGACGTTTAATACTGGGCGTACACCAAAGTATTTTCACAGTCTCAGACTAAAGACTGGTAGTCTTTAGAAATCTTGCTGGAGTCTCAGTGTGCTCCCGTTGTCTTGATTGTTAAATGTACTGTAAGGAACTGCAGCTGGCGACCTGATTTATGCAAGTCTTTCTCTAGTCTTTTGAATCAAACAATGTTTGATATTATCGCAAATACTAGTGTAGTTGTAGTGAAGTAAAACAACCAACAACCTATAAAGCCATTCTCACACAGGCAGAAGCCTGAAGCTACAGAGTCCGGCAGGGGTCAGGTGCAGAAATATTTTTTTGGGGGTAAGAATCTGTACCCTGGGTTTATTAAACCGTGTGCATGGAGTCATAATCTGTGCCCTCCGTTTATTCAACTGTGTGACCGTGTCAGGGGGTCCTGTCATAACATACCCTACTGAAGCGTACTTTATGGATCAGCAACTGGTTCGTAAAGAGTCTTTTAGACTTCTGATCGGTTTTCAATGGAGAAATGTTTCCTCATTTTAAAACTATGGGTGAAGTGATGCGTAATTCCAGTCTCCGGTGCGGCAACGCATGGAATCATCATCCTAAACAACATATAATCCCCCATGAGAAGTATTCTGTCTGAGCAAAAATCCTAAACATGATGATAACAATCTATGCAGCAGTCCCACCATTTGATTGCACATGGACATGCTTTAGGGTTCCATGTAGAGAAGGAACACCAACTGGTGTATTCTAAGTGCAACTGATTTCACTTTAATAAGTAGTTCTCTGTTCAGCTTGTATGGATTAAACAATATTTAAAGTGATAAAAGATAAATGCTATTGAATATGTATTAACTCATGAAAGTAATCTCCAATTACTTTTATTTATTCTTTAAAGGCTAGTGTCAGCACTGCAGCACAGCTTGGGACAACAGGAAATTAAAATGAAGCAAAACTTCCATAATCTTTTATGAATGTAAGATATTCATAACGTGATTAATTCCTTAAAGACTTTTCCACCATAAAAAACACATGTTTTTGAAACACTTTGTCGACAACACCATTTATGATATTCATTTTCGGAGCTGTCACTGCATGAGAGGTTACCGCAGCAGAAAGCCTTACTTTAAAACTTTCCTCCCACCGGTCGCCTGCCCAGAAGTACTGCCTGAATTTTGATTTATGGCAGTATGTTACACACTACCTAACAATATGAGCAAAGTTGCAGTTTTGAGACTTAAGCCATGGCAGATCCACAAGAGAAACCAAAGAAGACGCTTTCAGAAGAAGCGAGGAAAGAAAAATCTCCCAAGCTGAAAGCTGCCGGAGTTTTCACAAACTGGGCGCATCCGTTCTGCACCCAGTAAGAATCATGGGTAAGGTAAGTTGAAGAGTGCACCTCACGTGGTTTTTCCTGTTCCCATATAGAACAGCAAGATTGCAGATGACAGAGGTCAGAAAACACCTCCTTCACCTTACTGTCGTGAAAGATCTTTTCTGTCAAATTGTTGCTCAGTTTAGGTCAAAGTAGAATTAGCTTCTGAAACTCAGTGTTACAACTTCTCAGTTTTGTGTGCACAGATGCAGTGAATTAGGTGTTAAAGATTCAACAGGATGTACTATGGATGCTGAACTTCTTCAGATGCACTCCTTAGGGATTTTTTTTTTATGACAGTGATGTTAAACTGCAAGCCTTGAGAGGGTGACAGAGGGCAAATATCCACAAAGTTATAGAGTGTTTCTTTAAACGTTTTCTATTTTGGGAACACAGAGAAGGAGAGAAAAAAAGATAACATGTATCTAAAACTGTTATGTTTAAAAAAAAGGAAATTTTGTAGAAAAGAAAACAAAGAGGGCAAGCAAAAAGTATCCCATCAGAACTGCAAGACCAATTTCACTTTATACTGTTCCAGAAGTTTGAATTTAGCAAAACGGATGAATCCAAATGAAACATTTCTTCCTTTAGTGGCTGTCCAGGGCAGAAGAAAAAACAGCAGGAGTCCCATTAAAATCCCTTTATTACATTTCACTGGATGAAATGTCCACTCAAGGATTGTATTACTCCAAAAACTCTATTGTGTTCTCCACACTATTGTTTGACCCCCTGAATTTAAAGTACTCCTACAAGAATAAAGAAGGGAATCAAATTCATAATCATAATCTCCCCAATCACTATGGCACAGCTCATTACCAGACCTTTCTGTGCTCCTCAGTGTCTCCCTCAGCCACAGTCTAAATGCTAATCTGTCTGACATTGTTTGCCACCATGTAATCTTTATAATAGCTTTTTAATTTGCCATGGAATAGCGGCTCTTTAAAAGACCCCAAAAAACACTTTTCTTCCATCCTATTAGCCTTGCACCCACCCCCATCCTTGCCCATCCCCCAACTTCACCTAACCCTAACTTCAACAACTAAGCAATGCTGCTGAATTTAATCTGTTCTGAAGCACTGTAATGGTGTATCGATTCTGATCCATGACCCTGTGAGCCCAAGAGCAGTAGCAAAAACCCCCAGAATTCTTCTAAAGTCTCTTTCTTCTCAGTGTGACAGCGCTGGGTTAAAACGACACTGATGACATGTCGTGCAAACTTGAATCTCTCTTTTCCTCCCAGGGACTGGGAAAATTGACTCTGCTTCACTGCAGTCCAGTGGTGACTGCGCTCCAGCCGGACCAGCAGTCGGGCTATCAGCAGTAAACCGATTGCTGGTGCTCCGGGATTATCATGATAGGTGCTGCATGTCTTTGAATCCTAAAGCTTTTCTTGGAAGCCATTAGCAGGGTGTGCAAAGGACTGACAAAATGAAAGAAAAAGAAAAAAAGAGAAACCTGATTGATCTTCATATCCAATGCAAAAGGAAAGACCGTCTTTGATGCAGAATGAAGCTAGGAGGTGAACAGTTAATAAAAAGACTGGTCTTCCATTTTTGGGTAAATGCTTGGTGAAAGTATAAATTCAAGGTAATATAAATAAAGTTTTTTATTTTCATTCCTTTATTGGATCATTTGTCGGTCTTCGGCTGATTCATAAATAAGGCATTCATATCTCTATATTTAAAAAAAAAATTGTGGCTTTTGGTAATCTGATACTCCTAAATAAAATCCAGAACAAACAATTTCTGTTAGAGGAAGTTGTTTGCTCTTCACCTGTCTTTGAAGGTTTGTTAGAGAACATCAGTGAACAGACAGCATCAGTAAACATGTTGTGGATAAAGTTATTGAGAAGTTCTAAAACAATAAAAAAAAGTTCTAAAACAATATCCTATGTCGGAGATCTCAAAGAGTACTATCGAATAACGTTATCTAAAAATAGAAGAGAGTGGTAATACAACACTCTAAGCACACTAAGAGATGGCCCTTCACCAAAATCCATGCAAATCTATATCTTAGAATACCCTAGTCAAAGTCAAGACATAAATCCAATAGAAAATCTGTTGCAAGAATTGACAACTGGTGTTGTATGAACTGAGTTGCATGAACTGAGCTTGAACAGTTTTACAAATACCTGGGGAAAAAAATCTGTTTCTAGATGTGCAAAGTTAGGAGAGGCAAACTCGAAAAGAATTATAGATGTAATTTCTGTGTAATTACATTCTACAAAATATTTACCCAGGAGAGGTTACACACAAATGTATTTATTTGTAGACACCCCCCCCCCCCAAAAAAAAAAAAAAACGTGAATTATCTTCTACTTTGCTATAAGTTGCTTCTTAGTGTTGATCTTTATGACACAATTTCAATAAAATCCATCAAAGTTTGTGATCTGGTAAAATGTGTTTTAGGGGTAATAATTTAGAAAAAAAATATGCACTTCATTAATTTTCTGTGCAACTTTATTCAACCAAAATGAAAATAAAAATTGTTGCTGCTTTTCTGTATCAAAAAGTAATACACAAAAAAAGTTTTTGAGGTGGTTTCTTTCATCTGAGGGAAAAAAAACAAAAAAAACATCCCGCTTTTTTCTACTATGTTGATCGAGTGCCCCTATTCGGCTCTCTTAGTTCAAGTGGTCTTCCAGTGATAATAAATCTTAAGAGCTCTATTCAACCTGATGAAAAAAAATGGCAAAGAAAAGGATGTAGATATTTTATTCTGATTGCTAAGTAGCTACTGAACTTGGCATGTACCAACTCAATCAGCACTGTGGAGGCAGTAAGAAAAAGGTCTCTTACTGTGAGCGAACCGAGGTGGGTTGTCGTTGACATCAGTAAGTGTGACCGTGACAGAGGTGGTGCCGGAGAGGCCGCCCATTTGGCCCACCATGTCTTTGGCCTGAATGACCAGCACATACTGGTCCCTCGTCTCCCGGTCCATGTTGGGCAAAGCTGTTCTTATTACACCTGAAGAGAGAGAGAGAGGGAGAGACAGACAGATGGAACGTTTACAACTATGACGCAGGGTTTACAAACTTGTGTTTCTCCCATAAATCCATTTTCAATATCCAACTTTGGGTAGTAAGGGATTAATTTCAATATATCTCTTTATGGAACTTTAAAGGTGATACTTGATCCATTTTATTATCACCAAAAACCAATATTTATTTAATTAATTCAATAAAAAATGCATAACTCATATGTTACATAGATAAAGCTTTTACTTTATTTCTGTTATTTTTTAATTAGAATATTACGTAAAACCTAAAGTAAAATCGATTTTTAAACCCAGAAGTTGTGGCCAACAAATTCTTAGAAATTCTGAGAAAGACGGCAGAATGTTTTCCAACAGACAGTGATTACTGATTCCACAGTAAGCTACAAAATATTAATCCTTAAGAAGTGAGGTATTATGAGTGCTGCATGCTAGCATATTTTTTAGGAGTTGAGTTAAATGAAAAGTGTGGTGGAAAAATAGGATAAAGCCAAGCCTTGAAAGAATTATGAAACAAAGTTTATTTAGACCTTTAGGAACTTTGATGATGCATTGACTGTTGGTGTTACTCCTAGTTACTTTCAAATGTACTTTCAGCATAACTCACACCCTTGTATTCATGAAAGTTAATGTCTATCTTTATACATTACAGTTATTGTACTTTTTCATCAGCCGTTAGCTTTTTTTAACACTTATTTCAAACCCCAATATTACTTGTTACAACTAATTTATAAAGCATCAATTGGATTGGCAAATACTATTAACTTTCACATTTTCTATTATTCAAGCAGATTTAGTGTATTAACATAGAACATGTTTAAACTTTTTTTCTTTAAACATTTTAAAATTATAATTTACACTTTAGACAGAGCATGGTAGAATATGGATTTTTTAATGCAATGCAGTATTAGGACTGTTGCAAAGTTTCATGTTTTTTTATGTTTTTTAAATCAAAATAAATATTTCAACATTTTATTTTCTACAGAGTTACTTTGTACCTTAAGATAAAAAGTCTCTAACCCCACCTGGCCCTATGTGAAATTCTAATTGCCCCCTTGTTCCATAATTAATTTATTATGAATTAGATTTTTTAGCAGATGCAAAGTACTTTCACCAGCCTGACTAGTGCATGACCTGTATAATGAAGTCATCTCTTAAACAGAACATGTCTTACAGTAAAGAGAAGGCTAAATTATCTGACAAAAAGAAACTCATCATCCATCCATCCATTATCTATACTGCTTATCCTTGTGAGGTCATAGGGGAGCTAGTGCCCATCTCCAGTGGTCATTGGGTGAGAGGCAGGGGACACTTGGGTCATGTTTCCAGTCTATCACAGGCAACATTGGCCCTGTCCCAATACTTGTACTTGCACCCTAGTTCACTTCAATTGCGTAGGGTGTCTCTGGCCACGCCTCTTCTGCACCCTTGCTTCCTTCAGCGAAAGGTATTACCCACAATCCATTTCTGCTTGAGGAATTATCTGACAAAACGGCAAACAAATGGTTCCAGCTGCTTCTCCAAAGAATGTATTTTCAAGTGTAAGGGCGTCAATTTGTTCTTAAAATTGCCTAAGACACTAACCATGAACTGGTGTCTGGTTTGAAGATTGCAAGGGATAATATTTTATTTCATATATTCATCTGATTTAAAACATCCATGGCAGGGTATTAACAGACTTTGAAAATCGTATCCTCTTTCAATAAATAAAAGTTGAAAGCCGTAGGCTACATGCTTTTCATTGTTTTTTAAATGACATGGAAGAATCATTGAAACCAAAATCGACGCACAAACAACGATGGACTGGCGATTCATCCAGGGTGTACCCCGCCTTTTGCCCCATATACATGCTAAAGATAGGCACCAGCCCTCCCCCGCGACCCTTTGAAGATAAGCAGTAAAGAAGATGGATGGCTGGATGGATGTATGGATAAGGGTCCTGCAAAGCGGCGGATCAGCCGCATGCTTGGAAAAAAACACAAATGCATAAATTAAATCTCACAGGCTCGGCCTTTAAGGTCATTAACGTGGCCGGTTTGCAGGTGAAAAGATTCAGCCTAAATCTATATGTATAATTTTCAAATATGTGCCTATAGCGGAGCTTCCTGCATTTCAAAACTATCATCTATAAATATTGAGGGTAACGTGACCGTGACAGCCCCGACTATCAACGCCTCAAAATATTGAATAACTTATCATTTTGTACATGAGTTATTAAAGTAATTAGCTGTTGGATATATCTATTTAAAAATATTGTTTAGCAACAACGTAGTGTGTATTTTCCAACATGATAGACAAAAAATAATGTTCACTGTCTGTTTTTAGCAAGTCAAAAAAAACTTAAACATTTTAAATAATTAAAGAACATATTTCTCTACTTTTAAAATAAAACAGTGTTTGGGTTCTTATTTATGGAGAAAATATCATCTCCCTGTGAACACGGTCTATGTGTATTTAACACACCCGATTTAACAAATATAAATAATACAATAACAATAAATACATTATTTTAAATAATTAAAATTCTTTCTTTATAGCCAATATTTTCTGTAAATAAATAAAATAAATCTGTACAGTTGGTGCCTTTGATCAAAATACAATATGTTCTATAAACTTTGTACTTTATGTTATAGAATTTGCTAGATATAATTTTGTATTTATCAAACTTTGATGGTTTTGTTTTAGTTTTATTATATCAAGCATAAAAATAACACAAACGGCGAGCAGCACCCGCATTTTGGTTGTCATGCAGAAACGACGCCTTGGCATAGGCTGACGAAGTAATCTTCGCTGTCCCAATCGTGCGTTTATTCGCACACTTTTTCACTGCGCACTTGAAGCCTAGTCTGCACTTCTGCCAAGTGCATTTCGTGGAGGACCGTAGCGTGCAGTGTGGGTATTGTGACAGGTCCATAGAGACACCCAGGATAACAAACAAGCAGGCACACTCTCCCTCGTAAGGAGAATTTAGTGAGAACGATTATTCTAATAGTCATGTTTTTGGACTGTGGGAGAACGTACCTGGAGGGAACCCATGCATGCACAGGGAGAACATGCAAACTCCATGTACAAAGACTCCAGGGATTTAAACACAGGACCTTTTTCCTGCAGGGCAACAGTGATACCAACTGCACAACTGTGTAGCCCGCAACTTATCATAACCCCACTGAATTTTGTCATTCTGGAAAGGGTTATGTAGCCATCTCTAAGGCTTTTGGAGGTCCAGCAAACCACACTGATTTAAAGTATCCACTGATGGAGAAAAACGAAACCATCTATAAATGAAAAGTTACTCTAAGAACATGCTTATAAGCAGTGTTGGACATCTTAAATTTAAAAACTAATTAGTTATAGTTACAAATTACTTTTCTAGAAAGTAATTGAGTTAGTAACTTAAGTTAGAAAACTGTCAAAATGATTAGTTACTCAGCAAAGTAACTGTGACGTTATTTATGTGTTCTATAATGCAGTTATGCTATATAATATCTATAATGTCAAGTATTTTTGTAACTGAAAGACAAATAAAAACTCACCATATACTGTATTTAAGAGCATTTTGTTCTTGAACTTGACTCAAGATTGAAGATACATAAATATAAAAATTTACAAAAAGAAACATTTGATATACATAATCACACATTTTTTATTAAAATTTCAAAACTAAAATAGACAAATGTGGGTAAAAAGAAACAAAAGAAAGTTTGTCCAGTAAGTTGTTCAAATCTCTGTATCTGTAATATTGCAAAGAAAACAGAGCACAATATCCATTCGGTTGTAGGAAAAAAAATCAAGATTTATTTGGTGCCACCGGGTCACATGAACTAGAATCTATTGAAGAAAAAAATTCACATATTTTATTGTAACATATTAATAAGAAATACAACACGTTAAAATTTAAAAGTTTATAAACTAGTGTGCCATATTGCTCGGTTTTAGAGCATCAATTTATCAATATTCTGGAGTTACTTTGTCGGTAGATTTCATAGGATTTTTCTGTGATGTATGGAGAGTTACGAAAAACCAAAACCACCGTATTCAGGAGCGCGCCTTTGGCGGCGATGTATTTTGCTCTGTTGAGGCAGTTCTTGGTAAGACGTTGGAGGGAGTCTCCGCTTTAATAAAACAAATATCTATCGAATATCCAACTTAAATCTAAGTTCATTGGAGTCTTTACAACCAGTATTGAGACAGCCAGTAATCATCATCATATTCGCAACGGTGTCATCACAGACGCCTTCTTTCTTTCCCTGCAGCTGAAGTGTGGCAGTCAAAAAGCCTAACACAGCTGCACTTGATTCAACCACATGGTAGTAACACGCCACTTTCCATCTCCAGTAAAGGTAATGGTATTGCAACAACAGAAAAAGTAATAAGTTAGATTATTCCATTGCCTAATTAATAATGCTGTTAGTAATGCCGTTATACTTAAAGACCATTATTCCCAACACTTATTATAAATCATCCAGAAAATCACCAACATATTTGAAACTACTTCTAAAGCACCACAAGCCTCACTTGCCACAGCTATGGTAAATTTTAATGACTCAACAACAAGAACAAAACTAGGCAAAAATGGCTTCCACGGGATAGTTCCAAGGCCAAACCAATGCTAACCAGAAAGAGCACAAATTTTTATCAAATATTCTCCCAGAAAATTTTATATTTTTGGAAAGAGAGCATCTCCCACACATTTGGTGTTAAAACAAAACAGCATGTCTGTATAGCAACATCACCTTTATAGTCAAACTTGGTGGTGGCAATGAGAAGATCTCAGGCTACTTTTCTTCAAAACCAGTACAACTTGCCTATTTATTAGTTTTAAGTTACTTTTTCACATATGATCTTGTTGATTTTGATTTATCTGATATTATAACTGGTTTGGTGACCTGAAACATTCAGCAATTCCAAATAAGAAATAGCATAAAAAACAAGATATCATTGATGTGCAAACAATTTTGTATGCATATTTACTGTTCTTATCATGTCCATGAACATTTTAGTTTGCCATCTAAATGTTCTGAAGATATCACTTAGAACTACATAAAGACATTTTACATGAATCCATCTGTTGACAATTCTCAGAATTCTAAGAGTCAAAGTGAGCTGCTTTCACTGTGATTGGTATGTGTTCTCTGCTTGAAAAGTGCTGTCAATCCGAACAGTTTAGCAGTCTGATGTATGATGAGGCAAATGTTCAGACACTGTCACAAAAGTGAGCACATGCAAGGGGACAATTTGGTGCCAGGGGAGGAATCATCTGTCTGTTCCCGCTGTCATGATTGATCTCTATCGAAAAAAGATAAGAGATGTGACAAGTAACTGCCATTTGTCTGGTTTCACCTGAGCCCCTCCAAATACCTATACAAAAGCACAGCATCATACATGCCAAATGACTAAAGAGGAAAATATTTTTGTTTATTGCACTTTTGTAATCTAAACTTTATCTTTATATCAAAAACTTAATTCCAGAAAAAATTAACACAGCCCATTTGAATCAAACAAAAGTGTAATCCTTCAAAAGCAATCAGGGGAGCTTTCAAAGTTAATGATTTGCCACACAACGTGTTTCATTCATTAAATGGCACTTATTAAAGATTCCCACGGAGTATAGAAGATTACTCATTAAGAACCACATAAAGTCGCAGCGCACAGTTCGTGAATAAATGAATCATATTTTCGTACTTATCATATTCACAGTCTGATGAAGGAGGTGAATATAGGGCCTCGTTCTTGGAGCTGAAACCTGATTAATTTCTAATTCTAATCCTTGAAATTACATAAAACATTGCATGAGATCATATTTAATAAAGAAGAATGTGAATAAAAGCAGAAGTCCTCAGGTACCCATATATCACAGGTTACAAATATTTTTTTTAGATGGACAAATCCTTACGTTTAAAGTGTGCACTTTTAAACAAATATAGCTCTCATAAACCCTTTTATGGGAAGATTCAAAATTCTGCCTGGCACAGAGGCACACGTCACTACATCCTAATATATATTGGCACTCTATAAAAACAACAGAATCTATTTTGGACTGGAGTTCAAACTGCTAATCATCCACTGGAAAAATGATCAACCCACATCTTGTATTTGGCCAATGCAGCATTGAAATGTGCTGTGTTCTAAAGTGTAAAGCAATCCAAAACATAGTTTTCATAAACCAGGGAAATTGACCAGATGATTGATTTAATGTTTCATACGAAGTCATATATCATGGAATATCTAAAAATGTGTTTAACATAGGTCTGATTATGAAGAAATTAAGCCAAATTATGTGAAACCAATGTCGTATAACTTCAATAAAGATGGTATTTAGGAATAACCTTGTTTTGTATATTGCATGTGCATTGCATTTATTAGGTATATCCTCTCTCTCTCTCTCTCTCTCTCTCTCTCTCTCTCTCTCTATATATATATATATATATAAATATATATATATATATATATATATATATATATATATACCCATAATTTGGGTAGACTGACCACTCCTGAGAAGATAGATACATTACTGTTCCATGATCTATCAATTTGTGGACAATGTTTCTTAGAGTCCTAATAGCCAAGAAATGTCTATGTAATTCTTTAAACAGAGATAGATATCAGTGACTTTGTCATCTATTCATGTCAGCTAGACGTCAAATTCCTCCAAAGCTTTTTTTTTTTCTGTTGCTAGGTTCGATCTGAAATATTTCAATACCATAAATGCTCAGACCATTGAATGTTGGAGACATCTATATAATTGAATTTGTGACAACCGGATATATGCTGATTAGGGCAGGTGGATATCTGATGTATCGTAAACTTCATAGTTTCAAAGTCAGTAACTGGCAGGCTGCACGTGCTATAGGAAGGGTGCCATGCTGCTATAAACAAAATCATCCAAAATTGGACTCCTTTCACTTCGTGGAATAAAAGTTCTCAGCTGGCTGGAAGGAAACTGACCCCTGATTTGCTTATTTGGATTCCAATGGGAAACCACTTAAATACTTTGAGTCTGATAAATAAGCTTCAACCTGAAACCCAAACAATTGTTGTTAACTAATCTCAATCCTGTGCAAGCCATGGTAGGCTAAACATCTAAAAAATTCTGTGGAGGTGTATGTAAAAGGACGTTCCGTCCCACCCAGATCCCTCACAAGAGCCTTTGAGGTTCCTGACTCAGTTCTCTCAGCCAACAGATTCTGGGATTGAACTGAAAGCAGTTTCATGGATTCACTGACTATTGATGTGCGCACACACACGCACGCATGTTAATGCCACAACCACAGACATGCAAGTTGTTATACGTTTTTTGGATAGGTTGTAGTCCAACCTGAATTTCCCTTTGTGGGATCAATATGGTTTTTATTCATTCAAATGTGATTGAGATACCATGTCATGACTTCATAAACGGAAGAAAATCCTTCCATTGTGAATAAACAGAAACAATTCTGAAAAGAAATGATGGCCATAATTCCTCCATAACAACATGAAAGACTCATTGATTGTTTTCACACAATGTTGCTGACAGCTTTTCCTAACAAGAGTAACAACACTATTTGGTTTAGGGTCTACTTTGTTTGTTGAAATTAGTTTGTCCCATAGAACTGGGTTGTTTGGGATTGCTTTTTTCCCTTTATTAGTAAAATCAAAATTTGAAAGAAGCTTTCTGTTTTTAGTCTGATTATTTGTGTCTGACAGAAAAATATATTTTATGATCTGATTGAGCAAAAAATATATAGTAAGAAGAAGCATGTAAGTGGGGGTGGGGTGGGGACACAAACGTTTTTTTCCATAGCACTGTATGTAAATATACTGCCTGTCCACACTTGGCACTTCTGCATTATAACTCTTCGTTTTCTCTCTTCTCAGTCTTTCTACCTGTGATATGGAAATATGTGTATAGAGCCCTAAAATGCTTCCTGCTGACAAAGGATAAAGAAGTGGGTGCTTATAATGGTAAAATGACACATCAATCAGACTACAGTTGCCTTTTGAAATAATCTGATACCAGCGTATATAAAAATGGACAGAAGCTGCAGCTGCGCTACATGCCATCTTTAATTGATGAGGAATTAAAATTATGTCTTTAAAAATATATTTTTCACTCTCTTAAACACCTGATACCTTGATTTTGTATCTTTGCATCTTTTCTTGTTCACTAAGAGGACACAAAGAAACAAGTATTTTCTTTTAACTTTGCCTTCTTTGTGTTATGCAGGCTTTGTTTAGCAGCTTTAGTTCACTGCTAGAGGGTTCTTCTGCTTTCACAAAGTTGTGGGCTTTTTTTTCTGAGTAAAAATGTCTTTATTTCTTTGTTAGCTTTTAAAATAAAGGGGTCTGAAAGTTCTGAAAAGAAAAACTATTGCCGGATTTCCTTGAAAGTGTGTAGCTTATATCACATTTTAAATGGAAAACCTTAAAATCTTGAAAGTATTAAATTTATAAAAAAAATAAAAAAATAAAAAATACAATCAGACTTTCCATTGGTTTTCAAAGCCAATAAGTAGTTTTAAAGTGCTGTTTTTTCTGGCACTGCATGAGATATTTGAGGCATTCTTAAAACTGAATAAACAATGTTGCATAGATGGATGATGACATAACAGATATAATGGTACCATCTCTGGGCATGTCAATCTGATAACAGATTGTTTTCTTGACAATATAAAACAATATGTCAAATGGATGTGTGAATGTTTATGTGTGTGAACGTTTATTTGCAACACGGAAAAGGAATAAAATAAGCATTTCATCTACAAGGAATGTCTGGGTACGATATTCCTCACCCATAAAAAACAACAATATCTTTATTGTAAAGAATGTTTGACCCACAATTATTAAGTGGCTGAAATGTTGGGCCTAAGGAATGCAATGACTCAAACCTGAGAATTGAGTATACCATACTGTTCATTTGCTTTAAGTGATAGCTTGAGGAGAGAATCAACAACCAGACCATCAAGGTGACCATAGGTATTGTGAGATTATAATTTATCTGGTAAATGGTTCCCTATTGCTGTATGATCAGTAAGCTGACTGAAGGGATGTACCCAAGGACATTCTAGGATAAAAAAACGATGCGTTATTGTGAGAAAACTAAATAGACTGATGAAGTTTAAATTGTGTTATGAAAGACGTCCTCTAAAGAATCTTTTGCCTGCTACATGACTGTATTCCCATAGCCAAACCCTCTTGAGTAAAACTGGTTATGTGGGGAAAAATGGAGACAATCTCTTTATGGCTTCTTAACATAACATGTTCTGGTGACATCTATTTCAAGAAGTAGGAGTGCAGACACCTCTGTGTCACAAAGCAGCAATGCTCTAGCACAAATTCCAACCCCTACCTGAACAATACCTAAATATATGTGTTTCAAATAGCAGTTTTTGACAAAAGGTTTTCTTCCTGCCTGTGGTGAACCTCATAAAGACTGGGTTCACCATAATATGATTTTAAATTTGAGGGTAAGTTCCTATTTTTTTTCTGTCTCAAAGCAACTTCCTCCTTACTCAACTCCCTGTTATGTAACCACTGCATTCTATATTCTCTCTGGAAAACTTGAAAAAATGATAATGCATACTTGCTCTAACACCATCATCATTCTGCATATATCTCTCCCCAGACACTTGCTATCCTTGCAATACTGTACGACCTACAATTTTCTAGATTTCCATTGTTTTACAAAGTAGATTGAACAGAGTCTTTGGGAGTGTAGTGAGAAAATTATTTAAATATTAGTTCCGTTTAGTGATCAGTAATTGCAGTAAAGGCAGCCGGGGAATATGGCAATGCTGATGATTAAGTGGACCTTTTACCTACACTGATGTAACTGAAGGACTCCTGTTATTTTCGTTTTGGCTAGGTAATCCTGATATAACAAACTATGTTAGAGGGAGAGACCATTGGCCCTGTATTGTCAAAATAAATATGTTAAAAGTCCAACGGAACCTAAATCATCCTTATCGGCATCTCTATCGATTTCTCCCACATCAGTTGGTACCCAACATGACCTTCAGCTAGCGGACTGAGTGGACAGAGATGGATTCTCTCCTGCATCTGAGCCTCAGACACCAAACCACTTGCCGCTGCCTGAAGGAGAACTCAGTCCTAGGATGATGTTCTGAATTGATGGCTTGGACCCGAATATATCAGCAGTTGAAGTTCCTTATTTACAATTTTCCTGCTTGTTTCCTTTTTCATGGAAGAGATTAGGGGAGCTGGTAAGACCAAGTGGCCGGAACCTTCTTTTGCATGGCACTGAACTGACTTGCATAGGTTTAGGAGATTTTATCTGCTGAAGAATAACATGCTCTAAGGATATTTGGAAGATTAATCCAAACTGATTCAGAGGTGATTAAGGTAAACAAAGATAAGGTTTTGGGAATGTCTCATGAACTTTAAGCAGGTTCTGTAAACCAGTGTAATAGGCAGGTAGTTTAAGAACAGATCTCTGAATGGCAGAGAATGAAAACAAGTCTGGAACCGAAGGATTAAAATTATTAATGGGAACATTGCACTGTCCTCCACTGAAGAAGAGGACTGGGGACTTGCAATGGAGGATTCTGCATGGTGAAATCGCTACTAATTCTTTTTTGTCTAAGTTCAATGCAAATGTGTCTAATGCTTGCCCTTTTTGTAATTTATTTGAGAGTGTTTTCCATGCATTTACTGAGTGCAGGAGGTTTGATCCTCTTTTAAATATTTTTCATTTTTTTCTACAACAATTTTTATCACTAGGGTAAGGAAGAACAAAAAATATAAGATCAGGAACAAGGTTTTAAACATTTTAATAGGTGAAGCCAAGTTGGTTATATATTTATCTCAGAGAGATAAATTGCAAAAAGAGCAGGCCTATGATGTAGTAACACTGTGGAAATTGAATCTTAGAGCCAGACTAAGATTGGAATTTGCATATTTTTCCATATGCCAAGACTCAGATGGTTTTGCACAACAGTGGTCTGAAAAGGAAGTTCTCTGCAGAGTCTTGAATGGAAGGCTAGAATTGGGTAGCGTTTTAGTATGATGATTTCTTCTTGACTGTGTAGTAATACTGTGATTAAATGGTGTGTTAAAATTAAATTATTATTATTAATAGTAGTAGTAGTAATTGTAGTAGTAATAGTAGTATTAGTAGTGGTATTATGAGTAAAATATTTGTTTAAACCATTTCTTTCCACAGGTACAGGAGGAGCAGATGAATGACATTTGTTTGTGTTTAACTTTATCTCCACAGCTGATAGCAATCATGAACGGGGCTTTAATATCTTCAGGAACAGAGGATTGGATTGCTATTGGGAGATAATTGGATAATTTAATTTTTGGATTTAACTGAGGATTCTGGTCAAATCTGAACATAATCATTAATTAGATTTAAACTAGACTGGAGAGTTTTATGGGTTATGGACATAATTCTAAGAACTTTTTTTTCATCTTGATCATCTATCATAGTTAATAATTTCCGCTTGTATAAGAAGTTAATGAAGCTTGGCTTATGTACTTCAGTTGTGGAGTTAGTTTACGTGTGCTTGATGCAGGAGCAACATCAAGGTAATCTAAACCAGACTCCCATGTCTGCTAATCTATTATCTCATCATTTGCTTAAAGCACTAACACTTAATAAGTCACTCTAAAGCTAACACTTGACGACCACATCAGGGACCTCCAAGAATGCTGGTCTCCTAACTGATGATCCTCCCGTTCTGGGGGAACTCTGAAGTGGCAGATGCCTCTTGGTACAGAGGCTGAGGGGGTCCAGAGTTGGACCTTGGGGCTTATGATGAAGACCTACAACCAACAACCCAAGGAAGAGTACACAGTTGAACACTGAGTCTACATGTAATATCTTATCAAAACATGCTAAAGAGGCTACATAACATCTGTCTCTGTTGGATTTCTTTTAGATGAGATGAGGTATGGCTGCCCCTAGGAGCTTGAAGATCATCAAAACATTATTTTCCATCAAAATGAACTGAGTGGTGAACAAAGAACGAACACAAGAGCGAACAAAGTTAAATACCCCAGATGGGTTTTTTGGTTCTGACAAGAAGTTATTGTCTCAAGGTGATCTGAAGGGACAATTACCAGATTACTATGAGATAGTTCCTATGGCCAGCATGAGTCATGTCTGAATATAAACTGTGTAATCACAGTTTTTTTGTAATTATTTTTGGGGGGATTTTGGCTCTCTCCTACACCCATTAAGAAATGTATTAAAATCTTGATATAATTTGTTTTTATCTATGTAAAACGGGAGGACTGTAGTGGGAAAATTATTTCAAGAATCATTATCTTTAGTGATTAGTAATTAACAATAAAGGCAGCCAGTGAATATGGCGTAATGCTGACGACTAATGCTCGACGTTTTACCTGATGTTATACTGATGTAACTGGAGGACTTCTCTGTTATTTCGTTTTGGCTGTCCATGTGAGACAGTCCATGGATAGATGGACAGATGGAACCATGGCTGGACGGATGGATAGCTTTTCCAATTTTATTCACCAAAGCCTTTACATTCCCTTTAGGTTTATGGTGTTTAATCCTGATGCAACACACACACACACAGGCAGACAACAGCCAGAGGCAGGGAGGCAAACTATGTTAGTGTGTATTGTCAAGATAAATATGTTAAAACTCCAACGAAAACTCGATCATCCTTATCCTTATCTCCATTTCAATGAAATTATCCCATATCAAGAGGCAAATATTTTCAAATCTCCATCAGACTGCAAAAAAGAAAGAAAAAAACAACTTCTCATTTCCTCCTTACTTTTCAAAACTGTGGGGTCCATGTCAAAAAGAGAATACAAATTAAGGCTTTGTCAAAAACGCGCAAAAGTAATTGAAACTAATTTCCTTGTTTTCTGTTTTGTTTATGCTTGAAAAGACACAAAAAACATATTTTTTCTTATTCATTAGCTTTATTTTCTCTTGAAAGATTATAGCCGAATGAAAACAATTTCACAGCTATGAAAATAAATACAACCAATAAAAATGTTTTTGAAGTAATTATTCACTTTGTTGGGAGTTATGTTTGGTAGTTAATTATCTAGGTTACAATTTTAAAACAAGTATTTTTCCTTGGATATGATTATAATAAATCAAGCTTCTGATGAGTTATAACCCTATCATGTTTAGAAGGTTAGTTGTCTGAATAATGCTATGAAGTTAGATGTGTTAAAATGAAAGTAACTACCAGTTCATGTATTTAACATAATTTAAGATATAAAGGCAATGTTTGATATATTTTGCTATACATTTTTAAGGACAATCTCTTTATTAAGCTAATACAAACGAAACTTTAAGGACATTTAAGTCCAATAAAGCGTAATGAACCACCATTTTTATTCAAACAAAAAGCAAGTGCTCATTCCTTAAGTGGGTTTAATGTGAAATGAGATGCACAAAACTTTTCCTTCCTAAACCATAACTGAACCACACCTTTTTATCCTCCTTTTCAACTTCTTCTCAGCCTCATTTGAACTAATATACAGCTCTAGGCATTGTTATTATTTATTAGGGTTATTGTAAATGTAAAAAAGGAAACTAAACTAATCTAAAATACGGAGAGAAATAATATACATTTGAAAACTGATGTTATACAAAACAAAATCCTCTACCACAGTGTTGGGGAGAATACTTTGTAAATGTATTTAGTTACAGAATACTGTATACCTGCGTTTAAATGTATTTTGTAACGTATTCCGTTATTTTGCTGAATCCTAGTACTGTATTCGAAATACTTGGAATACTTCCCTTAAAAAAAAACATTTAAGTCTATTAAATGTCACAAAATGCACTGGTAGCTACTCCCGCAGGAAAATAGAGGGCATATTAATGCTGAACATTATGTACTGACTGGGGAAAAAATTAAGGGTTTTTAAATATTTTTGGCACAACACTGCTACCTCCCAGTGACCAAAACCAATCTTCACATTTTAATAGATTTTATATTTATTCATTTGAAATGAAGTTTAGGTGTTTATCAGCCACAGCCAATTAGGTTATTTATGATTTTCTGTTATAAATATATGCCAAGTATTGTAAACTGACATTTATTGCATTCCAAATGGAGAGCTTTTATCATTGTAGCCATAATTTTTGGTAATCCCATCCAACAACAAGCTAACGTCATGTCAGATTCAACCACTGTAAGTGTAAGAAATGACCAAACTAACATGATACAGGCCCTGTCAAATAAAGGACAAAAAAAATAGTGGTAGAGGATTCTATTTTGTTTTGTACATCGTTGCAGTGTCTTAATTTTCTTGTGACTTTCACATACCTTGAAAGGCTGGCCAACCAGATGCTTTATGTTTCTAGTTTGCTGTTGACATTGTTGTGCGGCAATGTAGTTTCTTGAGACCCGCCAGCAAAATTTTCCAAAAAAATGTAAGACTTTTCCCACCTGGATCCATTAATCACCTTTTCAAAAATATTTTAGTTGGCAATACGAATATGCCACTTCATTCATTGATACCGAATTACAGCTGCTCTACCAATCACTGGAGTTTGCTTGCATATTTTGCAGTTTGACATTGAATGCGTAAGCGGTGTGACGCTATGACTAGTGTTGCCAGATTTGATCTTTTCCCCTGTTTTAACCACCATGGCTTTAGTCGGGCTTTTGTCAGGAATGCTCAAATTAAATCTAGCATCACTTGAAAAAAATGAACTGCGAGATAACGCATTTGAATGCATCATTCGCTTCACTGCTAGTAGGTTCATTTGGCTGTGGTATTGGCTCTAACCCCCACCCCCACCCCCAGCTCCGGGTCTGTATCTATACCTGGCAGCTACCTGGCTACTACACTTTGGGTGTTTCTGGTGTGGTAGATCAGAGCCTCCCTCTCTCTCTCTCTCTCTCTCTCTCTCTCTCTCTCTCTCTCTCTCTCTATATATATATATATATATATATATATATATATATATATATATATATAGTGCTCTGCATAAATGAGTACACCCCCTGTGAGTACGTATTTAATCAGTAGCTCAATGAACAAAAGGACAATTTCCAAACTTTCTACAAGGCAAAGTTTTATTGAACACTTATTTAACTCCATAACATGAAATTAAGGTTAATAACCTAATTTAGATCACAAATTCTTCAGTTTTACTCAAATTAGTTGAAGCAAGAATGAATACACCCTGCAACAAAAACTACTACATCTAGTATTTTGTATGAGCACCATGATTTTTAAGGATGGCACCAAGTCTTCTAGGCATGGTCTAGGCAATCTAGGCAACATCTATCTTTTTCCATTCTTCAAGAATAACCTATTTTAGAGCCTGGATGCTGGATGGAGAGGGATTCTCAACTTGTCGCTTCAGAATTCCCCACAGGTGTTTGATTGGGTTCAGATCAAGAGACAAACTTGGCCATTCAATCACCTTCATCCTGCTCTGCTTCAGAAATACAACAGTAGCTTTAGATGTGTGTTTTTGGATCATTGTTGTGTTGGAAAAGTACACGACGACAAGTGCACGGAGTGATGGCAGCATCTTCTCCTTCTCCAGTATAGAGCAGTACATTGTTGAGTTCATGATACCATCAAGTAAATGCAGCTCCCCAACACCAGCAGCACTCATGCAGCCCCACATAAGGACACTGCCACCACCATGTTTCACTGTAGGCACCATGCATTTTTTCTTTGAAATCCTCACCTTTACGACACCATACAGTTTTTAAACCATTAGTTCCAAAAGCAGTGATCTTTGTCTCATCACTCCAGAGTATAGAGTCCCAGTAGGCTTCATTTTTTCAGCATGGGCCCGAGCAAATTCTAGACGTGCTTTTTTGTGCATGGGCTTTAGGAGAGGCTTCCTTCATGGACGATACCCATGCATGTCATTCCTCTGCAGTGTGCGCCGTATGGTGTCCCGGAACACGGTCACTCAAGTTTGGCTTTCTACTGGCTAACTGTAGTGAACTTGCATGGCGATTTTCTTCAACCCTTCTCATCAGAAGACGCTCCTGTCGAGATGTTAACTTCGGTGGACGGCCTTGTAAGATAGTTGCACTTCCATCTTTCTCAAATTTTTGATCACTTTTGCTACAGTATTTTGACTGATATGTAAAGGTTTGCTGATCCTCTTGTAGCTCTCACCTTTTTTGTGTAAAGAAATTATTTCCTTTCTCAGATTTCTCTTCCATGGGGAGCCATTACTGGCAGCATGAAATGGGAAAGGCTTTTCTTTGTTAAGTAATGCCTTTTTATTGTCAACTGTCTGCTGGACACCTCTTAAATGAATCATTAGACTGGTTAAGTTTGTAGTCTTAAGTGTGGCTTTTCTCCTAGGACTATAATTGGGGTGTACTAATTTTTGCAACATGGGCTTGAATGAATTTGCTAGGCAAATCACTTTTTTGTGTGTGCAAATGAACAAATCTTTGCCCACATTTACGGGAGTATTTGTGATATAGTATACCATACAAAATGTTAATTCTAAAAGGAAGTTAAAGGTTTTCTGACAAACATAGTCGGGCTTACTCAGTTATGCAGAGCACTGTATATATATATATATATATATATATATATATATATATATATTTGCTAGGGGTGTCAAATTATTGTGTTGATTTTGATTTATTAATTACAACATTTTTTTAGCATGCTATTTTTTTAAATCACGTTAATCTATTTTTTAATCTTTTATTTTATCGTTTTTGTATGTTAGTTGCCTATAAATGAAAAGGTTGCTAAGGCTGTTTTTATGCTTTTTGTTTCCTGCGCTTGAGTCGTTAGGGGTTAACCACACCCTCAATGGGAGATCTAAGGCTGTAAATCTTAACCTATCATAAGCTGACTGCCTTAGCGATAAATCTAGCAAATTGTTATGGAGTTATTGGAGATTTTTGGGTGAAGCATGTCATGTTACTCTTCCTTCCAAGCAGCAGGGCGCTCTGCTGTCTCAGACCACTCACAGCCACAAAAGGCAACCAGTCTGCACCGCACACTGCAGTGCAACCTGGCCTCCCAGGTCCAGCGGTATGGCAAGGCATTGTTACAAAAATATAAGGCGTATATTACATGTGGTTTTAACCCATAATACAGCTGGACTCAGAGCAGATATTTACCCCACTGTGTCCAGAACGCTTATCAGTAACATTCAAAATAAAATAAAAAATAAAAACTTTTGGAGGCATAATAATAATGAACAGTATTTTACATCTCTGTGGAGGGATATTTTCCCACTCTTTGATCTAGATAGTAGCCCAAGATATTTCAGTGTGAAACAAAAAAGTGTAAATAAAAACAAATTAGTAAGAGATTGCTGTTTTGCATGTATTTTATCCGGTTTTGTGTGTGTGTGTGTGTGTGTGGGGGGGGGGGGGTTAGTATTAGAATAAACTACTAATACTAAATACTGATGAATAAGTGGAGGATGTCATTAGATGCAGCCCTCTTGTCATAGTCGTAACATAAAAATAATTCAATTTGGTATTTAATTTCCTTTCTCTACTATTCTTTAATAATGTCATTACAGTTCCACCAACTGACAATGGTATTGGCTTTTTTTAAGTAAATGGCTCAGTTAGTTAAATTATAGTGAGCTGTCCACCTCTTCTTCTCTAAAGCAACAACTCGTGGGCTCTCACTGGGATGAAACGGGTCAATAAAACAATAACCCTTACTTTGTTTTACAACACATGCTATTTAATGAACAGTGCACCATACGGTGTTGAGTGAAATAAATGTCTCTCTTCTAAACATGTTTCCTTTTTATTCTAATAGAATGACTTAATATTCAACAATTTGCTGTTTTCGTTTGTTGTATACTTACGTGCATACTTAAAATCTGTATTTAGAGTGAGCCAATTAAAGAGCACAACTCACATTATCGACTGCTCCCCTGGTGACTAACTTCCATCAGATAACTTCAGTCCTACAAAGCTCCGTAAATATCAGCAAGATGCAAACAAAAGTGTTTGTTTTTTTCTCATTCTGTGCTTCATAAACATCAGGCATGCACATTTAGACTTTAAAAGATTATCTTTAAGCATTCAGAACAAGTAAATCTGAGGAAGAAGCTGAGTAATAGTTTGATTATCATAAAAGCTAAGGAAATACACATATGTTCAGTTATCAGAGCTGCAAATGGGAGAGATAAATGTACCCATCAAAGCATAAACATGGTCTTAATACATTTTCTCACAAAAATCACAGTGAATTTTGTTCAGATTTTATAAATAGATCAATACAAGGTTGTGTAGAACTGTAAAATGAAAGGTATGAATGATGGTTTGGAAGATTTTCATTAAAAAGTGTGGCACACATTTCTGGGTTCAGTTTACCCTCAATAAAATCAACTCAATCAAGTCCAATTAATCTAATCTCAAGCTTCAAACATCACTTAAAATTGAAAAGGTACTGTAAAACTGTAAACCTGCCACAACATGGTGTCCATCTGAGCTAACAAGCCAGTCAAGGAGGGAAAAAATCAGACAAACAGCCAAGACTAATGGTTACTCAGATGGGGGTGGAGAGATTCACAGCTAAAGTTGGTGAATGCACTGACAGCACCAATTTCAGACCAATTAAAGGCCTGGCCTTTATAAGAAATGTCAAGAAAAAAAGCCACTGTCTGAAAAAAGCCCGACATAACATGCTGTTTATCACAAGCCGTGTAAGGGACTCTGCAGGGTAAGGGAATAAGGAGCTCTTCTGAGATAGGACAAAATTTTGACTTTTTAACCAAAATGTGAAACCTGTGCTGTTAAAAAATAACGCTGCACACTATCATTAACTGCCCCACACCGTGAAAAATAATGGTGGCAGCAAAAACTGTGAGGATATTTGTACTCAGCAAGGAGAGAGAACTTATTGGATGAAGAATGGAACTCAATATACATTAAACTGGAAGGAAAATCTGTTACAGGCTGCTAAAGACTATATACTGAGGCAGGTATTCAAGGAATACAATACTAAACATACACTCAGAGCTACCTTGGAATGATTTAGATTAATGCATAGCCTTGCGTTGCAATTGCCATATCACAGCCAAACCTCAATCAAATTGAAAATCTGAGGCAAGATATGAAAACTGCTGTTAACAGCATCTAAGATCATACTCTATATTTTATGCAAATTAAAGTGGGCAAGGTAAAAAAGAACAAATTTCAGTCTCGATTTTCAAAGTATTTTCATTCCATTTTGAACTGGAGTGTTGTTCTGTCATTTAAAACACTGCTGTTTCTCTCTCAAAATGTACAAAGAGTGTAAATACATTTACGAGCCATGTACAGTTTTAATTTTAATGTATCAAACCTGACAAATTGTACAATGTTTAACAGGTCTAGAAAGTCTGTAATTCTAACAAAAATAAGAGAAAAACCAAATAAAAGAGTAACATGTTGCTCCTGCTGGCTTTCCAGAAGCACAAGCGCTTCACACCAAGCAACAGTGCTAATCCACAAGAGGATGTTACAAGCTGCTTGTTTGTCTGCTGGGTGCCAGCCACCCTCCCCTCGCTTCCCTCCTCCACACCACCTAATCTCGCTCTCTGTCTCTGCTACCCCGTGCGGCGCTAGTGTCATTCCTGGGGAGCGGTGATGATTAAAACCCTTCTGTCGTTATCACAGCAAGGCCTCCTCATTGCACCGTGACTCCTTGCCTCTGGTGCGAGCCAGACGCATTGCAGCCGCACATTCATCTAGCTGTCTCCAAACCACTGGCGGCAGACGGGTGGGCCGTGCTCCCTCCTAAAGCCTGGATACTTGACATTTGTCTTGTGAGGGGAGGAAAATAAAAGCACCGGCTCTAGAGCAGCCCTCTGGCTCGGCATGCAACTATGAGATCTCCTGATGAAGGTGATGTACACTTAAACATGAAGGGTGCAGTATGTGATTTGCAGAGCCCTCGGGCGGTCCACTTACAAAGAAGAGATTCTTTCAACAGATACAAAAAAATGTGATACAAACAGGGAATAAAACCTGTGGCTCTGGTAGTTTATTACTGAGTGACATTCAAGCTTCATGTTTTAATCACAAGTTACTATAGCCACCCAGGGATCCTCAAGACTGAAGGAGCCACATGATACCGTGGCTTTAAAGGCTGAGATGTTGGACACATACATTGTGTGTAAAAAGAAAACAAGATCCAGTCATTGTAACATCCAAAAGAGGGCATTTGTCTGTTAGCAGTGACTGTAATTAGAATTAAAAATAACAATGGATGGAACTATAAACCATGAATAGATGACCTATTGAGGGATTGACGGCAAAACACTTAATTGTGCTAGGCTCCAAATATGATTAAGATTTCTTTTTAAATGCACGTTTGGAAAACGTATATGGCTAATATTTAAGTTATATAAACCCTTAAATTATATTTTATTTGTCCTAAAATGAGGTAAAAATAGTAAAAACTACTTGGAGCAGGAGAACAGCTCCATCCATCAATAAAATTAAGATAATGCTCTATATAGAGGCTTAACCTTTCAAGAAAATAGGCTTCAGAGACTGCTGAAAGGAAGAATTACTAGATCTCATTTGGATTCCAAATCTACACCAGCAGTAGCCTAAAATACAAACTAGCTGTGCTACTCAGCATGCAAAGTATGAAAAAACAAATGTGCCACAATTTAATAAGTTGAGAATAACAAACAAAAAAACAACAAAAAAATTGTCATCAGCTTTCAAAAATATGCCATGTTTAGTATGGGTTACGCAGGGTACAAAGGCACACAGGAAATTGAAATTAATATGTTGAGTTTTAATATTAAGAATTCTTATGGGTCTTGCACAGATGACCATGTCAAGGAGCATAAACAGAGTAGAAGCCTGTGAAACAGGCAGAGAAACTAATCATGTCACAGAATAAACTACTAATACCAAATACTGATTAATAAGTGGAGGATGACATTAGATGCAGGTGATGGAAATCAGGTGACTGGAAACAGCTGTGGAAAGGAAAGAGACTGGCAGGATGAGGGAATGTGAATATTTAACACATAAAAGCTGAACTTGGAAGCAAATAAACTACCGTACTAAGAAAGAGAAAAGAAACCCAATTAATCTAAGGAAACACAATCCAAATGCACAGAGAGCTGAAGATAATAAATAAACCAAAACAAACGACTGAACTGATATACCAAGAATTTAGCACAAAATAAGAAGGGAAGTCATCAAAGTATCAACACAAACTTTCTGAACTACTGTAGAAATACATGTGATTATCTACTTTCTATTTTTTTATTTACCTCCAATTTTGCAAAAATGTATCATGTAGTAAATATTTAGTACCTTCTTTACTTTTTGGGTGTTTGTTCCTTTTAGCCTTCTACGGTCGGCATGTCATCTAAAACCTTTTAAGGTGGAGAGGGGAACCTAATAATTGACAATATAGCCTGCAGCAGATGAGAGGGGGAAAGTAAAGAAAATTGGATTAAGTGGGAGAAGGGGATTAGAAAACAGGGGACAGAATGCTGTATCAACCATGTCTTGAAATTGTAAATATCAATCAATTTTCGACTTACAATGCTGTGACTGGGGTCCATCAAATTTTTACTTGTCCCGGGTCCAGGCATGGCTGTCAGCTGGCTTCAATGAAACCATGATCTATTGATGGATGGATAGATCCATGGCCTATGTGAGACTGTCCATAGATAAAAGGATGGATGGAGCAATGCTCCATGGCTGGACAGATGGATAGCATTTCCAATTTTATTCACCAAAAATATGACCTTCCCTATTATTACTTTAACTTTATGGGGTTTAAATCCACTTTATGAACTCAGATATTTTCAGCTTTGCCCAATATGGTTACAGGAAGGCAGTCGCTGATTTGCACATAAACACCAGCAGACTGATATCAATCCAGTCACCAAAAGCTGAAAAAAATCAATATAAAACCAAAGTAAGTGTACACTGTAAACCCAAATAAGTTCAGTGAACTCGAAATTTATGAGGAAACTGATTACATAATAATGTAAATTTACTTAAAAACTAAAACTAAAAAAAACTAAAAAAACTAAAACTAAAAAATTGGCCTGAATACAATCAAAGCATTTAACTACGTCCAACTTATAACTTATTACTTAAGTAGCTTACGTACATTACTTCACCAACTCGAATAATATAAGTTGTGTAAACTCTGAATTGATCTATTGAACACTAAAATCTATGGCCTGTATTTGCATAGCTAGTTTCCTGTCAGAAGAAAATAAAAGGTTTTATACCATATTCAGTAATAAACTCACTGATGCTGAAAGGGAGCTTTGTAGCCACTGCTGCCATGGGTCAGAGTGACAAAAGTGAAAGTGCCATTCTGTCTGCACTGCCAGGCATCACAGCAGATTTAGCAGAAGATGTGGTTGCCAAAGAGCACAGCAACCAACACAATAATAGTGGGGATTTCAACTGGCAACTCACTGCTTATCAGACAAGCTCCTACCACCTTAGTCATGGTTGCCAACAACCCTTATCAGTTAGTGACTCCTCCTCCTCCTGCAATGAACACAGTCACATGGCCTGACATCTTTATGTTATCGTGTCTCTTTACTCAAAACTTTTGATACAAAGATTTCACTTACTGGCAATGTTTAATATGATTAAACCTATAACTACAGTGAAAGTTGAATCTGGTTATAAATTTTAAGATGGCTTGACTTTGTTGCTACTTTTGATTTCAATGATTTTAAAACTTTTGAGCTCATTGTACTTTTGGGTTTACAGTGTAGAATTAACAGAAACTGCATCCTGGTTTCAGTGTGAAGTCAAGATGCATAGAAGTTAATGCCAAATGAGGCAGGTCTGGGACATGGTTTATGACAGGTAAGATGCACCAGCAAAAGGAGACATAATAATAATGTGGTTATCTATAGAGACATAGATTTTGATACAAAATGCGTATGTAAATCCAAGAGAGAGAAAGAAAGAAAGAAAGATTTATGCAAACTAATAGGCAGTGGAGAAGTAAATCACTTCATCAAATGTGAACGTACTAAGTAAATTGGCCATAAAATGAACAAACAGTCCTTTGATGTGGAACAATTTCAACACTAGGTGGCACGTTTTTCATTTAATTTATTTATTTATAAAGTACCTTCCACTGCCAATCAAGGTGCCATACTACCATTTGCTCTCCAATGTGCCCTACTGATAAAAAAATAAATAAAATCAGGCTAATTTTTAGCCTTCTTACATGTTGTTTCCCATAAATATTCTTGCATTAGTCTGGTGTGAGGTACTTTGCATAATTATTTAATCTATTTTTATTTAGTGGCACTTAAGAAAAAGCAGTGGATGCATCCACGTTTTACAATAGGCTGCTACCTTTGAAGTAATGTAAAGAAAAACTGCTTGAGGAAAACAATAAGCCTCAAGATCTATTTACATTTGCTGTTTTTTATGTTTGTGACAAATGTGGCAAACTGAGGATTTCTGAGGATCATTTCAAGTGCATCCACTTGTTTTTCCATAACCAAAAGTATGGTTTCTAGCCAATTATTGGGAACAACTGCTCTACAATACTTGCATCTGTTAATAATATTCTTCCCTGTAATACCTATCTTAATAGCAGTAGATAGGAAGATTAATAATTAGCACTGAACTGTAAATTTCTTACATGCTGCATAGCTGAAAACTAGTAGGTAAAACTGCTTCAACATATAGAATTATTAAAATAATACAGAAACATTTTGCCATACAAACTACTCAAACCACTTGGGTTTCTTCAACCTACACCCCTACTACCTTCTGTTTAATGAGGACAGCGCAGAAGGCTGAAGGGTGTTTTTTAATTTATTTTGCTAGTACTTAAGTGACAATGGCATCTTGAGTAGTTTGGTGCAATTACATGAACTGTGAAACCACTGCTATCAATAGTCGGACCTGCTGCAATAAGATGTCACTTCTTAAATATTAAAATATTCAAAATCAGCAGACAAATCAAACAGAACCGCAACAAAAAAATAAAGCAGCCACAATGAATACAAAACTATCTTTACCCATTGTCAGCAATTGTTTTTTTTTTAAATCTATTTGTGACAACTGTGGCAGAAGTTGGCTTCTGAGGATCTTCCCCAATCCCCTTGCTTGTTTCCATGTACCAGAGCGGGGTTTTAGGCCCATCGTTGGGAAACGCAATTCAATATTACCTGCCTGAACTGCAAGAGACAGCCAGATTTATATCTACCCTTCAGCTGTAATGTTCTTGATTTAGATCAGTAGCGCAGAACAACAAAGCAATGTAAATCCAAAACATATACTCTTAGATCAGTAGCCACAGCAACAAAGCAATGTAAAGCCAAAACATATACTCTAACCAAATACCCAAATAATGTTCACCAAAGAGCGTTAGGGTATATATAATATATATATATATATATATATATATATATATATATATATATATATATATATATATATATATATATATATATATATAAACATGTTAATATCCCAAATCAAAGCAATCTCATCATCTTCTGACCTTGGTATCAAAAATTCACACATGTAATGCACATAAGGATTGGACATGGCTTTTTCTTTTGTGTGACCTGTTTCAGTTTTAATTAGATTCTTGGTCCGAGTGCAGACACGGTTCAGTCCGCCACGGTTCCTCTTCCACCTGAGTGCCTGTCATTTTCGGATGTCATACTCACGTTGCCTTGTCACATCTTTAAATACTCCCCTCAGGATGTAATTAATCCTCTCATTCAGGCACCTGGCATTTCCTACAACCTGAACTCCTCTATTGTTATTGCAGCTTACTGGGGGTTTATGTGTCTGTGCGTGCTTAGCAGTGCTAATGTGCACGGATAATTGTCTCCAAAGGACTTTACCATATTGCTGGGGTGCGTGGCGTTAGAGGCAGCTGTTCAAAACCTCCTTGAGGTCTGTCATCAATTAGAGCACAGTCCTTGAAAGTGTTACCGTTTCAGTTTCACCTTCAGACTGAACTATAGGTAATCAGTCTATATAAATTGCCAAATATAGTCTTAAGTAAGCACCTTTAAAACTGTATTTTCCATTATGGACCATTCTGAAGGTGTTGAAGCTATCCAGGATTAGGTTATTTTCCCAAGGGCACCTTGTGGATTCAATTTGGGATTAAGAACCGGAGTAACTTGTTAGAAAGAGGATGCTACCCGCTGAATACAGGGTCACACGAAGTCCTCCCAAAGCCATCAGCCCTCAGCCAGTTAATCGCCAGCACAGAATTGCAGCGCAAAGCTTAGAATGTATTCCGGCTCCGGTACTTTGTCAAAGTCAGCGGGGGCCATGGTCCGGGCTTGTACTGCAAATGAGACTAATTAGAAACGTACAAAGATGGAGGCACAACGCTGATTGCAAAACACTCAATCCTGGGGTGCTGACTAAAAGCTAGTGTCTCATCCCTGGGGTGTATTCTGAAAGATATATGAATCAATGAGATGTTACAGACTTAGCAGCAAGCGCACACACACAAAAAACGTGTGTTTATGAGCAGAGTATTGAATACTTCTGGAAAAAGACACAATTTCCAGTAAACTGCAAATAAGGAAAATAATAGCTCTTAAGCTTATTTAGAAAAGCCCATGCTGACTCACTCACTCACTCACTCAGACTAAGAATTTTCAATTGCAGTTTCATAACTAAAGGTGGAATTTAATTTACTATGTATATATTCCAAAGTACCATAAATACTTAATTTGTATAAAGAAAAGTCTAATTTTTTTAAAGCAATAAGAAAAAAACTATTAATTTGTTGTTTACAGTGCCACAGTTTGCAGTTATTTTGTACTGAACTGTAATCAGCTCATGGTATTTTGCCCCTAACACTAAGAATAATTACACTCTCAATTTCTTGGCTGACTGCCTTTAATACCCACAGCTGATGTGAGCCTCATCCTCTGCCGCAACAAGTGTTAATAGGTAGAAAAATGCCTGAAGCTTAAATGAATGTGTATCTGTAGAATAAGCAATAAGAATAAGATCTTTTGTCTACTGTATTATACATTATTTTAAATGCTAAATGCACAGGGAGCACGGTGGCGCAGCTGGTAGCGCAGCTCACCTCACAGCTAGAAGGGGTTTGATTCTCGTCGGGGACGCTGTGGGTGTTGAGGGTGTGTTTGTTCCTCCATATCATCGACACCCACACCGTGGGTGGTGTGGGCGAAAGGGCCTTTCTGTGTGGAGTTTGCATGTTCTCCCCATGTTCCCTTGAGTAGCTAACCGGGGTGCCCGAGGGATTGGGGAGGATCTGGCTGGAATAACGTGATCCTTCCACGCGCTACGTCCAGCTGGGGAATCCCCACCCCCTCAGGTGAAAAGAAGGGTTCATCACTCCTCAAAGCATGAAGGAGGCTTGAGCCTAGTGTAGGGCCCTCCTGGTGTTGGCGGAGGGAGAGCAATGCCCAGGACTGGACTTAGGAACGGACACTGGGTGATAATGGGAAAAAAAAAAAACGTGGCATAAAAAAAAAAAAAAATGCTAAAGGCACAAGTAATAATGATTTCAGGAGTCACTGAAATGGATCCATGTTGCTTTAATGTAGTAATTCTATATAGTCTTGAAAAGTAAATACAGGAAAACTTTTTGTATATTGAGACGAAAACCTGACAATGGTATGTGGTAATGTGACAATGTTAAGTCTAGTAGAACATTAATTCATATTTAGCATTTAAAGACATGAATCATGTTGAAGTCTGCCTGTTCCTTGTCCTTTCATCTTCTCCCTCATTTGCCATTTCCCCTCACCCCCCATTAAATCTGTTCCATAATGGATTTTTTTTCTTCATTAAAACAGGTTGCCAATAGTATTCCCTTTACAGAAGGCTAACAAGCTAATACGCTATTTTATTCATTGTTATATTTAATCATTTGAATAAATTGAGAAACCCATATATTAAATAAACATTTTATTTTCATTACTCAAGTTGTTGCCATCAAGGGTGGTGTGACAAGTTGTTAGGATTACAATGAATTTACAGTACCTCCTCACATATTTTAAGGCTGTTTTCAATAGACTTTTTTGCCATTGATAAATAAAAGATTTATTTTAAACTTTTAATATTTTCATAAGGTACTTTTACTGATAGTGATAGGGCGACTGTGACTTAAGAGTTGGGAGTTCGTTTTGTAATTAGAAGGTTGCCGGTTTCAGCTACTGCTCAAACTGTCTCCGTTGTTGTGTCCTTGGGCACTTCACCCGTTAACTACTGGTGGTCGTTAGAGGGCCCGGTGGTGCCATAATGACTCATGACATCGGTGAATGACTGAATGTAGTGCAAAGCGCTCTGGGCTCCGTAGGGACTAAATAAAGCAGGCCATTTTACCACTCACATTTTGTTTGGGGATCTGAAACATTCAATGTGACAAAATTGGAGAACATGGTAATGGAACATTTGTCAGTGTATTTGTATCAGTGTATGTAAGCAAACTTTTCAGATTTTGTTTTTGTTGTGTGTTGATGTTTACGTTTCCACATCAGAATTATATGCTCTTTTGTGTGGTCCATCACATAAAGTTACCAGTAAAATACATGGAAAATTTTGCCACAAGGTAGAATGTGGATATTTAAGAGGTATGACTAATTTTGTAACAAACTTTAAATGCACAACTTAATAATTTTTCAAATAGAGGCCCAATAAGTGACACAGAAGCATGGATATCTTGAATAAAGCACAGGATATTTTTTTTACTTAGTTCCCTTTCGGAAGGAGGAGAACTAAACAACAATTTAGCATGCTGTAAGGTCAGTTTATCAAAATATAAAGGTAAACATGTTCCTGTCTCTGCTTGCATTTTTGAAGTTCTGTGTGCATAATTGAAAATGTACTTAATACACACTGAACCCTGGTGATCATTGCACTTGACTGTGAAAGAACACAGACTACTCAAAGCAAGTAATTATATCCCATTAAAGCTTTCCAAATATCAAGCTTGGGGATTCAAAGAATCCACTTAGCGTAATGAAACCCCTCAGCTGAGGATGTGAAAGTATGAGCTCTGGTCATTGAGCTGAGAGTCTAGAAAACATAATATGAGAATAATAGGAGGTTTATGGGGTAGACACGCCGTTTGAACATCATTTATGTAAATGTCTGCTCTCACTTTAATTGATATTGATCTAATGAAATCTTATTCAAGAATCATCAACGGGTGCAAGTGTTCTCCCAACTTTGTTAGAGAGCACTGAACAGCTACTGATCAAATTTTTAGCAAACCTCTGCCAGTTTAGGACTTTTTTGCCAGATCACTTTTGTTTTGGTTTATAAACTAAAGGCATTTGTTCCCTAATTTGTCATGTAATAGCTCACAGTAATACAGGCAGATAGCTGTGGTCCTAATTAATGTGGGCTAAGACGAACAATACTGTGTAGCTGTTGAATAACAGTAAAGAAGCAGACAACAAAAGGAGCTTTCAAGAACAGTTATAACAACTTGATCCATTATGGACAAATTTCTGCTTTGGTTATTTGCAGGGATTGATTTAGGATTGAGTAGAGCCATTGCTCACATCATTTATTTTTGCATGGTCAAAAAATTGTAGCTGTAAATGTTGCAGCTACTTTTGAGGGGTATACTCTAAATGATGGCATTCCTGTACGTATTCCATGGCACAAGTGTGAAATCCAGTTCCTGTTCTTGTTTTACATGTTAAATGCATATAGCACTTTCTGCATACGTTTACTTTGTTTTGTAGAAGTTTCAGGGGTAGGTTCCCCACCATGACTGCTACTCTCAAATTCCGCGTACATCATCACGTTCAACTTGGCCACCGCATCGGTCTAAAATTGTCACGAGGCCAGCTGTTTTACTACTTACTCATTACAGTCAATGCAAACTAGTCCAGAATTAAAAGATCAGTCATAAAAAAACTTTGCTATTAATACGAGAAAACTTTACTTTTGAACTCAGTACAGACTTATTTATTTCATGAAGCAAAGACTACACGGATGCCGGAGACTAGAACAAGATTTTTTTATTTCAAGGTTAACCTTTTAGCCTGGTAGGCAGGTAGTATGCTGAAGTTGTAGAAACGCTTTTTCCTCAGGGGGCTCAGGCAGGCTGGATACAGCCTACTTTACACAGCTGCTGCCTTTCTTTTGGACTCTGGCACTTCAGTTTACTTCCAAGAGCCCCCCCCCCCCCTTTAAATGACACACGCACATGTAGGGACCTGGCGGTGGGAGATGGGGGGTGCCCGGCAGTATTCCCATGTCCCACCGCTCTGTTTTAAGTGCACATTAGAACAACATGCAACAACACCACAATTGAGCGGGGGGAGAGAGGCTGGGGGTCTTTCCACACCCCTGTTCGTTGAACCATCAGGGGTTGGAGCCCAAGTGGAATATCAGGCCGTATGGTCGGGGACCTGAGCTGGTGGGCTACTCTTGCCGGGGTGGGGGCCTTGGCGGTCTGCTTGTCCCCGTCTCCCGGGTGCAGGGCAGGGTGCTCTATTGGGGCGTCTGGGCCTGGGAGTATAGAGTATGTATGGGGTGTATGAATGAGTGTACAGCGTCCTTTTTTCGTGTGTCCTGTATTTGTGGGAATTTGTGCGCATGAGAGGGAGGGTACGTATGAGTGTCTCTGTCTGTCGATGTCTACTTGTCAGGTTAGGTGTTTGGCTGCCCTCTGGCCTGGTGCATCTTCTTTCCCTCCGTCACTCCCCGTCGGTGATGGAAGCTTCTGCCAGCTGCTCGATGATGGTTCTCGATGCCTGGGTCCTGGGCAATGCCTGGCTGGTCCTGGGTAGGCCGGTGTGTCGGGCGGCGGCTGTTGCAAGGAAGGTTGGTCCTGTTCGGTGGGTCGTTGGGGACCGTGTCTGGCGCCCAGGTCTCCTGCCGGTTCTTTGAGTTCTGCTGTCTGATCGGTTCATTTGGGGGGGCTGTCCAGCATTGGCTGGACCCCTTATCTCGGCGCTCTGCGTAGGGCGGGATCTGGCCCCGGGGGCATGTAGATCTGGATGTTCAGGTGCTGGCTGGGCGCGACCTGTGGAGGGTGTACATCCGCTGCGGTTTTTACTGTGGATCCCTGGCGTGTGTGTGTGTGTGACGGGGGGTAGGATATGTTGGCGGTGGGGATTGGCTCGGGGTGGCGGCGGCGTATGTTGGCCGGCTGCGATTCTGTGCTCTGAGGGACTCTGGACGCATGCGTCTCCTGCCTCATTCATGTCTGCGTCGATTCCTGTAGGACTGATTGACGGTTCCTTACACCAGCTATCAATCACTTGCATGGGGAAACCTTATTCACACCTGCATGCTTGCACACACACATAGTGTGGAGACATTGGTGACTACGGACATACCTTGAGCTGAGGTTATCGTCATTAGTTAGTTGTTACCAGGAGCTTACCAGAAACATTAGTATTGTGTTCATTAATCCATGCTTGTGTGTATTGAATGTGTAATTCTTAGTTTATATTACTGGATCTGAACTATTATTGTTGTTCTGTTCAGTTCGTTGTTTTTGTTTGTTTTGTTTTACCGCTTCTCTGCCGTCTGGCAGGGGTGCAGGACTGGGATGTTTTCTAGTGTTCTTTGTTTGCCTCCCTGTCTTGTGTCGTCGGTTCGCGCTTCTAATGGTCCTGTTTCTCTTCTTCACCTTCTTCCTTTCTTCCTTCTTGTCTCGGTTTTGTGTCCATGACTTCAGGAAATTGAACCCACAGTAATTACTAATAAATATTTTTCATACATATACATCAAGTGGAGTATTACAGCAAAGCTGCTTGGGAAAGTAAATCTGCTGGGCTTGTAGTTGGTACTCAGACACCAATTCTGAGTAGCAAACTGCTAGACAGGACACGTTAAAAATATATCTATATTTTTTTTTATCTTAAAAAAGAGACCCCCCCCATCCACCCTTCAAAGGTAAAAGTCAGATTCAAGCCTTTTCAGAAAAACATCCAGGGCTTAAAGGAACTATACATGAGTTTAACGACCAATAACTATTTATAAATTTAAAATATCTTGTTCATACATTCTCCAGCAATGCCCTGATCAGTAGAATGACCTCTGGCCTTTACACCGTGGTTGCCTTGAAATGCCTGTAAATTCACTTAAATAGAAACGAAAAAGCAGATTTCCAGAGTACTTTTCAGGGGCTGCGTAATGGCGTCATGCGCATTCGCCATTTCCATCATAAACAACCGCGAAGAGAGAGGTATCTGAAGGATGGATTCAGCAGAGCATAACAAGAGAGCGGCTTCAGGCCACAGCAAAACTCCAGCCCAGACCCCAACCAAAGTTACACAACAGTAAAATGTCTTACCTCAGCTGAAGTCATGCCCGCAAATCTGTAAATTGTCCAGGATGGGACTGACTCAGTTGTTATCTCTCTTCGTTCCTGAGTGAGCCCTTACACAGCATGAGTGAGCCTAATGCTCGAACTTACCATTCAGATGTGTTTGGCCTGAGGGGGCACTCATGAGCACAACATTTTCAAACTTCACATAGTCCCTTTAAGCCTAAGCAGACCCCCACCCCCCAACTCCGCCCCCGGTTAATTGTAATTAAAAAAAGTATTATCAGTCAGTGTACACCCTGCCTCTTGCCCAATGATCATTAGAGATAGGAACACACAAGCCTGCCACCCAGCAAGAATAAGCGAGCACAGGTGATCTAGGTGTGGGTGTATGGATGGATTGCCAGATAAAAATGACCAGATTCAGCTTCATCTCATTCCCATTTCATAATAGAGGGGAGAATTGTGGTTTTCAAAATCCAGACAAGTTTGAAACTGTTAAACCAGTCTAGCACGGTAGTTGAAGATGTGAAGCAGTAAACTGGAACTTTCCGAGTCATGTCGAGGAATGAAGACAAGACTGGTAATCACTGATAATTCAAAGATTTGATTGTATTTAATTTAAAAGCTTGTATTAGCATTAGAGCACTAGAATTCCCTTAAGCATTTATTTTATTTTAATTTTTTTATACAGGTGCTGCTTTTTCATCCTCATTCTCTTCAGCCACACCTGATGATGTTATCATTCTCATCTTTAAAATATGTGAATCTTAAGAAGAAGAAGAAGAAGAAGAAGCCACTTTTAAAGGAAGGCAACCTAGAAGCACACTCCAAAGAGATTATAAGGAACAAGTGCAGTGGACATTGTTATTAAATCCAGCATGGAAGTTATTACTCCTGAATTGGCATTGTTTATGTACTTTGCCAGTCTTCTGGTTAAAGATTTCTAAGATAACCTTTATTTTTTTCTAAATGAAGCTATTGCTCAGTGTCTCCTGCAACAGTGTGCAAGAACTAGATGTCTGACAGATGGTCAAAATCATAACAGCTGTGAAGACAGAGCCACAGGGGTTAAAATAATACACATAGGCTACACATAAACATTTTAGAGTTCAATCATATTTAATTATGTTATCCATGACCAGTTTAGGGACTCCAGTTTAGGTTGATCATACATCAGGACATTCCCACTAAAGCTCAAAAGTGATGTATACACAGTGGGTGGTTGCTGTGTATCCATATCTGTAGGGCTCATTTTCAAAAGATGGATATGCAACAGGGTCCTTGCAACATTATGCATACATAATTGCCTTTAGAAATATGTATGGAATATTCTGTCTGCATGCATTAAATTACATAGGAGCAAATACTATAATCCAGGTAAGGGTTCATGATACCTTGCATAAGACCATTCTGTTTCAGAATGTGGCAGCATGTAACGAGTGGAGGAGTCATGTAAATGCAGAAATGAGCTTGTCTGGTGAGTCAGAAAACCAGCTGGTCCAATTGTTGGATTCTATCATACTATTGAGTAAAAATAAATAAATTGCGGTCAGTGTGAGATGGACAGGGATCTATGGGAGGGGGGCGGGACTTAAGAATAATAATAAATGTTTTGAAACATTAGCTTTTTATCATAGAATTGAACCCTATGATCATTTTAAAATGTTCTTAAACTTTGCTACATAAATATATTCTCAGGACAGCAACTTTAATTAAACAGAGTTCTATTGAAAGAGGGAGAAACAAAATTTCCTGTGATTGTAGGCAGGCTTTTTACAGCTTTAATTTGATGTTTGTTCAGTCTTTTTATTTTATGACTACAAAATCCTAATGCCAACACACTGCAAATATATTTATTTTATCGTGATACACAATGTTTTTATTTAATATATATATATTTCTTTCAGTGTTATTTATGGCTTAATGAAGGTTTAATGTGAAAATGATTGGTTATGGAAGAGTTAGTTTTGTAAAGCATCCTTCTTATTTCAGTTTTAGAGCATGAAAAATAGAGATAAAAGTGTCCCTGCATTGCATAGCTTTTTCCAAGTCCATGATTTGGAACTAAAGTTATAAAGATGCAAAACCATGTGTGGACATGTTGCTTATAGGCAGAGGACGAAATCAAATACTATGGGATGGCCTCTATTTTTCTGTTTCCTTGCAAGACCGCTTTGCATGAGTTTTGCAAAGTCTCGGCAGGGCAGTGGCTAATGAGCCGGATATTAAGCTGTAGCGAGGACTGCAGCTGCACTTTCTCTGAATAATACGCCCTACAAGTCAACAAACTTCCTCACAAATTATGTAGCACCATTTTCTAAGCCGTTTTTTACAGACATGTCTTGCTTGCACTTTCCTATTTATGGTTGCTGAATTGTCGTTATTTGCGCATTTATTTTGAGTTTAAAATTTAATATATTATATAGTGATAAAGCTGCTTTTATGTTGTTTTCTTTTTAGCTTACTGCTTACAGTTCTTCCAAAACTTCCAATATCTTTTAAACTTCTTCACATTTCATAAAATCAAAAACCACAAACATTGAGGTATTTGATGGGTATTTTGAAAGAAAGACCAACACAAAGTAACACCTAATTGTAAAGTAGGAAGAAAATGAATGTTAACTAGTTTCTTTCTGGGTTTCTTTCAGCCAAGAGTGAATTTTAGGATCAAGAGTATAAGGGTGCTGACGTATTTGCTGTATTTTTTTTTTATTTAAGCATTGCATCTTAAGCCAGTAATGCATTACTCTATTACTATTTTCTAGCTTTTAAACACAAAAAGCATATTAAAAAATCAAATAATTATCCAACTTTAGGGGGTGCTTTGACTCAAAGCACCACCAGAAATAGACTAAAAACACCTATGCTTTCAGCTATTTTTTTCCTGCCACTCTTGTAGTGAGGCCAGATCATGGAGTACACAACTATGTTTTCTTGTTCATAGATGCTTGCACCTGAGCACCCCAGATTTAAAATGGACCTCTTAGCTGTTTTTTTGATGAATGTGTTAATTTCCTGGTCTGTCAGGTTGGATGGAAGCCTATGGCTTGGTCGATTTGCAGTTGCACCAAACTCTTAAAATTTTCCAAATTTAATGAATCTATGTTGGATGTTCAAAGCCTGTGATACTGTTTTATATCCTGAATTTGCTTTACATTTCTCCATTGTTCTCCTTAAACTGTCTGATGTGTTCTTTTGAGTTCATGATGCTGTTTGTTCTCTACTGTTCTCCAATAAACCTCTTAGGCTGCATTTATAATGAGATTACTTCAGTAATAAAGTGTTTAACTTCTGAAAGTGACTAATTGCATTTTATTTGATGGTACGCTACGCAGATTTTCTTTAAGCTTTGTGGCCCTAGTGGCCTTTATTTGAAAGTGGAACGCTTAGAAACGGGGAGGACTAAGGCCTCCATACATGGGGCGCCCATTCTTCCAACTATTACGCCATACGACACACCAAGGTAGACAGATTTCAAAGGTTTAAATACATGTGCATGTCGTTGACATTTATGATTTATGATGTTTTGTGACAAAAAGGAAAAGAATTTTGACTATGCATAGTTCATCTAAAAATCTTTTTGAATGGGTCCAAACAAGTAAGTTGTGCATGTTAATTATGTATCTGTATTCTCTATGATGCTCCCCCTGTTACACATATGTTGAGTGTACTGGGGGAAAGGATGTAAGATTTATGCTGGGCGTACACCAAAGGATTTTCACAGTCTCAGAGTAAAGACTGGTCATCTTTGGAAATCTTGTTGAAGTCTAAGCACGCTCCCATTGTCTTGATCGTTAAATGTAAGGTGATAATCTGCAGCTGGCGACCTGATTTATGCCAGTCTTTCTATAGTCTTTTGAATCAAACAATGTTTGATATTATCGCAAGTCCTAGTTTAGTCGTAGTGAGGTAAAACAACCAGCGACTAATAAAGCCATTCTCACACAAGCGGAAGCATGGAGCTACAGAGCCCGGCAGTACCCTCAGTTTATTAAACCGTGCACATGGAGTTGTAATCTGTTCCCTCCGTTTATTCAACTGTGTGACTGTGTTAGGGGTCCTGTCCGCTTGATATTGTATCCTTGCTGTATGGAGTTGTACTTTGCAGCTATGGCACAGTGGTTAATGCGCAAGATTACAATCTCAATAATGGTGGGTTTGAATCCAGTTCATGACATTGTTTTGCATCTTGCCACACGTCATTCTTTTTGACTCCTGCTAGAAATTAGGCTATACATAGGTGTCATATTTATAAATACCAGTTTTGTAGCCACCTATGGAGCCTGGCAGGGTCAATACACAACAAATACAATATTGAACTTGCACTGCTGAAAGATTGCCTAAAAATAGGCCATAAATTACAAAGTGTAATTACCTTTTGGTTAGAAAAACTGTAATAACCTTGCCCCCTGGAATACAGGCACAAACCAGCGCTATCTGTGCATCTAAATGGGTTAAGTGTACAACATAAACACCTTGCATCAAAAATATCAGTTAACCAGTTACTTGTTGATACAGTACCCACTTTAAATTCAAGTCTGTACCTATTTGTGGCTAAAAGTTCAGTTCTCTACACAGTCCGTGAGTGCGTCCAAGTGGTCAAAAAAAAAAAGCTAATTTAATCACAAAACAGGTTCAACTACTTTGCCAGGTTCTTGACACTAAAGATCAGCATGTTGAGTAAAGTAAATCTACATGAGTGCAGAAAGATCGTCTGCATAATGTAGAATGATATTAATTAACCGTATTATCGGGTCATTAACGTAACGATTGGATGTTGGCTGCATACATTTGGTTGTGTTTACCTGTGCTATGTGTGGTATATGTGGTGTCTTTCTGTCACACTAATCAAACAGAACTTTAACAATTCTATTGTAGCTTGACTTTGCTTGTGATCAAATTACAAAAGCTTAAGAATACAAGGCATATGAAGAGAATACAAGAATGCTGTTTACTCCAGGATTTTTCTCTTCAGACACCCATAACATGCAGAAAAAGATTGTGGAGGGGGTGTACACAACAATAGACTGTCATCTGATTGATAAATTGAACGACAGCAAAACTTTGGGCAAAAGTCCAATTTTTACTTCTCCGTCACTCTAGGTGTGAAGACACGCAACACCATCATCCATTGGCGCAAGGGAAGTCCGTCACTCACGAAATGACAAAGGGAATAGAGCCCTTTTTTTTCATATCATATCATTCGAATGCAATGGAGAACACACGTCTGAGATTGGTCAGCCCATCATCAGTCCAAGATCATTTCACCAGAACGGTGCTCTAAAGTCGATGTATTCAATTCAGCTTTTGGGCACTAGATGTTTTATAATGCAAGGCCAGTTTATCTAATATGGTTTATGGGCAATTTTAAACATAAACAGGTATAAAGAAAAAAAACAGCCTGCTGCTTTCCTTTACACACATCTGTGTTGTATTCTATGAGCTAGACTTCAAATAAAAAGTTTTCCAGCTCAATCAATACACACTTTCTCTCAGCCATTGCTTCTTCACTGTACTGAGCAGGTATTGTAGATTAATTCTTAAAAGATCTAAGGTCCAGTTTGTCTGTTGATCAGTTATATATACATGTTTTGTATTTAATAGCATTAAAGATTAACTTTTTTAAATGTAAGACACACATTCATGTTGCATTGTTACTTTGTGATGGGAGGATGAAACATTTTTTTCAGAAAGTCTGGGCAGTATGTAAATTGTTTATATCTTGGTTTTTAAAAGTCAAAATGTATCATCAAACAAGAGCCTGATTTTCCATGAAATAGCTAATTTCCCTTTAAAGGTCTGCAAGTGTGTGGATTCTACCCCATCTCACTACCATTGTCGCAAGTGTGACAATGTGTTATTTAAACTGGCCATATCTACAGATGTTCAATTTTCAAATAGTGGGTAAAGTGTGAGCTTGAAAAGTTTATGTTTTAGTTATTGTTTGTAACACATTATGATGTCTGAAAATACTTTGTTTTCTAACCAAAAACAATTGTTTTTTGGGGACACTGATTTCATGAAAAAGCAAAGATTAACTATTGATGCCGATACTTTGTTGTGTTCTAATACAGTAAGGCACAAAGTATATGGCAGCCACAGACTGTGCAAGTTGTGAAAGGTCTTTAATGTTCATCATCGGTAAACTTCAGCTGCACTAGACAGAATTGAAAAAAAATATGAAATCACATTGTAAGATTTTTTAAAGAATTTATTTGTATGGTGCAGTACATAATTGTTTGGTCAATAACAAAAATTCCCCTCAATACATTGTAATGTAACCTTGGTTAGCAATGACAGAGGTCAAACGTTTCCTGTGGTCCAGGGTTGTCAAACTTAATGTCAATTGGGGCCATGTCTAGATTACGAATGTTCTCAAAGGGCCGGTTGTTTTAGAATGTTTTAATAAAAAAAAGTTTTAAATATATCATAGCTTTCTCTTCATTCGATGAGTTAAAAAAGACACGTTTAACATCTTTTCATACCAATGTAATTGTAATACACATTAAATCCAAATTGACTTGATTGATTAAATACTATTTAAAGACACAACTTTTATCTTTAACTTCTAATTATGTCGCCCCGTAGAGTTGAGAGGGCCTCATAAAAGGGTATGGACGGCCGGATTTGAGAAATATGCTGTAGTTCATCACCAGGTTTGCACACACTGTAACTGGTATTTTGGCCCATGTTTTTATGCAGACCTTCTCTAGAGCTGTGATGTTTTGGGAATCTGACTGGACAACACTGACTTTCAACTCCCTCCACAAATCCTCTATCAAAGCTGAGGACTGTAGACTTGTTAGGCCACTCCAAAATATTGAAATGTTTTTACACCACTCCTTTGTTTCCCAGTGTGTTTGGGATCATTTTCATACTGGAATAGCCAGCCTTTTTACATTTTTAATGCTATTACAGGTGGAAGAAGGTTTTTGCCCAAAATCTCATGATACATGCTGCCATTCAGCCCTTCCTTAAAACGGATCAGTTGTCCTGTCCTCTTTGCAGCCCCAAAGCATTATGTTTCCAACCACATTCCTCACCCCCCTCTTATACTAAATACTTCTATTTTTGTCTCATCTGACCACATGGTATCCTCCCAGTCCTTATCTGGATCATCCAGATGGTTTCTTGCAAAGTTTGGACAGTGCTGAACGTGTCCTATCTCAACCTTGTGCACTGCAGGATTTTAATCATTGACGTTACTAGTATGTTACGAGTTAGAAATAATCACCCTTGTCACTCTGGTCCCAGCTCTCTTTAGGTCATTGACCAGTTCCACCTGTGCTCTTCTGGGCTGTTTGCTCATCATTCTCAAGCTAATGTGTACCCCATAAAATGAGATGCTGCATGGAGCCCCAGGTTGAGGGAGATTGTCAGTAATCTTGTATTTAATCAATGTTCTAGTATTTGCTCCAACAACTGATCTCTTCTCACCAGGTTGCTTGCCTATTGTAGATTGGATCATCCCATATCTTAAGCAGATATAAAATCTTACTCCTGGTGTCCCCAGACAGCTCTCTGGTCTTAGCCATGGTAGAGGTTAGAGTCGGAGTGTTTCAATATGTAGACGGGTGTATTTGATACATATAGGGTCAAACAGTTGGTATTAATACAAGTAACGAGTAGAAGATAGAAGGGCTTCTTAAAGAAGGAGTAACAGCTCTGTGAAGCCCAATTCATCCTTGTTTGTAGGCGTTAAATACTTGTTTTATGTACCATTACACATACAAATGTTTCAAAGTCATACCATGTGCTTTCCTGGATATTTTCTTTACATTCTGTCTATAATGTTTAAAGTGTACCTGTTATGAAAAAAAAATCTTGCATTACAAAAATCTCTCATCTTTTTAATGGGAAAACCTGCACAATTGGGGCTGGCAAAAACATTTTTTTTGCCCAACTTTATATTTTGTATATAGGTAATAGGGCTGGGCGATATGGCCTTAAATCAGTAGCACAGTATATTGAGTAGTTTACCTCGATAAAGGTAAATGGACAATAACTACTGAAATGTTATAAGGTTTGTCCTTTTGCATATGTTTGATACATATGCAAAAGGACAGAGACAGAGCCAACCACACAGACGAGGTGAGGAAGCAATTGTAACTGTGAGTGAAATCAGTGATTTATTTAGTGTAGTCGTTCATTTCAGAGATAAATATATTTTTGCATTTACTTCTAAGCGCAAGTATGATCAGTCAGTGGTGGCTTTGAGCTTGTGTTCCAACAATCCAAGTGTTTTTATTCATTTGAAAAACAAGTGTTTTTGCTCGTGATAATGATGAAAAGAAGTATGGACAACCCTGAGCATCCTCTTCATGAGACTATCCTACAGCACCAGAGTATCTTCAGTTGGAAGCTTCTTCAGGTCCACTACAACACAGACCACTACAAGAAATCCTTCCAACCTATGGAATTCGTGATCCACAACAAACCCTTGAAGAATCAATTAGTTATGAGCTACAACAACAACAAAAATTTCCCTCTGGGATCAATAAAGTATTTTTGAATTGAATTGCTGTTCCACTCAATTTAAGCATTCAAGTCACACTGTAAGTGATGCAGAAGTATGGTGAAACCATTGTATCATCTAATGAACCAACAAAAAACAAAATAAAAAAATCTTCTTTGAAGTGAGGATGTTCAAAGAGCCCCTGGGGCCATTTAAACCATAAGGAATCCATCTTGGAGCACCACGATGAGAATGGTACAGGTACAACTGTAACTCTTTCCAAACGGATAGATGTAAGACTCTGTTTTCTTCATGTATTCTTGAATTTCTGCACATCTGGTCAAGATGTATGGCCTTTTTTTTGGATCATTAGGTCTACTTCGTGTTGTCAGGTTCTATTTAATTCTACAGGCCTGGCAATAATCTGGCATTGATATTTATATCGATTCCATATATATATATATATATATATATATATATATATATATATATATATGGAATCCAACACTGGAGTACATTGCAGCACTTTCTTTTCTGAGCCTACTTGACATTAATGCGAGCACAAACAGAGATATCTACGCGGTCTGACATTTACTGTAATTGTGTCCTGACGTTGGATGAAATTACACCTACCTGTCTTTGGCTCCACCGAGAAGTACGGCTGTCCGTGGACGATGCTGTAGACCACCCGGGCGCTGTTCCCGTAGGTTGGGTCATCTGCATCTGTGGCTGCCACTTGCACCACCATGGTTCCTGTGGGCAGACGGCCACTCATTAGTTTCCAAGACAACATTCAAGGACCAATTCATGCAGAGCTAAAAGTGGAAATAGTCATATCAGCTCAGTGTGTGACAAATGTGACTTGAAAAGGAAGTGAGGAGAGGGATGAAAATGTAACTTCTGAGGCACTAAATAATCTCATTAGTCATTGTCTTCACACTGTCTTCTTTCATTGAGACTGGTGATTACTATGAATTTGTATATTGCTTCATCCAAATTGCCTGACCGAGTTTAAAACACTTATTCGCGTAACATAAATGAACAAAAAGAAAACCCTGTTATTGCTACAAATTCACAGATAAACTGAAACAGAATTGAGTCCAATTGAGACTTTTACCCATTCGCTTTGCTCAGATCACTAAGCAACCCTTCTTTTTTTTTCATTTTAATCAGTCTGAGTCAAGAACAAAGTACATTTTAAAAAGTTAAACTCTCTGGGGCTCTGGACAAGTCAAATATGTCCTCTGGCAATGTTAGAAGGCTGTATTTTTCATCTTGCTCCAATCAGGCTAAATAAAAATCTATTAGGGGTTTCAGCCACAATTAGAAATAAATACTCCAGTATTTAAACTATAATACCACACTTGCACCGGTTGTGTCACATTCAACAGAGTTAGGGTGGAAAAATTGTTCCTGGAGAGTTTATTGTTCTGCAGAGGGAAAATTGTAGCTGTGAAGTTCAAATTATATCTTAAAGCAAGGAGAAGATTGCAGCCACAGGGTGCAAACATCTGAAGTGTTTTTCTTTGCTTGTTTAGGGTGTTTTTTCAAAATGTTATCAATTTTTTACAGAGAAGAGAAGGAAATGTTTTGTGCTTTTGGTATTAAAATGAGTGAGTTGTGCTGCTGTTTGTAAAAGGAAGTATGCTTTTGAACACTATAATTTTACCCAACTTTGTATTTGGTGCAGGTTTAAAACACAAAACTCAAAATTGAACTGAAAATGTAGTTCATGATGAGACAAGACGGAGGAATGAAGATTTTCTATTTTCTTGCTTTTCTTGTAAGGGTGGCTAATGCTTTGAATATTTTGAAATACCATTTATTTACAGATGAGCAGAAATAATGAGACAGTTATCATTGTCCTTTAAATTCTTTCACTTTTTACAAATTTTGCCATTTTAGCTGCGTTTTTGTTTTGTTTTTTATGTTCTGTTTTATTGTAGGTTTGTGTTTAATTTATATTTATACAGGACTTTGACAGTTCAGGTTTTGTTATATGCTTGTGGCGCTTATCAAATAAACTAGCCTTTGGCTAACAAAGAAAACATGAATTGGATGAACAAAGGGTTAACAGAAACTATATTTAGCTTTTGCCTGTCACTACTGAAACTCTCCGATCAGCGGTTCAGAGCCAAGATCAAAGCAAAAATAACACGCGATCAATCAAACTCAGCTGAAAACTAAAAAGAAACAGTACATTTCAAATACAGATTTGATTTATGAACGTTTATGAAAATTTATGAACGTTTATGCAACTGTTACTTCAGGCGTCCAGTCAGGCTGTGAGAGAGCTGCAGTGGGTATGATTGAGTGATTTTTCACCCAATCGAGATGGTGGTTTGTCAGAGTCCAGCCCTCCTGGGAGGGAGCAGGGCTCTTTTGATTTGCAAAATGTAGGGAGTGAGAGAGAGAGAGACAGTGTGCCGGTGTGATTCGGCTGGGGGGAAGAGTCTCTGGTAGAATCTGTTCCGCTCTGGAACGGAAGGCAACCAGCGCAAATGGAATGCTGGCGTCATTTATCGTGGAACCCTCATATCCTTTCATATATTCATGGGTCAGAACCAACAAGTTTTTTTCACCTCTATTACAAAAGACTTCTTCAGTTCTAAACATGGAATCAATCAATCAATGAATCAGTCAGTCAATCTTTATTTATATAACTGTAAGCATTATGTTACGACCAAAAATCACAGAACAATAAAATCAGAAATTATGGGTTCTACATACAGTTTTTATTCAGTCAGTCAATTATCCTTTTATAGAAGTGCATCAAACCACATTTCAATACACCCAAATCAGAAAGTAAAGTTTTTAAAATCATCCACATCAAGAAGTAAATTTCAAATATTAAATAGACTCATTTCGCTGAAGATCATATATTTCAATTGTTTTACTGCTATTATGTTTGTAGATTGGATTATAGTGTTGGTTTTCGATATTGGCTTTTTTTTTTACCGATGTCTATTATACAGATATACTCTAAATCGTACTTTTCGATAATTATATTACCTAATCCTGCCAATAGACGTCTACCTAAACATTCCGTGTTGGCTCAGAAATGCAAAAGCCAGAGGATATATTGTGGGTTTTGCCAAAAAGAAAAATATTAAAAACCATACATTGGATCTGTCATGTTTTGACATTTTGAGTGAACGAAAGCAGAGGATGAGTCTGCTTCATATGTGACTAGTATGAAATTAAGGTATAAACGTTGTGCCATTAGAAGAGTCAAAACATATACTGATTTTTTCCGATATAAAATTTTAAAGCCAAAATTGTCAGATAATATTTTTAGGGCCGATAATATTGGATACTCCTAGCCTATAGCTAATTAAAAACCAAACTGCAGTTCCTCCCAAAAATATTGATATTTTACTAAAATATTATTTAACAATAAGACAGAAAGTAGTCCTGTGATTAAATATAGAAGAAAGAAAAGATTTATTACCTACAGACAATACTGGAAAAGGTAACAGAAATGCTGTCCGAGATTACTACCTCCAGGTCAAAACTGACACTGAATACTTCTTTAAAAAATCAAGATACAGTGCCTGCCCCTGTAATCATGTCCTGACATTTCTTGTAAATCTACAATTTTCTACCAGGGATCTAAAGAAGGAAATCTCTTCTTAAACTCAACTGTTCACACACCCACTGACAACTGATAAATGTTTTGTCTTCATGCAGCACAGCATTGTCCTCTTCCACACTTCCTTTAAAACAGAATAAAGAACATGAGACTTTTTTTTCCTCCTCGTTATACCTGACTCATGTAAATTAAACTGACAGCTATTGGCTCAGAAAGCGAAGCATAGAGACATTTTCCCGGCAAAAGCATAATCAGCAAAAATCAGTGCCATTCAATTTCAGTAACACATTCATTTTGGTATAAATGAGCTTTTCTTTTTCCAACTGGGCTCGTTTAATCTGCATGAAGAAAGTAATTTCGGGTCACAGAATGTATATATATATATATATATATATATATATATATATATATATATGTATCTACTAATGTGGAGGAAAATCTATTTAATAAACTCTGACATTTTGACAAACAACAGTGATGGTTCAGGATATTTTTTTGCCGCGTTAGACTAGACGTCAGTGCTACACCAACAGCTGACGCCTATAGGCAGTCTCAAACTTGCCAGCAGTGAAATCATCAACACCAGATATTGTTAAAAGAACCTTGAAAAAAAAAAGACATTCTAAGAGAGCTAGGCCTTTTCCATCCTGTCATGAAAGTACAGTACTGTGGAAAAGTATATGCCCCTCATTTTTGATACACCTTAAAGACTCAGATCATCATACAAACTTTAATGTTGGACAAACATAGTTATCACGCCCTTGTCAAATGATGACCTAACTGTCAGCAGTGACAGCTTTTTGGATAACATTTACAAATTAACCTATTTCAATGTCTAGGAGTGTACGGCCCTGTCGATTCGATTAGTATGTGTGACGAACGAATACAGCTGTTTTCTACCTGAAAACATGCAGAATGTTACATGTAGAACTAAGAGCGCAGTGCAATGTTTCACAGTGCAACCTTGAAAAGCAACATCAAAAAACCCAGAAATGACTCTCAGCTATCACAAAACTGTTATTGGGGAACATTAATGGCTTCTCATGCAGCTATACTAGTAAAAGAAGGATGGACCGAACCAACATTTAGTCAGCAAACACATCTTTCAATAGCAAAAAGGAACATAAAACGTTCTGCACTGAACTGAAAAAATTCACCTGAAACTAGGTCAATTTAAATGTGAACATCACTGATACTGGGGAAAAAATAACTGATGTCCATATGACTATATGTTGCATCCGACCAGCCCATACTCCTTATATACAGTCGTAAATAAAGGGATTTTCCCAACAGCTGTCAAACTTTTTCAAGTTTATGAACATAACAAAATAAAATTAATTTGAGGAATTTAGGGGGAAAAAGTTGTTTTTTTTGTTTTGTTTTTAAACACTGATCAAAGAAAGAAAAGAGAAAAAGTCCTATGTATATACCTTTTTTTTCAATAAAATATTCCAAAAACGTATGATAGCATCAATTTACAAACTGACATACATACCAAACCGCAATTTTTGTCTATAACCCGTTATTACACCCTTATCAGTATTTAATGGCCTCAGTTAAACTCAATATTCATGATTCAACTTTAGGAAAAAGACTTGGCAACTTTATACAGGTGTATGTGGGGAGCCTGCTGCTCTTCACAGTGCTAACCAATGTTGGGAGTAACGGTGTTTAAGTATAACAGCATTACTAACTGTGTTATTTTTTAGGTAACGGAATAATCAAATTAATTACTTTTCCTATCATTGCAAAGCCGTTGCCGTTACTGAAGATGTAAAGTGGTGAAATACTACAACGTGGTTGAATGAAGTGCAGCGGTCTCAGGCTTTCTGACTACCACACTTCAGCTGCAGGGAGCGACAGCAGGTGTCTGTATTCTGTAAGACTGCGGTGAAGTTAGTTTTTAGTTGGATACTCAATGGACATTAGTTTTATTAAAGCGGAGACTCCATTTAATTTCCTCTTCTTAGTATTTTTCAGAACCAGAAATGTAGTTTAGAAGGTCTAGAATGTCCATTTGAAAATGCTCTAAACAGTATGCTTCAGGCAAAATAATATACTATAATATAATATATGTATATATATTTATATAATATGTTACACAGTTACTTCTTTAAGTCAAAAGTCACATTTCCTTGTAGCATGTTTCCCCCGTTAAATAAATTACTATTTAACTCATATCAACTGATCCTAATCTAGATATAATAAGTTCCTTGTTTCTGTTTCGTTCATTCTTTCTCATTGCACTAACCTTCTTTTGAATGTTATAAAGCCACCTACCAGAACGTCTTTCCCATTGTTTCAGCAATCTTTTCTTGACCTTTTGAGGCAGTTTTTTTTTTCTGTTTTATGGGTGTTTTTGTTTTGACATATCTGAGCAAACTCGTATTTCACACTGGTTGTATGTGGATTGAATGATGGAGGAGACAAATTAAGACTGCCACATTACTGATGATGTCTCACACGTCAGTGTGACGCACTGACGACATTAATATGCACATCAGCATGTGATGTAATTTGGCGACGTTTAGTGTCTTTCCGGATCAAATTCAGCTTTTAGAGACAGACACAACACTGGAGCCCAGACCAGCAAGATTAGAATAACATTGATGCAAGTCTTCTTGCTGCCCAAAAATAACAAATCAGGCCATCAAAAGGGAAGAAAAAGAATAAACGCAGAATGAGGGGAGACCTCACCTCGATAGGTGAAGTAGTTTGCCTGTTGTTATGCAAAGTCCAATTAAATATAATTTTTGGAGTCTAAACGTGTTAAATCTTTCGCTTAACTAGTTGCCAACCAAGCTTTGTGGATATAAGCATAAACACAACTAAACTATGGGCCAGCTAACGTTTAGTTGTCAACTTCATATACCTGAATAAGCACGGTCCATTGTGGTTTATTCGGCTTTGTTAGACAATTGAATTAGCCTGCTAGCAGGTACATTTGCTAACTAATAACCATGAGATGTAGCTTAATGTGTTAAGCATATGAGAATAAGTTGGCCAAATTCATCAGTTCAGGGGGTGAATGAGTGAAATATTTATCAATACATTCAGATCTGATTGCTGCATAAATGCATTCTTTAAATGCCACCTTTTTACTCATATTCCTATTGTGGCCCACTGACATTGAGAGTGTCCAAGGCCCAGAATTTGGTGCTAAGCCCCTGACAGTACTAACAACATTAAGTTTGCCATCTACAATTGCTAGTTGAGCCAACTGGTCCAGTGGCATAATGACAACAGTCTGATCCTTAATGTGGGGAAGACCAGTGATTTTTGACACAGCATCTCCACTGCTACTATTGTGAAAAGGGACCAACAAGACCACATTACTGGCCTAGAAGGCTGTGACACATTTCTACTTCTTCTGCAAACTGAGGAGAACAGATACCCGCACACTTGCCAAAGACTATAATAAACACAAGCCGGCAGGATCATCCGCTCCACTCTTCCCACCTCCACAGAGATTTTTTTTTTACATCCTTCTCACACAAAGAGCTATCAGCATTGCTCCTTACCCCCCACTTTGGCCTTGTACCTTTAGATGGAAGTTACCAGAGTCATTCGGTCCAGAACACTCCTGAACACCTATATCTATCAGGCTGTCAGGAAGCTGAAATTTGTACACTACCATTCCATTGTGACCCCTATATCTGGAATTTAACTGCAATGTTACGGTTGGTTTAATTGTATACTTAATTGTATTGCTTAATCTGTTAAATTGTTATGAGAGAGTTCTTCAAACCGTATCTAAACTGCCTGTATTTCCTGTATATACTGTGACATGACAAATAATGAGAAATAAGGAACGCATAGGAAAGTTCCATGGTAAAACTCACAGCTGGTCAAAATGAACAGAATGCACCATCTCTCATTACCCCAAAAACGACTGTGTTGGTGGTAGTGTAATGGTCTGGTGCTGTTTTGTGGCTTGAGGACCTGGAGAACTTATCTCAAGTGATTTAATCATGAATTCTGATGTCAAGCAGAACCTTCAAAAAGTAAAGTGTCTAGCCATGGCTCAAGACCGTAAGCGCCCATGAGCCTAATCAAAGTTCTGACATAAATCCATTAAAAATGCTGTGGGATGTACATTTTAGTGTACTGTAATCTGGGTCTTGGATATTTCACCTTATCTGGCACTATGGAAGTACAGGACAGAAGGTGGTGTCTTTACAAGTAGATTTTCCACTCTGGAAAAAAGTTCCTCATAAAGATCTCACTTCTTACATGGCATGTATTTTACAGGCTTTCACAGAATGAAGTGATCAGGAAAATTGAAAATTAGAGTCCTCCATTTATGTCATAAAGCAGAATTAACAAGCTTTGGCCCTGGATGTGAACAATATAAAGGCAAAAGAAAAAAAATCTTGGGGATGTTATCAGCAGGCCAGCTGGAGAAGGACACCTAGATTATATCATCACCTCTTAGTTTTGACAGATAGTTTAACACACCAAGGTCAAATTGTATAACTGTATGGAGGAGAAATAAGCAACGTCTGAATTTTTTTATAACAGGTTTAACACTTCATGTAAGGAGAGCTGAGAATTTAAATCAGGATTCCATAAAGAACTGTTTAAATCACAGGTTTAAAATCTAAACTTTTAGACTGTGATCCCCTGTCAGCAAAATATATATTCTTATAATACCATCAGGGTGAAATGGATAAAAACCAAAGTAAAAAAATACAAATAAAATCCCGGATGATTATCCGGATATTTGAACCAATTCTTTCTGCTCCACCAGGCTGTCTACCTGTCAGTGCCCCCCTTAATGTTTGTCCATCTTCATTGATTTGTTTTCACGCTTTCTAATCGTTTCCGTATCTGTGGTGAAAAACTGTCATGTGTCAGTAACGAAAATAAATGTGGCGTGCCTGTTATGAAGTGGAGGCAGGTATTCTTTAGGCCCTCTTACATGAACAGAAAGTATGACAGTTGCAATTTTAGATTGCACTCTTCAAAATATACAAACATTTTGGGGAAACTAACCAAGGATTTTAAACATCCATTTCCATCCGTTTTCTACATCCATTTGCAGAGGGTGGCTGGTATCTATCTCCAGCAATTATTGGGCGAGAGGTGGGGTGCACCCTGGACAGGTCGCCACGCCATCATAAGGCAACAGAGAGACACACACGACAAACAACCAAGCACACATTCATACATAAGGATCATTATTTCTCCGACCTAACAGTTAGGATTTGGACTGTGGGAGGAAGCTGGAGAACCCAGGGAAAATTAATGGACATCCAAACTCCATACAGAAAGATCCTAGGTCAGGATTTGAACCAACAATCTTCTTGTTGCAAAGAATTTGTGCTACCAACTACTCAACTATGCAGCCCATTGTTGTAATTAAAAAAAATATATATTGTGTCATTCTTTCTTAAATAGAGTTCCAGAGTCTAGCCTCACTAAAGAAGCATTAGCCATTTTTGTGACTTAGTTTAAAAAACTGTTAACACAAAACTAAGAATCCCACCTGCTACATAAAAGTATGTTACAGGATTCAGGTTCAAAAAATAATTTTTTTCTAATATAGTGCAAAATTCCATCTGTAATCTTTCATCCACTGGTCAGAAGAAATGTGTCACTGTATGCAGTAAAAGCCGTGTATAGAGGTATACATAATCTCAGGCGAATTAAACACAGAAGAACATCTGAAGACCTCCCAGCATCACTTTCCCCAGCTAAGGTCAATGTTCATGATTCAAGCCTCTCAAAGATGGCCTTCATGAGAGTTCAAATAGTAAAACCACTTCTGACCTAAAATAAAAAAAAACAAAGGCCAGTCTAAGGCCTAAGTAAACAAGGCTTTTGGAGTTGCTAAATCATGTTGATGAGATACATTTAATTTAGATGCACTAGAATTACCTTAATCAGGCTGTTTTGGCAGAAAACCCTTGAATCTGTCTTGAATAAAATAAATTTGAATAAAAAGAAAGAGGTACTAAATGCCTTTACAAGAAGAAAGTACCTGCGAGTTAATGTTAAAACCTTTGATTGCAGTTGTTATGGCCAATGCTGGCACAGCTAATTAAACCTTTTCACATAGATTTATTTCCCTTATTAAATGAATATGGAGAGATTTGTTTGATGATGTAAAACATTTAAGTATTATCAGTAATTACAGTCACCATATGTAAGCGTTTGTGGGTTCACATTGCCTAGCCCTTTCACCACAAATGTAAAATAACTGTAAAATAATGACACAATATTATTGCGCAATTCAATTTGCAGACTAAAAGCTTTGCAGAAATAAATATTGCAGGGACGCTTTACTGGATTGCATCAGCTTTTACATGTTCACCTGAAATGGTTATTTATAATGAATGGCAGCAAAAATGTTACAGATTTAAAACAGATGCTCTTAATCAACATTCTCCTCCAATTCCACTTTTAAATAATGAAAAATACTTCATCTTTGATCAGTGCTGTTATAAACCAGACAGAAAGTATGACAGCGGGATAAAGTTGGAGTAGTAAATTCAAAAGCTGTGGCCTTGGGTTGACATTACATTCCCCATGGTTGTAATGAGCCCTCTAACTGCTCCTCTGGCTCTTTGCGGTGCGGCAGGAGAGGGCCTGGCCTCAGGACTGTCACACCTCCTACTGTCTTCAAGCTCTCTTGTCTTTTATTTGACACCTCTCCAGTGATTAAGACAAAAGTCTTCAGAGATCCTTGGGCCGAAAGGTCTCTGTGTATCTGGATGGGTTGTGCCTCTAATTACTTTGATTAATTAAATTCATGATTTTCTCTAAATTGAACCCATTCATCAGCGGGGCAAAGCTGTGACCATTAATGATTTAAAGACATCTATAAAGGAATTATTGAGGACAGGAGGTGCTCGGCCCTTCCCTCTTCTTTATCGTATTGGTGATTGCTCTGGGCAGATATTTACAAAGAGAGGTGATGCATTATTCTCCTGACGGCCCCACAACTTGCAATGAAGACTTTCACAGGGGGTTTGCGGAGTAAATAAAGTGACTCAGGTGACCCCATTTTCAGCACTCAAGGGTGTAAACGTACCCTCCTCTGTAGTTCACACTCCCACTTTCCTGTCTTATCTCAGCTTGGACACGAGACTCGGAGCCCTTGTACTCTAATCCTCTGGTTCTTTAAGCCTGAGCTCTGTACCTCCCGTTGACAGTCAGCTGTGTAATCCTTTGGAGATCTCTGTGCCTGTGCTGTAAGCAAAGCGCTGCTTCCTTTGGAAAGCTTCCTGGTGTCACTGTATGCCTGGTTAAATACTCATTTTGACTTTGAAGGTTCTAAAAATGCCTGAGCTCCTTTGTTATCACTGACTTATACCTGGATGCTGAAGTCTGTGGGAGGTACGGAAGCAAAGATAGCTCTTACTCATTTTATGTACTTTATGTGACAGAATATATGGTAGAGTAATTCAGTAAAATCTATCAACACCTTGAGCAACTCCATTTTATTTAGCCAACATAAATGAAGGCAAATTTTGCAAATTTTCTGCATGATGTGTACTGTTAATTATGATGCGGCAAAGCTTGGTTAACAACAACTAAATCATTCTAATTCAAAAAACTATCATAACTTATTATAAATCGTGATTTTGTAGAGTTCTTATCTGTAAATTAGAGCTGAATATCTCTGCCCGAGCCTGGTCCAACCCGTCAGGTCATTGTCCACGGGCTTGGGTCGGGCTCAAGCTTTAGCGGTTAGTTGATCATCTCATTAGCACGATAATTTAAAATAAAGCGCTGCAGTGGGCCACTAACATTATTCCTGAATCTACCTCTCAAAATGTTGCAGGCACACCACATGCGTAATGACGTGAAAGACCAACTCCTCTCAGTTAATACAGAAACTCTGACTGCTGCGCTGCACTCTAACATTTGTCCAGTAAATTGAAAACCTGCCAGTTTTTCTCAAGTGGAAAAATGTCGGGTTGTAATCTGGTTCGGACTTTAATAGGCTGTCACTCAAAATATATTCTTCGGGCTCGGGCTGAACTCTCTCGGACTATGGTCGTGTCGGGCTCAACTTTTAAGGCCCGATTACAGCTATAGTGTAAATAGTTTATTTATCAATGTCAGTGATTTAAAAAGTATGAAGGCATCAACAGTACTAAAATAATTCAAGCCTGCATTTATATTGGAAGTGATGTAATAACATGAGCAGATTTTGTATAAACCAAGAAATTAATTATGGCCGTATAAATTGAAAGGTCTTTAAATTTTACATTTTCACAAACTGTCACTGGCTGCCAGTAACCTGTATTTTGAAACTTTTTTGTGGATGGACTATTCCTAAAAGCATAAATATTAAACAAACATATCATAGTAAAAATATATTTTAATGGTTGAATCTAGAGATGGGATTCAGGGTTCTTTGAAAGGAAAGGCTGTCATGGACTGGCAACTGGCAGTGTTCCTTAAAGGTGAAGGATGCAACCTGTATAATCCATAGAGCCAGGGTTCAAAGCATGGGAAATTGTGATTTATAGTCCAGAAAATTACGGTAGTTTCTCCATTTAGAAACCAAAAGTGGTTTACTATTAAGTGTTACATATATTTTAGCAAGCATATTCAATACCTTTTCCCTGTTTCACTTACTTAACTACCATTCTTATGTATTGGCTTTGTCAGATAAAACGACTGATTACTGTGATTGGGATTTTATTTTGTGGTATGTAGTTATTTTGAAAAATATCTATAAACACTACAAATCAAATGAATTATGACATCTTTCTTCAATATCTGTTTTAAAATCGATGCTAATCCTCGTTTTACTTTGCATTTAATATGTGTAGCAGTTCGTCACTTCCCATTAAATTACTACAGTATTTGTAGATCATGTTGCTACGAGAAGCCATCCATCCGTCTGGGATTTCGTTTACACATGATTTGAATTTTTCACTCAGCCGAATTTGCATAACTCCCAGTTTTTGACAAGTAAAATGTCTTTTTATTATTATTATTATTATTATTATTATTATTATTATTATTATTATAAGGCCAAAACTTTGAAAGATGGGGCTTTCAGTTTGTAAGCAAGCTAAAAAAGTTGACCTCTCACCTTTTACTTCTTAACAAAATCTCAAGCTGTCATTTCTTCCTCTTAAGGCTTTGTTCAGTGGGAATAGTTCACTCACCCACATTCCACCCCGTTACCACTTAACCACAAGCACTTACACCTCTGATGGAGTTGCACCAATGTCATCCAAGTAAAATGTGCCTCTTATCGCTTTCCAGGAAAAAAAAAAAAGAAATATTGCCAAATGTTGAATATATATAAAAATAACTTTATTTGGTGTTTACAGGTCTGGCATGATTACGTTATAGGTGAATTTAAAAACAAAACATAACACCCATATATTGAGGATATAATGGAATACAGAAAAATATTGTTTTTGCATTTCGTGTTGTCTTTGCACAGGTTAAATTCAGATTATTGGCAGAATTCATACTGTATATCTTTCTGCATGGGATCAAAAGCATTAGTCTGTGTTTTTATAGTTCTTCTTGGTAAACTGGATAGTTTCCATCTACTAATCAAAACACTAATAGTCATCCATAAAACATACTTCTCTAAAGTCTTGATCTTGTCAACAAACACGTTGCTGCCACATTTTCCATAGTTCCTTGGGAAAACCTGACAAATCACTGAACTCACACAGCCAGATGTGGCTAATCCACCTAAATATAAGCCATTCAGGGAATCTAATAAAGTATCACAGCGGCCGTATTATGTGACACTTTGCAGAGTTGAGCAATCAGCATATGACGGCTGCTGATCTAATGTGGCAAGGGAAACCAGCACATTGTCAGTGAGAAAAGCCCAATAAGGCTTAACACCATCCATTTTCTAGTTTTGGGAGTGACGCATTACAAAAGTAATGAGTTATAGGAATGTATAACTTTTTTCATTAACTGAGTAATTAAATACATTACTTTTAAAATTTGCAGCAAATATTAATCATTTCAGTTTCAGTAACTTGAGTAACAAGCCCATTTAAAATAGTTGTTCTGCCAAACTAATACAGTGGACCAAATTAAGTTGGATACCATAGCAGAAGATCCAAGGTGCACTTCCTGTTGCTCAAAACCAAAACATCCGATACTCAGGATGGCTGAGGAAAAGATAGACTGCACATTTCCATGGTGGTATTAATTGCACTATTTCCCTAACCACCTGCTGGAAGACTGTTCAGTCTCACGAGTCTAATGTTGGTCAATCATCCTTGTGATTAGAGATTTCAGCTCATTTTTTTATGCAGTTTAACAAAAAATACTATAACATAGAAGAAATGCAAAGGCACTTGAGACTAAGTTCAATAAAAGTGTTTTCACCCTTGTGCAAAATGTAAATGGATCAGTTGGTGTTTAAAAATTGTGTTACATATTTAAGATTTTTGCCAAAAGTAGCTTAAATGTAATGTAAATCAGTTACGTATTTGAGATATTAATATGTAATGCAAACATATTGCATTGTTGAGGTTGTAACTAGTAATATGAAATATATAATTTTTTTGTTTTGTTAGTTGCCCAACACTGATTATCTATACCCTCTATCCTATGCAGGGTTGTGAAGGGGGAAAAACAACCATACATTCATACACACACGCACACACATGTTGGGTTTCTATGTCTTGTGGGGACTTCTCATTGACATAATGTTTTCCGTAGCGCCTTACCCTAACCTTAACCATCAAAAATTAATGCCTAACCCTGACCCTTACCCCAACCTAACCATAACCTAAGTGTAACCCTGACACTAAAACCAAATTTTAAGCCTCAAAAATTGCTTCAAACTTGTGGGGACCGGGATTTTGGTCCCCACAAGGGAGGTCGGTCCCCACTTGGATAGTAAACTTCCAATTTTTGGTCCCCACAAAGATAGTAATACCAGGTCCACACACACACACGCACACACACACACACACACACACATTCATACCTAAGGACAATTTAGAAAGTGCTATGAACCTAATGGTGTGTTCACACCGTCCCAAACGTCAGCACCAAGAGCGGCAAGGTTACATCTAAAGTCTATAGATGAGGCCGTGAGAGGGGCTTCAGTGTCTCTGCAGCACTTTGTCTGTGTTGGCTGCGTCATTTTGCTAGACAACGTTGTCCGACGGCAACGTTGTCTAGCAAACCAAAATCCGCTCATGTTTCAAACTTCCGAAAGAGAAAGGCCTACACACGCGCTTTGCAAGCTTCAGCCTAAAAATGTATGAGCGTCAAACTACACGCTTTGTGACCATTGTTGTATCTATATATATTTTTCTTTCAGTATTTTCTTTCTTTCTAAAATATTTTATTTGTATTTTCCCCGAATGAAAAAAGCAAAATATTTCAAAAAGCTGATATTTTTAAGCATTAACATATTTCAAATACCTTTTTTCTTTGCAATTAAGACCTTAACTACATTAATTTAGACTTTTTCTATATATAAAATAGTAACTTTTTCCTCTATGAAAACTGTTTATATACTGACAAAATCTGCACCTGTTTAACCCTATATATAAGAAAGATTTATTTATTTTTTGCAGTAAAATGACATAATACGTACGAATACCCATATCATGCCAGAATCCATTGCTGATTCTGACATTAACAATAAATAAAATGTAGTTTTAGAACACATTTATAGTAAATAATAAATATTCACCAGCTAACATAGGTGCTATTATATGGCAAATTTGAGTATTTACCCCTGTATTATAAACTTTTTGTTATCGTGAGATAGCATATGTGTGCAAACAAAGATAATACTTCAGTCTATCTGAAATAAAAAAGGATTTTTATTTTTTTTACAAAAATCAATAGTTCCACCAGAGTAAACTATAGATTCTCTCTTGCTTTGGACTGCTCAGTCACCTTCTTGCTTCTATTAATTTGTAAACACACCTATACCCACTTCATAATGCATTTTATATCCAATCTATGAAATCAAAACACATAGATGGAATTTCCTGTTAAAACATCATATCTCATTATTTTACCATAATTCATCACATTCTTAATTAACTGCTACTAGGAAACATCAGCATTCTACAGAGCCCCGTAGGGGACATGGTGAAGAAAATATTTTAGGGTGAGAAAAAAATAAAATAAATGGATTTTGCGCGATCTTGAGAAACTTTTGCGTTATCTCAAGAAAGTTTTGCGTTATCTCGAGAAAGTTTTGCGTTATCTTGAGAAAATCCGACTCCTTCAACACCAGCCATACGTCCTCTTTTCTCACACATTGTCCATTTTCTCTGCATTTTGCACACATCCAACGATAGCCATGTAATTGTCCAGAGTATTGCAACTGGTGGCTAATGAACTCAATCAGGTCCACTAGTTCAGAAGCTGTTTACGACGCGACAGTCCTTTTGTGTGCAAAATCCTGTGGGCAATGTCGTTCACTTATATGCAAACCATGTCTAGAGCTAAGCACTGACTTTATGTCCTGATATTTGAGGCCAATCTCAAAATAAAACTCTATTAAGCTCTCCCGTCTGTGAGTGTCTTCCATCATAGCAGTGCACAAGGCTGCAGCAAACTGAGTCGGTAATACTGTAAATGCAGGAATGGCTTTTCGAAACGTTCTCAAGATTTCGCAAAAGTTTCTCAAGATAACCGAAACATTTCTCAAGATAACAAAAAACCTTCTAAAGATAACGCAAAAGAATCTCAAGATCTCGCAAAATCCATTTATTTATTTTTTTTCTCTCACCTTAAAATATTTTCTCCACCATGTCCCCTGCGGGGCTCAGTAGCATTCACTTCTCTAGAGATTGCAGAGATTTAATGTAATTATAGCAGATATAACCAAAACTGTATAATTTCAAAATTAGGAATTATTAGGTTTATTTGGGATTTTTATTTAAATTTGAACACTTATTTTGAATAATTGTAAACACAGGACAGTTTTGCCATTGCTCTCTTGTGATTAGACCACAGTTCCCAGCACCCCTTGGAGCACCATGGGGACCCCTGAGGAGAAGCTGCAGGAAGTTAGGGATGTTGGAATGCTTTTGCCTACCTTGTTGTCATGGTGAAGAGACTGGTAAATGGATGGATAGAAATGTGTTCATTAGAATTTGACATTTTCAGCAGGCAGGTACTCGAAAGATTCAGCTAATATGAACACCAATTTGTGCAAGAGTAAAAAAAATGCCCATGGGTGTCAGAATGGATTTAAATCTTGAGTTAGTTTTTAAACATGTGTCACTCATCAAACTGTCTAAGCCCAGAGGTGTGTACTAGCATATTTAAAGTGATAAATATGTAAATTATTACTCATCAAACTTCACACCATTATGCAGTGTGATGGGTCTATAAGGAGAAACAAACATTAGTCTGTTTCCATGTTTTAATTTCCTAATACAGTTATTTATTTCAGTCATTACTTTGTATAGCTCTTAACCTTTTATTTAAACCTCTGGTTAGTAGTTGTAAAACACACCCAAGTCAGTTTGGATACCTTTTCATCTTCAAACAAACTTAAAAAATTAAACCAAATTAGCTTTGCCAATACGGTTGCCATTTTTCCATTTAAAAAAAAAAGAAAACAAGGTGATTTGATTGTGTTCTTCAACCACCTGCTCAACTAAAAAACCTTGGGATTTTTTTGTTACTCATTTACACATTCTCACAATTTCAGCAAGATATGGGGGACTAATTCAGGACCTTAGAAACGATCTTGACTGAAAACTTATTTTATATGGTGTCCTTCGGCACTGTTTTTAGTATAACAATAAAGGCAACTGTGAGGAGCATAAAATTGCTTAATGAAGTTGTCCTGGTATGGACTGGTGATCTGTTTAATTTGTAGATTAAAGTAAATTATAACTAAATGTATAACCTAGCCCTATCAAATAATGATTTTAGTGATACATTGACGGATCTGGAACAACAAATCAATAAAATATCGGAATCTAGAGCAGGGGTGGGCAATTGTTTTTCCCCAATGCTCCATATTAGCAACTGAGCCTATTAATGAGGACCAAATCACAAGTGGAACTTTTTTTTTTGCCAAATATTTTTTAGATATTAAACTTTAATATATGTGGTTTATAATCTTCTGGTAACAATAGACATTGCTACAGAACAATAGAATATGAACCATCATACTGCCAAATAAAACTTTGAACACTTAAAGGGACTATATCCTGCTATTTTAAATGCTTTCAACTTCTGGGATAGACATATATATGATAAAATGTTACCGTTGGTGTTATACAATGTTAATTTGTCCTTAAATTTTACTTGTATCCTGCAGTTAATGTTGGACCATGAAGTAAAAGGGCTCTTTTCTCTATAGACACATTGAAACGTGACGTCACGCACCCAAGCCCTCACCCTCAGCTTCTTGCTGGAGGCATGCTGATGAACATTATTAAATCTGTATGAAGGCTTGTATGCCTTCTTTGTTTCTGCTTTGTAACGTCAAGTCATAATGATCAAAAAATTGTAGTTATCCCCATACTGCTTTCATTTCTGAGGACTTTCATTCCTTAGATTGTTAGCTATTTGAAACGGGTCTGGAAGCTAGTTCTGTGGGCTTGCTCTTAGCTATCTCAGCTTTCTTACATGTTACTGGTTGTACAAATGACTGCCCGATTGCCTGTAGGTTGTAGGTTTATAATTATATTTCTTTATGGGTGCCTGTTTATAGTAAAAGCCATGCACTCTGCCTGACTGTGATGTCCTTCTCTAGCTGTTGCACAAATTGCGACTGCAGCCTGCACAATGTAAGCCGTCAGTTTCCCAAGGCTCCGTAATAACTCCGAAATGTGTTGTTTTGTTTGGGTTGGGAATACATCTTTGACATGTAAGTAATCTGGTGAAGTTGTAAATAGTGGCCTGTTGGCTGAATGGTAACTCATTCGTTATAACTCGTCAAACTGCCATGTTAATGACTGGTGTAAAATGTGAATGAAGAGTAGAGCACTGGCGGTTGTCCTAATGACTTGTTTGCTTCTGCTGTGTAAAGTCGAGGAATGTTGATCAATTAATTGTGCATTTTTCCCTAATTTATCCAAAACAAATGGTGCCAAACACATGCATATCTATGTTAAAAAAATAACATGTGTATACTTTTTTGTTTATCACAGACAGAAAGCACTGAAAGCAACTGCACAAAACTGCTTTTTCGTGCATTCAGAGCAAATTAAATCTCATCTTTTACTTATTAAAAACAAAATAAACCAATTAATCAATACCATCTAATATATATAAAAAATGTCTATACTAAACTGTTCACAAATTCTACAAGATTTGCAAAGCCACGGCTTATGTACCTAAATTTCAATAATAATAAGCATTCTAGTCTACGTACTCTAGTTTGGTTTTAGTCTGTTTACCTAGCCTCTGAGTAGATAAGGCACATTCTGCTATAGATGTAGGTATTGTGATAAAGGTAAAGAATTAAGAGTTTTAAAAGTAAGGTATATTGTTAGTACCTCAAGATTTAAACCAAACTTTGCAGTGATCTTGTTCCTTTAATTATTTAAAACATCTTCATGACTTCACAATAGCAGCCCAAAGAAAAATGCAATTTTAACTATAAAACACAAACTTGTGACATAAAACACTCATACAATTAAAATAAAAAAATTAAAAACACTGTAAATTTTTAAATGTTTATGTGTATTTCTTCCATTTAGATCGTTAATGTTTGGGAGGCCCTTGGCAAACCATCCCCCAAACATCCATATTCTTATGCGTTCAATATAACATACTGCTTGGGGTAGTGCAACTCTAAAAAAGATGTTACAAACCTTTTTCTCTTCCTTCTACAATAATGCAACTGTCTACGCAACACAGCAAGTTAATTCTGCACAAGCAACAAGCTGCCAGCCAACATAATTCTGGGTGATGATTCTACTGAGAAGAGCAGAAAAACAACCAAGCTTTTAGGCAAAATGTTAGGGTGATTTCTTTTTGCTGATTGATTAACAGAACATTAAAATTCACAAAAACACTGACAACCTTAGCCAGAGTTTTAGTTTTCAACCATTTCCTTGTGTATGGAGCTTGCATGCTCTACCTATCCATGCATGGGTTCCGTCTGGGTACTCCAGCTTACTCGCTCTGCCCAAAAACATAACTGTTAGTTAAACTGATTACACTAAATTACCCATAGACATTAGTGTGTGCAGTCATGGCTGTTTGTCCTGTAAGCTGCTGTGTTATCTTTTGATGGCTTGGCGACCTGTCCAGGATGTACACTACACTACACCTTGCTATGGGACCCCTAAAGAAAGACACCAGCTCCCAAGTGACCTTGCAAGGTTAAGCGGACAAAGACAATGGATGGATGATTCTCAATCTATGAGATACACAGTTATTAAAATAAATTTTAAGTATGATAACCATGTCTTTTTAATTAGTGGTATATTTATACTTTTAAGTTTTGGAAGTTTTACAAGCGCTATAAAGCCATTGTGCTAACAGACCAGAACTAATGCACTTGTCAAACTAGGGGGCATTAGTGCTGATGTCGGAGTCAGGCCTGCACAGCTACAAGGGCTATAAACAGACCTTTCGCCAGAGCAATTTAGCTGGGAGGGCTGTGGCTTATTTGGGGGTGGGCGGTAAACAGTCTTTTTATTTAAAGTGCAACTCACCCCCAAATCAACTTTTTTTTTTTTTGCTGATAAGCTGTATAAAAGAGAGTCTAATCGTGTTGTCTACATTTCTGGTCATTAGTTTTGGTATTTTAGTATATTTTAGTAAAAGTAAACTTTGCATCAAAAGCGGTTAGTGGAGTGCAGTGCACTTGAATTTGAATCAGGCATTCTTACTGGCTAAGCTTCTAATTTTGACCGATGTGGAGTACAAAACAAAATAAGTCTCCTGCATACTTACTTATACATATTTCCAGGTCAAATGACTGTTGGCAACACTCTTTCTATGTACGTATGCAGTACATATTAAACATAATTGGAAAGCTAAGATTCTTAAAATTCCAAAGACACATGCCAATTCATGCTAATACATCAAGGATACAATCATAACTGGAGGCACAGCAAATGCTTCTTCAAACCAGTCAAAAAGCAATTTAATGTGTAACTCAACATTTGAAGCCTTCATATCATTGACAGAACAAAGCCATCTCAATCAGAAACAGTCTTTTTACATCTACAGCGTTGGTTATTAGTGCGTGGCAAAAATCAAATTAGTCCATTACCACCAGCGGCTGGTATGGAGTGAGGGCCATATGTCACATATGGTTGCACTAGCTTCTTTAAGAATGTTGATGCATTAGCATCGCCCCTGATTGTGCCAACTTTGCTCTTGTTTTTATTAAGCCCAGCTTTGATGTCTATTCTGGCTAACCTTGCTCTGCAAAATGGATTATCGCGAGATTTGGAGTTTTCCAAACTCAGGAGAATCCATCTTGGACCATGCCAATCTAAACTGTCCGACCTCCCACCCATATTTCACTAACCAATCGTTTGTCAGCATTGGGCTTTGGAGCGGAAGTTTAGTTGTGAAGGTGACCAATGATAGTATCAAGTGCCCAGCTAAGGGAAACAAACGTGGCCGAGACAGTTGACGCTTGTGTAGAAGCGGCTATTGAATCTGTTGTAGAGTAACTGGATACTATTTCTTCATTAAAGAATGAGCCGGGCGCTAACTTGTGCGTCCTCCAATCAGCTCAAAATATTCTAGCAGACGGTCCTCCCACTTTCAAACGGTTTCTGCTGTAAAGATTCCAGATCGAAATGTGTAGGCTCGACGTGGGGCGGGGCTACACAAAGGTGTGGCTAATGTGAGGTTACATTTTGGCATATGACCATATGAAAGTATATTATTCACTTCCTGTTTATTAACCCCGAAAAGATGATATGTTTGACCATACATCAAATCAATATCAGGCTATCAAGAAGAAGGCTGTCACAAATAATTCATATACATACATTTTGCATGTATGGCTGTTTGTTTCTGTTGAATTCCTTTATATACTTAATTCATTTGTATTTTGTATACTTGCTATATGTTTAATGAAGTTATAAAAAAATATGCACACTACATCAATCGTTTTCCAGGAGAGGGTGGTGAAGTTAATCAGAGCAGAGCAAAATTCAGGAGGATTATTCAGACATGCGTGAATTAAACCAAAAACCACTCTGGCGGGGTTTTGTATGAAAACTGCTCTACAAGAGAGTTGAAAACTCAAAAAAACTTGATTTTGCACGATATAGGCCATTTAAAGAAGGTTTTGGGAAGAGCTACTAAAAGCCCTTGTACCTATTTTCATTTGACAGCTATCTAATCATTTTTCATGCTATTAGTTTATTATGGTTTAAAACCTGTAGCTGTTTCAAAGAGCAAAATGCATTAGGTTAACTTTTTGAAGCAACAAAGTTTTCTGTATCTAATTAACAAGAATAATTTATTATTGGAATATATAGATAGACAATTAAAAAGTTAGGAACACTTTAATTTAAAATTTAAAGCAGCTAAAAAAAAGCTCTAAAAGAAGGCGAATGACGGATGTGGTGTTTCTTTTTGGATTATGATTAACACTCAATAGCGGAATTCAGTGCATTTTTTAAACATTAATCTCAACTTCAGGAAGAACTGGACGTCATGAAAGTATTTTCCATGCAATTAAATTTGGATTTATAAGTCACATTAAAGAAAAATACCAGAACATCCAATGGATCCCTTCTCAATTGATATTTTGATGGGGGATATAAATAATAAATCCAACACATCACAAAATATACATGGAAAAATGTGTTCCTCAATTCTTGTGAATCTTTTAGTGGAGTAATTGGAAAAAGTAAAACACACAGTCTTTTTGAAAGTTCCTGTCAATTACCCTTTGCATAATGGCATATAGAATGCATGTGTTAGACATAACCTTCTACAGATTAAGGCAAACAACTTCTTAACCCATAGATGAGTTACAGTAAAAGGTTCCCCTTTATATATATATATATATATATATATATATATATATATATATATATATATATGTATAATTTTTTTTATTTCCTTGATGAAAGGTATTGTGTCTGGTAATTAGTTGTATGCACTGCTATAACGGTGTTGAAGCTCAATTCTCCTTGAAAATACATTATAAATAATGTTACCTTATGTCATCTCAAGATGTAACAGAAGAAGCCCAAATAAGTAATTGTTTCACCTTGCCCTTGATTTACACATAGCTCATGAACAAGTCAAATGTGATGAGGACAATTTTCAGTCTTGCAAAGTATTGGACTCATATTAACACAAGACACGTCCCCTCCCACCTGATGACCTAGAGGCAGAAATAGGAAGACAAATTCAGCGAGGTGGAAAATTATCAAACGGAGATGTTACAGCGAGGGCAAGTCAAAGAGAAAGTGAATTAGGTGTTGAAAGAGAAACTCGTCCGATCAGGTTTATAACAGAAAAAGGGAGGCTTACCTAAAGGTGACATCTCTGGCACCCCTGCCAAGTACGGCCCGTCAAGAAACTTGGGTTCATTGTCATTGATGTCCTGCACCTTGACCACAAACTCAGATCTTGGCTCAACTGGTAAGTTGGTTATCCGATCTATGGCTTGAGCTTGTAGGGTGTAGTAAGCCTGGGCCTCTCGATCGAGGCGCTTTGTTGCGTGGATGTCTCCGGTGTTCTCGTCGATAGTGAAGATGGAAGTAGCCCCCTCTCCAGACAACACATACTTCACTTTGCCATCTCCTTTATCCACATCAGAGTGCAGCTGTTAAAAGATAAGAGCATGGAGCTGTCATACAGGATACTTAATGATCTATTGGAGCAATATTTCTTAAATATTGTAGTCAAAATGCTTGGCTGTATAAAGGATGACTTCAGGGCTTCTGTCCCACAGGATTCTTACTCTAGCAATGTTTAAATTATGATTACACCAGTGAGGCTTATACCTCACATAACACATTCAGAGATAACAAGCCAAGTTCATTGATTTAACCGGATTAGAATTGAAACTATGTTGTGTTTCGGCACATTTCATGTTTTTTTTTTTTTTTTTTCATAATTTAGCACATTTGTGTAACATCAAACACAATTATGAAGTCAAGCCTAACGAAGTGTATCATATTCATATTATGTAATTTTTCCCCTTTCATGTTCCTTGCAAATGTGTACAGAGAAGAAGTAAATATGTATTGTTAGCATAACACATTAAAATCAGATCAAGAGATCAAAATGTATACATTAATTATTTAATAAAAATACATATGTGCTTCCTCAGTAACAATTAACTGAAATGAAATTCGGTCACTTCATGTAATATAAATAATAGTAATGAAGTGGTCATGGTCAGAAAAAACAACAACTATTCTTTATGAAACTAAACATAAATCAAAGTAATGACCAAATCCTAATATATTCAAATCAACACTAGTCATGCACTTTTACTTATTTTACTTAAAAAAAAAAAAAAAAAATTGATATCTAGACAAACATGAGAGACAACTATGTCCATGATGATGGACATGACAATAATTATTTGTTTGTTTTTTTTGAGTAAAAAATACAGTTCTTAAAGTAAATGAAGGCTGTTATATCATAAATCCCTCATAAAGATGTTTAAGACATCTTTGTAAGACGAAATCAAATTCAAACCATATATGCAAATGTGAAGTTGTAGGTTTTGAATGATTTGCCATGGAATTTTTTTTTAAGTATTCACACCACTATGTTCAATGTATTTTATTAATATTTTATATGATGGACCAACACAGACATTGAGATTAGAACTAGAATCATATTTATTGGCTGAGACTGTGTGAACAAAAAAAGAATCTGAGTTTTCAAGTGTTAACAGTATACAGGCAAAAAATTATGAATATAACAAATTAGAGGAAATTAAACAAGGACAAATGAACAATTTGTACAAGTTTTTGCAGCTATTTGTTTATTTTTAAGAAATAAATAAAAGAAATTGTGTCAGCAAATACACTTATTTTGTTCCACAATAGAGTAGCTGACTACCCTGGTTGTAAGGTGTTCATTGTGTTAACTAGAGAGACAGCCTTGGGAAAGAAAAAGTCTCTGTGGTGGCTTGTTTTTAAGTACTGACCTTAAGGTAAAGGCTTAAACAGATTGTGTCCAGGACATATTGGATCTGCAGAGATGTTAGTTACTCTAACGTTCTGCATATGTTTGAATGATCAGCTGAGGTGATGCTCTCTGCAGACCTGATTGTCCAAAGCAGTCTGGAACTATATTGTTTTATAGATGAGCCAAGTCAAACAGATATGGATGTGCACAGGACAGACCAAATAACGGCATTGTAAAAGATGATCAGCATGTGTTACAGTAGATTGTACTTCTTGAGTTGGCACAAGAGGCACAGACTCTGCTTGACTGTTTATGTGTGAGGACCATCTAAGGTCCCAATATAGGGTGGTCCCTAGGAACCTGAAGCGATCCACAGCATACACTATGTTGTTGAGGATGCTAAGGAGAGGCAGACGGGTGTAAACACGGCTAATAATTTTAGTTTTTTTAATGTTCTTAACCAATCTAATTTCAAACGATCTCTATCTCAACACCGTGCGGGCCTAAACCACGTGTGGCTTATCTTAGCAGATAGCTTCCGGGTAACTCACATGGCGAGGGGGTTGGGGCGGGGGGCAGTTGACGTTAATGGATGCGGTAGCAACTTAACAGTGAACCTAATGGCCTTTGGAGACACAGGAAGCTCATCGTCCAATTTGGCTAAGCAGCGATCAGCTCCAACTTTCCTTCACTGAACGGCACCTTTGGCAGCTTCATCCAACCAGGTATCCAACTTTTATCGGCTCTGTGGTGGTGATCAGTGGGTCAGCTCCCGGATCTCCTCTCCCAGAGGTCTGCAATTCAGGGGAGGTTTCGTCGAGCTTTGAGGAAAAAACAATGGCTTTGTTTATCAATGTTTGCGATTCACCTGATCGGCGGTCTTTGAGTCTCTTGCAGTGAGTTCCTTCCAGAAACTTGTGCTTTGCTTCGCCAGCGAAGGAAAATGGTTGATGAAAGTTGATGAGAAGGAAGAACTTCCGGTGGAGGGTTCCTTATATAGACTCTGTACCCCCAGTTCCTGCGGGAGGGGGTTTTCTTCTTCTCCTGTGGCCTTAAAATGCAGATTAGTGCCACTCGATGGCTGTGTGTGACCCAACACATACTTGGTTTAACTTGAACTAATGAAAACGGTTTTTAATCTCGAGTCAAAAAGTGATACTGCTTTGGCCAGACCCAAGATTGAGATCACACAGCCAAGTAGATAATATGGAATTCCTTTGCAGGGTGATCAGGCTTACCCTTAAAGAAAGGGGGGGATCCATGGCAGGCCAGAGTAGAGCTACAGTTTTGCATCAGAAGGAGACATTTGGGTGGTTCAGGTATCTGATCGTGATGCCTCATAAGCACCTTTATGTTGAGGTTTTCCCACTTGAAAGACAAGTCGCACAGACATAGAATGTCCTAAAGTTTACACACTTCTCCTGGCCAGGTCACATCTTAGGATGGCAAACAATGATCTGGAAATTGTGGATGGATGGATGGATGGATGGATGGATGGATGGAAGGAAGGAAGGAAGGAAGGAAGGACAATTTCTTTATTGCACAATAGCCTCCATCAGGATTTTCTTACAATTTTAATCTCTTGTTTAACTAATCATTACATTAAGACTGTTAAATATTGTTATTGACAACATATGCTCTGCCTATTACTCCCCATTCCTTTGATGTTTTTCTATCATTTTACCATTGAATATTCTGTTGTTACTCCAGGTCGAACAGGATCACCCTGAAGGTCTTCAAATTCTCAGAAACAGGGCCAACCTTCATAGAGTTTCTGCTGTTAAGTATATCTTTTGAAGTGCATCCTGGAAATGTTTTCAAAGTTATATGATTGTGGAACTTCTTGATAATGTTTCAAACTTTTTAGAGACAATGGGCCTCATTTATCAAACTTGCGCAGAAAACAGTGCATATTTTGGGTGTATATTCCAAATACACAAAGCCCAACGTGGGATTTATGAACGTGTCAGATCTGCCCAGATTTGTGCATAAAGACCTGCGCTTGTTGATAAATGTCACGGATGAAACGAGCGTATTTATGAAAGTCACGCCTATAAATATTCACCAACCGCCTCTTCCACGCCTTGTTTTTGCAACATGGCTGAACGGCAGACGACCAAGATTGTTAAAAAGAGGAACTTCACTAGCAGGAAATAGGTCACAGGCAGACCCAGCTCCATGGTGCGTCTTGTGTGCGCCTGGAACGGAGGGTTATTAGATGCTCCAACAACCTTTGTCACCTAAAGCATGACATGCAGTTATTCATTGTTATATTACACAGCTGGTGGCCAGACATCCAGTTTGGATAGCACCTGCAGTGGGACCGGAATGACACGATGCCGCGGCTGTGCGCATTTTGCGCACAACCCACATTTTATAAAAACATCAAAGCTGTGACCACACATTGAACATCATGTTGTACATACAACATTTCTAGTTACTTTTTATTCATTTATATTCATACCTGTTACAGAATGTTTACATAGTAACTGTTTCACTGCCACTTTAGGTCTATTTAGGTTTTTATTTTTATCTAAGCCACATTACGGGAGAGAGACATTTTTTTTTTTCTTCAATTTTTCTGTATGCTGCTGCTATTGAGAAATCGACAATTTGTGGGAGACTTTAGAGTTTGACATTTTGCACCTTGTTTAATGAAGTATCATAAAAAAGGGGACCAGCACGCACATCCGTTCCAAAAATATTGGGCAGCTGAAAACATGGGTAATATTGATAGAAAAAAAAGACTACTCGTACACTAACTGCAGCAATTAAGGCACTAACTTTTTAAATCGACTACAATTTGGAGCCCTGTGGTGTGCGAGGCGCCCCTTGTTTATTTAATATGAAAGACGATCATGACATAACCCAAACATAACTTCATGAAATTGCATATTTGTAATGTGAGAGGTGTAGGCATAATTTTTCCAGCACAGGAATGTTTAATGTTGTCTAAATCTTGAATTTTATGCATGTTTTTTGCGTGTTGCGATGAAGGTTGAAATGGGTATAAAATTTACAAAACCTCCTGACTTGATGTATATTTTTTGCACATTGTACGCTCACGTCCAGATTGATAAAAGCCGAAAAGTGTAAATTTTTAGTGTACGCAACATTTAAACCCTGATTTGGTCGTACGCAAGTTTGATAAATGAGGCCCAATATTTTGAGGACTTTGGCAATGCAGCCTTGAGTATTTTATTCTGTGATAATAATGTATTTTTTTCCCACCACACTTGAAAACAGGCAGCTGCCAGAAAACTGCAATTCCCTGAAAACAAGCCCAGCTCTGCTTTGTTTGTCTTTAAAATTGCTTTTGGACACTAATTCATTTTTATCAAATGAATAACAAAAGGTCTGTATTTTGTTTCCCTGGATGAAAACTTATTAGTAGTCAAATAACCTTGACATGTTTTTTATATCTAAAAAGAAGGGGAAAAAATGGTTTGTCCACATTTATTTCATGTTGCAAAAGCAGAGTGGCTGTAAGTATGAATAGGAGTGTGAAACAAATAAGACGCAACTCATCATTCTTACAAATTTTTGTTTCTTGCAAGAATTAATCATCAAGTATTGTGACTTAGCACAGTCTAACTATGTATGTAGGTGCAGTAGGACTATCTCCTATCACACCATCCAAACAGAGACTGACTAGTTGTTTGTTGTTAAAAATGGATTGCAACATCTGTTTAATTACATCACAAGACATTTGCATGATCTAAATATCTTTATCTATAGAATCAGAGCAGTAATGTAAGTCTGAATGCTTGCAGCCAAAGACAAAAGAAAAAGTAACAAGACACTCAGTATGTTTCTATGCACATCAAAATCAATCTTTTCGCAAAAATCGAGATAATAGCTTAACCAAAATGGAAGCCCAGTTTACATGTCACTCAGAAAATCAAATTAGTAAATGAAGTGCTTTTGACTCTGTGACAGTGGGTGGCGACAAGCACCCCTTCACGTTGGCATTCTTGTGGTTGGTCTAGAGCGTCTCACAGATAGTAACAAAATGCTGGAGCAGTGAAGCTGACAGATTAAAAGCAGGATATTCACAATGAGTGAAGAAATGGACAACAAAAATGCCTGAAGCACAGTAATTTTTGGAAGTACTGCACTGTTTGATTTGTTTCACTTGTTGTTACTAGTTCCTGATGTTATTTCAAAGCAGAAAAATTTGGTTTTCTAACTGCATTATCGGGGTGCGTTAGTCCGAATAATAGAGGGCCAGTTTGGTTCTACTCCAGCCAAACTAAGGTGTATATATGAATTTCAGTCTACACACTTGATACCAATAAACATGCACTATTCAAAACAGAACAGCATCAAAAGCAGCACACGTGATTTAAAGACTTATCAGAACTTTTTTTTTTCACTAAACCAAATTGACTTACATATTTTTGAATTTATGTAATGTGTTTTTAATATGCCACATTACATTGAAAAATGGTAAACAGGGCTGCAGCAAATTAAAAGAACCCAATACATTATCCTTACTAAGGTACTGCCATTTTAAAACTTTGTTTGATAAACTACAATCATCATGTCTTGTCAGCAGTGGACTGCAAACTAAGCAAATCAATTAGCCAGCGAATATCAGTTTGTCAGGGATGGTGCCCTTTGAAAAAATCTATAAAATGAAAACCATAAAACCACTATTAAAATTCTAATACTACTCTTAAAAGTAGGCTTTAAATTCAGTAAAACAGACAATATGACCTAACACTATTGGGTCACCATTATTTAAGCGTTTTTACAAGATGACGAAGAGATTGCAGTAGTGTGAAATTGATTTACATTATTTTGTTTAGTATTGCACAGTGTGTTTTTTTTATTGAATTTCTAGTTGAGAAAGCATCATTATTAATTCATAATTTCTTTCAATTTTTCAGGTAGTTCATTGTCTTGTTTTTAAGAAAAAGTCTCATCAGTTTCTGTTTTTACTTGTTTTAATTAGTATTTTTAAATGATATTGCAACAGATGTCTTAGAAAGAGCCCTTTTATTCTACCATTTTGCAATAACTGTTCGATACAGAGAAAATATATCGGAATATATGGGGCATATTGCCCAGGTGAAACCAGAAAAACATATACAACTCAGCAGGGTTCACTCAATATCATCCAGCCAGCAGCTAAAAGGGGCATTCTGGTTTGTAAATGGGAACACCCTCTTCAAAAACAGAAACACCTCATTCTTCTTATTCACTGCTGAATTGTAACTTTCCATCTGGTCTTAATCAAGATTTTAAAAATAAGATATTATAATCATTTTTAATACATTAACACTGTTTAAACATCCCAACAAAATAGTGTGTAATTTTTTTGGTTTAGGCCTTAAAATCAGTGTTGTTTGTTCTCCTGTGACCTTTAGGGTTATAAAATAAAGTATTGGCATGTGTTAATTTAAATGTGTTGGATCGTGTATACACTCAGGCAGTTCGTTTTTCATTTGAAACAAAAAATGAAAAGATGAAAATACTCTCATTTCTCTTTAAATTTTCCATATTTTTTTTTAAAACGGAAAAAACGTAGTGGCGAACCCTTATGTGATTTTTTGTTTGGTTCACAAAACAAAAATGGAAAAAACGGATAACGATAACTCATTTTTGCCTTTTCCAGGCAAGTGGCCTGACCTGGAAGTTCTCTCTGCCCTTCACATGGCTTGTAAAAAGCTGTTTGTTTATACACACACTGCCCCAACAGACTGGCAGCCTGACTTTTCATATGTGGATAAAAAATTCAAAAAAATCAGTGGGCTACTAGTTCAAATCCCAGCTCCGCCCATCTTAGTCGTTGTGTACTTGGTTAAGATACTGCTGGTGGTGGTCAGAGGGCCCAGTGGCGCCTGTGTGTAGCCTTGCTTCTGTCAGTGGTTACAATGTAGTAGCTTGCCACAATCAGTGTGTGAATGTCCGAGTGAAAGCGTGAATGACTGAATGTAGTGTAAAGTGCTTTAATGTCCTCTGGCTGAAAAAGCGCTATAGGCCATTTACCACAGTAGCAGGGTGACGGTCTGTCGCTTCATGCAACCATGAATTCTGCTGGTAGGTATTATGTTCATTTACTTTGTCATATAAAGCCGGATTATTTGGGACAGTTATCTCTACCTCTTAACTATCTTACCTACACCATCTTAACTTGTTAACCTGAATTCTTAACCAAAAATTGCATTTTATATTACCTCTGACTCGGTTTCTCTGTTTCTCTGCGGTTTTTGTCATGGCCGTTGAAAAATGGATCAGCTCTATACCCTAAGCATAGCCCTGGGTGGTGCATGGGAGTTTGCCAACCGGTCTACATGTGTTTTGTAGGGTGGAGGTGTACAGGGTACCAGGCCCCTTTATATGGGCTGTTATGTCGCCATACGACCAGTTTCAGAGCATGGTTCACATTGCGTGGCATATCCGGTGAGAGTTGGACCCTGCCAAGTTGCCATCTGTCACCAAATCTGGTCATAAGTTTTATGGACAGAATTTCTAAAGGTTATGAGGGGATCTGTTTTGGTGGCCTAAGGATTGGGATTTTATTTTTTGCAGATAATGTGCACCTGCTGTAGGTACAGGAGATAGATAGACAGATTGGTAAGGCATCCTGCAGGCGCTATACTGTTCTATCATGGTGAAGGGAGAGCTGAGCCGAAAGGTAAAGTTCTCGATTTACCTCATCTATGGTTATGAACTCTGGTTAGTGACCAAAAGAACGAGGGAGGGGGCTCAGAGTAGAGCTGCTGCTCCACCACATTGAAAGGAGCCAGTTGAGGTGGCTCGGGCATCTGGTAAGGATGCCTCAATGGGCGACTCCCTGGTGAGGTGTTCCAGGCACATCCCACCAGGAGAAGGCCCAGAGGAAGACCCAGGAATCGCTGGAGGCACTAAGTTTCTTGGCTGCCCTGGCAATACCTTCAGATTCTTCCCAAGGACCTGGCCGAAGTGGCTGGGGAGAGGGAAGTCTGGGTACCTTTGCAAAAAATGCACGCCACGACCGAACCCTGGATAAGCGTAAGAAAATAGATGGATGTATGACTGTTTCTCTGATATCAAAATTTGAAGATAGGAAAATTTATGTGACAAAAGTAAAAATGGAAAAGGGAACAAGTACTTCTTAACAATACTGTATTTACCAAAATCAAACAACATTTGCATGTTATAGATAACATACAAATTTTCATTGTGTAGCAACATTTTTATTTTTATTTTGTGAAGTTACTAAAAATATATCTAATGACAGATTAAATCTAAGAGAATGTCAGGACTTTAAGTTAACATGAAAATCTGTTCTCAAAACAGGACTATATGACAAAAAATCATTGAAAAACTCTAAAGAAAGAAATTTCAATCATGATGACACATAACTAACCTTGAATAATCTCGTTTGAAATTGGACTGTTTGAAGGCGACACTCTTTTTTTCTTCCCACACATGAAGTGAATTGAATGCAGCATTTGGGGTTCAAAGATGATCTTTTCTTAAGCTGCCAGCATACTTCAGAGTGCAAATTTCTCTATCACCACAAACAGAAAAACGACAGGCCAGACCACCCAGAGCACATGTTTCGGAGCATGTTCTCCCTCATTCCTCACATTTTGTTTCAAAAGTTTATCAAACTGAGTTCCAATTTGGTTTCCTAAACATTTTTTTTGGCCTAAGATGAGCCTAGCTCTCCTACAAAACTGCTTTGCAGAGAGGGTGCAAATTAAAGTCTCTGGAAAACGGTAAATGGCAAATATGATGGAAATAGCTAACTTAACTTACACAAAACCTCTTATATATAAAGTTTTTCACTTAAGACTATTACTGAGAAAAAAGCTTTCGGTGCAGCCGACATTGAAATATGAATATTCCCGCTGAGGTTCTGTTGTTAAGATGAACAAATACTCCTTCTTTTTCAGCTGTACCTTGAGATATAGTGACTGAAAAACGAACAAAATAGGTAATAATTCCCTGCCCTTGCAAATAAATTGCTTTATTTTTCTTCCCTTGGTTCGGATCCAGTCACATAGTTCAGAAATTCTTAGAATCTTATAACTAACAAATTGGATGTAAAATATCAGGCCTTACATCATTTATGCCAAAACTGGCATCATTGGCATATGTTACAGGGATGTTTTAATATTAGCGATCAACATCCTACATTAGATCTTCAAGCAATTACTCATTTGCTGTCAGTGTTTGTACAATGCCGAGGCTCAAGCAGCAGAAAAGAAAGCTATTTATGACGATACATAATATGCCTGGAAGTCCTTCTGGTCTTCCTGCTCACTGGCCTTCATGCTTATTTCATACAGGAAACCAAAGTAGGCGCAACATGAGGGTATTTGAAATAATCTTTGGTAAATTATCCTTTTCCACTTCATAACAGAACTCTCGTGCAGCTCTAGTGCTTCCAATAAACGATTCCAATAAAACCTGGTAAACTCTACTCTGAATCAGCCTGCCAGCTCATTGACCTCCTAAACAAAGTTAGATTTGAGTTCAGGAACTATTCACTTTTTCAATCTTTAACTTGGTTGGGATCTTTTAATGAAAGAAGACGGCACAAAGTCTCTCCACCTTCCTCTTGAGCTGCCTTGTGCTTTGTCAAGACTTTTATTATTTTTTTGCTGTAACTAACCTGGATCTTAAGAGGACAAAAATACATATTGTTATACTCCATACAGTACAAAATTATTTGGTGAAAAATCCGTTGAAGGGGTTCAATACTTTCTTTTCCAGCATCATAGTATGTACAAAACTTCTGCAGCAGTTTTCAATTAGTCACTAACATCAATTGTGGTTTACTGTGCAGAACAAAGGGGGAAAATGCCTATTGATTTCCATTTTATTTATATTACCACATAGTCCTACAATAATATCATTGAAAGTCTTCCTTCAATTTATCTGTAAATGTCAACATCTCATTATGGGCTAAATAACAGCGTTATTTCAGGTTGCAAGCCAGTGCTGCAGGGGAGTAGAATGATTAGGTGAATATTATTTTGGTGGCACTGACAGACTACATGGTGTACAGAGGATACAACAACAAAGGTCTTTTATTAATGGAATCCATCAGCTCCCTGATAGATGCTGCACCGAGGGGAAAAATGATTGCATTGGCTGTCCTCAAGCCTAAGTACGTACACATACATATACGTGGCCTCTTTTAGACGGAGCTCGCCATGTTTATTCACCATCTCCCGCTGTCGGGAGCGAAGCCGAGGTAAATTGTCAGTCTTGGAAAGAGTCAACATTTAATCTGGAGGAGGCCATCCGTGGCGGTTTGTTTCCAGTGAATGCCACGGAGGAGGAGGACAAAGCGGCCGGGGTCAGCGGGTCAAGCACACCATGTGGTCTTTTCAGTGAACTGTTTGCCTTGCTGTGTCTCCAACTTTCCCCTCGATAGTAAAAGCCACACAAAAGAAGGGCTACTGGCTTCAGCTCGCCACTGCTCATTGCTACTGAAGGCTGCAGGAAATATGTATACGCTGGAGTTTTTATTAAGACTAAGACTTGAAGAAATTATTTTATCACTCTTTCTCATTTTAAAATGCCTGTTTCTCACTTTAAGGTGCTATTTGGAGAATCAAATCACTGTACTTCCACGAAGCTGCTTCAGTCACCCCCCCCAAAAAAAAAAAAAATAGCGTCTTCGTGATTCCTCCCTCTGCTTCCCTCAGGGCGAGCCGTAACACAGCACGGAGCATAGCGCTGCTCGGAGGTGTAGCTCAAAGGCACCCCCGGGAATCGCGGGGAGGGGTGTGATCTAAACACAGAGTCTTCTGAAATCAGGCCTGACACTTATCATCACTTTGTGTGCAGGCACTTCTCCAGGGACCAGCCTGTTAACTTCAGTGTTTGCTTGTGTACCGTTCAGCGATGGAGGAGGCGGGTCAGAAAGCATAAAAGAGCCCATAACAACCCAATAATTCATGCTTCGTCTCTAACGAGAAATTCTGCTCAATAAGTTCAAGCATTTGAATAGTTTAGTTTCACCATCAGATACAAAAAGAAAGCAGATGCTTGAAAAAGGAAACTGGCTTGTTTCTTTTTGGGTGTGCACAACACCAAAAGGAAAAAAAAACATTTTTGCTTCAATCAGAAGTTCAAATACATAAAGACACCCGAGCAACAAAATAGATGTTTCAAGGTTCCTGAAAAAAAAACTTTCTCGAGGAGAATAAAATGACCTTCACTCAAGGAAGCCTCCACACCTAAACCGGACACAAAAGCATGAGCATTACTCAGTCTGCAGCAGAGAAACAGCCTTCCCCACTGCCTAAAAGGCATCAACAGAGGACTACTTCAGGATTTTTCACAAAGGAGTTCAAACAGAAACGTGCATCAGGAATTTGACAAGCAGGATAGGGCAATTAGATGATTGCAATTTCCGCACAAATTGGCACCCCTGTTTAGTGTGCACAAAAACATGATATATGACCTGTCACACATTTTTAACAATTGCGGTACTCTTACCTCCTTGCAGTTTTTGAGTCACACCTAAATGTTTGCGTTTGTTAAACTCATTCAATAGTAAATGCAAACCCGTTTTAAAGTGATAATTACATTTATTTAGAGAAAAAGATATTCAAATAAATTTAGCAAAATCTATTTATATACAGCCAATTCATATATATATATATATATATATATATATATATATATATATATATATATATATATATATATATGAATTGGCACTACATAAACAAACTATATTGAACTGAATTGAATAAAAACACAAATAGCCAAGAAACAAAGTCACTGTGGAATTAGTGTCTTTGCGCTAAAATCATTAGGATACAGACCAGGGGTTTGAAACTCCAGGGAGCCGTAGTCTTGCAACTTTTAGATTTTCTTTTACACACCTGAGTCACATAATCTGGAGTCTCATTTATAAAGCGTTTTTACACAGAGAACGGTGTCTGAAACCTACATAAGCCACTTTATATGCCAAGTTTGGGATTTATCAGACACAAAACTTGGCCAAAAAATGTGTGCCTTACTTGTATTTTGGACACGGAAGACACTGTAAGCGGTGACACACTGGTAAGATGGCAAAATTGTACATTCCAGCCACATTTCCGACTCCCGTAAACATGAACACTCAACCAATACTCAACCCCCATCCCTGTTTCTGAACTATGAATAAAAATTAGAATCTGAATCCAAATATGTTGCACTTAAGAATGATATCACATGTTCATATGTATGTCTTTAGATTATATAGCATTTACTTTTATTGGTACATTATTTGTTAAGTACAGGGCAGTATTTGTGATGATGATGGGGGGATGTTTATCTTCCAAAGGCATGCCATCAAACTCTCAAATACAGGGACATTTGAAAAATAAATCTGAGGTATTTCAGCAGGAAAATGGTCCAAAACTTAATTCTCAAAATTAATCCACTTCTATTGCCACCTTATTTTCTGAACTTAAATCCTACAGAGGATTTGAACTGATAAGAAGAAACCGTTGGAGAAAAACCCAAAAGAATTTAGAAAGAACTCACTGAACACTGAAAAAGAGTGGTTGTGCAATTTACTACTAGAAGAGTGGCAAATAGTTTGGTTATTGATAATCATCTATCAAAAAGCAATTATTTTTAGTAGGGTATTTGAACCCCTCTTAATAATTGTTATTTTTTCTTTCAAATGTCACTGTGAGATTATGTTACTACAAAACTATCAGGAGCAAAACCTCAAAATGAAAAATGTATCTGTTAAGAAATAAAGATTTATCGTTGACAGACACATTTTAAGTTTAAATCATATGCTGGAAAAATGTGTAAAAATAATCACGTTTTTAACTTCGTAAACCGCTTAACATTATCGCAAGTGTCTTACTGCACTGCAAGTTCACCTAAAACATGCACAAAAATAAAATTAAAGCAATCAGACAGAATAAAGAAGGGTCACTCCAGCACAAAAAAAGAGCCACATTTGCAGAAGGAGCAGCTGTCAGTGACATCGGCTCCAGACATGCTTGGTTTTTCATCTATTCACTCGACCATGTTCTGGTGAGTAGCCATGGAGCTTTGCTTTGAGAGCGAGGCTCAGTGGCTCTTTCATTTCCAACTGGGAGGTGGGGAATTAGTAATCATTACAGGGAGACTGTGGGTTCTCAGTAAGCAGAGCTCAGTTGCATGGGATTTGTACACATAGGCTTGGCACAAACTTCCCCTAAAAAGAATAAACGATGTGCTTCACTCATTGCTTATTTTTGTACGGTATTTTATTGGTTTTTAATGCAACACTGTTTAATTGTGGCAGCTTTTTTTAAAGGTTGTAGTTTTGACAAAAAAACAAACAATATTTTTTTGTCTGTCAGGTCGAATCAGTCACATTTGTGTATGCACCAGTTTTCATGACAGCAGTCTTATGTGGATGCTATAAATTCATGACAGGTGTGCCAGAAGAAACTATGCTTTGTGTTATTTGTCTTTTGTCATTATCAGAGACAACTGGAGCATCTGTGCAGTGAATTTCTGAGATATTCTTTTTTACAGGGAGCAAAAGGTGAAGTTGAATATGGAAAGGAATAAAACGTTTGCTTTTGCCAACAGTAATAGCAAAGCAATGAATTCTAAGATTTTACAATCAGGCACATACAAATAACAGACTGGACCCTGTTATTACTCAAATATGCTGATTTAAACTATTTTATTGTAGCTCTTGATGTATGTAAATGATCTTCTACGTGTTTGTTGTATTCCCTAAATGGCTTGAGGGACTCCCTAAGGGCTTTGAAGGTTGTTTTTTTGTTTTCTTTCCACCACTCGTCCATTAGGGACAGATTTCTAGACTATACCAATCATTGTTCGTATGTCAAAACATTTAACCAACTAAGTTGTAGAACTCTCAGACTCATTCAAAGTTATCAAGAGACTATTGGCTGTTTCTCTGATTTATTGTTTTTCATGTCCAGGCTGTCAGTCTAAGTCAGGTGTGACCAAAATCAGTCCTAAGCGGCAGGCATTCTGCATGTTTTACTACTTTTCTGGTAAAAAAACAACAAAAAAAACAAAACAAGAATCAAATTATGGTTCATTAGAAAACTTCTGCAGAACGTTAACATGCTGATAAGGTCGTTGGGCCATTTAATCCAGCTGTGGTGGAGCAGAGAATAATTTAAAACTGGCAGGACACAGGCCCTTGAAGAATGATGCTGGACACCCCAGTTTTTTTCTTTTTCCATTTTTTCTTTTGTTCTGGAGAGGTAAAGGAAAATTTCTACAATGATGGACAAAAAAAGTTATATTCTATTCTATTCTGAGTAAATGGGCATATTTTGGTTTGAAGGAGCACAGTACACTTATTAGAGGATGGATTACCCAGTTCTCTGTAAGTTGTTCAAAACTTAAAGGGATAGTTCGCCTATTTAAGACATGAAGTTGTATGCAATCCTCACCAGCACTATAGTGCATACACGTTGTCTCACTCAGTGGTCACCTCCCTGGTCAGAGTTCTGGCCGCTTGAAGTTGTTCAAGAAAGTAGTCCCTGTTAGTTTCCGGGGCCACAAAACTATGCGTTTTTAATTGAAAAAAATATATGTGTTTGAAAGCTTGATTAATTTACATCACAAAACTGCCCACCAAAAAAATTCATACCTCCAGTTTTAATCGGCACTATTTTCTCTTCCATTTCCATCAATCCGCGCTGCCGTAAACGTCAACGGTGCGCCTAATCCCGTCAGCTGTTGATAGCGCAACTCGCGGACAACATGTCTGACTCCGAAACTTCCGATGATAAATGCAATTTTAGCACAATATCAGATGAAACAGATGATGAAGAAAGTAATTTTAGCAAAATACCAAAGGCATACCTTTATGAACCGGAGTACACCGATGCTGAACTTCAGCAGATGGAGATAGAACGGGAAGAGAGAGAGAGAGAAGACAGAGACGGCAGCGCGGATTGATGGAAATGGAAGAGAAAATAGTGCCGATTAAAACTGGAGGTATGAATTTTTTTGGTGGGCAGTTTTGTGATGTAAATTAATCAAGCTTTCAAACACATATATTTTTTTCAATTAAAAACGCATAGTTTTGTGGCCCCGGAAACTAACAGGGACTACTTTCTTGAACAACTTCAAGCGGCCAGAACTCTGACCAGGGAGGTGACCACTGAGTGAGACAACGTGTATGCACTATAGTGCTGGTGAGGATTGCATACAACTTCATGTCTTAAATAGGCGAACTATCCCTTTAAGATATTGTGAAGTACACTGCAATAGAAAGTAAAAGTCTCTTGTTTATGGACATCTTTTCTTCTTTTTTAAATATATCCTCTCATTTGAAGAAATCTGTTTTTAGAAATTTTTCACTTGTTATACTATCAGAATCTTTGGCTTATTACAAGCAAAAACAATCTTGAATTGATTTTTTTTTCCTATTTCTAGAATAGCCTTTTTGCCGTCTCACTTAACTAGTTAGAAGATTTCTAAAGAAAGGGGCATCATAAGTAGTAGAACACACCTTGACACTACAAATATCCACAACCCTATGTTGGTGCAAAATATAAAATCAAAACAAAATATATTCAAGTTTGTTATTGCAACATGACAAAATATAAGTAGTTCCGAGGTGTGAACACTTTGAGAGGAACTGTAGGTGCCACTTATGAAATACTGCGATCAACTGTTACCTTAACCAATACAGTATCCGAACCTTAATCAATATGCTCATGTGGATTATTTACAAATAGGCATATAAAACAAAAAAAATAAATCTTTTAACAATAACCACGGAGAAGCAATTATTTCCGAATAAATTATTTCTAAAAAGTTTTAATGCCAGTAGTCCATCATAAAGTTCAGAAAGTAAAAACACTATAGATATATGAAAAATATTGCGAGGGGGTAGAGATATCCAGCAAGGTCGGCTTGACTTTAGGTCTTGCAGCGATATTGGGGGGAAAACAGAACCACTGTATATGTTAAGCTGCTTTCAAATTAGATATCTCGAGGATTGCGCTGTTCTTCCAAGCCCATTCATGTCTGTGTTTTGCAGAGGTAAAATAGCTCTGCACTGCAGATAGATGAATGCCATGCAAGGTTGAGGGTTGCCACACAAGTGAAGTTGAAGTATTTTACATTTGGACTTGAGCTCCTGTATTTTTATTTTCAAACGATTTTAAATATATTTCAAATTGGACATGTGTAGTGTTCTTCCAGCATGCTTGAACTAAAATATCACACCCTTCCTGCAATTTACATTCCTTTTAAGGAGATGCCAAAGAAGAAGATGTCCCAGCTTTTTTGGTTGAATGAACATTAGAGAAGCAAAGTTCATAAAGTCTGTCTGATTGTGAGTTGACCTCAGAGATTATATGTAAAATCTACTTTCAGGATATTGGCTAGGTGATTCCAAAATGTTAGTTTTCTTCTAGTGGATTAATTGTATTCTAAATTTGGATGTATGTTGTGTATCGCTGTGATTCTTAAAATCTCTACACTTTTGCAGATATATGAAGGTTTTGGGCCAAAACGTACTGTATTTAAATCTAAAATTGAAAATGTGACCCAAAAAATCCAATATCAGTTGCAAAGTACAAGCTGTGAGAGTATTTTAGTAATGCCTAGATTTTTTTAACCAAATATATGAGGAGAGATTGCTGAATTCTTGAAGTTCATTTGCAGTAGTTTTTACTTCTTCAAAGCATCTCTCACCATTTTGTTTTGTGTCTTTTTTTCTGTCTGACTCTCTTTCATAATTCTTTCATAATTTCATATCAGTCACAACACAAAATCTAGATTTATGAAATGCTTGACTTATTGATCTTCAGTTATTATTTCTTATCTGCAGATCACTGAACTCCTGCAGAATTGCCATTAACCTCTAAGTTGCTTTCTTGCTCTACCCATCTTCAATAAACTCAGATCAACTTTCCTGTGCCTGCTAAAGAAAATGAACCCATACCTGGTTCAAATCAGAAAAAAAAGCATGTGTTTTTTTTATTTTAAATTTTTAAATTTCAAGAGTTTCAAGGGGTATTAATGCTTTTGTAATGTACTGAAATTGTAGTTCCTTCCATAATGTGCAAAATGACAGCTGTAAACTGTTTATTTGATGGGAACTTTAAGGAGGCTCCACATATCTTTTGTGTCTGAACACGTTCTGAAACATAAGCGAAGCTCCCACCAGCAAAATCTGAGAGGTTTCTTTAATGATTATGACAGCTGCGATGTCAGAGGTGAAAGAGGAAAAGCGACACCTGAAATGTTAGTTGACATAGATCAGTACATGTGTCTGTACACTGGCAGAAATGACAGTTAAGATATAAACTAAAGGGATTGAAGTGTCACTTTGTTTCCATCAAAGCAGTCATATACTCTTTACGATTTTGAGAAGTCCTATGTTCTGGTGAAAATTATTGATCCTCTAATAAGGTGTGGGTTACAGGGTAGTATCAGTGCAAACAGATATGGACATGTCACGATTTGACAGCAGACAAAAAGCAAAGTGCTGATGATTATGTTTAGAGGATAAATATGAAAATGCTGAAGGAGCCATTTTCAGCAGGGATGAGACTGCTGTGTCTCCGAGGCGGCAGCTGCTCACATGGGAGAATCGGTTTTTGGTGAAAATAAAGAAAAATGCTTTTCAGTATTGTGACTGCCATTGATTCGTTTTGTTTCCATCAGACAGCGACAGCTAATATCTGTACCTGCTGACTGAGTCATAACACCGGGGACATAATGGCTCTGTTGCCACATGTGGAAATTGAATCAGGATTTCACCAACCTTAAAGGCGTGAGTCGAGATCCGCCATGCGAAGAAAATCGCATGGAAATCCAATGCCTTATTTAGGCATTTGTGGTTCATTGTGTGAGTGATTAAAAATATTAATGTAGGTGCTAAATGAATTTATTAATATGTTTGCCAGACTTCAATGAATGCAGAAGCATAACACCGGCGTTGTCTTAAACCAGGATCTGGCAGGAAGTCATAGTCTCCGGCTTTAAGAAATAGTGAGAAAAAAACACTCTAATTCATAGATGATTTTTCTTTATATGTCTATTAAGACCTTTCTAAGACTGGAGCTAATCTAAGTTTTGATTTCGAACTGATGAGAAGAAAAAAAAAAGAAATACTACATGTAAACAGCAGCAGGTTACAGAGCTCTACCCTTGTCACTAGAAAGTAAACATAATGTTAGTAGTAAAAGTAATTTATACAGAAAAAATATAATACTGAAAATATGCAGGCCCACAATATATAGCCTTCAGCATGGTTTCTTAACCCTGACTTTTTTTAAGTGTTTATTTTCTTCCTCACACCTGACCTGTATCACTGCGTGATTAACAGGCTTCTGAAGAACTGGATGACATGCAATGCTGTCATTTGAATCTGATGTGCTGGAGCAGTGATGCCGCTAAAATATGACCCAGAGGACCCTGAGAACCAAGGTTAAGAAACGCTGGCCTACAGCAAAAAGCCCCCCCTCCTCGAAAATCACTTAGTAATGTGAGAGAAAGAGAAACAGTCGGATGCTACCACTTTAACTTTAGGAGAAACTACCAGAGTCCCAAAAACACAATTTGAAGTCATGGAAAACAAAAGACTGGTGACCAAACTGCAACTAGAGTTTTGTGACTTTCTTCTGTAGAAATGCATGTTCCTTAATCAGGGGGACATCACCTACGGATTATACCAGACAGGAGAGGTGAGACTTCTGTGACTGTGTTTGTGTTTTAAGCTAACCTGTTTTGTAGATTCAGTATAGCCAACAGACACAACGGAAATCATCTTAGAACTCCACAGAAACTAATATCTACAGTGTTCCTCATCTCCACCCTTAGGGGGTACAGCCTATCAGCACCTAAGAAAATGAATGGCATGCTTAAATTTTTCCAATTTGCAAGTATTAAGTATCATTGGGTCTAGGTATTTTAGCTTCTAAAACTGCATTTTCTTTTAAATATTATATTTATTTTATATATTTTAATATATTTTCATTTTCAAACAGGTAAAAGAAATAGTTAATTCTAAGTCGTCACTAATGAAAGTTCTTACACTAATTCATCCATCCATAGTTAGATAAAGTACTAAAAGTGCAAAACAACTGCTAACCTGACCTGTCTTTTCAGATGGATGTAGTATGGATATACTCCTAAATGAATTTTGCCTTTCATAACATATTCTTGTAGAACTGTTACTGCATACGTATATTTTTAACTAGGTCTGCAACTCTAAATTTGAATCACCATTTAATTCTCCACATGTCACAATCCATAACACCCATCATCCCATTTTGTAAATACATTTTCTCAACTGCTTTTTAATTCAGAACAATTTAACATGATTATTATTGAAAATGAATGATTTTGTCATTTTAATCAAAGGATGATTGTGACAAAAAAATGATTACACAAATGGAGAAATGTATAATATAAGAAATGTATTAATTGTAAAGAATATAAATATTACAGTTTTCAAACTGAGCATAATTTGAAATGTGCAATTTACAAATAAATGACCTTACCAGGGGAAAAACATGTTGCACCAGTTTAAAATATATTGAGAATGAATTAATTTCCAGGTTAAAATAGCATGTGCTGGCTCTACACATCCTCTTTGGTAATTAATTCAGTGGTGTTGGCAGTTTTAAAATAATTTTCAAGTTGCCAAATCCATTTAGGTTTCTGTTAGTGATTATGGCTGACTGCAGCTGGTTGATTCTATGTGCAAAAATTAGAAAAGTACTAATTATTTTGATGGTCAACACATTGCAATGTAAAAAGATTATTAAACTCACGGCAAAATATGGCAGATTTCTATTTTGAAACCACACAGAGAGACATTTTAGAAGGAAAAAAAAAGAATAAAACAGATTATCAGTTAAAAAGGAAACTAAGGCCCAACATATAAAGGTCTTTATATGTTTAGTTTTGATTTTAATCAAATACGTTTCCACTTAAATTCAATTCAGTTTAGCGTCAGTTCTCAATTTACTTTACAAGAAACGTCATTTCAGTTCAATTATACATACTAGGTATGCACCAATACCGATACTGGTATTGGGTATCGGCCCCGATACCACGTAATGAACTTGATCTGTATCAGCTAATGCTAACTGTACCATGAACCGATACTTGTGAAAACGCAGCAATAATTTCACCAAAAATATTTGTTTTTAACTTTGAAATTTAAGTTAGCAGTCATTTTTATATTTTTTTTCTTTATTTAATTGACCCTAACCCTTAACAAGCAGAGAAAAAAAATGTAACCTGACTCTCAATTGATAGCACTTTTTTTTGTATGGTAGAAGAAGCATTGGTACTCTGTATGAGTAAGTACTCTGATCCAAGTATCGGTATGGTACGGGTTGTGAAAAAAGTGGTATCGTTGGATCCCTAATACAAACATTCACATGAATCTTACTTATTAAACAATGCATTAGGTTAATTTCATTCAGAATCAGTCGAAGCAACATTAGACAGTCACCTGCATTCTTTCATTGAATTTACACCAAACTTACATATTGAGCATACATGTTGCAACAGTTGGAGATTAAAAATTAGAGGTGTTTTTTTCACAGAGGAAAATCTTATAGCAGTTTTGTAATTGTAGACTTTTTTCAGCCTTTCAGAAATACAAAACAGCTGTTACATCTCTTCAATTTCTTAACTACAATGCACAAATAGCATTATCTGAGCCACACTTAAAAAAAAAATAGAGCAAAAACCATTCCACATACTCGTCTGTAAAAAAAATACAAAAAAAATCTATATAGTTTTTTTGTTCCTCACAGACACAAATCAGTGAATGCAACTACACAAAACCGCTGATGCGAACCACACCTCCTTTTCCTCTCACTCCTCCTTTTGCCCCATTTGTACGCGTTTACAAGCATTTATAGCTGAAGTAAAGAAACCGTTGTCGTCCAGACACAGCACTTCAATGGTAGGCAGACCAGTGAAAAATGGGTCTATACCCACTGTTGTCCAGGCAGGGAATTTATTCATAACACTAACACCAACAAAAGGAAAATGTCTTCATTCATACATGCTTGTGTGAATGCAAATTTGCTGATGGAGAATTTTAAACTAGGCTTTAGGTTTTCCTCAGGTCAGTTTTTTTCATAAACTAAGGTAATCAAGTTACCAACCGGGTTACGGTTTCTTTTCTGTTTGAGTGGGTTTCTCTTTGTGAGCGTTAACCTGTTTTAATCAAAACGGTAGAAAAAAATGCATGACAGGAATAGGCATCCTTTTTTAAGTGTTTAAGAGAAGGAAATCAAAGCTCTCTCTCATAACAAATAAACATCCTTAGATGTTATTGTCCTGTTTGTGTGTGCAGGTGAAGAAAAGGCACATCTGACAATCAAAAGGTATTGTATTTCCATATAAGAAAGTGGAAGGTATCCATTATCATATGGTGGACTGAGAAAGATGCTCTGGCTTTTTCACAAACAATTAAATGAAAACTAAATCACACAACGCAGCATGAATCTGCATCTAAATCTAGCATTACTGTGATATGCTTAAACTTCAGTCATCGTACAATATAACAACCTCTAGATTGACATGTGTTTCTGCTCTTTCTATTTATCTTAAATTATATATATATACTGTATGTATCTATATCTATATCTATATCTATATCTATATCTATATCTATATATGTATATATATATATATATATATATATATATATATATATATATATTATAAATAAAAAGTCACTATGCATTTTAAGGACTTAGAAAGCTGTCAAATGCGATAGCTCATCCTATCTGGTAAATCAATGGGGATTTTTATAGGTACTGACTGATATAATATGTGCGCAATCCATAATTAAAGTCTAGTCTTTTAAAAAGCTCATGGAGTAAAGTGTCTCCACTAAAATCCAAACAAATTAGTTTAGGTGGTATTCCTACAGGCATCTGAGTCAAACAATGACAGAAACCCATATATTAAGCTGACATAAAGACCTAAATTCTACAGTTAAGGTCATCTGCAGAATATACAGTATAGCAGGGGAGGTTAAAGTGGGCTATAAATATAGTCTGGCATGTGGTTCTGAAGCTCTCACAGCTTTCATACCGAAGGACTGCTCATCCTCCTCACTGACATGTTCTAATAAAAAACTCTGCCTGCAGATCATGCCATACATGTTCATTGCAATATTTTACAACAAATAAACTCATATGTTTTGCTATATTATTTTAACATAATATTTGAATTGCTTATGATGTACTTGATGTGCAATAAATCACAGTTATACATAAGTATTTTTCTATTTTCTTTCAACAACAGAGAAAATACCTGCAAGTTAAGTACCTAATTTCCCGTAGACTTTGAAGTGAAGGTGTAGAAAAAGGTCAAATTTGGTATCTTTGTGGGGAAATTAGAGGGCAGAAATATTAACTTCTACAGCAAACAAATTCTGGTACAAAAGAAGGGGGGGATAAGGGGAGATTGAAAAGAAATTAACATTTTGATATTAGTGGTGTCAAACTTCCAGGATCCAGGTACTTATTTGGAGTTTGAAGAATACTACTACAGTGTAAATATCTTGTTGTCGCAATATTAATGTACACAATAAATATATTGCAAATAACTTCCTACTCTGTTCCAAAGGTCTATTATTTAAGTACCACATATTCAGTCTCCCTGTGTGTACAATATATGATGTGACACTTTTGGTTTAATGTAGCATAAAAAAGTTTTAGAAGGTAAAGAGATGGGCTATTAAATATGCCTTTAAGTCCATTAGGAAGATCCTTAGTTGCTTCCTTGCTAAAACATGAGACATCATCCGGATGCAACTCTTCTTTTTTAAATGAAATCTTGTTTTTGAGATGGAGAGAATGGTTCTTTTTTTTCAGTATCTGGTTAGACTACTTATCTGTGCTCATGTCTGCTATAAACCCGAACCAAAAAGACTATCATCATCTGAGGAGTGTTTCTATTTTTTCTGTAACCTATATAGTTATTGCAACATGCACCAATATAATTTATATCTGTTGTGTCATGTAATATAGCCCTAATTCTACTACATAACTCAAACTACAACCTGTTCAATTGCATAGCCAATGTATCTAGGCAGGAGCGTAGTTAAAAAAGTATTGTTCCTTCAGCTTTTTTTTCTGAGTTTCATAAAATTGAACTTATATAGATCTAAAACATAAGACAATATTTCAGTTACCTAATTCTTTGGGTTGACTGGTTTCTTTTTAGAGCCAAGAATATTTTTTTTGTCTAAGCTCATCAAAAAGGAGTGTGCATGGGTCACTCTTTCTCCTTAAGTGTTTGCTGTATCAATCAATGGGAGAAGAGCACCTACGTTTTAAATGTGTGCTGCTATGACATAAATCTGGTTAATAAATGAAGAAGAAAAAAATGTGTTTTATCTGACGTGGTTTAATGTTTTAAGATTTTGTAAAATATGTCAGATCAGGGAGAATTGTGGTGAGGTGTCACACAAAAACAGTGATATGTCCACATGTGGACACAGGGCCACAGTCTGGGCCACTTTGTGCCTTAATAAAAAATTAATTAAAAAAAAAACACAAAAAAGCCCTGTAGTCTTATTACCTGTTACTGCAAATCATTTATTTTATTGAGCCTATCATTTCCAAAAACACCATCAGTTTTACTTTTCCGCCTACATGGTTAAATAAACCAAGTGATCGATTTTAATTCCTCCAAGTTAAAATACCTCAATACAAATAGTTTTGTGTAACTTTTCTCATGACAGGAACCTTGTGTGATTACCGAATACTGAACTGTAGCCTTCCACACAGAAATGTGTTTTGTTTAATTGATTGTACATTTTAAAGCTTCTGTAGAAAACAGCAGCAAAAATAATTTCCACACTGCTCTATTATTAAAATTTCAGATGACTCAGGTAAAAGGATGACAGCGTGTGTGGTCATAACTTCCATTTGAGGTAGGGAACTAAAAAATAAAGAAAAAAGTCTGCTTTATAAAGTTTGTTTTAAACAGATTAAATACCCGTCAGGTTTTCAAATTTGCCAGCAAAGATGCAATTTTGTGGGCTGCCCTCCATCTGACATGCAGTGGATTAGTATTGGGTTTGTTTTAAAAAATGTTTTAAAAAAAAGGTAGAAAACAAGTATTTTCAGAAGATCTGTTTTTTTTTAATAGCAGGACTGCAGGTAGAAAGAGGTCTTATGTTTTCTAATGGTTGGCAACTTAACAGCAATTAAGTCCATTACAGGTGCTTTGGGGTAGCTAAGATCAATCATGAGGTCACATGAAACTCAGGAGAGCTGTCAGACACTTTAATTAAACTATGAAGTGTTGATCAGCTGGGAAAGGACATGTAGAAAAGCACTCCGAGAGCATACACCTCCGTCAAGGCAGCTCAGTCCCCCACCTCATGTTGTGATCTACTTTTTTTTTTTTTCAGAAATCATAATCAGTTGAGTAGTTATTCATTAAAATCTTTTTTTTTTCGGTACTGGCAGTTTTCTGATCACCCTCAAATTTTAGTCACTTCCTGGTCCAACTTCAGACATTTCATTTGATTTTCATTTTATCAAAATCCACCAATACTTTTTTGAGTTATGTTGAGAACAGACAGACAAACAAAACCTGGTGAAAACATAACCTCCTTGGTGGACGAAATTACATGTAAATCTAGCTTTTGTTGTCAGATTGATGATCAACTGCTTTTCTTTAGATGTATACATTTAGTAATGTACCTTTTCAAGTTAAATGAAATTTGTGCTTCATAAATATAAAAGCAGAAGACAACAACATGAAAAAGTGGTTGCAGCCCTGAATTTTGTAAGAATCGCGTGCAGAAGTAAATATACATAATGATTCAAACTTGAGATTGTCCAGAATTCACCCCTTGATGTATTTTTGAATTTCTAGCCTAATTGCCCCAAGAATTCAAAGCAGGACGGTGTTTGTGATATTGAACATTTGACTTTTTCGAACTGCACTAATTGCAAGTGGATCGAGATTTTCAATTAAGACATACACAAAGTCCAAATTCAAGCACATTTTAGGTCTACCAGGTTGGATAAAACATATCGAAATCGGTGATGACAAAGATAACTATATCAGGCCGATCAGCAGAATCCTTGACTTTTTTTTTACAATTAAACAGTTTGAAGACTCTACATTTTACCAGTATATTTTGGTTTTCTAGAGCCAGATCTAAACCATGCTATTGTATCCATAAAACCATATTCTAAAATAAATAATTGATCATTCTTAAGTTTTATTCATATTTGTTTTTTCTTCTTTGTAGACAACGAACCAGGGACACAAATTAGATTATCTATCTCAGTATCTATTTTTGTAGAATTTCTGAACCCTCCTGCTGTCATTACTAGAGCTTTCAGCGGAACAGGATGATACATTTTTAATAGCTTGTTTGAAAAGCTTATTCATTGTTTTTTTGTGTTCCATAAATAAAGGTTTCTTAAATTATAAAAAGTAAGTCAAGTCGAATGTGTAAAGCACATTTCAGCAAAAAGACAGAAGTGTTTTATAAAAAAATAAAATAAATGAAACCATACATTACAGTGGCAAAATAAAGAGAAGCAATGAAAGATGTTCCATTGATTGTTGAACAAAGGCAGCGCTAAACAAATTGAGTTTGAGCCCCGATTTAAAGGAAGTCACTATTTCAACAGTTTTCTGGAAGTCTGTTCGATATTAGAGAAGCAAAAAATGCTGAATGCTGATTCTCCAAATTTGGTTCTGATTGTTTGGATACAGAGTAGACTTAAACCAGAAGAACCAAGTTGTATGGAATGTTGGTACAGTGACAACATATTTTATTGTATTTTGGTGCTAAGCTATTCAGTGAATTATAAACAAAAGTATTTTAAAGGCTATTCTCCTAGCTACAGGAAGCCAGTGTAAGGACTTATGGGATGTGTGTTTTGTTTTAATGAGGATGCAAGCATCTGTCTGATTATGTCAGACTTTTTTAAGCAGACCTGTGAAGACACTGTTGCAGAAATCAATTTGAATAAAGATAAACGCTTGTATAACTTTCTTAAGATCTTGTTGGGATATTAGTCCTTTAATTCTGGAAATGTTCTTCAGGTGATAGAATGCTGACTTTGTAATTGTCTATGTGTTTCTGAAGGTTAAGGTCTATCACTACACTCATATTTTGGGTGTGATCAGTAGTTTCTGGCCGTTATAACCGAAGCTGTGTTCTGAGTCTTGAACGTTCATCTTTAGGTCCAATAATGGTAAATAGTTTATAGGTTCTGATAAAGCTCACCCTGTGTTTTAAAGAATCTCTGTTTAGTTTTTAGGCTTTTATCCCCAGCCGTAGTTTTTTTAGCTGTGTCAATACAACTTGGCAACAGTTCAAACTCTGCTTTATTACTTTAAAAAAATCCGATGCTGAAAGCAAAAAGACAAAGACAAAGAAACTTAGCTATAGTGTTTTATTACAGAAATATACTTTTGTATTTAATTACTGTTTTTTGCAAATCCGAACAAAAATGAAAATATTTTTTTTTTAAGTTTCAAATGTTTAACCTGGCACTGTATCTTGTTCCCGGGTCACTCAAAAAAGGACAAGGGAGAGAAACAGGACTTAAAAAAACATTTTAACCACAATGTGATGCAAAAATGATAATTTCTGCCTTTCAGAAGATACATAGTGCTTATATTCATGACTAAACCATGTTTTGCTAAGAGTAAGTTGTAACTTCAGAATGATAAAAGCAAAAACAGCAGTTTGCAGCACAGCAGGATACCGTCAAAACAGGGCCTTACTGTATTTTATTAGATATCATAAGTCTTAAACAGTGACTTTTCCTACTTAGTATTTTTCCTTTACATTTACTCTACATATATGTAGTCAGACTATACTGGGGTAGTTATTACATTTCTTCTTGGTAAAGCTTTCCACCTGGGTGCTTTTCTTCTCAGTATCTGCTGTATGTACATATTTAATGAAACAGATTCAAAGCAAATCCAGTAGGTTTTACATAAATCGCTGTGAAAGAACTAAAAATGTGTGCTCATATGTCCTAAAAAATAACCTGTCTTCAATTGAAATAGCTGACAAAAGTGCATTCAGAAGTGGGACAAAAAACAACACCTAGAGTTAAATTGATTACATGTGATAGCATCAAACATTATTTAATATCCTCCAGGGTTTTTTTCTGTGAAATTTCCCTTCCATCTATGGATTAGGGGCCTAAAAGCACCACTGCACAGCAGATCTGTATTTCTAGTTGTTTTAAGGACATTAATCTCACATTGCAATATTTTAGAAAATACATTTCGCTTTTTTTTTAGATTAATTGCTTATGCTGTCAAATTTATCATGTCTAGGGTGAAATCTGGAAAAATAAGCTTGTTACGGAGTGCTCACTTCTGTTGCAGGCTTTTCTATTCACATAGCCAATTTAATTGTTTAACATAATATAAAGGTGCAATATGTAAGAATTTTACAGTGAATTAATCACACAACACTCTAATGTCCCAACCATGTTGGACAAAAGGTTATTTCGATCTCAGCCTGCTGGGCGGTTATAAGTTTTGGTTATTTTATAAGTGTTGCTTTTAAATGCAAATATTGGAATTGTACCTGTTAAAAGGTAAGGCCCAGCCTTCTGTGGATTGTGATCGAGTACTGGTCAATGCAATACAGTACAATTTGGAACGGCAATATGTCTTTTGTCAAGCAAAATGCCTCAGTTTCAGTCAATTCAATCCATTGTTCACGTTGCTTATCATAATTGACACAATTAGCAAAAGCATTGGCAATTTTAATCTGGGTGGGAATTTTCTTAACCATAGCTCCACTTGTGGTTGATACCTCCATTGCCTCATGTATTTTCATTTATTCTTCATTCTCTGGTTTGGATTTGTGTTTCAGATGGTGGAACAAATTGGATGTGTTTCCACTCTTTGTAACCACCGTTTTTCATCAAACTTTGAATTTTACGGTAGTTTGCTCCTCACCTGATTGTCTATAACCAAATCACTTCCAAATGGTGGAGGTAGCTCCTTGGTTTAAAACAAGTTTCTCCTAAGCGTCACACCTTCCGGCATGTTTGCTTTCACTTCGCACGTGAAAAGTGAATTGGGCTAAAACTACGTAGAAAACTACGTCATCAACTAGACATCATTATTATCGCAAGGAGACAATTTGTTTTATCGTAAGAATTATCAATGATATATTGAAAATGATAAGATAATGCCCACCTCTTGTAGTCATTGTTTACATTATCTCTCTCTCTATCACATTTCCAGGTTCCAAGGCTGATTACACGTGAGCCTGAAATGTTGCCAAGTCTTCAACGCTCAACAGTGTGCTGCCATTTTAAAGTTGAAACCGACTGGGCTAGAGGCTAAAGCTGAGGTAACAATGTTAGCAGTAAAATAGTTGGCTCAAAAATATCCTCATCATCTCGATATTGCTGTGAAACCTATTTATGTACTTATCATTTTACTATATAACTCGTCTTCACTCGTCATCATGTATCTTCTGGCTGATCAGTAACTCGTAACTCTCCATTAAATTCACAGAATCGAAGGGAGTGAGTGACTGAGAGTGGACTATGTTGTTTTTCCTCATGGACTGCAGTACTCCAATTTGACCACAAGATATCAATATTACATATTGTAACTTTAACAATTGCAATGGAAATTTAGCCTAAACTTTTTCCAACATATTTTAAATTATTTCCTTTGTGTATAAGATGTTACCTCTTTAAATCAAAATTTGAATATAATTTTTGAAATAAGAGTCAGTGCATTGAGGTAAATCTCTTAACGTTACACAGGGTAGTAAGAAATGAGAACCCTAATTAAAAACAGCATATCGGAATTTTTTTTTGTGTAGGTTTGGGGTTATTTGCAAAAAAAAAAAAAAATCAACATTGTCAACTGACTGAATAATAACACAATATGTGTATCTTGACATGATGTAAAAGTACATGTCAAATAGTACACCTTGCTGTTACGTTTTATTTAATTTACATCTTTAGGTAAGCAAATTTTAATACTACTACTATCTACCAATCATAAATTATATGGTTTTGGCTCTTTTGGTATTGAAAAACCTACTCTAGAAATATTCACACATATACAAGGCTGAACAGAATCATTTATATACCTTTCTACATTTATTTCTGTGGCAGGCACCAATTAAGCATAAAATATTTATGTTTTAATGCTCAATGTGCTCAACTGTAAACAAGCCTTACATTTCTTAGGGTCCATATGATTTTGATTGAAAACCAGTGAACCATTTATTGGCACTGATGTTTCCTAGCACTTTGAGGTGACCACTGATGACAATAACATCAGTAATTAGATTCCCATTCATTACTGATCCCTGGGAGAAGATGACCGTCAAGGACAATGAACCGTCCAAAAACATCAGAGATCTGGATCAGCACATTGGTGACCAAGTTTTTTATTTAAATATATATTCAATATAAATTACACAATTTGAAGATGCTAGATAAGTGTGGGGAAACAACCTTTTAAAAATAATGGGCTGGGAAAGCTGGGCTTTAACATTTGGAAAAGCAGGGACATGAAGTGAAAGGGCAGTCCTCCTCAGTGGTGGGAATAAATACTGCCATCACCACAGGGAAAAGCTCCATTTGTTTAATGTGCCATTTCGGAAGTGGAACCCCTGAAATCCTACAGACATGGTAACCTCATGGTGTATAACTCCCTTCTGGAATTTGATCAGAGCTAAAACTGTTTACCAATATTTGGAGCCTGACATTTATTGAAAATGGCCTTTAGTAAAAGTCATAGCGGGACCGTTAAGAGTTTTTCAGATGAGCCTGTGAAGTTTCTGCTTCGTCTGAGACAGTAAGATGTATCAGCCCATCAGCTGAGACACAGACAGGCAACCTCTGAAGACAGAGCCTCAAAACACTTGTGGGAACTTTTACAAAGACAAGCTAATAAGAAAAAAATGTTTAAAAAGTTAGTGTACAAGTCGTAAAAAATATAGCAGCAGGAAAGTCATTAAAAATCTAATGGTGATTACATATTGCTCTAGTATTATTACTATGCTAGAATTATTGGATTTAAATGTTTAAACAATAATACCTTAAGTTATAGATGATGAGATGTTAAAGGGGAAACTATTGGTTGAATTACTGTAATTGGTTTGTATTTTGTAAAGTAATTTCTGCTAAATTTTTCTTCGACCAAAACACCTCCAGAAATATTGATTGATTAAGACTTCATTGTGACAGTAAATACTTTGGCATTAATGCAAGATTCAGTGTCACAATAACTGCTTATATCCTTATTGTTGACAAAGAAGTGTCAAAAATGTTATCAAAATATCAGATACAGTATAATCAAAGAATCCACAAACTTTGGAACATCCTGATGTCCAAAATAATGTAAACATTAAAAGTGACAAAAAATCAATAAGCCAATAAACCCAAATAAAAATGTACATGTGTAAAGGCTAAAGAAACAATAAAAAGCTAGCAGGCTATTTTGAAATGAAACAAAACAGCTTTTAACATAGTTATTTTTTAGGTAAAATCACAATATCTTATTGAAAGGACTTGGAACTTGGTACAGACTCTCTGGTGCAGTACTTGGGTGGTTTCAGTCTTACTGCAAGAACAGAAACTTCCTTGTGGCAATAGGCAACTTTTGTCTGGAACAGACAGAATTCACATATTAATACAGCTAGTAACTTCCAACCAGGCCTGACATCTAGGCATATTAATGGACTCAGACCTGAACCTCCAAGGTCACATGAAGGCAATAACAAGCTCAACCTTCTATCACCTAAAAAACATTTCTAGGATTAAAGGGGTAATGTCCTAACATAACCCAAAAAAACTAATCCATGCTTTTTTTCTGTAGTCAGATTGATAAATGAAACAATGTCTGCCTAAAAAGTCAATCAGACCGCTGCAGCTGATCCAGAACGCTGCTGCTTGATTTATCACTAGATCAAGGAAAGTAGAGCACATCACCCCAGTCCTGACACTGGTTCCCTTTACCTAAGAAAATGGACTTCAAAAATACTTTTACTAGTTTATATATCATAGAATGGTTTAGCAGAAAAACTATGTTGAAGATCTCTTGTCATTATACCAACACCCTAGACCACTCAGGTCTTCAAACTCTAGTTGACAAATCATCCCCACAATTAGAACTGGACATGGATAAGCAGCTTTAAGTTTTTATGCTCCCCTTTTCTGGAACTAACTTCAAGACCACTGCAAAGCTGATGAAACACTGAGTTCCTTTAAATCAAGGCTAGAGCAATAATGAGTAGAATCTCATACGTTTTAATGTCTCATATGTTTTGTGTCTCTGTTATGTTCAGTTATCTTATTGTTGGTTTATTGCTGATTTTATTTAATCTCCTAATCACCCAAAGTACCTTGAACACCTTGATGTTTAAAGTATGCAATACAAATAAAGTTGCCTTGCCTCATTGGACAAGCACTCTGTAATCATATGATGTATGAAAACAATAGTCCACAGAAGACCACTGAAAACATCACTGAAGGACATTTTTTTCCTCCAAATGCAATATTATGTAAAAATAGTGCTCCATCTAATGCTTGCATGACACTAGACACTCACATGAAACTTTGCTGTCAAGAGCAAGTTAGCTTTGATTCCATCTGCCATTTGTGGGAAACGAGTGTGCACTCCTATTACATGCTGTTGCCTTAAGTACCCCAGACAGTACAAAAGTGAGCGTGACATCTCTACTGCAAGAGCCACCATCTGCTGGAAGGACCCTGAGGCCAACACACTACGAGTCAGCAGAAATTTAGGTAAAGAAAGAAAATCAGGCCCTCAAGTTGTCTGGAATGCTACATAAAAAAAGTAAAAAAAATTACATGACATGGTGAGATTGTTACTTTTTTAACTCTTATTTCAGTTATCTATAAATTCTGATCTAATGGTTATTTTTACTAAGATTTCAAAATGAAATCAATTAAAATAGGCTCATAACAATACTGCTGCAGTTTGGCAACATTATCTTTTAACAAAAGATAAAGCAAAGTGTTCTATATTAACAGGACATTTTGAATAAAGAACAATTATAATAAACATGCTGCCAAAGCCTCAGTTTATTTATATATTACCACTTTATAACGTATGTCATCATACGGCACTTTACAGAAAAGTAATTAGGAAAATTAAGAAAAGTAATTAAGTAAGAACAGTAATTTCATTTTAATTGTACATACATTTCAATCAGTTTAAAAGTTTCTACTAAAGGAATCCCATCAGATTGCATTGAGTAATTAACTTGCAGGATTCATTCCTCCTGAACAAACATATAGCAACAGTAGGCAATCACATGCATTGTTTTGTTGACTTCACATGAATCCCTCATAGCCCCAGGAAATATGTAGCGACAATTGAGAGGAAAAACACCCCTTTTACAGGAAGACACATCCAGCAGAATCTTTGAGAAGATAGAGCAGATAAAAAAAAAAAATCTGATGTAAGAGTACTTTCTCTGTTAAACAGAGTAAAAAGCTAATATCAGGAAATAGATGGCGTTCAGTTACTGGGAGCATCGTCCCAGTTAATGCCCCACTCCTACAAGGCATCACAGCTAAGCAGGATTTGAGACCAGATACAGCCTATAAAACAGGAGAAATGTTATCTCTCTTTTTAATATTTATCAAAACTCCTGCTGCAGCATTTCGGATTGACTGAAGGCTTTTACTTGCAAAGAATTACAATAGTCCAGCCTTGAAGTAGCGTAAGCATGAACTAGTTTTTCAGCATCACTCATGGACAAGATGTTTCTAATTTTAGCATTATTCTGGTGTAGAAAAAAGGAAATCTTAGAAACCTGTCATGACTTGGTCAAACATATCACCAAGGTTTTTTGTTATTCCTAGAATAATTAACTTTTAATTAATGCCACCCAGATGAAGTGATTGTCAAACATTTTTGTTTTCAGAGCTTCTGGTTGAAGACAACAACTTCTGTTATCTCATTTATTTTTATTTATTCCATGATTACAAGTTTTTGTCTTATTGTATGTTTGCACAAAGTACTGCAGAAATTTCCTGATGTTTTGAATCTGTTCACACGTATGGCATTAAACCTTCCTCATTCTGATTATTTTAATCCATTTGATTTTGGCCAATATCAATGGGGTAATAGGTGGGTAACATTACAGTAGCTCTAGAGAGCTGAGTTAAGCTACATCTCTGCTTCCTGGTCCAGGTCCTGGGTTGGCATTGTTTTGCATGACTAAGAAATCCAACAACATAAGCTAGAAGGAAGAACTGCTCCATGGATACCATCTTTCAAAATCAGTCCAGGTTTCCAAAATCTCAAGACTCTTAGCTGTCCAATGATATATAGAACCTGATTTATAAAGATTCCTAATAATGACCACAAAATTGCAAAGTTAGGTTCACTGTGTTTTGAAATTTGTGAAAGTATATTGCATTTTCACTTGCATCAGAGACCCTTGTTTTAAAAGTCTAATAACTGCTGGTATGATGTTATAGAATGATTTATATATATCTGATGAATAGTTTTGATTTAAATGTTGCATGTCCTGAGGGCAAGTACATTTGTGTGCAATGCTTAAGACTGCTGGCTTTGTGATATTAACATTTGAAACTAAAGAAAGGAGGCTGCACTACACATACATTTGACTTTAGTCCCATAGACACGTTTCGGCATTGGGCCTTCCTCAGTCAGTCCTGAGGACCCCACACAATGTTTTGCTTGGGGCCCCTGGGGGACGCCTCTGTATGTACTTCTTAAAAGCTGGATATGCCCCTTGACGGCTATTTAACATATTTTTAGATAAGGCTAATCTATTTAACTAGACATTAGCAAAATAATTATTGTGACGCATTCAAAGCCACGTGGGCGTATTTATAGCAGTTATCTTTTAATGTGTTATATTTGTAAGTGACCAGTAATTTATCCTCCTCCAGTTATCCTAAAAGTGCGGCACACTTGCAGCTCACATTTGCTGACAGTAAACAGGAAATTGTAGATTCAACTGAGTTTTGTTTACCTATTCCTGTCCTTTATTTCCCCTACCTGTGTGTTCCACCATTTGCATATAATTAATGCTCAGTTTTCAGAGCAGTATTTCATTTCAGCTGACCCTGAACACTTGTCTTATTCGCTGAGTGATTTCTCAGAATGCTCAGAGAATACACCAGACGTATTTGCTAGGGAGTGCCCTGCAGAAAGTAATTATGAGTTTAGAGACTGACCTCTACAATGTGTGGCCTTTAGGTATCTTAATTTAATGTTCTGTAAATTACATACACTGTTAACGATGGTGATTTGCATGAAAATCCTGCAAGAATTAATATCCGATCTAATTATTTAATGGGATTTTCAGCTTGATCCAATTTCTGATTACATTTGCAAACTTTTAACCTGCCATGCTTAATAGGCTGCTAAGATAAAGAAATTAATTTACATTTCAAAAAATGTAAGTTAGGATGTGAAGAATATGGCTTCTGAAATTCATGAAGCATACTTTTAAACTATCAATATTATAAATTTAGATGTGGCAACTGTTTAATTTTATGAAAATTATGTGTTTCATAAATAACTAAATGAAATGGAAAAAATCAGATCTGACCACCTTAGATAAATAAACTCAAATGATCCCAATTTATGACTGACTGTTATGAATCTCTGCTACTCAGTCTACAGAGTGCCTCTAAATAATAACTGCTTGCATTGATGCCCGTCTCCTAAATAACGGTTTGGCTCTTGCACTGTTTCATGCAGAGCTTTTTTCTCTGCACAGGTAACATCATTAGGACTGTGAAAATCAGGTAAGCCTCTCCATAGTTTCGCACAGCTGAGTAGAATTTAGTGTTGCAGACAGCTTACAGTGTATCAGCCACCAGTCAATATAGTTAATGTCACTTTTGTTTTCCAATATAAGGACTCCTGGCTTCGCACCTGAAGGCTTTTGTGTTCATGATTGGATTTCAGAGTATTTCCCCGGCACACAGTGTCGGTGACGGAAAAAGCAAACCAGAACAAAGTTACGTTTTCTTCTATATTATTTAACTCTGTCTGCTCTGCAAAAGACAACTGTCTTCTGTAGGTATGAATTGGTTCAAGGTGACAACATTTTTTTGTTTTTCTTTTTTAAAGGTGTGACCAGCCATAATGTTCCATCATTCAGTCCTTAAAATACTAAGTTCCTAAACGAGATGCAAAAAAAGTACTGACCAAAGTTTTATCTGCCTGATTTTATTCCTTTTACCCCTCCCTTACATATTGTGTTCTGTTTGTGTTTCACTTTTTCATTGGGCATATGAAAAAAAATTGGGGCTATTATTTCCTCTCAACAAAAAAAGACACTCGGTATGGAAACTAAAGTAGTTCCTCACATCTCTCATATTGAGGTTACACTGTTTTAGGAAAACAATATGAGACCTACGAGCATAATGTATTTTAAGGTAACAACAGGCTGACTGCCTACGTAGCCTTACTACTTTACTAATATCAGTGCATCAAATTTGTATTACTCTAAGCAACCCATTCGTATAAAAGTATAATATTCCATGTTTATTCTCAATATTGTTTTATATTTGTGTATAAAATAAAGAAATCTAAATAAATAAGTATTCCTTAGCGTTATTTCACTGTAATATTCAATGACAATGCGTATCACAATATATTAGAATACCATTAAAAAGGTAAGTTCCCTTCTATATTATATATTACTTGTATAGAGTGATTTATTAAAAGCGTTTATTTTCGAGATTATGGTTAATAGCTGATAAAAAAAATCTGCTTCTCAGAACATTGGAATAGTTCAGAACATCAATAAAAAAATCCTTATTAATTCAGAAATGTCCTGGCCAAAGCTGTTATTGGCATACACTGCCAAGTTGACAGTGGTCCAGCAGGTCTTGATAAAAAGCGGGCGGTTCAGAGGGTTGTATATGAGCATATTAATGCAAAGCTGATTAGAAGGAAAACTTCTGGTAGAATAAGAGATATAAGTAACGAGGATAACTGTAGTTTTACGAGGAATGTAAGCCAAAGTCACCTCAAGAGTTTAGTGGAGATTCACAAGACGTGGAGTGCCACAAACATCAGCGCATAATAGGCCACCATACATAGATGGATCCAAGACAGACTACAAGTGTTGCATTCTTTTTTCTAAGCCACTCCTGAACCAAAGGTTAGAGAAGTGTCGTACCTGAGAAAATACGAAATAACTGGAATGTTGAGAATCATGTTTTCAAATGAGAATTAAAAAAATAATTTTGTGTATTTGGAAATTAGGGTCCCAACATCTAGAGAAACAGTGGAGTGACAGAGACTCCAAGTGGCTAAGGTCCAATTCGGAAGTCGTGTCATCTGCTGCTGATGGTACGTTCATTGTGCTTTAGCAAGTACAGAGTCAGTAGTTTTAGCCATAATGCTAAAAGTACCCTTACGTGGTTTAATGGCCATAGTGTCATTTAGCTCAATTTACCTCCAGACTCAGTTGAGCTAAACTCAAATGAAGAATCTGAGAAATACCTGAGACACTATTGAGCCAACAATGCTGGGCACTATTGCCAATTTTTCCACTAGCCCCATTTCCCCTAGCATCGGTTTATATCGGGTCAGTCCAGCACGGTCTGGTTGTGTTTTGATTACCATCTAAGGAACACGGCAGTAAGGAAGCACATGGGCGGGCTCAGCATTGCAAAGTTCCAGTAAAAATCAGGCTGATGAATCTTTGGTAGAAGTGTACTGCAGAAAGCTGCATGTTCAGCAAACCAACAGGAAGCAAGAAACATTGTTGTTTTTACCAAGTAAACTGTGCAGGTTGAGTTGTTCTGTTGCATCCAGATAATGTTAGCCAAATCGACTACTTAAAACATGCCAACATACTGTGTTAACCTAGTTAGTGTTATATCCTACTGAAGTGTATTGGAAAGTGATAAAAAAGAGAAAAGCTTAGTTTTTCTGTATTAATGACAAGATATTTCTTTCTTGAACAAAAAAAAACTATTTTTCTGAATTAATCCGGTACAGTTTACATAAAAGAAAATGTACGTAGTTTAGAGACAAATATTTCCAAATGTCTGAATCACAAAAGAAGTATAATTGAATTTAACTAAACACACAGTACATGATTGAAATCATTTTTCTTTGAGAGGCACCCACAGAGTTGAGATATGTCTGCCACATTAGGCTGCAGCAAGGTACTTGTATGTCTTTTTCCACTAGGGTCGATTCAGTCTGGAACAGATAGACTCAGCCTCGATTTAGTGCATTTCCATTACCTTTTTCTGGGCCGAGCCGACCCCTTTTTTTCAGATTACCTCTGCCTTGGTCTGAAGGCGACCCAACACGCCAACCTGTGAACTGATTGATCCAATAAAGTCACTTCAAATCGACAGACATGTCTAAAGCTCCTCTAGCCTTGCAAATATATTGCCATTAAAATATACGGTATATATTTAACTATAAAATCTCAGATTGTCCGAAGTGGTCCGTACAGATGTTTTTTGTTTTTTTTTAGCAATGAATAAGATGTCATTAAATGTCATTAAACACATTCTTTCAACCCTTTTGATTATTTTAGGCATCAGTAGATGAATTAATATTTTGGAATGTTTTCTAATTTTATTCATATGTTCCATATAATCACAAATGATTGTCATAATCCCCAAACTAAATCTAAACTCATTAACTTAAGCTTTAGTTTTATAAGTTAAATTTTACATTTTTGGCAGTTACTAACACTGACAAGAACACAATACCATGAAGGACGTACCTTGCATGGTGAAGAAAACCAGTGACTGGTGACTCATTCCTGTGCAGTAATAACACTTAAAAAATTAAATGTTCAAGGACTAAAACCATGGTATTTGAGTTTTTTCCTGCTTTTTCTATGTGCCATCTCCCTTCTATAAAAAAGCGTGCCCACCACTAGTGTTGAAGCATTCACCCTGAACTCTGAGACCCAAACCGTTCTTTATTTCTTTGAGGAGAAAATAAAAACAAAAACAAAATGTAACTGAATCCCAGTGTTGATGACAAAAGGAAATCATGAGAATTGTGCAATTTCTATCACACATCTGACTGCACTGCTGCTCCAATCCAAAGGGACTATAAACAACTCAAACAAGCACAACTACTTCAAACAATAAAATACCTTATTAAACCCCAACATGAGAGAACCTTTGGGAGGGAAGACTTTTGATGTGTACACAACCCCTCCAGTAGTGAATATATTTAGTCCCACACCAGGAAAAAAAAAAGAAAAAAGAGCAAATCGCTCTCCTGACTCCATTCTTCATTCTGAGGGATATCAGGAGCCAAATTCAATAACAACCTTAGATCACAGCCCAATCCATCTCTGAATCACCCCGTAGTCTTTGCATAGTTTCATCCCCTCGGCATAATTTAAAACTGTCAGGATATGAACTCATCTCCGCTATAGCAAATGAATGGGCTAGGTTCCAAGAACAGAGTATCGTCACTGCAAATACCTCAAACCTCTGTTCAATTCTAACATTCAACAAAATGTCTGAAGGATATGTACAAATATTTATGTGTAGAAAAATATCCTGGAATTGAAAACAATCTAGTGTGAACAGATTCTAAAGTGAAAGGAGACTAAAGTTCTTTTTTTGTGCCTCACACTTCGTGTGTCACTGAATGACTGCTAGAGAATTCTCAAACCAGTAGTCCCCATCATGCTGGCGACAGGGTGACCATTGCATTTTATTTCAATTTTTGTTTATAATTTTTGTTTTTTTCCAGATGATGCCTAGGGGTGAAAACTCTTCCTGGACTTCATTAAAGGTTTGTTAAAAAAAGAGGAAAAATCACCAGTGTCAAGTACTTGCTTAACTAGAAGTGAGATTTTTTTTTTGTACAAATTTATGTGACAAAAATAAATTAAAAGAAAATCATAGCTAAGAAGCAAGACCCACCATTTAAAAGAACATATCAGTAGTATGTTTAAATTCCAACAAATAAGGATTTTTTTGTCAATCTCTACACTATCAGAAAAGAACATAAAAGAAGCCAATTCCTTCAAACATTAGCCACAGATAACAACATCCACTTATCTCTGCTGTCCCTGAAATTGAATGAATGCTTCAGGGTAAGAAAATGAAAAATCAACTGGATTGATTCAGCCACCAGCACTTTCAATATAGTAACTGTATTTATGGCTTGATGAGCCAAGAACTCCTGAAGTCTGATCCTAAATGTATTACATTTCTAAAATAGATTACATAAAGTCAGTGAAGAAGAAAGAGAGTTAGTTTGTTTCACTGAAGCATCTGAGATCCAAATCAACCACCTTAGTTTTAGGAGCCATCCCACGACTCAGACAAGGATGAGACAACAACAAAAAATCCCTTCCTTTATTAGGATTATTTTCCATTACTTGGCCATCAAGTAATGGTATTGCATTCATTACACACATAAATTTGCATTTGGCATTTTAAGACTAAAACGTATCACTTTACTGAGAATCATTATAGCCAGGGTTTACATAATATAAATCAAAATGACAAGTGGGATCAGCTAAATATTTAAACTATAATTTTTCTTCTAATTGAAGTGTCTTACAGGACAGATACATCTTGTAGCAAAAAAACAAAAACAAGCAAAACACATTTTCAAAGCAGATAAATCATTAAAATGCCTTTTTTTGACACAAAAGCAACCCTTCCAGAGCTACATTACTGTTAAAACTTTTAGGTAGGTGGGAAAATATTCCGTAAACAACACATTCTTTCAGAAATATAATGAAGTCTTGCTTTTTTGATCAATTTACAAAATGCAAAGTGAACAAACAAAAGAAAAACTTATTCTTATAGGTATACTTGCACAAAGTCACAAATTTTGTTGGATTATTATCAGTTGTATGATCAAAACATTATACCAAACGTGTTAATGATCATTCATTTCACAAATAGGTTGTAATATACTCATTAACTTAAACAGAAACAGTTGAGAAGGAGGCTTAAAAATGGGTGAGGAACAGCTAAATCCTGCTACCAAGTTGAGGTTGTGGAACATAGTTTCATGATTGAGCTTGGCAACAAGAAAAAAAGTAGTTATACTGCATCACTAATGTTTCTCCAAGACAAACATTTCCAAGCAAACTGGGGTTTCAAGATATGTTTTTCAAGCTCTTTTGAAGGACAAAGAAATGGGAAACATTGAGGATTGTTGGGCTGAGGAAATTAAGTGCATCAGATGGAAGACACATCAAGTTTAATACCTATTGAAATCAAAAGATGTCTAGCAGTGTCATTAGCTAAAAAACTGGCAGAAACCAGTGGGATCCAGGTACATCCAGGTGTCTACTGCCCAGGTAAGTCTGGCCAGAGTACGTCTTCATGGAAGAGTTGTAGCCAAAAAGCTATACCTCCAACATAAAAGCAAGGCCAAGTAACTTAACTATGCACAAAAACATATGGACTGGGGTTTGGAAAAAATGGCAGCAGGTGCTGGGGACTGTTGAGTCAAAATTTGGCAGTTTGGTGTCCAAAACCTCAGAATGCATTGCAATATGCATCGCAATACCGATATGGCTTATAATGAGTGTCTTGAGGCAGCACTGAAGCATGGTGAATGTTCCTTGAATGCTTGGGGCAGTACTTCTGCAAATGGATTTGGAGATTTGGTACAGGCAGAGAGTAATCCATTATGTAATACCATCAGGTAGGCATATGACTTACCCCAAATTTATTCTGCATCAGTGGAATCAACCGTAAGCATACAGCCAAATTCATTAAGAACTATTTTCAGCCCCCAAAGAGCCTTGATCTCAACATAATCAACTGTGTCTGGGATTACATGAAGAAACAGAAGGATTCAAGGAAGCTTACATCCAGAAGATATGTGGTTTGTTCAATATATTTGGAACAACCTACCAGCTGAGTTCCTTCAAAAACAGTGTGCAAAGTTTACCTAGAAGAATTAATGCTGTTTTGAAGGCAAATGGTGGTCCCACCGAATATTGATTTGTTTAGATTTCCCCTTTGTGTATTCACTGCATTTTACTGAGTAATGAAAACAAATAATTAACACTTCCATTTTATGTTTAGAGCATTTATTTACACCTGCCTAAAATTTCCACATTGTACTGTTTCACTTCAAAACGAATGTGCTATACCTTATAGTAGGCAGAACACAATACAAAGAGGTTGTCAGGCAGTGGTTGTGTAAAATACAGCAATGGTGAAGGGAAACAGCAGAAAGTCTCACTTTTTCTACACATAGCTATTATAGACTCCTACTACAAAAGTCACACTTCAGTTAGTTATCGATGCACTGACATGCTGTTTGGCTCCAAAACATTTTTAAAGGTGGTTCAACAAAACCCCACCTGAGTGGAAATACAAATACTGGCTTGTAATTGACGAGACACGATTCTGTTTTAGCTATTTTCACTTTAATTTAAGATATATGTTAAACAAATAAAATCATATGGATCAGGAACAATCCAACAAATTATGACCATACGTTTGCAGTAAAAAGGCATAATTATTTAAAGAAGGGTTATCTAAATGAGGAAGACCTGTGTGAGTAATCATGACCTATACACCAGTAGCTAGTGTGTCAATATGTTTTCAGCCATAGAAATGTAAACCCACTCAAGAAAAATGGAAAAGTAGTAACACGAAGAACAAGATCTAGTTGTTGGAAATACAGTGAATGGAAATAAATACACACTTGTTTGTGGTCTCTGACAGATGAAAAAATATCAAGCTGAAAAAGTGTTTATACATGTTGATATATTAAGCTAAGCCTCATGTAAGCCACACAGCTTTTAAAGGAAAAAAGCCAATGTATTTGAGAAATAGGAAGAAAAGCATTCTCAGTGAAGAATGAAGCAGTGAGTCACTCAACTGACAAGACATTAGCAGCTCATCACTGAAGAAAAACATATTCCTGCCAAAATACTGAATTTAACTTAATACTTTTATTTATACTGTGAAAGATTCTCCCATGTAGTCAGAATTGAGCTTTCATGAATTTATCTGCTTTATTTGTACATAACACTTTTATATTCCCTAAATAATTTAAAAAAGATGTTGTTGTTTGTTTTGTTCGGGGTTTTTTTTTTTGGGGGGGGGGTTTAAACGACAATTTAAGGTTAAAAAACATAACCTGAAAATACTTTGCCTATATTTTTTTTAATACCAAAGTAGACGAAAATTACGAAAATAGAACATTGGAAATTGGAAATAAAATAGTAAGACATTTTTATTAAATGGCTTAATAAATTCTAAATAAATATATTTTTCCATAACTGAATAAATAGGGCCCTGGGTTCAAATCCTGGCCTGGGGTATTTCTGCATGGAGTTTACAGTACAGGTTCTCCCTGTGCTTACATGGGTTCCCTCTGGGTACTCGGGCTTCCTCCCACAGTCTAAAACTGTTAAATTAATTAGTCTTAATTACTGTTAGAATGTGTGTGTGCACGGTTGTTTCTTTGTGTTTCTCTGCAATGGACTGGCGAACTGATAGGGATGTACTCTGCCTCTCGTCAACTGATTTCTGGAGGTTTCGCAACAACCCCCATGCAACCCTGCATAGGATAGACAGCATAGATAATGGATGGATAGCTTTTTACCATTCTTTTTGAGGAAGATGCTTATATAATATTTTGCTTTTGGAATCTAAGCCTTAAAGGTCTAAAAGATGCTGTGGGAAAATTACAATTTGTTGATGCAATTTCTGAAATATATTTTTTTTTTCTATAGATTTTCTATTTTTTTGCTACATTCAATAGCCACTTTAGGGTTAGCCATAGAGTAGAGAGCAATAAATTACTTGATTCAAACTTTCAGTTTTACATCTCTCCTGTACGGCTTATACTTTATATGTTGTTTTTCAGAGCAAATTTCTTTCTAACATAGGTTTTATATAAGAGTGTGAATGCGAGAGTAAATTAATAATGGAATTGTAAAGTGTTTTGAGAGTCTCGAAAAGCACTATATAAGTTCTAGCCATATAATTATTATGACACTTAGCAAAGCAGCATTAGCCAGAGTGTGTCTTGTAATGTAATTATTTACAAAATACAATACAAACAACTGTGTTGTGTGTGACCACAGTTCCAATAATGTGAAGTTTAAATGTAATCAAAAATCCATTTTTTAGCCACATCCTAATCTGATTACTCCTTGACATGTAGAATCCATAATCTACTTCAACAGATCATATCTGACAACGTTAAATAGGCTAAAAGATCTCAAACTGTAATACTCTGTACATTGATTTAAAGGAATTTCAGAACAGATGATACACAAAGCTAATCACATCTTTCAATTTTGAAAGGGTTACAAAGCCATCTCCGAGGCTTTTGGCAGTGAAGTCAATCATAGTGAGAACCATTATCTACAAATGGAGAAATCATGGAAGCATGGTGAACCTTCTCAGTAGTGGACAGTCTTCCAAAATCATCAACGACTCATCTAGGACGTCACGAAAAAACACAGAACACCATATAAACTAACCTCACTTCCCTCTATTAAGGTCAGCATTTACATTTCATAATCACAAAGACACTAGGGCACAATTTCATCCATGGGAGACGTACATTGTGAACACCTGCTGAACAATAAGGACATAAAGCCCTATGTCAAATTTCTGTAAAGTTTCCTGATGAGGTGGAACTTTTTGGAAGGTATATGTCCTGTTACATCTGATATAAACCCCCAACAACATTTCAGAAAAGAAAAAAAATTATATCAAAAGTTAAACACTTTGGTGTTAAGAAGATGGTCCTAGGCTTCTGTGCTTCTGAAGACTTAGAACCATGAATTGTGCTTTGCATCAGAGAATCCTGATGATAATGTCCAGCCATTGGTTCATGACCTTAAAGGTCATTAAAGGGACTACATCATGCTATTTTACAGCTTTCAACTTCTGGGATAGACATATATATGATAAAATGTTACCGTTCGTGTTTTACAACTTTAATTTGCCCTAAAATTTTACTTGCATCTTGTAGTTAATGTTGGACCACGAAGTGAATTTGAAAAGCCCAAAGTACCACAATGAAACTCTGTTAAATTAAGGGCTCAGACGTTTATTTATTTATTTTGTTTGTAAAAAATAGAGTCAATAAAGCCTATTTCCGTTGCTAAATCCCCAGGCTTTAGACAGAGCCGAAAAAAACTAGCTGAGTGCAGCAAGCAATCTTTATCTACCAGTATATAAAAAAGCCATTGGTGTTGTTTGCACCCATTTACTGAACATTCTGAGATCACATAAGTAACTTGATAAATGCCTAACACACATTAGCATTAGCATGTAGCCACTTACTTCTCTGTCCATCAGGTGTCTTTGTTCTTTGATCCAGCTGCTGCTCTTTAGGAATGTAGGATAAAATCCTGTAGTCCATGCAGCCAAACAGGCGTTTTCACAAAGAAAGTGTAAAATTCAACAAAAAAAGTGTTTTAAGCTGCCAAAAACCGAAGCAGAACTGGAAGAAGGAGTAGGGTGTGTTTGGAACTCTACCAGAGGTAAGCCGCTCTGCCTGCAGGGGCGGTGGGGACACCTCAACACCCCCTTGTTTTCAATTAGTGATGTCATTAGTTGAACACTCAGTCCATTTCTAGGAGAGGAAGGGGCAGCTGCTCAGAGAGCAGTATTCAGGAGGAATACTCAGACACGCATGAATTAATCCAAAAACCACTCTGGTGGGGGGTTTTCTTTGAAGAAAATTGCATTATCAGATGTTTGAAAACTCCAAAAACTTTATTTTGTATGATATAGGTCATTTAAAGAAAGCATTTTTTTTATTTACTGAGATTATTTTAGCCTGATTTTAAAAATTGGTTTCATGAACTGAAATATTTGACATGTGACAAAACAGAAGAAATCTGTGAGGGGATAAATACTTTTTGACAAGCACAGCCAGCGTACTGGCAAATGCCACGGCTCAAGTCGTTCCTCACCTAAAATTACCAAACATTAATGATGACACTCATGCCAGTGCTGCTCGCCACTACTAAATCAGCAAGAGCTCTAATCAAAATGAAAACAAAATTAGGAGGTAATGAGGTTTATTCCTGCCAGGTGTTTGTGGATTAGATGTTATTATTCAGATAATGTATTCACCACATGTTACTATGAGCTTTTGGAAGCTTTCAGCTTTGCTATTTAAAAAAGAAATTGTGTCAAAAAACAGCCGTTTGACAACATTAAACAGTATTCTAGTGCTGCATGTTTTATAGTGCATTGGTATTATTTGGCAGGAACAAAAATCTGAATTCATTCATTCAATTAATGGCTTGGGGAAATTAAATAAGTAACACTAATGAACTGAACACAGTGATTCAAACATAAAACAGATAGAAATCATAATTAATGGGCTTTCTTTCACAGAAACTGTGTTGATCTTTTCCTTCTCTATCCGAGGATGTTTAAAGAGCAAAAAGAAGGTTCACATTATTTTGATGTTCTCCCCGCTGCCAGCTGCAGTTTTCTTTTTTTAAACAATGAGTCGCTGACAGTATCTTGGGCTGCAACCAACATGGTCTCCAAATGATAAAATACATCACAAAGAGCAAAGGTACGGCGGCACCATTGTGAATCAAAAGCATTAGCCCGGCTGACTTGCTCTTACAATACCCTAATTACCTTGTATTATATGCACGCATTCGTCTCCGCCAAGCAATGAGCCGTTGCGCATTGCATTGCTATTCAAGTCACAAAACATTAGCTGAGCAAGAAAAGTCTGAAGAAAGGGATGTTTGACCATGTTATTAAGAAAAACCCACACACTGTGCTGTGTTATGAGGCGCTCAAAGCTGCAGGCAGGTTTTCCTAACTACGCCCTGTGTGATCTATGTGCTGCATAATGAACAACACTGATATGGAAACAAGTGCGCGGCATTCATTTAATTTTTTTTTTTTTTTTACATAGCTTTAAAATGTTTGTGTGCATTTGTCTTGATTCCAAGACGGAGAGATGTAGCACGAAAGACTACACTAAGAGCTCTTCCAGAACATGTAGGTCATTTCCTCTCCCAGTGGAAATAGTCTCTTTTAGGATTATTGGGGGGGGGGGCTATGATTCATTACAACTGAATTTAATTACAGCGAGAGGTGGCCAATGCATCTCTGGTTTTAGGATATTAGACTTTCTTCATCCACTGGATGGTAAATGTCTAGAAAAGGAAGAGTGGGGAGTGGAGAGGATTAAACATATTTAAATGTGTGTAGAGGGAGAAGAATAGAAGTCCAGTTTTTCAGCTTCAACATGCATACCTGGGCAAAAACATAATTAAAAGCTAGAGTACATAGAGTAATCAGTTTAATGTGACATAATGCATCTATGTTTTTCCTTGTATTTTAACAGAGGAAAAACGAAGATATTGTGACAGAAAATTGTATTATTAATGTTGGGACATTTATAAAAGTTGAATTATCTTACTCAGCTCTTAGAAAGCTGTTCTGATTCTAAGATACAAACAAGAACCAATTGTATGTAAACATCTCATGTTAACTTATGACAACTCTTGTGATTATCTGGTGTTGACTTATGACAGATCCTGTGACTGTCTTTCTCAGCATTATACAAAGTGTTCCTTATTTGTATCTACATTCTTATTGTCCAGTGACACATCCTTTGTTTCCTCATGATATATCCTGTTTATACCTATTCCATGTTGCTCTGTGATTGGTCTTGTGACCAATAGGGTGTGGCTGATTACTATATATACCCATGCATCTGTGCTGAAGCTTCAGAGTCCTCTGTGGAGGCTCTCCATGCTTGTAAAATACTATGTACTAATATAGCTGACACTTTATTTTATTCTCTCATCCAAGGCCTCTCAGACACCCAGATTTCTATCACAATATTACAAAAGCTGTAAAAAGCAGCAGTAACATTTAGATTGGCATCTTTCTGGACCCTCCTCTTCTTTTTCTACCCACCCATACATATTGCTAGTACCAGGTTAGAACGGTTTTGCTTTCAGGATTGCCTTAATTCTGTATGATATTTATTCAACAAGAACATAAAGGTTATTTGCAGATTTTGATGTGTACTGATATCCCACTGCAGATCTGTCAGCTTTACATTCATGAGGAAAATGTCTCAATTTGCTGCATCCCAGAAGTGGTCCTTTGTAATCAGATCTGGCAATTTGGGAGGCCAGACAGAAAGTAGGAGACAGTGTTGTATTTAAGAAATTCTTACAAGATAGATTTTGAGATCCTGATGTAAAAAAAAATCTAATTAGGCATGTTTAGGTCACCTGTATCAGTGTATAATGCTACCAAACGGTAAATTATAGCAAATTATGAAGGAAAATATGTATTTGGTCACCTATAAACAAGCAATATTTCTGGCTCTCCCAGACCTGTATCATGTTCTGTGCATCCATAGCTCATGTGCGTCTTCTGCTTGCACGCTGCATGCAAGGCACAATGCGCAAATTTGATCATAATAACTGATCGCTCGATGGAGCTTGTATGTTACTTTAACAGCCATATTTGACTTTACAGATGAGTTTTACATAAAATCCTGTCCTGCACTGCTTGAAAATTTACTACTGCTGCGCACAAATTTACTGGGTCTGGGGAAATCTATGATTTTGTGTGAAGCGGTATCATTGTTGCCCTAAGTGGACTTGCTATTTGCGTTCCGTTATCTTTTGATTTACAAATTTAGCACTCGGCACTATAACTACTCACAAATAGCTGATATAGGCAGAAACTTGAGGCTTCCTCTAAAATGCTTACAGCTGCCTGTCTTAATGGTTGAAACACAAAGAATACATTAACATGCCTTAATACACACAGTGGAAACTGTGGCGGTTCTATCACAGTAGCTAAAATCGAGACTTCCTTATCTCCTTATATTCATCGATACTGAATTGCAAACAGGTAGAGCTCTACAGTCCACTGGCTTGGAACCACAATCATACTAAAACATGTGATTGGACGTATTGGTCTAACATGAACACCTTATAGAAAAAAAGTTTCAGTTCGTAATATCCTTCAACTTCTGCATGTGTGTCCATATTAGCCAATGTAATGTAACATTTTTACATTCTGCTACCAAAAAACAGCCTTGAAGTCCTAACCTAACCTAACCAAATGGAAAATTTGGTTAGGTTAGAATTTAGAATTTAGATTTTAGAATTTAGGTTAGAATTTGGTACATTCTGCTACCAAAAAACAGCCTTGAAGTCCTAACCTAACCTAACCAAATGGAAAATTACTGAAGTTATGTTTCTTAGGATTTTTGCTGTGCTGTAGCTTTTCATATGTTCATATGACGTCTGTGAGGCTTTTAAAATTAGAGATCAAGATGTTTCCACAAACCTCCCGTCTTGAAACCTTTACACAAAAGCAAAACCTGGAAATGTTGGCCTTACATAAAACTTTCTTTAAATTTAACCATACGTTTAGCAGGTTCAACATGGGACTTTTAAGAAAAACATTAACTGTTGAGCATCTGTAGTAATGTTTGAAGTTTTAATAGCTCTAACATTTAACTGCTTTAAAATTCTAACTCCTAAAATACATGTCTTTGAGGCTTAACATAACAAACACAAAATGTAAGGGGAATTAGATTACATTAAACTCATGATGATAAGACAATCAATTTAGCATTTGCTACAACTTGTAATAGGATATGTTAACATACTAACATTTATTCAGTCTTTCCATGCTAATATTACACCTATTAAATTTAGCAATATTTGTTTTCAAAATACTAATTACAAACAGTGCTACCCATCCTTCACCTGGGATACAAGTATTCGTGGTTGGTTGTCTAACACAGCATCTATCATTGATTAAAGAAATATTGCACTGAAGAAGGCAACCTAATTGCCTTTACATTTGTTTTAACCCCTAATTCTTTCCTCTCTTACCCTGAAACAGGAAAGCTTACTTTTCCAATTAGATGTTTCTGAAATTAGAACACATCTTGAAGTAGAAAGCAATCAAATTAGGAGGCAGTCTGAATATGTTTGTCAACATCAAATATATGGGAGTTTTGAAAGACTTTAAACTCAGGGTCCCATCAGCAACAGCAGGTTATACAAAACAAATCAATTTCAAAGCACACTTGACATAATGAGGATATACCTAAGGGAGGCTGAAATGACACAGGCATTGTAAAGATGGGAAATTCAATATCTTAGCGTTTATATTCAAGGAGTCATATGTGATTGCCTTTGTTTCCAGTTCACTGCTGTATCAGGCAGATTGACAATCTACAGATTCAATGAGATGGAAATGGCATCAGTTTGAACTGATATTAATGTAAAATGTCTAGCTTTGAAAAATGTGCATCTTGAAATCTTATTGGACCTTGAGCAGAAGTACCTTCAGTACCCATCTAAAGATTATTTCTCTCCCTTGCAGATTATATTATGTCAATTTAAAGTCTTCCATCTGCACAAATATATTCATGCATTTCAAAAAGAAAAAAAACATAAACAGACTCCAAATCCTAATTTCTGAATTTATCAAACCCATCTATGGGAATCAAAAAAGGTAGGAGATTATCAAATCTTGCTTGAACTGTCGATTGAAACTTGCTAACTTTATTCAAAGCAGAGAGAAATGCTTGATAACACAGTCATACCAAACACAATAGTCTCTAGGCCACTTGTTATCCACTTTGTTGAGGAAGAATACGGAAATTTGAAAACTTAATGTTTGTGTGTATTCATAATACATCTATACTTTCAGGCGGAGGACTTCTCCTGAATTATTCAAGATCCAACCTGTTGGGGATGCTGAAAAGTCAATACATCAGCACTTCAGGAAACTGCATCAGTAAAGGCATATTTAGATAAAAGTATATTCTTAAAAGAACACAGACTATATGCGATCAAAAGCAACAGCTTCTAGCCATAAAAAATACTACTACGGCCCACAATATCACCCAGGCTTGGATAGATTTACATTACAAACCATAAAAGAGTATGTATTGTGTGTAGCACACCAAAAAAATCAATGGTACATTTCTACTTCGAATAAGGTATGTATTGGCCTGAACAAGCAAAATGTATCTGAATAATTTCAACAACAAAAAAAGAAAAGAAAACAAACATGTTCACCATAAGTTGAAAAGTTCAATCAGTGCTGGAATAACCCAGGGCTTTTACTCAGTTTCATCTTCCCATACCTCAGCAACTAGTAACTATAGAAAGTCTAGAAATATCTCCAATAATTAGCATTTTGTACAGTTACAAAATGTTGTGATAGTTATTGGAGATACTTCAGGTCCTGTTCCTCGGGCGCTAAGAGAGAGTTGATAGTTAAATGTTGATGTTTACTGCACGGTGGCGCAGTGGTTAGCACTGTTGCCTTGCAGCAAGAAGGTTGTGGGTTCGTATCCCGGCCCAGGGTCTTTCTGCATGGAGTTTGCATGTTCTCCCCGTGCATGGGTGGGTTCTCTCCAGGTACTCCGGCTTCCTCCCACATTCCAAAAACATGACTGTCAGGTTAATTGATCACTGTAAATTGTCCTTAGGTGTGAGTGTGGTTGTTTATCCTGTTTGTCCTGCCCTGTGATGGACTGGGGACCTGTCCAGGGTGTACCCTGCCTCTCGCCCGTTGACAGCTGGAGATAGGCCCCAGCACCCCCGCGACCCATTAAGGATTAAGCGGTTAAGAAAATGGATGGATGGATGTTGATGTTTAAAAGTTTCTGACCAAGAGTCTATTGACAGTGTCTGCAGTAAGTGGAACAAGTTTCATGCAAGTTAAAAACCTGCAACTAGTATTAACGCCGAATCATTGTTCTTAAAAATCTTTCCAAATAAAACTAGTATTATATACTCGGCTTTCATTTTTCTTAAAACTGAGCAATTTTAGCAGAAAATTAGCCAACTTTCAGAGATAAACATATCAGTATAAACATGACATGAGTTTACTCAAAATATGCTTGTGTTAAAAGTTAGTCACAATTATTTAACGTAAGGTTCAGCCATCCATTTCTTTCTTTGGATTGCCTCACTCCCTTTAGCTCTTTGCTCAGGGTTCTGGTTATAGTTATGTGCACAGTTTCCTCACAATATACAGTTTTTTAATTGGTGTTAACATTCTAGACTGAAAGTAAAGAGAAGGTAAAGATATAAAAATGTTAAGTTCATAAAAATGTCAATCAGCCAATCAGCCAAATAAATTATATCAAGAAAATGTGTCAAATAAAGACAGCTTTCAGGGCTTCTTATTCAAGACGCCATAGAAATCATTAAAACAATCTTAAGATTTAATTTATCAAAATCTTTGGTAAGTTTGAAAGTAAATTAAACCATGCTGAACTTTTGAGAGGATATACTTTGGTTTGATAAACTTTAACCTATGTGTGTCTTATTGACATAAGACAAAAGAGATTACAAGATTTTCTGGGTTTTCTTTTTTCCCCACAAAAACCACAAAGTTCCACCATTATCAACAATACTAGCTCTTCATGTGAAATTGCATATTGGATTTTGAAGAAAGAAAGAAAAAGAAGGCCAATTTTTGGCAGTGGAATATTTGCTACATTTAAACAGTAACAACTTTGAAAACCATTCATGAATATTTCTTTAGCCAATTTAAAGTGAGGCTTATTGTGCACAGTGAAAAATATTATTTTGATTTTGCTAAGATTGATTGATTTTGCTAATAATACACTTGTTTTGTCAAAGCTAGGAAGTAACTTCCAAGAGACTCCACTGGTTTGCCAGAAACAGAATCCAACCAACAAAAGTAAATAACAGAAGAAAATAAATTTTTCATTACAGAGACCTAAAGGTGGAGGATTTTTTTTTTACTTTGTGGGAACTGTTTCCCATGCTTCCTGTCTCAATCCTGGATTCATTTTCTCATCAACTGACATATCAAAATTGATAAATCTTGATCTATCTCAAAGAAACCAACAAGACAGAAAAATATTTCATTTCTGCAATCAGAAAGTATTTGATGTTTTGTTTGGTATCATTCTTTAGCTGGATTTTGCTATCTGAATTTTGCCAGCCATATTTTCCCTGTTAACCCTATCTATACGATTGCTTATTTTCAATGCAATTTTAAGGAACCCCAACATGACAGTCATTGTTGAGTCCACAGCCTGTCTTGGTTTTAAATTGATTTCTGTCTGAATTGCAGTGCTTCGATTGTGCCCTGACCTCCCTCTGGACCTTCCCTCAAATTTAACTTCAGCCGGAGCCCCTATGAGACGGTCTCATTGTAAACAATGTTCCTCTCTCCTGCCCTGCTGATATGTACCCTCTTGTTGGCTTTTTTTACTGCTGTTTTTTTTTTTTATCCGCTTTGAATCCCAGGCACAGATAAAAGCTTCTCCCACCATCCCCGCAGGCCTCGAGGATGCCTTACAAGCTGCCCGTGAGGTGAGCTGCTGTCCCTGGGTAACAGTGTATGATATCCCCCCTCTCCTACTGTCAGTGTGAATTAGCCTCTTTCCTCTCTGTCTCACAAAGCTGCTCTCGCTCCCCAGCTGCTGTTCCGGTGTGTTTGCAGCACCAGCGAGTGTGAGGAGACGCCATTGAGCCTGACCTTTGCAGCAGCACCCTGTGCTCTATGATTCTAACCCATTTGACAGTAAACGCGAAACAGAATGCTAATGAAGCAGCCTGCATCATATTGTGCTCCGTTCAATGTAATTATCTGTGGGGTTACCCTGTCCCCTTTGAATATTAAATAAATTACTATCCTTCAGATCCCCAAATTCTCCCTATGAGGTCAAAAACAGCTCATAATGAACAATCCTAGCCGCTAATGTGCTAATGGTGAGCAATAAAAGGAAGCGTGATAAAAGAAATAGACCCATCCAGAGATTTTAGTACAAATTATGGCTAATCTTTATGTGCCCTTCTCCCTAGAACAAAATTGCCTCACGGTCACCAAGATCTCCAAAACTGTTCTAATGCCACTGGATAGAAGCAGATAAGCAAAGCTTAACTTTAGAATGAAGGATGCACTGTAAACCCGAATTTTGAGATTACTTAGTTACACTTAGTAGCTGAAACTCAATATTCTAAAAAAAATATTCTAACTCAAATGTGTTGAGTTAGTACAGCATATTCTTTTGTTTTGAGTACAAGTAGCTGAAACATTTTTGTGACCTAATTATCAAATTTCCCAGGGTGCTTAGGGGCATGTTTTTGACACCATGAGTGACTTGGAAGTCTGTTGTATTGATATTGTGTGAAATTTCTCGCGCTGCATGTACTGAGGCCACGTCCACACTAAGCCAGATAATGCCTTAAACGTATAATTATTTAGTCTACACCCCCCTATCGTCCACACTAACCCGGCGTCGTTTAAGGTCTGTGGCTGGATAACTATTAGCCAGGTAAGAAAGCCGTGTAAATCTTAATTCAACGGCTAAACGAGCTAGTGTGGACAGCTTCCCCGGATAATGAAAGGAAGTGGCGTCAATGAATGCTGTAGATAACATTAGGTGTCCAACTCCCCGTATAACCTTATCGGCTTAGTGTGGACATAGCCGGAGGCTATATCATATTATACTTTCCCTTTTTAGTCTGAATTACTGAAGTAAATTAACTTTTGCATGATATTCAAATTTTTTGAAATTCACCTGAGAAGGCTTAAAAAATATCAGTCTGTGTGAACTTTTCAGTAATATTATAATTTATTAAAAATGACTGTATATGACCAGCAGATTGTGTATTTATTTTCCTACTTCTGACTCCTCATTGCTAAACATAATCCCAGGGGTTCTTTTTGACAGCTTGACTACATCATTTTTGTATTTAAAGAACTCACAACCCCCAGTGGTTTCCCGGCAACAAGCAAATGGCGCAATTTGGAGGGTTTTGTTGTTCTAACAAGTTTGGAGCCCTGTTCCACATGTAACATTGTGCATAATGATCTAAATGTTCATAGGTGTGTTTGTTTTGCCGCTTGGTGAGATCAGTTTTAATTACTGATCCGCCGCAGCAACTGGTGACAAAAGTCGGCTTGAAATATTTCACAAATTCTTACAGGGGACCAATGTGCATGGTTGGGACTTTAACTATAGCATGTGTGGAAAAATCCACAAATGTGTGAACAGGCCACAAACCATGGATGGTTATTCGGTTACTACCAGGCTCCCCTACTCAGCAATGATGAAACCCCATTTGGGAGCTCTATATCATGTAATGGAGAGTACGCTGCTTTCTTGATTTCCCATCAAGAACCTAGGTCATTTATTTCCTGGTGGATTTTCAAAGTCATGGTAATACATAAAGTGAAAAGAACTTTACTTTAATGAAATACACTTTTATGACAGCTACTTGAGTAAAAATACTTTTTTAAATGAATGGTTCAAAACTCCCCAACATTATCAATAACTGGGCCTCTTTTGTGTCTTTGAAATTGTATTTAAAAGTAATTTGAACATTTGTCAAATGTTTGCAAACATAAAAATATAATGAAATAATATTTTAAAGCAACAAGGCTTAATGCATAACCAACATGAAAACATACACTCCAAAATACATTTGATATAACAGGGTTTTCTTTTCCCCTGCATTGCATAAACATTGCCTCGGAACCTCTCTTGCTCTTACTTTGCAAATATTTAGCAGCATGAACAGCCTCCAGAATCTGTTAATAGCATCATGTTTACCAAAAGTGTTTGTTAAGTGGCTGACTCGCTGCAGCGTTGTCACTTGTTTAAATACGAGCATCACCAATTTCTGTTTCACTTTCGGAAGCTCTTTAATGTATGTTTCAGACGGCTTGATGTGACTGTAGCTGACTCCAGGCCAGCACGCTTACCCGACGCCGAGTGCCAAGACGTAATGAGAGATTTGGTTGTGGAATTCAGAATCTGACAGAATGCATTAAAGCTAAGCAGACTGCAGATGCAAAGAGAGAGGCCGGGGCCAAAAGCGATGACTTACCATTTTCCAACCAACTGTATCATATTTTCCCTTTGCTCCAGCCACTCGAGTCGTGCAGCAGACTGTCCCTTTGTTTGGAGACAGATTTCTATTGTTTGTCATGTTAGATATGAGGAAGCAACAGAAGAAAGCAATTACGGCTCATACCACACTGGTGGTGCGGTTTTGCCAGTATAAGTGCAGGAAATTTAAAGCTGCAGCTGCATCAATTTTATTTTCTCCACACATCTTTTATTGCAGAGGCTGCGTGAAGAATTCATTTCTATTAAGGTCATTTTCCTGACATGGCAGGACCTCCCTTGTCGCTCGAGGTCAGGGTGTCCCGCTCAGATATTTTAAAGCAGCACTGTGACCTTGCGATACCAAACAAACCCACACTGTGTGACTACTATGATCTGAAGGAACAAATAATTTGACAGCCTCTCAAGTTCTAAGTCAGCTAAGGGCCTCCCATCGGGAAAAATGAATGAGATTTTCTGAATTTTTGAAAGGGTTAGACTGAGTCTGGGCAGGAGGGCAGATGTGGGTAGTGTAACTTTTTGTAACTCCCAATGTTGTGTTTACTTGTATCAGGGGCCATAATTCAATGAACAAAAAGATAGTAGCAGTTTAACCATTTGTGTTATAATTAAAATACAATTATTTGACAAAATCACTGGCCTCTTTATTAGGTACACCTGTCCAACTGCTTGTTAATGCAAATTTCTAAACATGGTCAAGACAATCTGCTGCAGTTCAAACTGAGCATCAGAATGGGGAAGAAAGGAGATGTTTATGACCTTGAATATTGCATGATTGTTGGTACCAGACGGGCTGGTCTGAGTGTTTCAGAAACTGCTGATTTTCTGGGATTTTCACACACAACCATCTCTGGGGTTCAGAGAAAATGGTCAGAAAAAGGAAAAAATATCCAGTGAAGATTGGAAAAATGTTGCCTGATCTGGTGAGTCCGGATTTCTGCTGCAACATTTGGATGGTAGGGTCAGAATTCGTCGTCAACAACATCAAATAATGGATCCATCTTGCCTTGCATTAATGGTTCAGTCTAGTGATGGTGGTGTAATGGTGTGGGGGACATTTTCTTGGCAGACTTTGGGCCCCTTAGTACCAATTGATCATCATTGCAATGCCACGGCCTACGTGAGTATTTTTGCTGATCATGTCCATCCCTTTATAACCACAGTGTACCCCTCTTCTGGTGGCTACTTAAAGCAGGATAATGCACCATGTCACACAGCTCCAATCAATTCAGACTGGTTTCTTCAACATGACAATGAGTTCATTGTACTCGTATGGCCTCCACTGTTACCAGATCTCAATCCAATAGAGCATCTTTGGGATGTGGTGGAATAGGCGATTCGCATCATGGATGCACAGCTGACAAATCTGCAGCAACTGCGTGATGCTATCGTGTCAATGATGACCAAAATATCTTAGGAATTTAAATGTTTTTATATTTAACAAAACATGGTAGGGGCTAAATAATAATTTTTTATCTTTTTAAAAATGTTGGTATTTTATATTACTAATAATAATCATTCATTCAGGTAGAAGGTCAGATAGCTTATAGCTTGTAAATACAAAATTTGTAATTTTCAAATGTCTCCGTGTAAAAAAAGCCCCCATAATCTATTATATGGTGGTATCACCATATATAGTGGTATCACCATATAATAGGTTGAAAAAAAAAAACAGTGTTAGCCAACTTCAGGTTGAAAGACAAGTTCTGGTTTAGTGGCAATAATTGTCCTTGAAATAGAGAGTTACATTCACCTTAAAAAAATAAGTGAAAAATATTTACAATCTATTCCTGATTTATCCTTTAACATGCTGTGTAGTTTATATAGTTTTTGTATCGCATTTATTAATATTTATTTGATAAATCCTTTATTTGTAGAACTGTGCCACTTGTGGTTCCAAAAAGACTTGTTCAACAAACCCTACAAAGGCAAACTAACTGAAAAATCATTCAACTAATTTTGAGGAAAAAAAAACAAAAACGAAAAAGGAAAATCTTTCAGAGTGAAGCTAGAAAATAAACGGGTGTTTTCCATGTGTTTAAGCAGCTCTCAACTACATGCCTATGAATAAGTCATCAGTCTGTTTGCATCCTTCAGGATTTACTAACAAGAAAAGCAATCAGACCCAAGATAGTGCAAAAGAAAAAAGCCCCTTCAGCTCCTCCAGTTAAATCTCTGTTTTACTTTGAAATTGGGCCACTCTAGGCAAAGACAAACCATCGGAAGATCATAAAGTTTCACAGCAGATATCTGGAGACAAACAGATTACAGATGAAAATATTTCACCATGGACTCTCGGACATAAAAATGACCCTTGACTGAACTCTAGCTGAGCCGCAAATATGCTCGGTCTGATTTACTTGCTTTCTTCTCGCAGCATCCTCCTGGCAGAAAAGCAGAGGAGAACAATAGGACAGTAAAATGTATCCTAATTCCAGCTGGTGATCCTAATTCAGTTCGGAGATGGTGAGGAAATGGGCTTGCAAGAGCAGACACGGCAAACACGCGGCGGATAAGAATGATTATCCCGCAGATGAGCGGAAAGATGAAAACTAATTTAATAATAAGACCAGAAAATTCTGCAAGATAACGGGGATCTAGAGACCAATCCGAGGCCCATCTGGCTTGTACTGCATATGCATGTGCCATTTTTCTGCTGCAGGAGGGCCCCATTTATACTGGTGGTGCTAAAAGCTGAGAAGAAACAATACTCTCCACAGTTTCTGTATGAGCGAACTTCCACATTAATATTCTATTTAAACTGAGAGTTTTTTTCACTTAACACTCTTGATATAACAATTTAAAGTGCTTTTAACGATTTTATATATAGATTATGTGCTGAATACATTGTTATAAGTGGAGATGCATTGATCACACACACAAAAAAAAGTTGACTTTAATTAAATTTATTTTGTCAACAGGTTCCATGAAATTAAATTAATCTAACATGACCATGTTTTAAGTAATTGTGTAGTAAAGTAGTTAGTACAGGTGTTTTGTGTACAGAGAACTGGCTCTTGTCATCGGTTTGAAGTCCATCCCCTGCTGTGTTTTTTGCGCCTCAATGTACAATACACCATCAACTATTGTGGCCATGGCTGTTAGACTGACTTAACAATTTTACTTTAAACTAACCTAATTCAATTTTGTGGAATCTGTTGACAAACATGTAATTAAAGTCAACATTTATTTTTTGAGGGCAGGTTTTCCCTGGCCTATACCAATGTTTATTCTGAAACATTTTGATTTAATATTCTCTTTACAAAAAAACAACAAAAAAGAGGTCTTAGCTGCAGAAGTTTGGAATCCACCCCAAAATGAGTTGATTACAAGATCTTTGGAATTTACAGTTTAAAGCGTAGCATCATCTACCCACCCATCCATTCATTATCTATACAGTCTGCCCTATGCAAGGGTGGGTTGGAAAGGGGAGCTGACGCCTATTTACACCAATTAACAGGCAAGAGGTGGGTTACACCCTGGACAGGTGACAAGTCCACCACAGGGCAACACAAAGACACACAGGACAAGCAACCATGCATGCACTTACTCATACCTAAGGGCAATTTTAGAGAGACCGGTAAACCTAACAGTCATAATTTTGAACAGAGGGAGGAAACTGCAGCGGGAACCCACAAATACATAGAGAGAACATGCAAACCATGCAGAAAATCCCCAGGCTAGGACTGGAACCCTGGCCCTCCTCGTTCCGAGGCAACAGTGCTATCAACTACTGTATACCACTGTGCAGCCCAATACCATCATCTATTTTTTTTACCAAATACTGATGGTTGTTCTGTTTTCTAGATTGAAAATGGTGGGACTTAAAAATACTAATCAATTCAGTAAAAGAAAATCCGCTTTTCAGGGTTTGAGCTACAAGTCACAGATGAGAGCCGGTCATTAAAAAAAATGGCAAATTAGAGTCTTTGGCCAATTGCTTGATGCATCTCTTGATATAACGCATTTAAACTATTTTATGCATTTATAAAGGTATAAAATAGTTAAAGCAGTCTTTTTTTGTACCCATCCATTATGTTTGGCTTATCCTAGATCATGTCACTGGAGTAAAAGGTCCAAGAGAAAAAAAAACAGACATCCCTCTCCAAGATGCGACTCTCCAGCTCATTTAGAGGGTTTCAAAGGCATTCCCAAGGAGAAAGTAGGCTACATATAGTGACTTCAGCAAATGGACAGCCTCTTTTTATTATTGTAGTGAAAACGTCTGATTTTAATTTGCAGACTTATTTTCTTTAAGTTAGGGTATTTGAAATACAAAAGTTTTGATGAGAATGTTGGTGGTAGAGGTTACTAATGGTCTGTCAGCTGTTCTGTATTTGCTACAAAACAGACTAACCTTCACATCCTTTTTTTTTTTTAGGCTCATGAAATAACAAGACTAATGGTGCATTCAGACCGCAAGCTTTGTCAGCGTCACGCAATGCTCTAAAAGGGACTAGTTCAACGCATATGCACAGAAGATAAATTTTTAAGCTGAAGCTTACAAAACTCGTAGGCGGGCATTTCTCTGCTGGATGTTTTAAACACTCGCGGATCGTGGTTGGCTAAGCAGCTTAGATGTCCGGCAACCTCACTACAGTTAGATGCTCTGATTGGTTGCCGTGCTGCGTCAAGAGGTTTAGGACCGTCAAAAGTTCAACTAGTTAAACTTCTGTGTTGATAGTGTTATCCGCTCTGAAGCATAAAATGCAGGAAAAGCTTGAAAAGTTGAGGGAGCCAACGCTCACAAAGCGCCAAAGAGACCACGAAATAAACCACGGAGACCACGGAGTTGGAAGTAAATCAATGTCTATCACTTTACCTATAGCAGTGTTAATGTTTTGTCCATTAAGCATTCAATAAGGTTGAGCAAAGAGGCTTGCAAAAATGGCAGTCAAAGCCCTTTTTGCAAAAAAACATTTCGGAAATTCCAGTGAGCAAGGAATTAGCAAGGTGGTGATATAGCTTTACAGTAACCTGTTCACCCTGTGAACACAAGCAGCACATGGCGTCTTTCCAAAGCAGCTCCAGTCAAAACTTTTTTTAATTCCTATAACAAACTTACAGAACATGCAACACCAATATTGAACCCTATAAAGCATAGCTCCCCACCCCACCCGGCCGTGGACCAATACATGGCTGCAGGCAACACAGAAAGAATAAATCACAACAGGTACACTACACGCCTTTTCATTTAATTCATTACTACATATGCTCACTTGTTCTTAGTAGGAACATGGGCAGATTTGGATTTAATTAGGGATTCAATGATACTGATACTGGTACAGTATTGGGTATCGGGGCTGTTACCGCTCTTATGTACTGTATCGGTAACAGTAATGCTGCGTTCAGACTGCATCCGTTGGATGCATCGAGCAACGCATCCAATGGATGAAGTTTGACGCCTAAAAAGCATGCAACGCTTGCATCTGAGGAAAAAAACAACGCATGGTCAGGGCTTAATTCTTCTGTTGCCATACATTCTGAACTATGGTGGATAGTATCGAGAGTGTGGCTTGGCTTTATTTGCTAAATAAAGCTAGACAACGTCGACTTCGGCTACATCAGCGCCGTTTGTGGGTTCACCCCATTATTCAGATGTCTTCTGAGTTTGGAGAGTTTAACCATTTGCTCCAGGAGCTACCTATAGATGAGGTTCGCTTTCAGTCCTACTTCTGTCTGTCCCACGCCTAATTTTACAACCTCCTAGGCCGCATTGCAGCTCAAATCTCCTACCAGCACACAAACCACAGGTGCTCTATTCCTCCTTAGGAGCGCCTTTCTGTCTGTCTTCGGTAAGTGTTATTTCAGATTTTTGAAATCTGCGTTTGTTGAAAATGTTTTCACTGGACCCGCTCTTCATTCAAGGTACGTGTATAGTGATATAACTACAGTGAGACGCTCTGAGTGGTTGCCGCACTGCGTTAACTGCGTTGGGTCCAACAAAAGCTCAGCTTGCTGAACTTCTGCCCTGGTTGCGCTGGTGCGTTGCCGCATGAAACGCAAGTGGAGTTGACGGAGCCAACGTACACAACGCACCGCAGAGCCCCTGACAACCTTTACATGTAATCTTGCCACAACTGACGCTGCCGTTTGGGGAGGTGTGAACGCAGCATTAACCGATACCATGAACCCATACTTAAAATGTGCAAACTCTGCAATAATTTCACAGAAAATGTTTATTTTCCACTTTCAAGTTTAGTTTTGTGGTTGTTTTTATATATATATATATTAATCTAATTCACCATAATTTGTTGTAACAGTCAGAGAAGAAAAGAAAACCTGTCTAATTTATTGTATCTTTTTGTGTGGTAGAAGTGTCGGCAAGAACTCAATGCAATCCAAGTATCGGTTTCGTATTGGTTTGAAAAAAGTGGTATTGTTGCATCCCTAGTTTTAATTATTGTTTTTAGTTTTGGTGTGATCTTTAAAGTAATAATCATCCCAAAACTTTGGAAGCCATAGCTCAAGGTAGTTTTACACTGATACTTTCTAACGTCCTCTGTACTACCTCGGCCAACTTGCATCTGAACAGGAACAGGTGAAGAGATTTGGCTTCAGATTAATAGTTTTTTTAATCGCTTCTAAACATATCACAAACAATCCCAAAACATCTGCATGAATAGTTTATGATTTAACTATCACTTTTCTAACTTGTTATAGATTGCTATGCAACTTTTGTGAGCTTGTTAATAACAGCTGTTATTTCATCTCAATATAATAATAAAAAATCTCCCAAAATTATCAAGCAATATCCTGTGCGAGTTTTAAACTACATCTTTTCTACATTTTTTTTGCAGCTAGCTATACTACTTTGGCTAGATTGTTTCTAAACCAGTACATATTTGGATTGTTATAAAATCATATTTGGATTATTATATTTGGATTATTATTAAACAAGCACATATTTGGATTATTTCGTCCAAGTAAAATCTACTTTAAACTGCAATGTTTCATGCTTTCTGTAGCAGCTTGTTACCTTTGCTAGTTTGATGATGAACAAGTACACAATTCACTTTGAATTCTGTTATCTGTATTTTAATGACTTTAAATGAAGCAATACACATAAAATTAACTTTTTAAAACCAAAGGTTCATGGAAATTTTAAACAGCATTTTGTCTATCCTTCTGTAGTAGTTAGCTATAACCCCTTACAGCTACAGCTATAAGTGGATATTGAATCTAAGTTGGGGGGTTTTCTGTCTTTTGCTGGTGGTTGTTGTTGGCATTGCAGCTTACAGAAATGTTCTTTGACACACCTTCAGATATTTAGCAGTCCACATACTAATGAACATGGTTAATTGCTCCTTTTACTATGTTATGACTTTCAACCTTTTATTTGTGATATTAATACTTCAAAAATCTAATATGTTTTAAAACAGTTGAAGCTCATGATGAAAGATCATGGATTCTGACAGAGCTGCATATTTTGTTCAGTATAGAGTTAGGGGTTGATTATAAATGTTTGTTTAAGCTTTCTTTCATTGAGTATACGTTTTAATTTTCACATTATGTTTGTAATCAAGTAAAGCACCTTGAACTGCCTTGTGTTAAAAATGTGCTATACAAATAAAATTGCCTTTCCTTGCCCATAGTAGCAACTACCTTTCAGCTAAGATGCTGATACTAAAAACGAAGAAAACTGTATGATTTTATATATATATATATATATATATATATATATATATATATATATTCAGGTACACACAATAGTCCTATTATGGTAAATCAGATGTTCAAGCTGAATATATCATTTCACTCTGTTTCCTTAAAATAACTTTACATATATGCTAAAAACATATTTCAGGGAAAAAAATACCTGTAGGCTATTTCCATTGCTGGTCTACAAACCAAAAAAGTGACATTCATGAAGAGCGGGTAGTGTTGCCACCTCTCATAAAAGAGGGATTAGTTCCCATATTTTTGCCTCGCTTTAAATGTTATTGCTAGGGTTTTGTACTTATTTACCTGCCAAAACAGGCATCTCTTTGATCTATCAGTTTGGGCCTTGGCAGAGCTGCAAAAAGGCACATTTGTGTAATGTATACTTTTCCTGAGGACTTATTACAATGCAAATTACCTTGTCACATCGGCAGTGATGTCAAAACTAAAAGCACAGGGTTTTAAACCAACCTTGCTGAAACAAAATTCAGAGTTCCTTCCTTCCCACACATTCTGCAAGGAGTCTTTTCATTTATTTTTTTTTGTATTTTATATAGGACAGTAGGAATATGCACAACTCTGTAAAAACTCTGCTGTGTCCCAGTTTTTGCAGGTCTCTGTGTTAACAGGTTATTGATTTACGCATTACCATACAGGTGCACCAGCAGACATCGGGACATTTTTTTTTTCCAAAAAAAGTTTCAGATATACACAATCACTAGAAAGTATTCAGACCCCTTCATTTTTTCAACATTTTGACATATTAGACACTTAGTCTTGCAGATTTTACCATTTTCTTAACAAAGATCTACTCACAGTGCCACATACTTACACAACAATAGCAGCCTTTTAAATCAGTGTCCCTTTTTCCATCAAAGGTGTATTATTCCAGTGTTTCAAAAGTATTCACACCCTCAGCTTAACAGTGTTCCTTATCATATTTGACAGCTATCACACCCATAAGGCTTTTTGGATATGTGTGTATTAGCTTGGCTCACCTATTTTGGACTATTTTTCTCCCTGCAGATCGTCTCAAGCTCTGTTCACGTTAAATGGATGCCGTTGTTAATGCTAGTTTTTAGTATAAGTAGAGATGTGCATTTTGATTAAAGTGAGGCTCTATTTGTACCAAACAAGGACATATAAAGGGATACCAGGCAAGTCTGAGTGTTTTCCCTACGTTGCTCCCCTAGCGTCCGTTAGTAAATTTTGCTTTCAAACACACTGTCGTAAAAACGAACTGTTATTCAGCCCCCCCAAACCGCACCTCCGCTTTATTTTATTTAGCCCTGTTTTTTTGTTTGTGATGGCCACAAGTAATGACGAGACCAGTGGCATTTGCTAACATTGCCCAGTCAGAAATGTTTTTGTAGCTCGATCATGATATGTGCAACGTGATTATTAAGGGACGGCCCAATGCAATGCATGGAGGCAGTGCAAATCCATTGCAAAGCAATGTATTGCACTGCCTCCATGCAATTGCATGGGCAGTCCCTTATTACTATTCACTTCTAAACGGACTCTTTATTCTTTCACCGTTAATGCGGGTCGTACCGTAGCGTGCACCCCCACAATATATACATCAAAACGACCGGCTCGATCGTGTGAGGTGTGCTATTACTTTTATTGGCGATTGGAGTTACCATGGCGACGTAATTAGCGAAGAACCACCCCCAAAAACACCCATTGGAAATGAATGGAAAAACGGCCCAAAATCATGAAAAATCCACTATTTTTGAAGATTTACTGTGTAGCCATACAATAACTTAGCAACACCATTCGAAATCCAGATTGTAGCCACGTCCGTGCTGTGTTCAGCATTGAAGACCGCATGTCGATAGCTGTTACGGTTTTGTCACAATTTGACTTTGTTCGACCCAAAGTTTGCCCCAAATCGACATTTTTAGAGTGGAGCAGCTCGTTAAGCAGAGTGTGGAGTGATGAACTTTTGGAAGGTCCTCATCAAAATTTAACTCGACGTCACGGCCACATATTTCGCACTAGTGACATGATTTTCGGTCATGAAATAGAGCCGCCCTTTGTGATTCTCAGGATCATTTCAAAATTTCCCTATGTCGCACGGTTTTCTCTCAGCGAGCTCTAGATCGCTCAAAGTGGAACCCAGTTTTAGGGCTTTTCTCCTATAATTTATCATTGTGGCTGGTCAGGATTAACTCAGCCAGAGAGATGTTCTTAGTCATTTTTCTCTCGCTCCCTCTCGGACTGTGAATAAGGTAGAGACTTCTGCTTTGGCATGAACGAAGAGAAATGATAAATCTCGCACATACTTCAAGAATTTTTCCGATACCTTGTACGGTTTGCGAATGGAATGGAAACGATTTGTTCGGCGCACTTTTTAATGAAAAAGTCTAAATCTAAGCTGTTAATCATTCTAAACTGTCTGCAGCTGCTGCAGTTTTCACTCACACTTGTTGCTGGGGAAACGGAGCACCTTTGATCAGAGTTCACTAAAGTTCATTCCACAGTATATACACATTGAAGGCCTATTAAACCCCACTTAAACACAGGTTATGCTATGCAGTACTATAGAGAGAAGTACTACAAACAAGTCCATGTGTCAGTCCATCTGTCTTTGTCTTTCTGACCATGTCTCTGTCTTTCTCAGTCCCCCTGTCTGCCTGTACCATTTCATCTGTGAATAAGATAGAGAGTTGTGCTTTGAAATAATTGAACACAAAGGATAAATATCGCTAACACTCCAATAATTTTCCTGATAGCTGCTATAGTTTTCGAATGGGAAAGGTTCGTTCGCAGCTGTTTAACACTCTGAACATGGAGAGTAGACAACAGAACACATCGCCTAAAACTCAATGCTGTATGTACGTTCGGATGGCGTAGTGGTTAAGGAAGAGGGTTTGCATCCCAGAGGTACTGGGTTCAAATCCAGGAGCGAGCAGCAAATAATTTTTCTTTGCTGAAAGCTGAACTGGGAGACGAGACAACAGATCATATGGCCTAAAACTCAATGCTGTATGACAGATGTTGTAGTGTAACTGTTAACGAACAGGAATACAATGCAAGAGGTAGTGGGTTTGAATCCCAGGGGGAGCAAATTTTTTTTTTTTTCTTGTTTGAAAGCTGGAACCAAAATCCCTATGTTATACACAGTACTACATTGCACTTGTATGCATTTTAGTTGATTTCAGCTTTTCCAGTATATTTTCATACTAATCCTACTAATACTAATGACAACATGTTAGCTAGCATTAGCATGCTAGTTAGCATTATCATGCTAGCTGTTGTTAGCATTTTAGCTAATTTTAGCTTTTTGACTATATTTTTGTACTGAATGGGATTATAGTAATGCCAACATGTTAGCTAGCATTAGCATGATAGTTAGCATTAGCATGCTAGCTGTTGTTAGCATTTTAGCTAATTTTAGCTTTTTGACTATATTTTTTTACTGAATGGGTTTATAGTATTGCCAACATGTTAGCTAGCATTAGCATGCTAGTTAGCATTAGCATGCTAGCTGTTGTTAGCATTTTAGCTAATTTGAGCTTTTTGACTATATTTTGGTACTGAATGGGTTTATAGTAATGCCAACATGTTAGCTAACATTAGCATTAGCATGCTAGTTAGCATTAGCATGCACACCGTGGCCGTCCCTTCTCTAAATTTCCTGAAATTTTCTAGTTATTCCCTATTATCATACGCGTTGACTTAGTGACATAAAATAAAAGTGTAGGCCATCTTAATTCAATTCATATCTGTAAAGTAAGTGAGATATTGTGAGGTCTGTATCCGACTTGGAGCCTTCTATGTCTTTTAGCTCTCGCCATTCGGTAAAAGCTTGACCAATATTGATGCGTGTGCGAGCCCTCGCTCGGTCTGAAGCTCTTTTTCTTTTCTTGGCATCTTCCGTCAAGCGTTTTCGCTGCTTCTTAGCCGGCTCTGCCTCAGTTTGCCACACTCGCTAGCCGGGTTTCGTTAGCCTGCCTCAGTGTTGGGGATGCGTGCCGAAAACTAATCCTGCTTCTCGCGATGTCTGAGACTTTGCGAGACTGAAGGACACCGGCTACGGTACACTGAACTTGCAAGTGTGATATTCTCCCTACAGGGAGTAGGGGCAGGCGAGAGAGTCTTCATTCGCCCTGTAGTCATTTAACCATATAACGACTTACGAAGATGATTAATTAACATGAAAAAGTTGCCTGATGTCTCTTTAAAGACTGCCCCTGAAGGAAGCATTTTATTTTCTTGGTTGTGTGTTTCCGGACATTGTCATGTTAGAGCATGAATCATCAACTCAGTCACAGGACCAAAACATTCCACAGATTTGTTTTAAAGAAACTGCTATTATTTTAGCTGCTATTGTGACTAGTTGCTAATTTCCCATAGCTGAAAAATACCCCCAGCATAAAGTTGCCACAACCATGTTTCACATTTGGTATTACTTTAGAGAGGTGTGAAGTGCCTGTTCTTCTTCAGACATAACTATGGAAGTCCAGGCAAAAAAGTTCTGTTTTGGTTTAATCAGACCAATTGTCTAAGTACTTTTGAGTACATTTTGGCTAAATTTAGGTGGATAACCATGTGCTATATATAGAGGTCTGATTAGTGGTGTGTTTCGGCAGCAGCTGACCCTCTGGGTGATATTTTTAGCACCGCAGCTTCACCTTAGTCCCCACCGGGGTTATCTGTTACCGTTTTGATCAAGGCCTTTCCTCCGCAATTTGGATGAGCAGCCAAATCTAAGGGGGATCATAAGCCTTGATTTCAATGAGTGGTAAAATTCCAGGTCGGTATGCCATTTTTTCTGTTTCAATTACCTACGTGGCCCATACAACAGGCCTGTATTTCCTGGCCCATAGAAAGATTGTTTACAAGCACAAGACAAATACTATTTTAGTGCTTTCATCTCACCTCATTGTATGCAGACAGTATTTCTCTTCCCCTCCTACTCTTTAATACCACATAAGGTTTGTGTAAAGAAAATCCCCCTAAAAAAGCATAGTAAGCACAAGCTACTGTCCTGACTCCGTTATAGTTAGGGTTTATTGCATGACGATTCTTGTCACAGTAGTATGGCACCACATATGCTTTTAGGTTTAACCCTGCCCGCCCAATGAGAGTCCAACTGGTGGAGGAAACACTATCCTAAATAAACCGGACCATAAAACAGCATACTGACCCGGACCCACTGGCACCAAACCAATCAATGGAAAAAATCAATTAACGGTTCCAAAAATCTTCAATTTCTTCTCTGTTACTCATAGGTCTTACTTGCTTAAAAAAAGAGTTTTGCCTCACTTGACATTATGTGAGTGAACTAAGATTTATTTGCATAGGATGTTCTCTGTTTATGTGTAAATCCTTGATTTTAGGCTCAAACTTTCTCTGCTGGAATGAATGCTTTAGCTAATGCTTCTTTGTAAATTAAATCAAGTTAACTGAAGATTCGGGATGTGAACCTCTTGAATGCTATTCAACAAACTCAAATTTCCCCATGTTCATTCAAAAGAATCTACGGGAGCATCAGAAGCATGATTAGTAGAAGTTAAATGCAACAGTTTTCAGTGTCATAGCCAAAAGGGTGTAAATACTTTGGTCCCTATTATATGTTCCATTTCCTTATCTAAACTGAGATAAATCTCTGAAACATGTTTTAATTTTTCGTTATTGGCTTTTTTAAATAGCGTTTTTCCAAGAAAATTTAAATCTACATACCAACTTTAGAAAAACTAAAGGGGTATCAATTAATTCTGTCATCATTGTGCTTGTTTCTTTTACTTGCATTAAAGATTGTTAAAATATCTTAACCCGCGTCTTTTCTGGTCACAGATCACTCACCTTGCCGACGTAAAGAGGCTCATTTCCTGTATACTCCTCCAATACGAAGAACTGGTTCCATACCCAGCTGCGTTTGTTCCTGTGCAGGGCCTCCCAGGAGTCCGTATCAGAGCGCAGGGACTTCTCTCCGTCCCCAGAGCTGGGATTCAGCCCCCAACAGCAGCAGCCTGTCCCCCGCAAGACAAACAGGAGCACCAGGAGAGCCAGGGCTCTGCATATGCCTGAGCAGCACCAACCCATCATCTGGGCTCCCCTCCAAAACGCACTGAAGCAAGAAGAGGAGCGAAAATTAAAAAAGAACTGAAATGTCAAAACCCTTGGGCTTTTATCCGTATAGTCCGGACTCTGCGTTTCACCAAAAAGCAGCAGCAGTCGGACCCTGAAAACAGCACACTTGTTGAAAATGAGTCATATTCTGCATTTTGATGCACAGCATCTTGTTTCCGCTTCTCTGGGAAGGAATATGGGATAATTCCTGTCGCTTTTGACCGGAGAGCTGGCTGAGACGGTCACCGGCGACTAGACGGGGGGCTTGGGGGGCTGACACTTTGTAATTGGCACCTATCGGAACAATAAAAGAAGGGACAGACAAAAACAGAGGAGAGAAGAGAGAGAGGAGTGTCAGCAAAATTGCCTCTATGACCGCAGTCACTTCTGATAGCGAGTAATGGGCCTGCTGATGCAATGATAATGGCATTTTTCCAGCAATCCTAAGGAAAGAGGTGGAAAAATGAATAGAGAGGACAGATAGTAAATGCAACACACACACTCACCTACAGAAGCTGCAAAGAGAATCAGGTGAGGTCAGAGTGTTAATAAGGGTAAGATGGAGGGAAAAATTATGGGGCTTTTCAATGAATGCAGGCAAAGAGTTTTCACACAGAGTGAGACAATGATGGCATAACAATCAAACGCCTTTCAGCTGCCTGACAATTATCCAGGCCTCCTCTCACCAAGGTCATTAGTTTTGCAATATTTTCTCGTTCTATAAGATAGAGTTGATGGTGAATAGGACGCGCCACTCGACTCTAACAAGCCACATGATCTGAGCGGTGCACGTTCTCATCACTGTGATTAAAAATAAATCTGAGTTGTCAGCAGCATGCGCGAAGGCCCGGACAATCCTGACCTCTACTTAGAGTGGGGAAAAACCATGTTCCCCCACCCTGAGCACGAGAGAGGGAACGGAGGGGCACGAAGGGAGAGGCAGGGGGGGGGGGGGTATCGGGGGTTATGAATATGTCTGGCTGCCACTGACATGCTGCGACAGATTCCCAACCCCCCCATGATGACAGAACTTGACGACTTGTCAGAGCTGAGGACAGCGTCGGGCTTTGACAGATAATGTTCTTCATGTCACAAAGCATCCTGGCAACCTCATATGATTGCTGCTATTATAAGTCTGTTTGAGGTGCAACAGTAGCTTCAGCAATACATACTGTGTCTCGCTAAAATATTCATTTTGTCACATGTACAGGTTGTAACCGGAAACTGCCATGTATGTTAATTGAATATATAGTTATGAACCAACACAAAGTAGTTCATACATTTTAAATAGATGGCAAAGTTGTGTGCCTACAAGGTTTGGACAATTAGAAACTGAAATGTTTGTCTCTTCATTGCAAAATAACTTGGATTAATAAAGAAAATCTATAAACATCATAATAATACATGGATACATGCTGTGATCTAAACCATTTTCTGGCAATATGTTCAGACTTATTGTGTCAGACTGTCTCACGTCTATCATCAGTTAGCATCTTCCACATGTGTGCTGTGTCCCCTACATCAGCAGCCACCAACATTTCTTGTAACAGGGAACATCTTCGAGGAAGACACAATTTAACAGGTCAGTGTGTATAGAGTAGGGCTGGACAATATTAGAAAAACATGTAATATGCAGAACTGGTGGTCACTGCTTTCATTGCTTTGGTTCTTTGCATATCTTCTTGGCCCATTTTTTTGCCTGCTGCAATACCTAGAATAGCAGCAGGGTAGGCATGTTCATCCAGGAACAGAGAATGCTGTAAGTCAATGACTCGATGCAATCTGTAGGTCACTTTTCAACTAATTGAAACAATTAACTGAATTATGAATTGGAATGCATGATTGAATTGAAATTACTTTTCTTGTAAAGAGCCTTGAAAGGGCCGATTAATAATGTTCTGTTTATAGATTTCCCACCTGAGTTGTGCATCTTTGCATCTCCTCCAAATTTATCATGAACCTGTCACCCTGGACATGACAAGACACAAGTCCAGGTGTCATCTATCTAAACACTTGGGACCTTTATTAATTGGATGACGGCTAAAGGGAATTTGGTTTAACAGTTTTTTTATATATAAATATACAATATACAGTATTACAATGCACAACACACTTTTCAGAGTTTTATAAATAAAAATATTTTGTCTAATTTTTTATCCACTTCACAAGTATGCAATACTTTGTATCATGCAAACATAAACTTAGCTCAAGTTCTTTTCTGAGAAAATGTGAAAAGGGTCACTGGGTGTGAATGCTTTTGCATGAAAGTGTGTTCCAAAGGCTTATGGGTGAATGTGAACTTAGGGATAATGTGTGCACCGGCATTTGACCACACATGCGTATGTTTGTTTCCTCTCTGACCTCTCTTTGTCTCTCCTCTATGTAGAGTATTGGCAAAGCCCTGGGTGAGAAAGGTAATTGCTTTGGCATACAGTGACCTCTTTCTTCCCACACAGATCCCTCCACTTCTCATTTTACTTCCTCTCTATTCCCCTCAAGCAATATTGAAGAAAACAGCACACCACACACATCCTGTTGAAGTGATTTGCTTTACTTCACCACAGGAAAGTCATTAGGCACTGCTAATAATTAATACTGAAATAAATCACAATTGCAAAGACAACTCTATACAGACAGCTAAGTGTTTGCAAGAGAAATCCTCACCAGTTGCAGATTCACTTGAAACCTGTGTGTATGTTCAGGATGCATGCTGAAAAAAAAGAGGCATGAACTCATCCCATTAGACTGGAAAAGTAAAAAAATGTAGACACATTAACACACTCTTTATTGCAGAGGTGAAAAGTGGAGCAGATGTTGCTGCAGGCCAGGGCAACAAAACTTGCAAAGGAGGGCCGCAGCACTGGTGTTGTTCGCCAGGGTCGAATCAAGCCAACGTAATGCATGTCATTTCGCTAAAGCAGCAATGCAAGAGAGAGAGGAGATGGGAGCCCCATACAGATTGGAGATAATGCAGCTGTGGTATACAAGAAGTGGACTCACTAAAGCAGATATTGGCTTTTTATTTAATGAGTTTCTTCTGATTTACCATCGAGTTGATTTTAATTTATTAGGCATGTCACGCACCAAGGAAATCAATGTTTTATGTTTTTTTCTTCTCGATGCAGCTGTTTATCATTTTAGAGACATAAAGCATCAAATCTGGATGAAATGTTCCGCTGGCAAAACACGAACATGGACGTGATGAAAAGATCTTCATGCAGGCTTAAGATTTCTCAACGTTAGTATAAAAACAGACACAATCTAGATTAAGAGAGCAAAGTAAAAGCTTCATATCTAATTTTATTATCACACTAGATGAGTTTCTGTCTTGCATTGTGCAATAAGAAAGGGTGTTGATAGGAAAGGCTTAATTTATTTGAATAAAAAGTGACACTGTGACACAAGTGTTTTACTTCACTTTTAAAAGAAAAAATATCTGCAATATGCTTTTTAGAAGTCATAAGTTTTTTAATACTTTTAAAAAGACACATAATGCCTTCCTTATTGAGGTTATTATTATATTTCATTGCAAGAAATGTAACACAGTGCAAAACAGGTCTATCACAGCCATTGAACAATCTCTAATTTTATCATCAAAATAGACACATGTTGTTTTATCCTGCATTTTGCATGAGTGAGGCTATTGATGAAAACAGGCTTAACTTTCTTTAAGTACAACTGTGGAGCATAGAGGTCTTTCATGCTCGCTTGTGTACACAAGTGTTTTATTCAACTTTTAAGAAGGGAGCAGCACTTTTAAGATTTCTTTTGAAGGGAAAATGTATGTATTTTTGTATGTCAACGAACTTGAAAATAAATTATTTACTTCTACACAATGTCCATAAATTTCAACAAATGTTAAAGAGTTTATACTGTTAGAGAACGTAAACATACTAGGGTTGGATCCAAACCCGAAACTGTATTGGAAAAGATACAAATAACGTGTTTTTCACGAATACTTATTTTGAGCTAATACTTTAAAAACTCTTTGTATTCAGGAACAATAAAAAGCTATATATCAATATGTTGGGTTTCCTCATTAAACTCCAGTACATGCTCCCCGGATGTGTGTGTAAGTGACATGCAGCGGAGGGGAGGTGTCAGTCGCAGTTGCTCCACTTAGCATCAGAAAAAGCTTGGCTGAATGAGAAAAAGACTTTAATGCATTTTTTTTATATGGTTTTGAACATTAACTGGGATCTGCAGGCGGTTCATAACTTTCGGGAATCAGAGTTTGATTAGGAGATTATTCCATTAAGCTTCATTAATATTAATGTCTGCAGTCAGATGCTCTCATGTTTGCTGTCTTTATGTAGCTGTGTTACTACGGTAATTTACACAATAGGCTGTTGACAGAGTAATGTTAAGATTAATTTAAAAAGGTAAAAAAACAAGGATTGTGTAGTTGTGCCAAACTGTGCGGACTTGTGGGAGTTATGTGGTACGTTTAAGTTACTCTTGCTTTTGCAGACAATAAGATGTAGGCTGAAGATATAGGCTAGTTAACCTTAGCTTCCTGTCTTTCTGAAACTCCCCACATGGCGTTGGGCATGACTGTGCAGAGATACCATACATCTGTCAACATCTGCATAATCACCTGTACTTAAAGTGTCCTCTCTTGGTACTGTACACCCCTATAACTTACAGTATCGAAACATCACCACAAAATATCTCTACTTGGCCCTGCTGAAGAGTAGCTTCTCCACAGCATGATGCTGCCACCACCGTGACTTACTGTGAATTCAGAGAAATGTGCAGTGTTAGTTTTCCACCACTCATATTGAGTCTACATGACTGATGTTAAGATTCCCCTGCAACACACAGTGCCTTGCCAAAGAAAGGGTAAAAAGTGTGACCGAAGAGCCAAAAGCCTTTGCAACTACCACATACAATTGATTTATTTCACTTTTTAAAGTCAACTAGCTTAAAAAAATATTATTTCAATGGGAATATTTTTCCTGTCTTCATTAAAGAAGATGCATGCATTAAAATACTTGCAATAGTAAGGTTTCAAGCTCTCATAATGTTCCTAAATTTCAATATCAAAATGAAAATAGGTTTTTAATCCTTATTTAAATATATTTAGACATCACAACAATGTTATACTAACTCTAGGTACCTTTCTTGTCATTTGCACACAAAACCCCCACAGCAAATATATAGTCAGACATCACTAGAAAGTATCAACAATCTGACACTAGGTGAGTCTGCCTGGCAGCATTAGCAGTCATTGGATCACCTCTGGATGCTCATCGCTAGCTAGTGTCAAAGTGACATCACTAAATTAAGTGAAAATGTGAGATAGAGCTGTGAATGTAAAGCGTCTTCCAGTTTTCCTTCGGCTCTGTTTCTCATACTCTAATCCCATTTTCCAGCCTCACAACAGGATTACCAGCACCGCAGCTCTCACTTTACCAATCGCACGCTCTCCCCCATCTGTCCGCTCATCCATTACTGGGAAGGTGGAGCGGGAAACTCCATAAAAAGTGATGCAAACTTTGAGCTAAATATGTTTTAGGGCGGCTTCTCAATCAAAATTCTTCATCTTTGTTCTGGTAACTGGCATACACTCCAGCGATGCTTTTCTCTTTCTTGTTGAAATAAAACGAGTAGTTGCCACATAACTATAATAACTGTAATAAGAAGATTCATTGATTTTTACTGTCTGCAGGAGCTTCCGTTTTATCCTTCGGGTTATTTACAACATACACACATCGAGGGAGACAGAGAGCGCAGACTCATGCTGAGCCAGAAGCTTGAACCTGAGCCCTCTGGCTGAAAGGATCCTCTCACTGATTCCTACCATTCCTTCATTGATTTGCTTGAATACAACTTTCTCGAGTAGATATGCAGCTGATTGAATTTTGCAGTAGAATATAAATATGTTTACATAAACATAGATGTGATGCTGAGTGGTAAAGTTGTGGAAAAAGTAACAGTCAGTTTGTTTTTATGGAAAAATAAGCGTTAAATTGCAAAGAAATAAATATAGAAATTGCCTTAAGCAGGTTTGTGTTAAGGAACATCTCTGTTTCTAGAATCATGTTTTTAGTTCATCATTTAAAGGAGAATTGAATCAGAAATGGCTCAAAAACTCTTCATTTTTAACATTAGATATTAATAAAACTTAGAAATGGGTAATTGCTGTTGTATGAGTTTTATTTTAGCCAACAGTATCGTGGTTTCTGATTTGCTGAAAACCAACAAATACATAATAGCTTTATACATGCATTTAACTGAGCTGATACATTTTATGTAGTCTTTGGAGGATTGCCATGTTATCTGGAGCATAGAAATAAGCCATTCACTACACATGTATTATATATTTCCAATCAGATGTTGAAAAAGGTACAGATATAAGTTGAAAAACAACATTGCCTCAATTAAGTTTTCAAAGGGGTGGACTTTGGGTGGGGTGGCACCTACTATATTGGAGGAATTTTACTTTATTTTTCCTTTCTTATACATCAGGAGATGGGGCAAAAAATAATTAATGGATTTAAAAGAGGCTTGCTGAACATGTTTAAATATGAAAAATATTTACAAGTTAATTGTTTCATAATAAAAAATATGATGATTTTACATATAATCAATAAAATAATACAATTAATTATTTTGAATCCGTTTTTTTATTGGAATTTTAAAAAATAGATACAAAAAGATTCTGAGTAGCAGTAAAAAAATATGTAATTGGCTGAAATTCATTTTCTGAACTTCTAAACCATAAAATTGCTTATTTTAAACACAAAAGGTTGCTTCTCGTTTATCCTAGTTATGCAAAATATAATTTGTTTGGCAAGAGGATTTATTATTTGAGCCACTAATTTGCAACAACATTGATTATGATAACTTATGTTCACGTGAAAAAGTAAATTCCCCCCCAACCTTGCCTCCATGTTACATTATATGAAAAATGATCTTCCCTCAGTGGGAAACAGTGGGTGAGGGTTAGTTTATATTAAGTAGAAATCAAATTACAATGCTACTGTTTTCAAACAATGCATTTTGAATGGGAGTCAATGACACACACACACACACACACACACACACACACACACACACACACATACAACACATTTTACTCTATTTTGTTTAAAAACATTTGTAAAAATCATGGGGAAATTTAATTGACTCCAAAATATACAACTTGCTCAAATTGCATTCAGTTTGCATCAACACGACCAAAATTATTCAAAGACACACTTTCTTTGACCTGGCTGCTTTGACCCTCCTGTTAAACATCAATCCTTGCGCATTAGCTGTCAACACAGCTGCACCGTGCAGGAAAAGTTCGCAACGCGCCTGGATCCGCTCAAACAGCCACGGTTTTCCCGATAAAATAACAACTAAAAGATGCACGAATTATTTCCGCAGACTGATTAGAAGTTTAGTGGGGGAAACAGACCAGCAGAGAACATTAAGAACATCAGGAGGTGGTAAATAAGCGCATGATGGGGAGCCAGGCAGCAGGGAAGCGCCCGACAGTAAACATCCCTGTAAGCGCCCGCCGCAGGAAACCCGTGTCCGTGGAATACTAATGACAGGATAAAACGATGAGGTAAAAATACACATATAATCTAAGCAAAGGCAGGAATTAGGTAAGCAACAACGTGGAATTGACTCCAAACATAAATATACATTCCCTTTGGAAATAAAAACATTAACATTTACTTACCAAAATAACTTTATAAGGATAGTGTCCGTCGGTAAAAGTTGCACATTCCTTCTCTTTGCATCCCATAAAGAAAGGCAGATTATGTAAGAATTACGAGTTTAGAAGTTGTCATGGTGGAATTAGTCCCGGAGAGCCTGAAATGTGCTCTCGGATCGCGCGTAAAACGCTCAGCCACAGCAGGGATATGGCGCTTCTGACTCTTCCCCGACTCTGCTTCTCACCTTCTCCTCCCTCCCTCCTTCCATACTTCTCTCTGTCTCTCTCTCTCCCTCTCTAACTCTCCCCTGCGCAGTGCTGCCTCGGCGGTGAGCAGGGAACCCCAGCTGCAGGGTTCGGGGGTTTAGTCTCTACATCCCTCTTGTACTGTACAGGCGACAAGGGACGCGCAGCATCGGCAGCAGCGGAGTGGAGACGCGAAATAAGGCTCTCATCCGAGCCAAATCCCATCCTTACTAGAGAGTATTGAGTTTTTCCCCTGATCTTTATTTTATTATTATTATTTTTTTAATCTGTTTTGAAACCCAAAAATAAGTTGGCGGGGTGGTAAAGACAGAAGACACAAGCGGCGCTTCTGGCAAGGAGCAACGGAGAACCAAAAATTATAGCTGCCAAGCTTTTGGCAGCAGATGGCATGTGTGCTGCTAAATTAATGTCTTGGTAGTGGTAAGAAGAAGTAGTAGAAGAGAGAGAGAAAAAAAAAATCAATGCAAATTCCTTGACAACTTTAACCAATGAGAGGAATCATACATTCACCTCCCGCTGTTTTGAGAGTTAATAAAATCCTGCCAGTAACATGTAAAAAGAGCAAATTTCTCAAGTACACTTGTTAAAAGACTCAGAGTTTTTCTTAGTTTTCTATTTACAATCACAAACTTCAATGTATTTTACTGAGGTTTTTTTTTATGTAGCAGACCTTCTTATCCCTGCTGCTGTCCCCCATCGTGATGCTGTCACCACCTTATTTCTCCATAGGGGTGTTGAGTTTAGCTTAATGTGCAGGGTTGTTTGTCTGGGCCAAGTCTTCATCTAATAATCAATAAAGTGTTTAAACCAGTGTTAAGACCATTTGAACAAATTTCACATGCTGTTTTCATTTTTTAGGAGACACATTTTCTTTTGCCTACTTTTGAATAGAGAATATCTGTGAACTTTACATTTCAGGTCTGGCCACATTCTGTCTTCAGTCTAGATTTGGACTTACTGTGAAATGAATCATTCTATGTTGGCTCTGGCTGTATTTGTAGTCATTTTCCTTCTGCAGGTGAACTTCCATGTCCCCATCAATCTACCCCGTCATTTATGTCACTCCTGAAGATAAGCATCCCCATATCCTCAAGCTGCCACCACCATGTTTTGCAAGCAAAGTACCACAACAGAAGAAAAATTATTTTGTGGTTTACAAATAAAAAAAATGCAGACATCTGGACTGCAATTGTCTTCAGTCATTTTTATTCTGATGCCCCCAAATAAAATCCAGACACATTCAGATTTTTTAAATCAAATAAAAATGTGAAGGGTTGTGTGTGTCCGTGTGATCAGATGGAGAGCATGCACACTTGACTCTACCATTATGTCATTTCTAAAGGCAAATGTTTGCAATATTTTTTTTTTCCAACTATGTGCTTGTATGTCAAACAATTTAAAAACAGCATGACCATGTTTGCAAGGCATGGGACGTGTATGTTCAGTAAATATTGTTGACATAACATGCTCAATTTTTTTCTATCTTTACTCCATTTAACATTCCAAATTCTGTCCAGACACACATTTATGCTCAGGAGGTATTATTTTTTGCCCAGTTAGCTGCAAAGTGAGCTCCCCGGGTGACAAAAGAATGTTGGCCTCTATAAACTAAAGCCCTATGAGAACAAACCAGTATTAGTCATATACCTAATTAGTGGCAATATGCAGCAAACTCTCTATGTATCATCATAAATTAAGCTAAAATCTTTGCTTTCCCTTCTAGCTTGCTATTTGGAGTTTGTTTCAGAGCATGTGTTTTACATATTTTTTTAAAATCCAAGTTTAAACACCTGCTTCCACATTAGGTTTCATATTAGAGTCATTAGTCATGGTTGGATAAGCTTCTTTGTGTTTTTCCTCAGTGTTATTTGCATTTATTTACAGTCGCACTACAATAGTGCAGCTCCTTTTCATTTGGGAAGGAAGCACTGACCCAAACTAATAGAAAGAGCAGCCTCTGTCTGTCATACCTGGAAGAACAGCTGGCAAAGTTGGAATTCAAAACTCAGCAGCTGAGAATAAAGACCTGCATCCTGGATTATGGTGAACAAGTGACAAAAAGCAAACATGGTATAATTTAAGGGTGGCTTATATTGATATCATCATGGGTCTTTAAAAAGAGCAGCAGAGGGTGAAAGGAGGGGAGGGGCAAGAGCATGATAATAGAGACAGAGGTGAACGGGAGGAGAAGGGGGAGGTTTATCACGGTATAGGAGGAGGGTTCTGCAGCAGTTCAGCGGTGAGAGTTATTTAACTGTAGAGTGACATTGGGCGCTTGGCTCATCAGCTCTTCCCCATCAATCACAGGCGGCCAGAAGAAGCCCGAAGTGATGTGGCCCTGCATCCCCGCTGTACACCCCCTCCGCTTCCCATGCCGGCATTTAACGGCCGTGCTTCGATTACACCCACCCAGCTCCACCCCCAGCCAGGATGCGGTGACCTCTAATCACCTGGACCACAGTTATCTTCTCCCCAATGACACATACACACACACGTACAGTCACACACATTTGTGCCTCGATGGGTCTTTTTGTTCAAAGACTAACAAGAGAAACAGTGAAGGGACACCGTAACAGCTGATAGAAGAATAAATGAAATATGACCTCCAGGGACAACAAGGTTTGATTTTTTTTCCTGTTTGTTATAGGTCACAAAGTAAAACATGAAAAAGGTGCTAAAAGAAAATATTCTTGTTGTTCAGATGAAAACATTGTGCAAGAGTGTGTCAATACAAAGTTGTTGGGGTTTTTTCTGTTGTTTTGGAAGTCGTCACCTCAGCAGAAAAGAGAGGTTTCACATGTTATAGACTGGAAGGCTGGGCTTTACAGCCTAAACTGTTTGTTTTTAACACTTTCTACCAAGAAACATCTGTTTAAATTTAACTTCCTTGTGTAGGTGGCTTAACAAAAGCCACCTTAGAACAACATTTAAACATGAGCCAACACCGTTTTAATTCCCCATCTTCCAATAAGTGTTCAAAACCAAACTGAAGACTCACTTGTTCATGGAATCTTTTGCGTCTTGAACTTATTTAATTTTTGTTCTTATTATTGAAGTATAAATTGCCATATGATTGTTACTTATATTGCTCAATTTAGGGGTTTTAATTATTATTTTTTTTATTTTTTTTAGACTGTTCATTTTATTGTTTAAATGTTATGTACTGATGTTCAGCATTTTGTTAAAAGCGATTTATAAATAAAGTTATTATTAATAAATCTAAGTCTATCAGTTACTTCTCTCTCTTTATAAGTGGTGTTCAGCTAAAAGGTTTTGACTAGTGAATACTTAGGTGGATTAATTTAGACTGAGTCAATCTAATCTCAGTACTGAATTCAAAGCTAACATTCTTGGATCCCATTTGGGCTGAGACCACATATCCCTCCACTGATATGGGTCTCATTGTCGCTGTAGGACATTCTACTGAACTTGAATTCCACTCAGAACTTCTTTATTACCCCCAAAAAACTGTATGTTGTTGTAATACATATTTTTTCCCCCTTTTCTTTCAGAGTTTTTGTACATGCTAAGGAATGTGGGCAGAAAAAAACAATCCTGTAACAGTCTGTATTACAGCAGATCTGAAAAAGCCTCTGACTGACAAAGAATCTTAAGTTTCACAATAATTTCCAGTGGTTCCACAGTGGTCCCCAGAACAGACTTAGCCTTCTTTATCAAGGCAAGGCGAGGTACATTTATTTGTATAACATACTTACAGCAACAGGGTAATTCAAGGTAATTTGGGGTCAAATAAAATCAGCAATACAAAATAATAAGAAAACTATAATACTAGGGATGCACCGATATTGATACTGGTATTGGGTATCGGCCCAGATGCTGCCTAATGTATCGGTATTGGCTAATGTTAACAGATACCATGAACTGATACTTAAGATGTGGAAATGCAGCAATAATTTTGCAGAAAATATAAGTTTTTAACTTTTAAATTTAAGTTCTGTGTTTATTTTTATCAATATTTTATGTTTTATCTAATTCACCATCATTTCTTGGAACAAGCAGAGAAGAAAATAAAACCTGACTACCAAATGATAGCACTTTGTTTGTGTGGTAGAAGTATCAGCATTGGTACTCTGTATCGGTAAGTACTCTGATCAAAGTATTGGTATGGTATCGTTTTTTTAAAAAGTGGCATTGTTGCATTCATATATAATACTATAACAAAGACATTAAGAACATTAAAATATAGCACTGTTGTGAGCAGCAATTAATCAATTAATCAAAGGCAGCACTTAACAGGTGTTTTTTTAGCTTTTATGTAAAGAAAGTCAGTGTTTCAGAAGCTTTCCTGTGGTCTGGAAGTTCATTCCAGATAAGAGGAGGATAGACACTGAAAGCTGCTTCTCCATGGTTGGTTCTGATTTTAAAGGAGCATGGGGCAGGATGAAGAAACAAAACTCACTAGCGACACGGCAGGTGCTGGAAGTAACTGCGGCGACCGGCATGGGAGCGAGCACAAACTCCTAGAAAAAAAAAGATAAAATAGAAAGAAACACAGCAATGTACTGCCAGACCACTGCATATGTACAGGTATTATGAAACCAAGCACCATGTTGAGCGACAAAGTAAAATCTTCCTTTGGCCAGAAGGAGCAGAATCGCCTCCACAGATTTTGTGGGCACACGTAGATTTCGCAGGGTGAACAGACATTCCAATGGGGAACAGAATCAGATGCAGCGTAGGTGGCTATGTTACTACATACAAAACCATTAGATGCTAAAGTAGTTCCTTCCTTACAGCTTGGGATGTAGATCCAATGTGACATAATTGTAATGAACCCAGAGCTCGGTTTGTAAAATATCCAGCCTCTAAACATTCAGCAGTACACAGCAGCTGTTGTATGGTTACAGAGAATGCTAGTGCACGTTATGTCTCTAGAGTCATCACTAAGGTCATATAATTATTTTATCAAGCTCCAAACAAAACCTATAAAGCTTCTTGCCTGGTCACTAGGAAATGAGCCATGTCAGGATCAGATTTCGCTCCCAGATCTAGTTGAAGCAGCCTCCATTCTTTGATCGATATATATCAGAGTGCCTGTCTGTCTTATCATATTTAGCCTTTGACTCATTCTGCTGATAAAACCATCCTCTTCTTAGTGTCACTTTTAGTGTGATGTGAGTGCTGTTTGGTTGTTTGCCTGTTGCAGGAAAATTTATTCCCACAGCTGAATAAGCAGCGAATCGCGACTATCGTTTTCCTGTTTTGAAGCTGCAGAGAACGAGCAAGCAGCGTTGACTTACGTCGCAGCCGTAGCAGAGCGTGAGGAAATTCGGGCTCGAATTGCAGCACATTTTGCTGCTTATAGCCAAATGGAAAAATATGTGGTTGGGCTCATTCTTTTTGGTTTATTGTGCTTCATCACTGAATAACATAAAAAACTGGATATACATATTTAGTTTTTTAAGAAACATTGCCCCATATTCCTTTAAGGACTCTGAGTAGGCTGGAATTTGGCATAAATAAAAATCGGCTAAAGTATGTTTATGCATAATATTTATATGGCACCCTTTTCATTTTCTTTACAAAGTGTAAGAACCCCAAGGCTTATAGTATCTCAAAACTCCAAAATGCTATATTCAGGTAATGGCAATAGTAGCTTCGTTAGTGGCAAGTCCAATAAGTTTTAAGTCTCTGATGACTAAAGTGAACATTTCTCAACAAATCTGACATGTAGTGCAGATTTTCTAGATATTCATCTCAAACATGCTAAAATATTAATTATCAAATGTAATATTTACTGTATTAGAAATATAAATAGGGATTCATGCTCTCAGAAAAAAATATTTAAAACATATTATTCTGCTAATGTTGATATACTGAATTAATAAAAGACAGGGTTTTTTTCTTTGTAATTACTTAGTCAACATATTTATATCCCTGTCTACATATTGCTCACTAATTTATTAAATATTGCCCTTCAGTTCTAAATAGCAAAATATTTTAAATGTACAGCATACTCAACAAGTTACAGTATAAGTAAATAAATGAGAGTTAAATATCTAAAAGAAAAAGTATCATTGGAATGACACAGTAGTCTTAATCTCAAGAGAATGTCAGTGGAGTAAGACTGTTTTGTAAATGATTGAGAATAATTTGATACAGCATTCATTTGGAGAGACATTTATGTGGTCATTATTAACAGACCATAATCCTCAATAGCTTATTTTTAAGGGTGTCCTTTCACAGTAAAACATGTGCATCAGTTCAAGGCAAGGCACGACAATTTTATTTGTATAGCACACTTTCAACACAAGGCAATTTAAAGTGTTTTACATGATTAATATTAGAAGAAAAAAAAAACAGAAAAGAGAGCATAGATCACTTTGAAGATTATAAAACAAGAAAGCATTTACAATAAAACAGTAATCAAGACAATAATTTGTATGAAAATTAAAATCAAGCAAGTAAAAATAAATAATAAAAAAACAATAATAGGATCAGTTACTTATAAGCAAGTCTAAATAGGTAAGTTTTAATTTTAGACTTAAAAGAGTTCAGTGTCTCTGCAGCTTTGCATTCTCCCGGTAGTTTGTTTCAGATATGAGGAGAATAGAAACTGAAAGCTACTTATCCATGTCTGGTTCTGGTTCTAGGGATGATCAGTAAACCAGAGCTGGAGGACCTGATTGATCTGGATAGTTTGTACCGTGATGACAGATCGTTAATGTACTCTGGTGCTAACCCATTCAATGATTTATAAACTGGTAAAAGCACTTTGAAGTTTATTATCTGAGCTACAGGGAGCCAGTGTAAGGACTTTGAAACTGGGGTGATGTGTTTTTGCTATCTTCCCGGTTCTAGTGAGAACACAAGCAGCAGCGTTCTGGATCAGCTGCAGCTGTCTGATTGATCTTTTAGGTAGACCTGTGAAGATACTGTTACAGTAATCAAGGCGGCTAGAGATAAATGCATGGATGAGTTTTTTTAGGTCTCCTTGTGTCATTAGTCCTATAATCCTAGAAATGTTCTTCAGGTGATAGAAAGCTGACCTTGTTATTGCCTTTATGTGACCCAGGAGGTTCAGGTCTGAGTCCATTATTACACCTAGATTTCTGGCCTGGGTGGTAGTTTCTAGTCGGCCCTGTTTAAGCTGATAACTGATATGCATTCAATCTTTTTTGGGTCCAAAGATAAGTACTTAAGTTTTGTTTTTGTTCAATTGGAGGAAATTATGGGACATAAGTTGCTCAATGCATTTATTAAGGGTTTGGATGGGTTCAACATCACCTGGTGACATTGAGAGTGAGCTATAGTTTTGATGATGATTTTATTTTGGGTTTGGGAAGGGTGGGGTTTGTGGGGTCATTTTAACCTGTAAAGCACTTTGAGAAGCTTTTGCAGTCTGAAAAGCGCTTTATAAATAAAGTTTGATATGAATCGAGGTGTACAAGTACTGTGGATTTACCACGGTCAGTATTTGTACGGATGTCATTGAAAACTTTGACATGGGCAGTCTCGGTGCTGGGGTGCTTACGAAAACCAGACTGATAAATATCAAAGCGGTTGTTCATTGTGAGGAAGCTATTTAACTGTTGGAACACAGCTTTTTCAATAACTTTACCAATACATTGGGAGATTAGAGATTGGTCTGTAGTTTTGCATTAACTTGGTGTCTAGGTTCTTCTTCTTTAGTATTGGTTTGACAACTGCTGTTTTTAAGGCTGTGGGGAAGACACCTGATAGGAGGGATGAGTTAATTATTTTGATCAGAACCTCACTGATGGCTGGGAGGACCTTTTTTAGAAAACTTGTTGGTAAGCAAGCAGCAGGTAACAGAGTTTGTTTCCCAATAATTACTTATAATTTTGATTGATTTATTATTTGGAAATGCGTTATTTTCTCTGCATGGGTGTTAATTGAGTACATAATTGGTATTGGGGTTGGAGCTGATGTACTGATTGACCTTCTGATGTTCAAGATCTTCTCAGTAAAGAAGCTGGCCAATTCATTACAGGCCCTGTTGGAGTTTAGTTCAGGGGGTACAGTCACTGGAGGAGTAGTTAGTCTCTCCACCGTGGCAAATAATGTACTTGCTTTATTGCAGTTGTTGTGAATAATCTCAGAAAATAATGATTTCCTTGCACAAGGTTACTTGATACTTATTCCTACTCTCTTTATATATCTAATAATGTTCAACATCTTTCAGTGTTGCAATATGTAGCTCATATATCGGCTTCCTTTCAGTCTTCATAAATGTTAAGACTCAAGTCTCACAAGAGTACTCCAAGTCAAGTTTGAAGTCTGTGTAATGTATTTATGGTGTGACTGTGTGTGATTTAATTTGTACTTTGTGTTTCTGTGGTACCTAACTTGAAAAAACAGATGAAATTTAGTGCTAATTATGGCATATTTACATTGATGCTTACAGATTATTAATGAATCAGCACTGTCCTAATTTAAAAAAATTAAACTAAACTCAAACATGAGCCTTAGACCTTTTATGGTGTCATGAGCTTGAGTCTAAAACTAGCATCTGTTTCACAGCAAAACAAAATTCAGGATTACTTATTTTTTAAAGCCTTTATCCCAAATTGCACGTCATAACTGTAAGAGGGTTAAAGTTTATAGAATAAATACACTTCACTGACATGACAGGAGAGGTGTTTGTTTCTTTCATGTTTCACAACATTTGCTTTGGATACTTTTAGTATGCTGAAGACTGCTATCAAAAGGATCTACTCCAGAATGACTCAGCCGGATGCAATCTTGCATTCCATCCAGAATCTGTGCAGAGATTGGATAAACTCTTAGTAGAGCAAAATAACAGTTTGCCCAGAAGGTGTTTTTTCCAAAATCCAAAGGAAAACATTGATGGAATTGATATCTTTACAACCAGAAAAAAAGAATGGACACAGAGAAACATTGAGTAATTTTGGACATGGATTTAAACAAGAAAAAAAATAGTAAGGAAAGGAATAAATTTGCACTTAATCAAGCACAAGAACAAAAATAGCAGGAAAATGAGGGCATGTGTGTTTGAAAACTGCAGTCCCTCTTGTGAGAAAATGTACATTATATGTCACTTGATTTCATTGCAGTTAAGTATTTAGATCTTAAACCATAGTTAGGTTTTGTATTTAATACTTTCCAAATTATCCCAAAAGCTACTGAATTTACCCATTTCTGCGGCAAATATTGAACTTTTTGTAAGTAATTGCTTGCTTGTCAGTCAGACTACTTTCAGTTTATTTTCACCACACGGTTCGATATCCCAGCAAGCGAAGTAAAACTAATCATATGTTTATGGTGCCATAAATTCTACTTTTTTGCTGAGAAACTCTACAAGCTTAACATGCCTCTAAGCCATGGCTGATTTGTGCCTTGGGCTCTACCTGGATACATCTCACTCCTCTAACCATACATAATGTATGACTTTATATGTGTGGATACCTATAACTGCAAAGTAAGTGGAAAAATTGATCTGCAGTGTTGATTGCTGGACAGTCCCAAACAGTTGACATTTTGATTCCAGTAACTGCCATTTACTGTCATTGGAAACAGATGATTGTGCCTATTGACTGTCCAATTTCAGCTCTAAACAAGGTATTGATTTTCCCAGTGGACAAAAACGTGCTGATGTGCTCACAGCTAAAGAGCTGTCATAACATGTGTCGGTTTTTGGGAGCATCACTGCATAAACACAAAAGTCGAGCACAAGGAGAACAGCAGCATCAAAGTGAAATGGTCAAATGTGATCTTGTTGTTATATGGTGAAATATATATTTTTTAAAGGTCACATTTATGGTGCAATTGATTTCATTCTGCTTTTTAAACTCATAAAAAAATATAACTGTGTCTCAGCTTTCACATCTTTGAGTCCAGCATAAGAATGAGTCAGACAAAGAGATGTTGCTCATAACAATAATTTTGATAGATATTTTTGATATTTTTTGAGTATTTATACTCAAAACAAGGTCATTCATCATCAACAACAGGATTTCATATTTTATTCTAATTTTGGGTGTTGGCCATTTGAACCCCTGGAATCTTGCCAAAGATAAATTATCAAAATACCAGTGAAAACAAGTAAAACACTGGTGTACAGTTCTACAAATAAGTAGACTGTTATAATGTCGGGAGATTTTTTTTAATAAAAGCACTGAGTCAAAGAAATGAATGTTTAGCAATTGTTTGTGAAACACTGACAAAATTTGGCATAATACTGTTGGGTCACACATAGCCATCGGGTAGCGCTACTCTGCTTTAGCCCCACAGGAAGTGGGGAGGTGGAAATCTATAAATAGAGGTGCTCAGCCAGCTGCTCGCTCTTAGCCAAAAAGCCGCCGGCCGGGGCTGAAACAGGCAAGACTCACATCAAAGAACCTTCATTTGCAGGCGAATGAGACACATCTGAGTTCGAGGAGGAACTCATTTGAGCAACACCGAAGAACAACCGATGAGGTGACCGAAAAACATTAATAAACAAACCCCGTTGTTCTGCCTGAACTCTGCAGACCGTTCCGCATAACCCAGACTGACTGTATGCCTGAACCGGATGGAGGCTGCATCCCTTCGTGCCAGAGGCCGTATCGAGCCGCTGACACATAACTGATAAGAGTGGCTGAGTCCGAGAATCCAGAAGTACTGTTCTTGAGTGTCTGGGCCAGCCGTCACACAGGGGAACCCAGAACGGAGGGAACCGACGTCAGAGGCTCCAGGAGCTACTAGCCTGCTAACCAGCTTAGCAACGCTTTGTTAGCCTGCTGGGCTAACGTTTTCTGAGCCACCTCACCCATCCACAACGGAGAACACTTGTAGTGTTAGTTAGTTAGGAAAACTAATTTTAAAGGCGTTTCCTTTTTTTATTGTTAACTTTTTAAGTTTCATTTTTTCGGACTGAAGTTTTAATCAGTGTTTTTAAAAGACTTTTCCCAACAAAGAGTCGCTTTAAATCCTGTAAATTGAGCTACTCAATGGAGTTTTTCCTTTTTTTGTTAAACGTTTAATAAATGTATTTCAGCCACTCCAAACACCACATGTGCGTCACAGAGAGCTAAAGCTAGAGAACCCCACATGTTTGTTTAGGCGGGTGTTTCATAAACAAAGATAACTATTAACGGTTCAAAAAGAACTCAGTTTAAAAATAGATTGTTTAAGAAACTAATCCCATTACTCGTGTTTGAACTCGCCTTATTTGATCAAAATACAGGAATTGGATTGTTTTACTGTCACGATCAATCTGTGAATTAAGTAATTATCCAAAGGTTAATTACTCTTATCCAGATAATTTTTAAACAAACATTTCTTAATCCAAATAATATTTTGTGTTTTTTCACAATGCTTATTGATTTAGAGGTAAACCACTGGTGCTAAATCTTTTTAAACTAATTATCATTAGTGAAACTAATTCAGCTGTTATTCTAGCATCTGCAGATCAAGCCTTGGCTCCTAAAGGACCAAGATTCCTCCAGAATCATATCAGAATTAATGGTTTCTCATCTTATTACATCTTCATCTTTTTTTGTTCTTTTATTTTAACTATTCATTTTACCATTCATTTTAGTCAGTAGTGTGTTCTTTTTTCTAACGTGGTGATTAAAATTTTATTTTTTATTTTTCCTTTTTTAAATAAATTTTGTGTTTTGGAAAGTAACTGTTGTCGTTTCTTGTTCAACACACACATATGGCAAGGTTTATGGTCAATAGACTGTACTGTAAATAATTCATTCCTTCAGATTATGAGATTGACATAGGCTATTAAAATAGTTCCTGATAAAGGTGGAGCCCCAAATATTATTTTTCCAAAAATTATTAATCTTATTGACTGCCATAAGCAGTCCGTTGACTATTAATAGCCAAATAACTACATTCTTGGTAATATCCCCAATAATACGTTTAAAGATATAACTTGTGAAAATAATGTCAACTGATCTCCCTTTCATTAATAATACAAGAAAAAGCCATAAAAAATGCAACAGATTTCAATTTGAAATATACTGGATGCATATCACTGGCCAACGTCTCACTTCCCATCTGGCTCATGTAATTTTGGCTTCATGAAAATCCACATGTGGTTTGTAGAAAAATAGACATTGTGGAAACTTTACCGAGCTACGGATGTGTGCGCGCTGTAGGTGCATGGCAGGCAGTAAAAATTCTTAATTGGACTCAATTACCTTTTTTGTCTTTGCAGAAGCTGTATGGCATCTACAACGTCTTCATTACAAACCCGGTGTGAATCAGGTGTCGCAGTGGAGAGGCTACAGTACACACTGGCACCACAAGTACACAAGAAGATGAAGATTCTTGCCCAACGACCGAACACCCGAGATAACAAAGCAGGGGTTACAACCGGCATCCCTCCAGTTGCAGGACATGCTCCAAACTTCCAAGCCACAGCCGCATCCAAACAATCCAAATAATTAAGCTCAAAGGCGCCAATCTTTTCTATAGCCAAATGTGTAAAAAAATCATATGCAGAAGCATCCAGACAGAAAGACTTGGTTGCTCTCAGGAGCAAGGTCTAGATTGGTGTAATACCTGTGTAATAAGTGTGTTTGAAACTTGCCCCCTATAAAATGTTATATATTCAGGGGCTAGAAGAAGGTTTTATTTCTCCAAGTGCAATGCAAATCATTTGATGCAATTGTCATATAGTGGAGCTGATGAGGACCCAAACACAGAGAATACAGTGGCAACCTCAAGGTAATAAGAGGATTTAATGATCAAAATGGAAGGATTTACAAATTAAATATCAGAAATACTGTACAAGACATTGAACCAGGGAGACAGAAACAGATTGATCTAGCTGGGACGTTTAAATACTAAGGTAGTCTTATTAGTGACGTGGAAACCAGGTGAGTCTAATCAACAGATTGGATCACAATCAATTGGGGAAAATTAAGGAGCAGAAAAGGGTTGACCAATCAACAAAGACTGAACGTTTTTAAACATGAAGGGTAATGAGGCCAAATGTATGGAGAAAAGAATGTATGGAGAACCAAACAGAGATAATAATTCTATATGGAATTCTTAGGCTGGGATTGGAATCAGCACCTCCAAATCAGGGACCATGGTCTTGAGCCATAAAAGGATAGAATGCCTTTTCTGGGTATTCTCCGCCCATCTGGCGGAGTTTACGTTTCTTGGGGTTGTTGCTAACGGAGCTGCCAGCTGTTATATATACTGTAACTATAAAATACTGTTTGCTCATCATGAGAAGCCAATTTTTGCACACAAGTCAAAATAAATCAGCAATTGATTTGTAAAGAAAAGATTAAGATATTGTTACTGAGTTATGATTTTGTTTTGAGCTCAGACACATCAAGGTCTTGATGAAATTTTGACAGTAGACAAAACCAGCTTGTTTTTTAACACTTTAGCTTTTGAAGAGATGGACAGGATTATGACCTGCTCAAACCCCCCTCGATTGCTGGACCATTATCAAAAGGAAAAAAAAGAAGATAAGCCTTATTTGCATTTGTTCTATCAAAATGTTCTTTCTCCTCCTCCTTTTAAGAATCAAAAGATTTGGACATATCATCAAACAACTATGAAATAATTACATTTTCATCAGAAGCAACGCCAGAGGGAAAAAGATTAACACAACTAATGGATGACCTAATCTCAACAGATTGGCTGTATCGATTCAGATGGTCATATCCTTAATGTCTGTCAGGTCTGAAGAAGCTGTGGGTGGTTACATCTCAATAGCTAAAAGCGCTGGATTCAAGAAACCCTCATTCAGATTACACCAATTTAGCCCATACCTCTGTTTTTCCCTTGGGGGTTAAATAGATTACAGGCGAGGGAGGGCAATCTTGCTGAGTTGCAACTAAGAAGTTGTCTTGCAGAAGGTTAGGCTTGGAATAATTTACTGTACCAAGTTTTTATCCACCCTGCTCCGAATATAGATGTTTTATTTTTCTCATATTTCTTCACCAGCAGATTCAGCATTACCTCTAGTTGCATCCAGCATGTATAAATTGCCTTAATTCTCCTGATATACAGTGTGTTGCAAATGTTGTCACTCTTGCAGATGCAATTTTGTGCGAAGGCAAAATTATGACTTGGTTTGTGACACTGGCTGCCAATGCCACAGAGACTGTCATTCTTCAAGGACAATCTTCTGCATCTGTGTGAATAATCAATGTTAGTGAAAGTTTATCATGAACATGTGGCATATTTCATACGACGGGATCACTTCTGCCGAGCAGCTTCAGAAATAAAGCCACATCTCCCTTAAGAAAGTCAGAGGGCAGAGAACCCAGAAAGAGCAGGAGAAATGTTGGGGTAAATAGTTCAGATTGTGAGGAGGTTTGAATAACAGGCAGGTACAAAGGTCGTTCTCAGCAATTTCCCTCCAGACACGTCACAGCAGGTTGTGAAAGAGAGGCGTCTCGCTGCAGACAGACATGTTCATTCACCTCGGTTTGAGTCGAGCGAGGCGGCATCCTGAGCCGAATCCTAATGACCCAACCCTGTTTCTTGCATTCAGAGCTCTGTCGTAGAGCAGGAAAGTAGTGGCAGCTCAGGCTTTGCTCTCAGTCCACACAGATCTGTACTTATAAAACAGCTACATATAGGAAACAGCTTGTTAACACTCATCCAATTCGCTCTGCATCAAAATTACAAGGCTAGGACTTCAGTCATTAAGCAGCTAATTTAAACCAAAGATTTCAGGAATCATTTGGTGATCTGTCCTTAAAACAGACATCACAAATACACAGTGGTGATTTTTTTTGGTCAGAAATTTACATATGTTTACTTAGCTTTATATGTTGTTGTTTAACTGTTTGCTTTACTTTTAACTTGCAAGGCAAGGCAATTTTATTTGTATCACACTCTTTCAACAAAAGCTAATTTAGGGTGCTTTATATGATTTGAGACAAAGAAACAGCAATGCAACAAAAGACTTTCTCATAAAATATAGTGTAAGTAATGGCTTTAATTCCATTAACTGTATAGCAATGGTGCAGCAATAAATTATAAAAATGTCATCTTTCTTATACTGGTTTCTGTGCTGAAATGGTGATAGTGCAGGCTTTGGAGCATTTCTTTACACTTGAAGGGGCCCGATTCAAAACAAAAGAAAAAAACTCCAACATTGTTTTCTCAGATCAGATTAAGGCCACGTCCACACTAAGCCGGATAATGCCTTAAACATATAATTATTTAGTCTACACCCCCCTATCGCCCACACTAACCCGGCGTCGTTGAAGGTCTGTGGCCGGATAACTATTAGCCGGGTAAGAGAGCCGTGTAAATCTTAATTCAACGGCTAAACGAGCTAGTGTGGATGGCTCCCCGGATAATGAATGCTGCGTCAATAACAATACGACACTACAGACAAAGATAACAGTGAAGAGTAATAAATCGATCTCGTCGTCTGTCCACCCCAAAAACTCTCTCTTCTTCTGAGCAGCTATTGTTCTCTTCGGTTAATGCGACAAGCAGATATGTACTGTGCTGTAGAGCTTCTTGTATATATTATCTAGGCCCTGGCGTCACGTAGATTATATGCGTGTTCCGTGCGTCAGTTCGCGCATGCCCAGTATTTGCACAGGTCGGTATGGGATTGCGCAATCATGGGAACTTAAAGGACCTTAAACGGGGCGTAAATGCTCGTGTTGAGTGGATAACATTAGGCGTCTAACTCTCCATATAACCTTATCGGCTTAGTGTGGACGTAGCCTAAGACTAATTTAATGAAAATACCTGACTGCTAAAAGCTAAAATGGAGAATGACTGACAGATCCAACTCCTACCTCCTGAGTCATTGTCACCCATATTTGTTAAGATTAAATGCTAAATGACCAAAGAAGCTTGGAAACTGCTGATGAAGTATTCTCCGTCTAAAATCCAAAACCCTGTACCACTTTCCTTTTTAATATTACAGTTAGAGTGTATTAGGCTACTCATAGCAATTGAGTAGTTATACTGCTTTAGGTTTAGGATTGGCAAATGACTTACTGACCATTGGTTCTCACTATGCTTTGAAATCTGACACTTCTGCAATTTTGCAGTGCTTGCATAGATTTCCTTTATTTCCTTTATGTTTTCTTGTTTTTCTCTTAATAGAAGCTACTGTACATCTGGTCTGACATTCTACTAAGCTGTTACCCCATCCTAGAGAGGAGCATCAGCTGAGCTACTGTCGCCAATAAGTTAATGTTCTCCTTCTAAAGATGATACAATTGGCAATTCATTTTAGTGTTTAACCCCACCTATCTCTGTGAGAAAGTAATTGGCTGAGCTTTAACTTTGACTTAGGGCCTGATTTATCAATATTCTAAAGAGAGAATGCAAAACTGCATACGCAGAAATTGCCCCATGCCACAGTCAGAGAGAGGAGGATAAGCCCAGTGGATTCATGATGCCTCTTTTGCACAAAGAGGGGAAAAAACATCATTCGAGTCAAGTCAATGGCTGTTAGAGAGTTAAGGCCTATATAATGCAAAATCAAGTATTTTGGAGATTTCAGACCATCTGGTAATGCAATTTCCTCATAAAGAGCCCACCAGAGTGGTTTTTTGCTTAATTCATGCATTCCTGAATCCTGCTGTCTGACCAGCTGCAGCCCCCTCTCCTAGAAAAGAAAAAGTGTTTAACTGTGACGTATTTTACATCACTAAGTGAAAACAAGGAGGTGCTAGAGGTGTCTGCACCGCTCCTGTAGAGAGAGCAGCCTACCTCCGGTAGAGTTGCGAACACACCCGGCCCCCTTATCAAAGCTCATAGCTGCTCCGGATTTACCAGCTGAAAACACTTTTTTGTTGGAATTTAACTTTCTCTGTGAAAACGCCCATTTGAGTGCATGGATTATTCTACATTCCTATAGAACTGTAGCTGGATCACTTCCAATAAAAAAGACACCTGATGGATAGAAAAGTAAGTAGGTACATGCTAATGCCAATATATCTTAGCCATTTATCAAGCTGCTTATGTGATCTTACAACAGCATTGTGTGGTTAATTAATTGACCTGTAGCATCTCAGAATGTTCAGTAAATGGGTGAAAACAACACCCACAGCTTTTTTATATATTGGGCTGGAAAGATCTGCTTACTGGACTCAGCTGTGGTGGTTTGGGCTCCATCTAAACCTGGTAGATTTAGCAGCTGAAATAAGCTTTATTGACTCCGCTTTTTACAATAAATAAATAAATTAGTATTAATATTCATTGTGGTACTTGGTGCACTTCAAATTCACTGTCGGACTCTAGGTCGAGATACGGCTAAACCTGTTATTCTCAGTCAGAGCGGTGCTGCGCTCATGGTGAGGAGAGAGGAGGGGAGCGGTGAGCTAGAGCAGGAGGCGGGATTATAGAGAAATGAGCCGTTTTACTTTGTGGTCCAACATTAACTCCAGAATACAAGTTACATTTTTGGACAAATTAATACTATATAACACCAACGGTAACATTTAATCATATATATGTCTATTCCAAAAGTTGAAAGCTGTAAAACAGCACAATATAGTCCCTTTAATTACCATTAGGCCAGAGTGTGTATTAAATTGTTTTGTTTGTCAGTAATACATTTAATCTGTGCAGTATGCATGTGCCACTCTAAACCATGGAGGCACCGTATTCTAGAGTCTGATTTATTAAGCTGCAGCTTGTCCAGAACAAGTCTGCTCGCTTAGTCCTACAATGTAAATACAAATTTTGTTGAAATGGCCTAAATTAAATGTTAAGTTGCTGTACAACCTTCTCATATTCATTAAAAGAATATTTCAACAGGTCAAGAGTTAATTTACTCTGACCAGATACACTCCCATTGTACTAGATACATTTATGCTTGTGATACTAAATACATTGTAAAATGTGCTAACACAAATTTCCTGCAAAAATCAGCTGTCTATGGAGCATTTTAAGATTGGAATACATTATCTAAAAATATTAGAGAGTTAAAGGGAACATATTCTTAAAAAAAAGCATTAAAATCTAATTTTAGCTTTGAGTGTACCTTAACGTTTTAGGTATTTAATTGAAGGTTAGAAATGTAGATCATTACATCTGCCTTTTGTATGTAATTTGACATAATCAAAAATAAATAAATTAACAGTAGAGAAGCATTCCAGCTTGGTAAACTTACTATATGGTAATCTCTGAACTCATGTTTAATCAACCCAAAACCTACTTTCTCTTTGTAGGTAACCCAGAGTTAATGAGCGTGCATCATAACTATATAAAGAACCTCTAAATGGATCACAGAATTAACGAGTGACAGTGGACACTGAAGGGGAGAAAAAAAGGGCAGCATACTTCACAGAAGTGGAGTTGGAAGTGTTAGGTCATGTACACACGTAGCAGTTTTTTGTTTTTTTTACAAATATTTTTCTCCGCTGGTCTACAAATAATAAAATCAAATTTGTTCCACACATAACTGGATAAGTGCATTTTTAAGCACATTCATAGACATGGCAAATCTGTAGGAGGAAGTGGTTCTCCTAGATCCTACCTACTCACCCAACTTTTTATTATCTAACTTATACATTCAGCAGTGATACAGCTTGTGAAAACAAGGGAGCAAAAAGCGCTTGGACATTCAATAATTGCAACACAGCTATGAGGCATAAATAGGCATAAAAATGAATATATACATATTCATTTTTCTACCATTTATTCCTAGTTGAGGTCAGGGGGTGCTCGAGCATGTAATGCAGTGGTGGCTGACCAATAAAGGGTGCTTGGGTGCCACCCCACCACTCATAACTACCACATCACTTACAATTTGCCATATTACGTTGAATAAAATGTGGAAAATAATTTTTATAACGTAAAAATATTTCGATATACATGTGTTTTCTATCATATGTGCAAGATAAATATTTTATTGTTTATGGTTATTTGAGTTGTTGCACTCATCTGCGCTGTCTGATTGATGACATATTTCCACATTGGGATGCAGAGATCGTGTGCCCCAAGGCTCCCATAGACTCTCCTTATAGGTTGTACATGCGCAGTAGCTCCGCTTCTATACAAGAGATAGGACGATTTGGGGCGCGGAAGAGCTGCGCCCTAAGGGGGTGGGGTTTACATATCGTCTCCTGCTCGCCATGGGGCTGAAATCAAACCAACATTACAGACGTCTTTCATACAGTGGGCTGATGGACAGGTCAAACCGCGGGAGCTGGAGATGCAAAATGCAGAAAGAGAAAAATAATAATTCAGTTACATCACTCAAAGCAATAGCGTTTAGGAGAAAAACACAGCAAGAGAAGCTTGATGGAAATTTACCGACCTTATCAAACAGATAACAAGATCAATCAGAAGTAAAATGAGAGTAGAAAGCTCTGTATTTATGATGAATTATGCATGCTGGCTCACTGTACAGCTTTATTACATTTCATAGTAAGTTACCGGTGTGTTAAAAATGTGCATTATTCAGTTAAAGTTTTGTTTTCTGACTTAAATTGGTGCTAATCGGTGCAGACACCGCTACTTCACAATAAGAGCGTGTATTCCTATTGTTTAGATTGATACATTTGAGAGGTTTTTTTTTCTGTGTTTACATTTGAAAAAATGTAAATTGTGACATTTGATTATTATTCTATACTACATTTGACTTATTTGACACGGCTGCTGATATCAAAATATTAACTTTGTTCACATATTTTGGTTATTTCTAATTTACCTTGCATTTGTTCTTGTTTTCCTATGAGACCACACATATATTCATCTCCCTCCTTACATTTATATCACCCAAAGGTGTATCAGCAGCTGTGTGGAAATGATAAAGAACAGACAAAATATAACAGCCTTTACTCCAACTCACATCTTCTCATACTCTGAATGGCTTTAGGTGGAGCTCTGGCAGATACTCCTAGTGTTAACAGAGTGATCCCAGCCTGAACCAGTACCTCTATAGACAGCTCAGTATTTCTTCCTCTACAGTCTCTACAGCAAAACTGTTGAAGCCTCTGACTCAAATCACTCTGTCGTCGTAGGATAGTCAAATTAAGAGGATGCTCAGGGTTGTCCATTAATAGGAAACAGTTAGCTTTACATACAGAAACTGTTAGCCATTTAGTTTGCCTTAGAAACTCGCAAAAAAAAAAAACAACAATCGTTTAAAAGGGCCATGTGTGAACGTGATTCTGGAGTGAAAAACAAATCTATTAATCTCTCCTTTATTTCATGAAAAAGGAGCTATAGCAATTTGATTTGTCCCTTTACTCCGAATTTTTTGTTGTTTTTATTCATATTTAGGAATGTGAAATAGTCTGAATTAATTCGCAGCTACCCGATAATTAATTAGGTTTAAAAAAAACTGTAATCGTTTGACAACCCTAATATCTAACCATCATAGTCATACCCCCCCCCATGTAATGTATAATTTCAAATTAGTTTAAATATGTTTGACAACTATTCGAGAATTACTTATTTTCCCTCCAAGCTTATAATAATAATAATAATAATAATAATAATACTCTACATTGGCTTAGACATATATTGACTTCCTACTTAATGATATGCAACCCTTATGGACTAAGAAGAACTCCCTCCCAAGTCAAAAATGAAACAAAAACATTCTCCACATTCTCCATAAAGATAAAGAAAAAATGAAATATTTACAAGAGATAGGTAGGCCTATTAAGTCATTCTTTTGAAAATGTGTATTATGTAGCTTATAAAAGAAGGCAGAGGCGCTTTTAACTAGTGGCGGGCAACCACCATCTCCCCTCAACCTAGCTGAGGAATTGGCTCTTTCCCTTAATAAAGGCTTACCAGTGGTTGATGGCAGGTGGATGTAAATGACTGTGAAATTAAAGTTTACAACATATGCTAATATATTACAACTCAACAGGTACCATTTCTGCCACGTAAAGATGTACACCACAACTTTTATTCCTTAAAAACATGTGTTTTAAATACTTTTGGTGGCACACCTGCATTTTTTATGTTCATTTTTGTAACCGTCATTGCCTGGGAGTGTTCCACTGCTGAAAACTGCACTGTACAGCTCTTCTCTCCCGGGATGCCTCCCACAAGTATGGACGGAGTTTTGCCTGCAGCATTTTGTCACATGCTACAAAACTGATATAAACAAACCTGTGGTTTTAAATTGATATCAAAAATCGTAATACTGTACCTCGTTGCTCAACATTACTGTGGATACTGAAAGTTTACCAGCTGACACACTGTTTGACGTTTTTCTTTGTTTGTAAAGCAGTGAGTACAGTACACTGGCCTCTGTTGATGCACTTCAGAGTGGTTTTATGACAGTGATGTCATGTTGCAAGACTTGAGAGGGTGATACATGGCAAATATCCACAAAGTTACATAGTACTTCTTTAAAGGCTTTTTAATGCACTTTCTGCTGTGACCGAGTTGAAAAAGGGAGACCTACTGCGGTATGTATATTATATAATACACACTACCTTTAACATGAGACTAACAAACTATCATTGTCTGTCACAAAAAGATGAGGGTCCTTGTTCCTCAACACATGATCTTATCAGTACACAAACTTGTCTGAAGCTGCCCTTCTGCGATGTGTTCATTTATCACTGAACTTATCTTAGGGAATGATTTATCACACATCGTCCTCCGTGTTTATGCATTTAACATAATACATTCGGTACAGTATCTAAAAGCACAAGTTTTTTCTTTAATTTTTTTTAATTCCAATTTCATAAAAAATAATAGTTAAAAGCTTTAAATACGTCTGTATGCAATGGATGTATATACAGATTTCACTTTTTGAAGTGAGTTTGTAAAACAAAATTACTAGGATAGTTTACATTTTTGAGATAAGGGCTTTAATTACATTCCTATTATGCAATCAAAATATAATCTAAATCTAAGTCTAAATGTTGCTCTACCTATGATACTGCCCAAAAGAATCACATGGAATTTCATACACCAGTGAATTGTTCTGACTGAGAAAAAACACTTATTTTATTTTAGGTTATACATACTAAAAAGCAAAGATGTGAAATTTACTGCAGAGGATTTCCATTGATGTCTCAATAACTCCTTTTTTTTTAACCAGAATTCCTTTTATGTGCCGGAATTAATTGAAATTCAAGGTGACTGCAGCTGCCACAATATGAAGGACCTACACATCTACAGACTTTCCGGTATTACACCTCAAGTTTCCAAGGTGTTTTCTTTTTGTTTTTTATACGTTTGCTGTGAATCATTTCAGAGATATAATGAAACATACCTCTCAAGGATTTGCCTTTTCACATTTATCTTTGACATGAGTGGATGTTTAAATAATCAGTTAAAAGTTGTATTTTGGATTGCAAAGTGTATTCATGTTTATTAGCAGTAACCCCTCCTTTTAAATTAGATTTCTCTAAAAGGTGCCAAATATAACAAGCCTTTAACAGCCTTCATATCACCCACATACTTTTTTTTATATTATATATGCAAAAAAAATGGAAGAGAGTGGGTAAATATGTCACTATGTGACCGACAATGAGAGCAAGAGGAAGGAAGAGGGAACAACTAACACAAGCAAAACTGAAATGGGGAAAGGGTGAGATGGAAAAAGAGAAAGAGGAGCAGCAAGGGGATACAAGTTATAAAAAAGGAAAAGACACTAGCTTTGTCATGACAGTCTCTTCTCCCATGGTGGGGAAGATGCATGCTCACCTGCTCCAGCAGTCAGGCTGAAAAAGCCGGGTTCTGTTGCATTCACTCAAGCAGAGCAGTAGGACTCATGGTTACCCGGTTGGCAAAAAAGCTTGTTATCACCCCTCATCCCTTCATCTTCTTTCTCCCCCACCACAAGCATCTGCATTCTGTTTGCTTCAACAAGCCCCCGCGTTTCCTGGCCACCATGTAACGAGGAAACAAGCAGAGCTGTTATATTCCTCTTGAAAGACTCAGGTGAAGACAAACAAGCCCGGGTGGTTGTTTTGTGCTGGAGCGAAAACGTCCTGATCCTGAAAATCAAACGCCTTCCTGTCAAGCTAAAGCTGGTGACCCTGCAGTGTTGGAGCTGTCCAGCTGCTTCAGGTAGTGAACCTCAAATCCCCCAAAACAGAGAAAATCTTAAAAGACTCGCTCAACCAAAAAGAGTTACAAGGGAATACAGCTGTGGAGATGGGAGAGATAATTAAATCCGCAAAAATGTGATAGATAATAGATATGTCTGGTTTCACCATAGGAGACATTTTTGGCATTAACTATTCTTTGCATAATTGAAATTGGTTGGTTTCTGAGCTCTTAAGGGTAATATTTGGGTTTGTTATTTTGATACCCAATAAAAATAAAATATTACCTATTTTCTTCAAAATTCTTCTAACTTGCAAATAAAACTGTTATGTTATGGCCTCAGAGAACATCAGTGAATAAATGTAAAACCAAGGGACATCAGATTAAAAATGAAGCTTTGGAAAATTTTAAAGGTTAGACTATAAATAATCTGGAACATCTCAAAGAGCACTAGTCTGTGTATCAATTAAAAATCCAAGGCCGATGAAATGTAAGCAAAATGCAATCAGTGTTTCCCTTCCATAGGTGTTAATGTGGCGCTGTGCCATGACTGAAATTCCAGCACCACACCAACAAAATGCAAACCTGCCAACCTTCATGCATTTTTTGGAGGAGGCAATTCAATTTTATTTGTATAGCACACTTTCGACACAGGGCAATTCAAGGAGGAGGGGCATAAGGACATAATTACTCCTCTTTAGTTGTTTAGCCCAAAGACAAGGTGAAGTTAGAGGAACGCACGGAGTGTTGACAAGAAAAAAGGTAGCAGCAGATACATTGCTTTCTGATTTATCCGTTTAAAAGGCATTAAGGTGTGGATGAGCAGTACTCATGATTCTATGCATGTTTAAGTAAATGGCCATAGCACTACCACTATTCATTTGCTGTTGTGACTTAAAAGCTGTTTTAGATAAAACAAATACCGTTTCTATTTGTTATAACTTAAAATCTATTTTAATTAAATGAAATGCTATCAATTTTGCATCACAAAAGGGCCACAAATAGCACCTAGAAACAATTTCTAGGGTAAACACTAACAATGGTGGGGAACTCTCTGAAGAAATTGGTCGAAACAAAAACATAGACTCTTCCCTCAATAATCCATGCATGGACACCAAGAGTACGTGGAATCAAGGTGAAAAGACATGGAAGCTGAGTCTGCCCCTCCTGCGGTATGAGAGTTTGGGTGGGGAGGCTATGAAACAGGAGGAACATTTTAATTACTTAAAATAATGAGGGGGGAAAAACTACAGGTATTAAAAGAAATATTATTTACCCTGTGCGCTATGTGCAGGCTTGTCTTCTCAATTGTGCATCCGCAGCTGATGTGTCTTTTTGTGTCACACTGCCTGCACAGCACAATGTGCCAGTTTGCACATAATAGCTAACAGCTTGCTGGAGTTTGTATGTTACTCAAACTGCCTTACTTGACTTTGCAGATCAGTCTCAAGGCGTCTCTCCACTAGTAGCTTTTGCCGAGCTGTACTGTACCATTACTATCGGTAACACGACTCGACACGGCTCGACTCGTTAAGTGTTGCTTCACAGTTGCACAAACCAAAGCGTCTCAAGTGGGTGGGTCCATCATATGGTGGGCGGCCCCAGAGTACATTGCGGGAAGTAAACAAAAGGCTCGGAGAAGAAAGGCGCGGACAGGAAGACCAACAATGGCAAATTCCCTAGGGATTGGGAATTTTTTGCTCAGTCTCTGGCTTTTTGTGGCCGCCCTTCGAAGGCTGTTTATGGTCGAACAGCGAAGAAAAAGAGAGTCTTTGTTCAAAGAATAAAGACCCTGGAAAAGCTACACGCTGCAAGGAAGAACACAGTGGAGCAGTACAGACGAGTGTGGGAAGCCGTGCAGGAGTATGATGCTACAGAGAGAACACGGCAGCTTGTGTGGGTAAGCCACGGGTGTGGTCGTTTAAGCGGGCCTCTCAGTGGTGGGACAACGTTGTCCCGGGTTTAACCGAAGCTCAGTGGTTACAGAACTTCAGGATGTCGGAACAAACCTTCATATTTCTGTGCAGCAAGCTACGTCCAGCCCTGGAGCGACAGCACAAGTCTTTCAACACTGTGTCCCTTTAAAAAAGCGAGTTGCCATTGCTCTGTGGAAGCTAGCATCACATACCCATCATCACCCCACCAGAATATCACACAGATTACTTCAACCGTAAAGGCTGGCACTCCATCATCCTCCAAGGTGTTGTGGATGGAAAGGCACTGTTCTGGAATGTGTGTACTGGATTAGCCGGGAGCCTGCATGATGCCAGGGTTCTGAGGCTGTCTACGCTGTGAGAGTTGGCCAGCTGGGGAAACCTATTTCCACCTCACTCCAGAAACATCTGAACCGTAGCAACTGGCAACTACATCCTCGGAGACTCTGCGTACGCATTGCTAAACTGGTTGTTGAAGCCATTTAAGGACACCGGACGACTAACGGCAGAACAACTACTGTACAATCATAAATTCAGCAGAGCACAGGTTATTGTAGAAAATGCTTTTGGTCGGCTAAAGGGGAGATGGCGGTGCCTTTTAAAAAGAAATGACTGTGATCTTAAACTTGTGCAGTCTATGGGGATGACTTGCTGTGCTCTGCATAATCAGTGTGAAACTCATGGTGAGCCGTATGAAACTACATGGGATGAAGCTGCAGAGTGTTCTGCAGTGCAGTCTGTCACAGTGGCGCATAATGTAGAAGAGGGGGGCAGAGATATACGAGATGCTTTGATGCATTACCTACTGATAAATAAAACTGTGTTTTGAAATTTTTTTCACCTTTATTTTACATCTACACCATCACAATGAGTTATGTACAAGGAGTAACCATTTACTGCCACAACTAGAAGTTTCAGTAATAATCTGGTGTGCCAAAAATGTGTTTGCTTGTAAACGTTTTCAATTGAGATTACGAGCAAAGAAGCTAGTAGGCACAAAATCGGACGTATTGCTCCACCATTTTTGCCGGATGTTTACGTTACGTAGGGTTGCCTGTGGTCCCATTAAACAGTAACTTATTGACCTGAAATTTTAATCAGTAATCAGTAACATCGCCAAGCGTTTATATTTATATGCCGAAATTACGGCAATGTCAATTGTTTACATTTCCTCAGGAGTCGAGGTCAGTCTTATTCGGTGATTTAGGGGCTTCTGCTGCATTGTGGGATAGCGTCCACCGTCCACACTGCCCTCTGGTGGACATAACATAACTTAAGTTTGGTGCTAATATCTTTCTTACTGAAGACATTTACAGTAATTACTGTCAAAATTACAGTAAAAAATGTTCGAACGTATTCGAATTTTAATATTAAACGAACTTTTTCTTTTTGGGCCCTAATTTTTAAACTAATCAAATTTTGCTTCGCAAAACGTCAGGTTGCAACAGTTTAAATATACCTATAAATGTTGCAAAATCTAAAAAGAAATGACTACAACTGTAGCTTAAAGACGGAGATAGAAAACATTGTATGTGTCACTTTATTTAAAAATAAAAAAAAAATTAAACAGGTCTGTTTATGCTTTTTACAATGTCCTCCAGCACCCCGACAAAGGTTTAATTGGAGGCAGCCATCCTTTCCATCTCCTCTCTTCTTAGGGCAGCTCCTTCTATTCTTAGGGCATCCATCTCCTCTCTTCTGAGGGCAGCTTGCTCACTAACTGAGGGCAGCTTCCTGTTATCTTGCCTCCCGTGCACCATCCAGAAGAATACGCAGGTGCTCGTCACGTTGGGCCCAGTTCTTCATGTCTTCTTCTTGTATCGCAGGAATTTAAAAAAAAAAATCCGTGGATACGCTCTTCCTCTTGCCTAGTGAAAATAAAAATAAAAAAGAACAGTGTAATGACTAGAGAGACGTACCGCAGTGCGCACAATATTGACATAAAAAAAGGTACAGGAGTTCAACGCTAGAATAAAAGATGCAGCTGTATAGGTTTAATCTAAAACAACTTTTAATGACTGTTGTGTTTGGTTCTTACCACGGCTAGTTGGGTGCTGCGTAGAAGACTCTGATGTGCAGGCCTGCGACATCGGCCTGCCAGGCGTGGAGGCCGCAGACGGTATGGGGGTGGGGGCTGCTGGCGGCACGGGGGTTGAGGCCGCTGACGGTCCGGGCGTGCAGTGATGACTCGGAGAGGTTGAAGAATTCAAGATTGTACTCTCCTCGCCCGTCTGAGTAGGCTCTAGAAAAATATCAAAACATCAGCGAACAATAGTCCATAGTAAACGAGCTACAAGTAAACAAAGCACAGTTATATCATTGAACTGTTGTCGTTTGTCCTCATCCAGGAAATGGCGATTGTGGTCAGTGTGTTTCCCCCAAATGCTACCAGTCGATTGATGTAAGCTTACAGTTAACAACATAAAGGGAACTTACCGTCTTCAATTATTGACTGTAGTAGGATGGTCGCTGTGTCCAGGGCAATTTCTCTCCCCATTTACTGTCTCGTCGGCTGCTGTAAATGGCATCCATCTGTTCAAACCACCTCCATGTTTTTTCTGCTGGACCCACAACCGATGACTCCGCCTCCAACCAATCAGTGCCCAACAGCCGCCTGACGTCGCTTTTCAGTACCAGTTCAGCACAGATGGAAGCACAGCTGAGTTGGTACTAAAAATAGTATCGGGTCGGAGCGGTTTAGCCAGACTTCTGCCAGTGGAGAGTAAAAGGTAGTGAGGCTGAGTTGATCCGAGCCGAGTCGAATCATACCGGTGGAGAGACGCCTTCAGATAATTGTGTTCTGTTTCCATTCCATCACCTTCTGTTGCGCATCAGTTTGCTGGGTCTGGGGGCATCTCAGTGGACTCTGAGATGTCCCAATGTTTGTGTGGTTCTAAAAAGTAGTGACTGAGGAAGCTGAATATATATTTCCTCATGTTAAATTTGTAAAAAAAATAAATATAAATAAATGGTCAGCACAGTGGTGCAGTTAGTTACCTTACAGCAAGAAGATCGTGGGTTTGAATCCTAGCCTGGCCTGGGGTCTTTCTGGACGGAGTTTGCATTGCCATTATGTTGGAAGAATGAGGACCTAAACTCAGACTTAATGTTACAAATGATTCAATGAGAAACAGAGCAGACTTACAACAAATTATCTGGCAGGGAAGGCATAAATCCAAGGTGTAGGAGTAAAAAGATGGATAATTCGCTGTGAAATAGAGAGATCAGAGAGCTGAACTACAGGTGCTGGTCATAAAATTAGCATATCATGAAAAAGTTGATTTGTTTTAGTAATTCCTTTTAAAAAGTGAAGTGTGTATATTAGATTCATTCATTACACATAGACTGATATATTTTTAATCTTTATTTTATTTAAAACACAAACTTCTAGAAGTATTCCAATTGTGTAAGAAGGGACATTACATCTTCAATGAGAGCTGTACCAGAGATAATATTATTGGAACCAAGATAAATATAATATATACCAGTCATGGAGAACAATGTGTGTTTTTTTGGTTGTCCACACTGTCTCAGTTTGGCTTCAAAAGTAAACATGGCACTGACATGTGTGTCTGCTCTTTAAGAAGCTGTTGGTACCTGGATGCCTCTAAAGCCTTTGATCAGATTACCTTCAACATTTGAGTCGATTTCTGATCGCTAACTCCACTCTTCCTCTACTTGTTGATTTTCCATTGGGTTAAGGTCAGGCAAGTTTGTTGGCCAATCAAGAACAAGGATACCATGGTTGATGAACCAGGTTCCGATAGCTTTGGCTGTTTTTGCAGGTGCCAAGTCCTGTTGGAAAATGAAATCTCCATAAAGTTGGTCAGCAGCAGGAAGCATGAAGTACTCTAAAACTACCTGGTAGACGCCTGTGTTGACCTTGGACCTCAGAAAACACAACAGACCAACACTGGCAGATGACATGGCACACCAAAACCATCACTGCCTGTAGAAACGTTACACTGGGCCTCAAGCAATGTGGATTATGTGCCTTTCCTCCCTTCCTCTAGACGCTGGAACCTTGGTTTCCAAAGGAAATGCTAAATTTACTTTCATCAAAGAACAGTGAGCTCAGCAGCAGTCCAGTCCTTTTTGTATTTAGCCCAGTCAAGACGCTTCTGATTCTGTCTCTTGTTCAAGAGGCTTACAGCTACAAGGATGTTTTCTAAATGAATGGCTTGACACAAGGAATGCGACAAACCCATATCTTGTGGACGTATGTGCGTGCTTGTTCTTGAAGCACTGACTCCAGCGGCAGTCCACTATGTGATTCTCCCTCACATTTTTGAATGGGTTTTGTTTTACAATCTTTTCCAGCATGCGGTTCTCCCTATTGCTTGTACACATTTATCTACCGTATATTTTCCTTCCCTTCGCCTCTCTATTAATGTGCTTGGACACAGAGCTATGAACAGCCAGCCTCTTTAGCAATGACCTTTTGATGTCTAGCCCTCATTGAGCAAACTGTAAATGGTTGTTTTTTGGACAACTGCAAAGTCAGCAGTCTTCCCTGTGATTATGCAACATACAAAACTAGACTGAGAGACCCTTTAAAGACTTTTGCAAGCGTTTTGAGTTAATTAGCCAATTAGAGTGTAGGACAAGACGTTTTCAATATTTGACATGTTTACAATATTCCATTTTCTGAGATACTGTATTTAGGACTTTCATTAATTGTCAGTTATAATCATCAAAATCTAAAGAAAAAAAAACTCTGAAATATATCAGTCAGTGTGTGAATGAATAAATGAATGAATTAATTAATCTAACATAAAAGTTGTTTTTTTTATTGGAATTACTGAAATAAATAAACTGTATATATAATATTCTAATTTTCTGACCAGAACCTGCATACTGGAGCAGAATGAAAAAAGCCCCAGAAACCAGGGGAGGTAATTAAAGCCAAGTGGATGCAGGTGTGTGTTAAAGAGAGATAGAGAGATTGCAAATGAGTTACAGCTGGGGCATGGGATAAAGTGGCAGAAAGAAAACAAACAGAGAATACAAGAAAAAGCATGTAAAACATTAAACAGAAAAAAACTTAAATACGTATTCAAAATACCTAATGATAAACAGAAACATATACGTAGAACTAAATGAATGTCAAGACCTAAATAAAACATCGAAACAAAAGCACAACATGATCACTCAAGATGGGAAAAAAATCTAAAGTCCAAACAAAACCCAAAAACAACCCAGTATCAGGACATGCATGTTCTACCCGTGCATGCTTGAAATTTCTCCGGGTAGTCTGACTTCCTCCCACAGTCCAAAAACATGATGTTAAGTTAAGTCTGTGAATATTCTCATTCATCCAGGTCATGGTTATCTCAAGGAAATTTCAATCAAACGCAACTGGACTTGGTAATTTGTCTTGGAAGACGTTTCACCTCTTATCCAAGAGGCTTCATCAGTTCATGCTCGCCGCTGACCAGGCTGGGACTGGTCCGATCGGAGGTAACAGGAAGAGTTTAAAGAGGTTAAGAATAAGCTGATTCTCTCCATGACATAAAATACTAAATCTGTCACAACACATTATGAACATATTGCCATCTGTCTCTTGAATTATTTTTTCTCCCCTTCTTTTTAAACCTCAAGTAAAAGCTGGATTTTCCAAAGCAGCAAAACTTTTGGCCCAGTGCAGCGCCAAAGTATCAGGAGTTGATTGAGTTGATGCTCAGAAGCCTTGTGAGCCCTTTTCAAGTGAGGCTCCCGTGGGTTTTTCCCTCCATGGTTCAGGATTGTGCCGGGAGCCACGCTGGCTCCAGCTGACAGGGTCCCCCTCAGGTCCAAGCAGCTGCCAAGGATGAAGAGAAGGCTTCGAGCAGACATGTGGTGACAGGACCTGATGTGTCCTTCAACGCTTTCATTTCCTGCTCTTCGCCATTGATTCGTCAGCAGGGTGACATTAGTGACACGCTCTTTTAATCTGCTGCAAAGACCTTGGCCTATGGAGCACATCTCCTGAGGACGAGAACAAACCCTCAGCTACAGGGGCCCAAAATGGAAACTATCAGTTTTTTGAGCCATGACTGGATCTGGAGGTTGTTTTTCTTTTATAAGACAATCCAAGGGGAACACAATATAAAAAGTTAAACCAGAACAAATTGCAGAAAGTAGCAGGATGCATAGGGACGGTTATTATCAAAGATGATATTGATCAAGCAAAAAAGTTATAAACAATTATTCTAGAGGGAGGCCATGACCTATCATTTTCTGATGGATATTTGAAGTCTGACAGTGACTTCAATTTAGGCTCCTCTCTTGCAAGCAGGTAGCTTCCTCCCGTGTGTTGTCAAAGCAGGTTTGACATATTGTTTCAGAAGCAGAAACGGGGAGGGTGTTGCCAGCGGAGACACGAGCCTGCATTTTGCCAGCAAAATTAAAGGTCATTTGGAGAAAGTGAAAATTAATGTGAGCTATCAATTTCAGCCTTTTAAAAAATGTGACATATTCCAGCTTGACATGTCTTAATTAGGCCATCAATAGTGTGGCAACAGTGGCTAATGGTGCAGAAGACACAGGCAGGATAAGTTGCTTTCCAGACATTTAAAAAACATTCTTGCTGCTGTAACTGAAATTAAAGTAAAGCAGAAATATGATTTATTGTTTAAATATGGATCAATTCCTATACTAAAGTAAAGCCTCCCTGCAATTGTTTAAACTTTTTGAAAACATGTGAAAACTCTAAAATAAATAAAATAAATTCAGTGAAATAGAATAGTGAAATTATTATTTTTTTACAAAAATAATAATTAATTGGCACCCATAGCTTAAGAAAATCAACAAAAGCATAAATTCATAATTTACTTTAAAACCCAAAATGTTCTTAAAATGCAATACGGGTACACCTGATTGATATTAGTTACAATGTACATATGATGCAAATTGGCTATAATGTATAGTTATGAAACCCAGACAGCTAGAACAATCTGTAGTTCAGAACATTTTGTTTTCAAAGACTAAGCCTTGGTTTACAAAACATTATTAAAAATGTTTTCTGTTGCATGTCTGGTAAAAATACAAATTACACGACAAGAAATGATAGACAGACCTAGTCGCATGCCCGGCCTGTAAGAGGTTATATAACTTTGCTTGTATACAGATGCAAGTAATCTATGTATCTTCGCTGTTGGCAAAACATTTTCCTCAATGATAGATTAAAAAATCTGAAGAGATGCAACAGCGCAGACAGAAAACAGTGATTCACCACTGTTGTTGTGCTGTGCAGGAGTGAAAACAGGGTCTGAGTCAGAAAGCGCAATATAGAGTCACAAAGCTATCGTTTCCAGATCTTTATAGTTTGCGCTAACAGGAATGTGGTTTGCCTTGCCTTTCAAAGAGGTTTCACTCTAGCACCTGTCAACAAACCTTTACGTTTTTGTCTGGCCAAAACGCTGTTACCGTGTAAATGAGAGGCATAATTGCAACAAACATTTGTGGTTTACTATCCTGGAATTGTCATGTGAACAGGGCTTAAAACAACATTTTCCGATGTGTACTTATTTGATCTAATGAGGTACAAACTGCCAGAAGCTCATTTTCATGAGACCATGCAAATAAAATGGGCAGATGGGAAATAATTTACTGAAATCAGGGAATGACAAGAAAATGTCTCCTCTATCTTCCCATATCTAGTCATGGCAATAATTAAAAAACTGGAACTGTGACAATTAAGGATAGGGACCCAAGTTTAGGTTACCACCAAAGCTAACAACAGCCGTTAGAAACAACTGTTTTTGCCTGGTGTTTTTTTTTTTTTTTTGAGGTATGCCAAAACAAACCAAAAAAAACAACATTTTCTTTTCCTACCATAGCAAATGTTAACATTACTACAGGGAAAAAAACATTGTGCTTTTCTTAAGTGAGGCAAAGTTTGGGCTTTTAAGGAACAAGCAGTCAAGGTGGGAAAAAAAAACACTTTAGTTTAGTTAAAGGCCCTGGAAATCTTACTAGATAATTTGAGATCTAAGTTTTGTTCACCTGATTTGATGTTACTGGAAAGTTATTTTTTATGATTATTGCTAGTCTTAATTTACTAGATAATGGATGAATTTATTAAGATACTTTTTCAATATCTTCATCTGAGGAGCTATTAAATGTGAGGGTATTGTATATGCATATTGTTGCAAATAAGTTATGGGAGAGGAACAGCACAATTAACTGACAGTGTTATCTCACTTTATACTTTTAATCTTAAATATGACTTGTGCTATCTGCAAGGATCCATCCAAAGTGTGTGATTTAATTAAATTTTTTCTTTATAGAAAGCTTGACAGCCTTCTACCAGGAGATTCTAATTCACCAAACGGAGGAACTTTCTTTATTAGCGTCACACTCTTTAAACTCTTCCTGTTACCTCCGTCCCACTCGCCACCCGTCTTATACCACTCAGAATAAATAAGATAAGGGAGAGCAGTGAACGCATCCATCATTCAAAGTGGAAAAGGGTAATTTAGCTGGGCCCTTCTGACAGCTTTACAACTTTGCACGCTATTCTGTTTTAATTGGCAATCATGAATTAAGTGAATGAGAGCCATGTTGGCTGCCAATGTCTGTTCTTATTGCAGCTTTTAATTGGGTCGACTTGATGAGTTCCTGAGATATAACCACACAATATATTCTCGTGATTGGCAACCCGTTTGTCGCTATATAATTAGGGCCGGAGTCAAATCAGGCATACGAGGGTTTCCTCCTCCGCCATACTGCATTCGTTCATCTGACACATCTTGTGGGATCGATGGAGCATGTATGATCATGTGTAACATATCACTAATGGACATTTGGTGCTGAATACTGAGATGAGGGCAAGGGCTGTGATCGCCAAGTGATCCTTCATGTAGACTGCCTTGCTAAAGTATTCGTGCACTTTGAACTGTTTCACATTTAGCCATGTTAAAACCACAGACCTAAATGTATCTCATTTTGATTGTATGTGATAGTCTAACATAAAATAATACACAACTGTGGAAGTGGAAATGAATATTATAATAAAAAATGAAATATATATGTGAAAAGTCTGGCATACATTTATTTTAAACCTAAATAGAACCCAGTGCAACCGATACCTTTAGAGGCCACCTAATTAGTAAACAGATTCCATTTGTGTGTAATTATTTCTCAGTTTAAATGTATCTGTTCTATCTTCCCATTGGCAATGCACCCTAGAGATCTATGGGGGTTGGGTAAATTTGCTGTCCAATCAAGCACAGTAATCCCATGGTCATTGCACCAGGTTTGGCAGTGTGGGCAGGTGCCAGGTCTTGCTAGAAAATGAAGTCCATGAAGCTTGAAGTTCTCCAAAATGTCCTGGTAGATGGATGTGTTGAATCCAGAGTTACTAAAGCACAATGGACCAACAACAGCAGATGAAATGGCTCTCCAAATCAACACAGATTCTTGAAAACTTCAGACTGGTCTTTAAGCATCTTTGATTGTGTGCCTCTCCATTCTTCCTCCAGACTTTGGGACGTTGACTTCCCAAAGAGAATGAGATGAGATGCAATATTTTCTGTCCTTTTTTTCTCTAGCTCATGTAAGACACTTCTGACATTGTTTGTTCTTCAGGAGCAGCTTGAGGAGTAGAGTTTTGAAGCCAATATTCAGGATCCATCTGTGTGTGGTGGCTGTTGATGCACCAACTCCAGGCTAAATTCAATCGTTGTAAAGGTCCCCGACATTTTTTGAATGTCCTTTCCCTTAAAATGTTATACTGACTGTCGTAATCTGTGCTGCTTGTGCAATAATGCTACCTTCAACACTTTTCTTCTTGTTTCTTCTTTTACAATTACCTTTTGAGATTTTGCCTACTTACGAGGATGTTTTTTTTAAACAACTGTCAGGTCAACCGTCTTCCTCATGATTGGGATTCCTACTTAAACAGATTTATGGAACATTTAAAGGCTCAGGAACCCTTTGCAGGTGTTTTGAATTAGTTAGCTAATCCAAGTGTTACACGTTGAGTCTAAAATATTGATCCATGTCACAATATTCTGATTTTCTTTGATTTGGGATTTTCCATAAACTACAATCATCAAAATTATTACAAATAGAGGCTTAACATATCTTGCTTTGCATGTAATCAGTCTATCTAATTTCTTAGCTTCACATTTTAAGTTGAATTACTGAAATACATTAACTTTTCAATAGTTTTTTAGAGTTTCACTTGTAGAAAAACTGTACCACTACCTTGATTGTAGCCAGGTAGTGAGCAAAGTCGGAATTGTTGGTCTGAGTAGGCAGGGAAGGATTGAAGGGCAGACAAGTTGGATGGAGGATTTGTGGAAGTAAGAAGCCTTGCAGTCTCCTGGATGAGGTAATCTGAGAGGTTATTGCACTAGGAGGCTTGATAGACAATACAAGAGGAATAACAGAGGGAATGATCCAGGACTTAACTCAGGTAGTAACCTTTGGAAGCAGGGATAGGATCAGGTAAACCTAAGGGGAGTGTGAACATCACACAAACACACCCAGATCCCTGGCGGTATGTTGTCTTAACATTATGTGTAATGTGGGTCTTAAAATCTAGAAATTAAGTTAATTCAGGAAGGGGTAGATAACTTTTGTCACTTCACCGTTGTCTTAATATATATATATATATATATATATATATTGTTGGCTCCTCGTTCCCATGCGATCGGCACTCGCTTCCGGAGAGTGTAGGGGCGCCAACATTTACCCCGGCGGGAATTTTCAAAATAAAATCAGAGCTGAGAGACAGAGAGTGAAATAATGCACAAACACAGAATTTCTGTTTCACACTCATACACATCTGCAGATGGAGAACAGTCAGAACTGAGTTGAACTGAACTGAACTGTCGTATACAGGGGTGTACCATTTTTATTAAAGAAGAACAAAGAACGTATTCACATGTCTATTCTCCTCCCCCTAGATTTTTATTACACCAAACGTTTATTCTCAAGGTTTCCTGAGTTATCGCTGTAACCGTCCGGTCTGTTTATGACTGTCTACTCCCTACTCTGTTTCTTATCTCCGCATCCCACTTTTACAACGTGCAATAAACTTAGCCTAGAGTTTTACGACTTAAAATCTTTCCCCCATATACCATACTTGACAAAACATTTCTTTACTATCATGCAAGCTAATAAAAACAGACTTTTACTTTCTGAATACTAACTAAAGATTATATAAACATATTCAATACGAGACTGTTATATAAAGTAGCCCTAAAAAAATATGAATCACGACAATTCCCTCTTTCAATCTTTTTTTTAAATAGATTGACCATTACTCTGTACTTCTCCTTCAGGCTCCAAGTGAGGGATTAACAGATATTGACCTTGCATATTATTACCAACAGCTTTGTCAATGCATTTTATGAATAATGAACGTATACATGGAATACAACGACATCCACATAACACCATAGTCGACACAAATACTGCTAATGAAACCATTATTGACATTGCCAGAGTTTTCCATTTTCCAAACATATTATTTAACAAATTGTCCCACTACTTTATTTCCAGGCTTATCATTTTTGAAACAAGTAAAATTATTTGGAGCAACATTACTATCAAAGAAAGGTGTGGTAGCTCTGTTATCAGCTATAGGAAATAATTTCTCCCAGTTACTACAATCTTTTACTGGATTTACACTAGACAGCAGGGAAACCAGACAAGTTGTGTTGAGCTCAACAGGTGCAGGGACCACCTTGAGAATAGGTCTGGCTCCCATGCACACAACACAATCCCGCCTCGCTTCTTGTCCTGCTTGTTTTACCATAAGCAACCAATTATTAGTGGAGCCACCCACACCTGTCATCATTTCAAAGTAATCGTCCACCGATGGTTCTTCTTTAATTATACTACCTCTTGCTGCTGAGGCCTGATTTTGACTTACCGAGGTGGAAGCATTCCGAGAATCTTGACAGATTATAATAGGAAATTGAACATCTTTTCCCCCTTTATAAACCCAAATTATAAAGAGAGTACAACCTTGCCCATTCTCGAGATATTTTAAGGGGAGGAGATCACTTTTAGTTAAATTAACAGTAAGAAGTAATTTATCTGCAACCTTATCCAATTTAACCAAAGGACGCATATGTTTTGCATAAGCTGTAGTAATGTACCTTCTCCAGTCATATCCACGGGGATCAGCAATTAAAGTGGACCAACTAGTATCTTTTTGATCATTTGTTATGTACCACAAGGGGTAGGTTTTATATTTACTTGCTTGTTCTCCCTTATAAACTAATGTATTTAAGGGAATAGTAATCACTGCAGATCGTCCTTTTGGTATGCAAAATTGAGAAAATCCACGATGTGCGGCGGAAGAGCCACACAGGGAATAGGGAGTTGATTTAGCCATTAAGTTTCTTCTCTGTCTAATTGAGTGAACTTCAACCTGTGTTTGATTTGCAGAACTATTGTAGGGCCATTCACCACAACAGTAAAAGATAATATTGACCAATAACATTATGCAAATACCTGTGGTGCACAGCACCTTCTTATTTTCCCAAAGATGCATACTTTCTGTTAGTGGTGTGATCCTATGTTTATTTTAACCAAGGAAGGGTGTCTGTTTTTCTTTATCTTTACCTTTAAGCAATTATTTTTATTTTATTAATTTATTTTTTATCGTTTTAACCCAATTCAATATTCTTTTAGTACAAGGCAAACCCTAGCAATTGTCACAACCTAAAAAACATTGACAGAAAACCATATCATCAAAAAAAAAACATTGACAGAAAACCATATCATCAAAAAAGATAACTGAAACCAAGATTTAGTAATCAAGTCAACCTAATTATGATTTAAACACCCCTTAAAATGTTTTAGCGTATTAATAAAAACTTTTATAAAACCGTAAAAACTGAGTATTATGACAAAATCCTACAAATTTACTACTTAAAAAGTCTTTGACACCCTCTTAGGCAGTGTCTAACAATCTGCACCTGTAGAATAAAACATTGGTTAAACAACCTGTAAAAAAACAGAAAAATGATTAATAAATGTTCAGTCTTTATTATTATATTTTTTAGTCTTTATTCTTGTTTATTCCTCCGTCACCAAGCGGCTGCAAGTGGTGAGACGATTCAGTAGAGTGGGCTCTTTATTTCTTCCAATTTTTTTTCAGATCGCCCTCAATGAAATGCCAGCTACTTCATTAACTGAACATTTCCCCCAATAACACAGATACACAGACAGGCCCCGCCTCCTGGCTTCCTTCACCGATTGTGAAGTGGTCAAAACCTGCTGTGTAATGTGTTAGATGTTTTGCGATCTTTCTCTTCTGTATACTCCCTCTTCGAGAAAAGCAAGCCCAAATTGCTTATCTCGCCCAATTTTGGCACATAAAGATCACACTGAATGATTACAGCAACCGGAACCAATCTTCTGGGTGGGCCAAGCCCTGCCTCCTGGCTTCGGCAGTCGATACTGCCTAGTCAGAACCGACACCACCCACTGCAGAGAGATTCCTCCAGGTCAGCAGAGAGCTGCTGCAGATGAGGGACAGGAGGGGGGGTCAGGGGCCGGAGCACACTGGGACCAGTGAAACCAAATAGAACCTTTCCCACGCAGCTGGACAGCGTGAGTCGTACGAGCAGCAACCTGGAACGGGCCAGACCAGCGGGGCTCCTGCCACTTCCTCTTATACACCTTCAGCCAAACTCGTCCAGCCTCGGAAGCAGACGCCGCAGGTCCCTGCACGTCACGGGGAGCCGGAAGGAAGGAGGAGACCAGGCCCTTCAGCTGCTGATGATCGCCTCGAGGATCTGGATCAGGATGGGGCGAAACCTGTGGTTCTCTGCCAGCCCAAGGACCAGGGAAGATCCTGCCTGTAAACATCTCATAAGGAGTAAGACCTTTCGTCCTACAGACAGATGATCTGATGGCCATCAGAGCAATAGGGAGAGCATCTAGCCAATTAAGCCCCGTCTGAGCTGAAATCTTTGCCAGCTTCAACTTTAAAGTAGAATTAGAACGCTCGACAACACCTTGCGATTGCGGATGATAAACAGTGCCGAACTTGTGGGTTATTCCCATCTGTTCCTCAACCTGCCGGAGATGTTTATTTTTAAAATGTGCGCCATTGTCAGACCTGACCTTAGTCGGAAAGCCATGGCACGGAATCCAGTGGTTAATCAAAGATTTCACCACCGTTTGAGAAGTCTCCCGTCTAGCAGGAAAAGCAGAAAAGCCCGAGGTCAATGAATCAATAATCACTAACAGGTATCGGAAACCCCTAACAGGTGTCCCTATATCTGTATAATCGATCACGATCTCCTCGCCAGGCCTGCACAAGTCCTGGAAGGCTCCCATTTCTGGCTTGATAGTAGACTTAGGATTAAATTGACCACACACCACACATTCACTCAAAAAACACTTAATCATATGTGGCAGGAAAGGATGCCACCAAAAACAAAGATTACGCTTCATCTGAGTGTATGACACATGTGCCATTCTGTATTTACCAGTACCTTGTTTTTCTACAGGAAGAATAGGGGTGTTACATGGAGAATCCGATGGTTCTAAAACTCCTACTTCAAGTAACCCTGCAATAGTGTCTGCAATACCTTCTTCAGCCTGAGGTTTATGTGGATACTGCAGACGCCAAATTGGATCAGAATGTTTCATCTCAAATGTGATGGGTGTTGTATGCACTAGACCAACATCAGTGGGACCATCTGACCACAAAGAGTCAGGCACGACCTTTAATGCCTCCACTGCATCAGGATGATCTGTTTTTTCTCTGCCATGATTTCTAGAAAGCTGCAAATGTTCCAAAAAAGTAGTGTCTGAGAGCTGCGTGTCTCTTTTGTACATCTGAGAAGAAGGAGAAAAAGAGACCGAAGGTATCTGGGTAGGAATCCAATCCTTTAATGCAACTCCCCTTTTAACCATTCCCCCCAAATCTTTAGCTTGATGTTTTGGATGCAACAATAGCGATATGTGCGGAAGCGCTTCAGCTTCCATCATATACCATTTATGCTGCTCTGAAGTCAGATCAGCAAACAGTGCAACACCCTCCTTCCCCACAAAGCATGGACCCGAAGCCACAGACCAAGTTTGTCCTTCAAGTTCTGTTTCAAATTTTTCATGATACAAAGTAGGATCGCCCCTCTCATATAAGAAGGTAACATGTAAAGGGTCAGGCGGTGGAACAAAAGGCTGGAGTTCAAGCAGCCACGGCTTCCAGCATCTCAGAAATTCAGCCGCAGAAGATTCACGTGCAGACATCGTAGTCAATCTGGCCCAGAAAATATCAGCCACTTGTGAAGTGTCATCTTTCAGCAAAAATTGACCACTCATGGTGTCACAGCAATGTGTATGTCCATTCGGAAAAGTCCCCATAAGTCCATCAGGGGTACACAGGATAGTAGCACCCAGTTTGATAAGCAGATCTCTGCCTAACAAGTTGACAGGAGTGGTTTGAGCAATGACAAAAGGATGTGATAGTCTTTGACCTCCCACCGCAACAGGCAATGGTTGAGTGACAGGGAGAATCATCGGAGCCCCAGAGATGCCCATCACAGACACTGTGTTCCCATAAAAATTGACGTCTGGCAAAACTCTGTCCAGCGTGCTGAAAGTAGCACCAGTGTCCACCAAGAATGGCAATGAATGTCCATATATGTCCATTGTGAGCATTGGATCCCCCTTAGTCCTGCTCACCAAGTTACTCTGCGGGCATTGTCAAAACTGAGGCCCCCCTGTCCTCCTTGATAGTAGGGAGGAACCATATGCTGATTCGGAGCAAAATGTGAAGGTGGCTGACCGGGAGGAATAGCGCCCCCTCGTGGATGTGGACAGTCCTTCACCCAGTGCTCAATTGAGCCACACCTCCGACAACCGTCAGCACCTGGCTGCCCTCTTCCCAGGCCTCCATTGCCACCAAACCTGGCCCTTCCACGTGACCGTCCCCGAGAGTGCCATGTCTGATAAGGAGCAGCAAATGGCTGATTCGGTGCGGCTGCAGCATACATTACAGGAAAGGAAGGCAACACTGTAGCTGATCCAACAGTCGGCGCTGCTTTAGCCACCATCTGCTTCACTTTTATTGACTGATATAAGTCACTCAATTTATTCTGAGCCTCTTTTAATTGGAGCTTCAGCAAAGCAGTCCCCATTTTCTTATCCTCCTCAGCAGAATCTTGAGCTTCTTGTAAATAATTTGTTATGTGTCTCTCCGATGGTTTGTGAATTCCTGAACCATCTGAAGCTCCCACTACAGGAAGCATTAAATCAGGGCCCCCATGAGTTCTGGTATTCTGATAAACCCCCTCGCCCTGGTCAACTCTCAACGTCTGTACGTCATTAACCTGTCCAACTGTTGCACATTCATCACGTTTAGTGGGGCTGGTACTCCCCCGAAGGTCAGCAGCCTGCCCTCGCACCAAAGATGTTAATCTGTCCTGTTCCTGAAGGACCTCATCCATCTGTTGTTGAACTTTATTTAACCTGTATGCGTGCTGCTCTAATTTCTCCATTAATCTACTATTGTATGCCAAAAACAATTTATCAGTCTCCTGTTCTGTTTTTCTTTTAACAAAGTTTAACAACTGTCTCTTCTCATCTCCACGAGCCCACCTGGGCGTCATCTTGGCCTGGAACTGCTTCTTACATTTTGTACTGGTCCCACTAACCAAAACAGGATATAGCCTTGTAATGCCTATTAACAATTGGGCACCTAACGTGCGCCACTCCTGTGGAGCAGGAAGCAATTTATATTCGGCTGCCATTGAAAGTTTAAAACAAAATCCAAAATGGATTAAAATTGAAGTAGGCAATTTGTAATAACTATGTAAATTATTTATTTTAATTGAAAAACTATCAATTAGTAGGCCAAATTTATCCCAATATTAATGCAGTTAATAGTAAAGACAGGCAGTATTTTATTTAACCTATTTATTTTTATTTGTTATAGTGAAGTGGTTTATGTATTATTTTAATCATATAACATTAACCTTAATAATGATTTATGCAAAGCCGAAACGAAGGAAATCTAAATAGGTTTATAACGAACTTTTTATTTTCTCATTAATTTATTTATATACTGAGATATCAGCTGTTTTGTCTAAAACACAAAGAATTTTAATGAAGTCCGGCCGGCGGCAAAACCCGCGACGGACACTTCCACGAATCACACAAAGAAATAGAATTCTCCCAATATAAAAGCAGTCTCATTTATCATTAAAACAAACCGAAAAAATATCTGTAAAACTAGCTTTGTAACACAATCGTAGATCGTTTTTACAAAAAAGAAGTCGACCGAATTAGCGGACCAAGTCAAACACAATAGAACTTCCGGGTCACCACGCGGAACGGAAAAAAAAAAAACAACCGGGACAAAGACGGCTAATTCTTCACTACAATGTTAAACCGAACAAACTGTACTCATAAGTAAACCAACCAAAGACAAAAACAAAATGCCTCCAGCAGAACCACACTTCATCTCCAAAAAACTCTAATAGCTGTTTAACCGTGTCAAACAAATACCGGTCGGAAGCTAGGCTACCAGAGTGTAGCTGTAAGCATGAGCACCCCAGCTCAATCTGAACAAAACGGTGCCGCTTCTTTACAATAAAGTTATTTTATATATATATATTAAAGAGTTTACTACCAGTTATCCATAACAATAGTCGTATATATGTGTTAAACAATGCTTTAGACGTGTTTACGTAAGTGTACAAGGTTGAACGCCTTTATTCCAGGCGAGACTCACACACACTGTATGTTAGCTGTAAGCTACATATGGTGGTACTTTAACTAACCGAAAATGATAGTTCCCATTATTCCTCTACAATGCCAAGCTTCTACGCAATCTGCACAAACAGAAAATGAGGGCATCGACTAGGCGTTTAAAATTCGCAGAGGAATTATGGTTTTAGATTCAGTCAGTTAGTTCCCCTAAATGAGGAGTTTATATGAGGCCGGTGTGCAAAAAGCTACCTAGTAGCTTTCTTCCCTAGCCTCCACTCCGTCCAAGCACACCCACAATCACACCAAAAACAAGTACAGTAATTTTACAATATTTATCAAACACTAACCTCAAACCGGGCCGACCAAAAACTGGACCCTAAGCCTCACTTCCACCGTTTGCGATGCTCAGTCGCGCATTTTGGAAGAAAACACAGCCTCTCCAAAGTAATCCGTTAGCAGTCAGAGGGCTCCCGGGCCCTGCCTGCCGCTAAAGTCGCTTGCCAGCCAAGGAGGTCCCAAACCAGCGTCCTGGTTGGGCCGGACGGCCACCCTCGAGCCCGATCCGCACTTTGGTCGGCCCTTAACCAAATAAACAACACATCAACATTAAACGGAGAACGGTTAGATCAATCAATACCTATTAATTTGGTGTTAGCGCTGTTCCAGATTGATACAAAACCACCCGGGTGCTGATTTAGCAAGGATCAATCCAGTCGCTCTCCGATTCTCTGTCGAACTCCAAGGAAAAAACACAAAATTACTGCAATGTCACAAACACACGCATCAACCAGTTATACCACACTTTACTACTCACACTCAATCTCTCCCAGCTCCGAAACAACTTAAGACCGAATTACGGAGCACGCATCCTCCACCATGTGTTGGCTCCTAGTTCCCATGCGATCGGCACTCGCTTCCGGAGAGTGTAGGGGCGCCAACATTTACCCCGGCGGGAATTTTCCAAAATAAAATCAGAGCTGAGAGACAGAGAGTGAAATAATGCACAGACACAGAATTTCTGTTTCACACTCATACACATCTGCAGATGGAGAACAGTCAGAACTGAGTTGAACTGAACTGAACTGAACTGAACTGTCGTATACAGGGGTGTACCATTTTTATTAAAGAAGAACAAAAAACGTAGTCACATGTCTATTCTCCTCCCCCTAGATTTTATTACACCAAACGTTTATTCTCAAGGTTTCCTGAGTTATCGCTGTAACCATCCGGTCTGTTTATGACTGTCTACTCCCTACTCTGTTTCTTATCTCCGCATCCCACTTTTACAACGTGCAATAACTTTAGCCTAGAGTTTTACGACTTAAAAGCTTTCCCCCATAAACCATACTTGACAAACATTTCTTTACTATCATGCAAGCTAATAAAAACAGACTTTTACTTTCTGAATACTAACTAAAGATTATATAAACATATTCAATACGAGACTGTTATATAAAGTAGCCCTAAAAAATATGAAATCACGACAATATATATATATATATATATATATATATTGTACAGATAAACTCACCATCTGGAAACAGAATGTAAGTAATGTATTAAATTAAATATATTTTCATTTTAGTTATGGGCTACTTACTTTACATTGATCTCATAAAAATCCGTTAAGGCAAGGCAAGTTGGGCTGCATGGTGGCGCAGGGGTTAGCACAATCTGACCACATTTAGTTGCTTAAATGTATAAGGTGTATATTTACTTTTTAAGGTGTTTTATCCCATTGTTTGATGCAATTACATTTTCTCCATGTTCTAATTTGAAGTGGTGATCATACTACAGTATGAAAAAGACCAAAACTGCAGAAATACATAAGCATTTTCTCAAGATCTGAGATATTTTGCATTCATTTAATATCGTTTTCTTTTTTTTTTTTGCAGCTGGTTCTGGTTAAGACAACCCCTACGGGTTTTCAGGCTCACCCCACACTTTTACATATAAGGTCAAATGTTCAAAGCTTTTCCTTTCCTACTTGTATTTGAAAAACAGAGAAAAAAAAGAAATTAAACATTAATGGCCTGATGAATAAATATTTTGTGTCTCCAGGACTCAGCACTTTCTCCCTTTCCCTATAGCTGGCTTAATTAACTCTTCCAGACGCCTTTAGTAAATTAACACATCTCTTCAGTGTCCTCTGACATTGTATTCATTTATTCAACTTTTTGTTTGCTTCTTCATTTCGTCTTCTTCAGAATTAGTAAAGCAGCTATTTAATTCATCATTGTGCCACATGAAGGGACGCATAATAATTTGACCTCAGAGTCACTATTTTAACTTACACAGCAGTTTTTTTTTTTTCCTGCTTCTACTTGAGATGTAATTTAGATCATTAGCTGGAGGCAAAAGCACACTTGGGATGTTTTTGTGTTCGCCAAATTGCACGTGAATCACTTCTGGGTGTAAAATTCTAATTTATCATTCAGAACAGTGCAGGCCCGTTTGTACAGTTGCACATCTCGGTAATCATAAAAGACACAAGTTTGTCTCAGAGGGAAACACTGCTCTTAAATCCAATTTCTTTGTGTATTTTCTCAGCTGTTCATTAAAGAGACTGATATTTTGCCTTAATAAAAGCTTCCATGATCTATTATTGAATACTTTCTCCTTTGCTATTCCAGACAGAGGTTAGGCAAGAGTCCCAACCTGTAAGAGCTTTTATCTCGTCGGTCATGAACCATCAAAACAGAGGTCAAACTTTTGTACATTGAAGAAAAGATTGAAGTTCTAATACATCTGACCTTACCAAAAATGAAAATATGTTTCTTTATAGAACAACAAATACAAGGGAAACATCTGGAGTGTAGGGCTTTGAATTTAACAATGGACACTGAAAACAAAGCATTTCTTGAACATGAGAAAGAAATTTTAGGACCTACAGACCGTGGATTTGGCAGTGTTGAGAAAGCATGCCCAGAGACAAAAACAACTGCCAACAATTAAGACATAGAGAAAGAGTTTTGTAGTAGTTGTTATTAGAAATAGGCTTTGCAGTTCACATACAGAAATACACATACTGTCAGAAAACAAAAACCAGAGGAAGTCGTATGCTGGCTGTATTAATAAGCATAAGCATTCAGATACAGAGAAAATGTGGTTAGAGATGAATGGTTGGAGATTAGGAGACTGAGCTGTCTGGAAGGGACAAGAATGGGTTAGGCTGGGTTAGCATAAACATAGGATATGTGTCGCAGGACGAGTTCAGGGATGGAAAACCAGATGACTAAAGGAGGTGCTGGTGAGAGAAGGCTTCTTAAACATAGCAGGTTGGCCAATGGAAGAGAAGACTATTCACTGATGCAGATAGAGGTAGCTTGAGCTGATGAGTGTCTGACACTTACATTCATCATGAGCATTGATGGGATATTATATTGGCATCTCAATTGTGCATTAAATACATTTTTCATGATGGTATGTTTATATATCATATATCAAATGCATCAAAAATGAGAAAGAGGGTCAGAAATATCCATATAAGTTAAAATACATGCTATGCTAAAGCCTTACATTGTTTCAGGAGAGTCATTCAGTTTGGTGCAGAGCATGTTATGTACCGTATTGCTATTGAAAGATGTGTTTTCTGACAGTGTACTCGTTCGGTTCATCTTTCTTTTTCTACTGTAATGGCGTGAGAGGCCTTTCATTTTCCCAAATAACAAAGTTGGGTGATAGCTGGGCGTCATTTCTGTTTTGTTTTGGTGTATTGTGTTTTAAAATTAGCACTATGGAACGTTGCACAGTGCTCTGAGTTCTGCACATAAACATTCTGCAAGTGCTAGGGTAGAAAACAGCTGTTTGTTTGTTACACATGCGTACCAAAGCAACAGGGCTGTAATGAAAAATCGGAACATGATTACATGTACCGTTACACACCGAACAAATACACAACAAGGCGGCTAAAATCCTGACAACAGCTTAACTATTCCTTAACAATTTACAATGGCCTCGTCAAGCTCTTGATTTAAACTGATAAAGATGCCTTAGCCTAACCTTAAACAGACCATTCACGCCCGAAATCCCTCAAATGTGGCTAAATTAATTTAAAAAATGCCTGATGGGAGACATTGCCCCCAGGGATGGAACAACCAGATATTCAGTTTAGGGGGCAGTTTCGTTGTTACATAAGGTCCGGTTGGTTTAGATTATTTCTTCCTTAATGTATTAAAAAAAATCAATAAATTGAAAACTGCTTTTTGTATGTAGTCTGTTATTTTGTATTGATCTAAAACATTTTATTTTGACAAAAAAGGACAAAAGAAGAAATTTGCAAGAGTTATTACTTTTTCACAACACTTTATTCATTTTTTATCGATTAAAAAATGCACACATTTTTTTGTTGTTAATCTAAGTAATCTAGTGGGAATACTTTTAAATCATGTAAACTAATTAATTAATCACATGCTAGCTACTGTATCTATGGAATGTGTCATGGAGGGATCATGAGAGTGTTTAATCAGACGTCAGTAAAGAGCAGATTTGATTAGGAGGCCTACTAACCTTGTTTCCTTGAGTTTGAAACCAAGGTGTTTTGGGGTTTTTTTTCTTAAGGGACTAGACATCAAGATATCTCTAGGAGGGAGTGAGGAGGATAAAATTGGATTACTTTATACCATACGGAGGTAACGGAGGAATGAGAGGATATGGAAAACGTTGAGTATTGCCAAGCTCTAGGTAGGGATGGGTATCGTTTAGGTTTTATCCGATTGCGGTGCCAGACCGGTATTTCTGAAATGGTGCTAAATATGACCAATAAAACTGCAATTTTCATTGTAAATAAAGGACAAATTGAGATGCCTTTGCTCTTTTTATTTTATAATAGGGAACATTAATGTAGGTTTTGTTTTGAACTCCACAATCACATTCACAATGTAAGTGTGGTCTCATATGAAAAATAATACCAAATGCAGGTAGAACTAACCAAAATACATGAATAAACTTAACATTTGGAAAGCACCAGTCTGTGTAAACATCATATAAATCAAATGTCACAATTTACCATTTTCACCTCAGTAAACACTCAGCAGATTCTCCAGTTCATCACATCATGAAATGAATGCTGGCCGATCTGCTTATTAAAGACAAAAACCCCTATGGGTCAACCTAGAAAGAACATATTTTATTCTATGACATTGTTCCAATATGAGACGAATTTAGGACACTCAGCACACACCATTACCTATAAGGAAAAAAAAACATACAGTGAAAAATTTGTATATATTTTTGTCACTCTTTTTATCAAGAAACACTGGAATGTATTCTTTACCTCGAGTGGAATATTTCAAGCCTTTATTTCCGGTTATTTTAGTGATTATGTGTTACAGATAATAATAACTCAAAAATCAGTGTCTCACAAAATTAGGTCATATAAGATAAGTACATTATATATTTTACACAAAATTTTTAGGCTTCTAAAAAGGATGTTCATTTCTATTCACTCACTACTCGGTTGGGGCACCTTTTGCAAAATTTAACGCATCAATGCCCCTCATAGATAGCTGAGAGAAGATCAGCTCTTGGTTCTGCTGAGATGTAATAAACGCCCAAGTTGCTTTGAGAGTGGTCTTCAGGTCATTTGTATTGTTGGGGTTGGCATCTCTTCTTGCCCCTGACAATACTTCATAAACTCTGTGTGGGTTCAAGCACAGTCACACCATGAGTCATGAGAGAGACCTTTGGTACTTTTGGCAGTCTGGGCAGTTACCAAGTCTAGCTGGAGAATGAAATCAGCTTCTTAAGAAAGGTTGTTAGCAGATGGAAGCATGAAGTGCTTTAAAATTTCCTGCTAGACACCTTAGCTGATCGTGGACTTCCAAAAACACAGTAGACCAAGACCAACAGGCAACTCCAAAACAGTAGTGAATGTGTAAACTTTACACTGGGCTTCCATCAACATGGATCATGTTCCTCTCCATTCTCCAGGCCTTGAACCAAATGTAATGCATACTTTACATTGGAAACTTTGTACTACTGAGCAAGTCATGTTCTTTTTCTCTTTAGCCCAAGTATAATGCGTCTGATGTCTCTGATTCAAGAGGGGCTTGACACAAAGAAGGCAACATTTTTAGCCCATGTGTAGGCTTTGTCTGTGCAAAGTGGCTCTTTGCTAACCTTTATTTATCACTATTTTCTTCCACTAAACTTATTATCGATGTGCTTGAATACAGCACACTCTGTAAAGGCAGCTTCTTTAGCAGTGACTTATTGTGGCTTATCCTTTGTGTAGAGGGTGTTAATAACTCTTGGACACTTGGTAGTTCAGCAGTCTTCCAAACAACTGAATAGCCCACAACATGGAGCTTTTGGAGTTAGCAAAATTCTTTATTTTTGTGTTCTGTAATATTCTATTTTCATTGAAAATGACTAGGAATAAAGGCTTGTTATTCTGTGTATTTAATCTGATTTTCACTTTCTCAAATGGGTGACAAAAGATATAAAGCTTTTTCGTGATATATATATATATATATATATATATATATATATATATATATATATGCCATAATATGTATATATATATATATATATATATATATATATATTTTATATATAGCCTACCAGAATATACTGACCTAAAAAAATATAAATGAACCGGAAAATTGAGGCTTCTATACAATGAAAATGTATAATCCTGCAAATATTCCAAAGAACAATGGTAATAAAAGGCTGGATTATGCTCCAATTGTAATCAATTGATGCAGTCAACAGAGGATCCTTTAAGATGAACTTTCCATGACTATATCAAGGAGTACAATTGAAATACATGACCCCTAGAACTTCAGGGGAAAAGAAATAATGCTACCTTTCATGTTTTTTGACAAATAACATATTTGCAGAAATCCATAATTTAGACAGGACGGCAGAGGCTCATCATGCCAGGAATTGCAGCTGGTAGGTGTTTGGCGACTGATCAGTTGCATTAAAGAAGGTCGAAGTGTATACCTCACTCCTTGAAAGCCTTTCGTTCTCATTACTTCTCAGGTCCTTCATCTGACCTCACTCCTGCAGCTCCTGCACTCTAAGATAATTAAATCTGAATTTGTGCAGAGAATGTCCGCTACATGAACCAGCAGCCTACATAATAAAAGGAAAACTTTTTTTTTTTTTTTTTACACGCTTCTGAACCCAACTTTCAAAGAATTTAGGGTAATTTGTACATGTCACATGAATGCACGCTTATTGCTGCATGTTTGAAAACCAATCAAGCTTTAGCTTGCTCACATTTCTTTAAAAACTAAAATTGCAAATATAGGTTAGATGTTCAGTAGAACTCCATTTGTTCAAAAAGTTTTTATGTAACTTTTTTTCTGCCTTGTTTGGTGGACACATCAAAGTATAGGGGGAATTCCATGTATCTGAGATGTAAAGAAAGACCAATATGGTAATTGAAATACTAGCAATTTAATGTGAAAATGTCTTATGTTCCAAATATTTGTGTCTAGATTGCATTTCTTCATGTAGTTTATTGGATTTCAAGACTGATTTTCTTTATGAAGCATAAAGACGCAATACTGGAGAAGTGTTTATACAATTACAAATTGATTGGTTTAGGTTGGAATTAGCATAAATTGATCCAACTGTATCTTTTCAAAGAAGTGAAATGGTGATTTTAATTAGTTAGGTGTAATTTAACTTAACGTCTGTTCCGTTTATTTAACTAGTATCAATCTAGCATTCCAATTAGATTCTGATCCACATACATCTGATTAAATACGACGTCTAATACAAGGCAGTAAAAATAGGTTGTTGATATTCAAATAGGTAAGTTATCCAAGCAAGGATGAGTGCTTTGAGATTTTGCATTAATCTTTCATCCTCAGCCAACATAGGGCAATAAGGAGAGACCACAAGCATACCATCTTTATCATCTGACAATGACATTTTCCACAGTTAACTAGGGTTGAGAAGAAAGGAAGGAGACAGGTAGAACTGAGGTAGAGATATCACATGGGCAAACAAACACGGATAGAGACAGAGGCACTGAGCCAGGTGTACTTTCAATTAGTACTCTGAAACAGGTGACACAGGATTTAAGGATTTAAGATTTCATGAAGGACAAAATCAACATGGATATTCTATAACACCGACCAGGAGAACTTTGTACAACAATGAAAAACCAAGAGTACACAAATTTAGTGACAGCAGTAGTGGCTCCAGGGAGTGTAAAGAAAGTTCCAAAAACATACACACCAAACAGCAGAGAGGCAGGAGTACTTTCTGCCCCCCCCCCAAAAAAAAAAAAATTCAGAACACAAATGTCAACTCCAATTGAGACCAGTTTGGAAACCATGATCTGGAGGATCTAATAGTTATAATGGTTATTCTGCGATCATTCTCCCAGGGAACTTGTCATTGGGAAAAATGTCACAAAGTATCTACTTTTTTGTCTCCAATTATCATCTTTTAAAAGACTGAATCACAACCATCCATCTTCCTATTCAATGTGTATGAAGACAGCATTTCAGACATTTTTATCTTATATCTTCCGTTGTCACTCTTAAAGAAGCTCCAGTGTAAGCGTACACAGTTTCTTCTTGCTTTGGCCTGTGATCTCCCCTCAGATCCCACCCTGCCACATCTGCCAGCACATGATAAATCTTACATCCCTCCATCAGAGGATCATTACATATCAAGTCCGGCTGTGACGGCGGAACGTCATGGCTGATAGTCAATGGCGCGGGGGAGGGGGGTGGCAGAACATGGAGGAATTGCACCGTGGAGGAGCCTGCTGGGGAGGATCAATGACTCATCTAACACCAGCATGCCCACCACTGAACCAGGCAAAACCACTCTAACACTCTGCCTGGCGATGAGGTTTTCCAGCTGCTCAGAGATGAGTTTGCTCTGCCAGACTTGGCTACTTGCAGTGATTTGTTGATGCAGTGCAGGCAAAAACTCACAAAATGAGAATCTGGCTGCAGTCTAACATTAGGCTCTCAATCCAAGTCAAGGGAAAAATAAACGAGGTGAAAAAGAAAACAAGTCAGAGAACTAATGTTATTTAGCTTTTTTGTATGGGATATCTGGATTGTATAAAAAAATATTTACTGGCTTTTAAAGCCATAGTTAGTGGGAGCTTTAAACTGCCACTTTTCTACATTACCACTATACCCAGCTGTGCTGCAGTAGTAAATGTTGCTTATTGAAGTGATGAAAAAAAATTTTTTTATTTAGTTTCTGCCTGCTTTTAAATGCCATCTTTACAAATGTATGTTTGAAAGACAAAAAGTCACAATAATTTAAGCAATGAAAAAGTCAGCTTTAAAAATTGTATTTTCAAAAATAAAATGGCAAAAATAAAGTAGTGGCATGTCACTAACTATCTCATCCTCCACGCTCACCAACACACTTCTGTTCAATTTTACCTAGTTCCAGAGAAACCTTTGCGCCAGTGTTAGTTCCTACATATTCTTTTTTTTTATTTGTCCTAAAAAAATTCAAATTCTCAGAATTGTGGGTGGTTTGTCCTCATTTGGTTTACATCTTCAAACAGGTATTAACAACAGGGTGTGGCTCAGACTGGAGCTAGAGGTTCTGCTGGGGGGTGGTTCCTGCTTGACATCAAGGCTCATCACGTGCTGGATAAGAGGAGGTGGTTGCCAGTCACTCAGTACCTGAGTGTTATCCCTTGTGGTAACTCCAAACCCCCTGATTTCCTTGCGTTCTCTCGCTTCATGTTTCTCGTGCTACAGTTAATATTTCCCTTTGTCTCTGTTCTTAGGTCCAACTTCCTGGATCTGCTTCATCGTGTTGAATTACTGATCTCCTTGTGTCAGCTACCCTTCGTGAAGTAATTCCCGGATAATCACATTCACACTGAAAGCCTCCAGAAAGCTCTTAGAATTCTTCACCTCCTGGAGCAACCTGTCAGTCCTACCTCATTCCACCATTGCCTCATAACACCAACCCCCTGATCACTTCTTGGATCACCAAACAGAGCAACAGCCTGCAAGCCCCTCACCATCCCTGGGTGAAAATCTCATCTGCAATAATGGATTTTCACAGCTTTTGCCATCCTTTTTTAATTAGCGTTTCTCATATATCCTATGCATTCCTTCAGTCTTTCCAATATTCCCCTGAGCTGATGGATTTCCCTCTGGACCAAAACCTTCACAATATTCATCAGTATTTCAGTATCAAATCAATCCGAACCACTCAAAGTGCTTTACTAACTTTATTATTCTAACAATATACTTTTCAAGTTTGTACAATATAATATCACGTTATTATGTGAAAACTTTATTGTAGTTTATATCCATGGAGCCTTCCATGTGCCTCCAGCTGATCAGCGAGAAATGTAGTCACTTCCATCGGATCAGACTCATTCTTCCTCCTGTATAGCCCCATGCATTTTAGGTTCCTTCTCAGTGTCCGCATACATATCACAATACTGTCCAAGCTGCTCAGTAACTGCAAAATCTCCCCATGCCTCAATCCAAGCATAAAATAGAACTTAATTAATTCCAGTAAACGAGACATTTTTGCACGCGCTGATCTACAACGTTATCAACTTCAACTGGTGTGAAAATTATATTTTTAAACAATGAATTATTCACGTTTGTACAATATATTATCATGTTCGTACAATATATTTATATTGTACAAACTTGAAAAATATATTGTTAGAACAATAACGTTTTCACGTAATAACGTGATATTATATTGTACAAACTTGAAAAGTATATTGTTAGAACAATAAAGTTTTAACGTAATAACGTGATATTATATTGTACAAACGTGAAAAGTATATTGTTCAAACAATAAAGTTATCATTAAATAACGTGATAAAGCTCTGTTTTTTCTTTTGCCGAGGTGGCAGCTCTACGCTTCCGTACTTTACAGATAAAAAAACAAAACAAAAAAACGTTTAAGTATTCTCCCATGTGGATTTCTGCATGTGGGTCAGATCACTTAACAAAACTTGACACAAATTGAAAACATTTTTAGGGAATTTTTTTAATATGGATGACAAATTCTTCAAGCTTTGTATGTAAATTATGGTATTTGTTTTTTTGTTTGTTTGTTTTTTTTTCTTCTTTTTTAATTATGGTATTTGGGCAGGAGGAGGGGAAGCTGCCATGAATTAAAGTCACAGTGTGATATATTTCTGGCTATAGGCGGCAGTACACACCTAAATCATTTCAAGCAAGTTCTGAATTTGTGTGCTCGAGTGACGACCTTACCAACGAATACCCAGAAAGGTCAAATATCGCAATTGTGCAATTTTCTACTACGACATCTCCAGAATCAATGTATAGGTATTCAGAATTACTTTTCAAGCATAACCAGAACACTTTTACTGGTATTTGACATTTCTGTGCGGATGCTAAACCATTCTTACCAGTAAATGTGTTCTGCTACTGGAGTCACTCTTCAAAGTAAAAATAGTTGTTATTGTTCTTCACTCTGTAAGAGTCATGTTCCCAGGATTTCACGCAGCTATATCACAACTAAGGTTGTGCAGATTAAAGGAAGAAAGTAAATAAAGCAGAGCCTGAATAATAATCGGACATTTTGGGAAATTAGATCACCTTCCATTCCAACACTAACCAGTTTTCCTGTGAGCATAAGATACAGATGCATACAGGAAGACAAGGCATGTAGCAGACAGCAGGCTGATACTCTGAACCAACTTAAAATACCTTACTCTTAATTCCGACAATATGGTCTGTTTAAAAAATTGTTTTAATTCAGATTTACATAAATTTAGACATTAAAAGATATCCATCTATCTTTAAAAACAGTATAAGAAACAAAAAAACAAGCAAAAATAAAAAAAGAATTGAGGGCCAGTAAAGGACCAGCTATTGCATACAACTAAATATGTTAATAATTACTTCCTCTTGCCTTCAAACAGCAGTGTGGAATTGTTGAATCAGTAGTACATTCTTTAAAATGTATTTTGTTCTGTTTTTGCATTTTCTTTTTTGTCCTTGGCTTCAGTTGCTCTTTGTCTTATGTCTTTCCCTCAGAACAGTGTATTCATATAAATTTGATTAGTTTTTTTTGGTTTTAGTTTTTTTCATTCCCATTGTTTATTTATATTAGTGTTATATTTTCTCTGTGTGTGTTTATTCTTCCCCTGCTGCTTCCATACCATGATTCTCTCTCTCCCTCGACCTGCTGGTATACTCCCCTTTCCATGGGCTTCTCATCTTCTAATTTCCCTCTGCATGCTCCCTCTCACAGCTGCCACTATTTACCTCTGATTAGCTCCTTGTGTTCTTGTCATTTCCACCTCTCCCTCCATTCTCCGTCTTCCTCTTTCCTCTGTTAACTCATCAGGTCTCCTAGTTCCCTGTCTGCGTCTCCTCACTTGTTCCTAATTCTGTTTACTTCATATGTAAACCTTCTAATGATTCTCATTAAAATCTCTGAATTATTCCTGCCTCAAAATGCCTGATTCTGGGCCCAACTTCCAAAAAGCATGGCAGTTTAGTTTCAGTATATTAAATGTTTTCCTGTACCTGGTTTTAATTTGCGACCTTGTGTTTCATTGGTTCATTTTTTAACTGGCACATCACGCATGATTAAAAATTGAAATTTCTGCAGCAGCTCTTAGTTTTGGAGTCCTTCAAGAATCCAACCTCGGATTTTTAAAATGAAGTTTGCTTTTATTTGGTTATCATACACAACTAAAGGAAAGCTTGTGGTAACAATTTAGAGAGGGGGAAACAGTTTTATGAAAAGTCACAAGCATCTCCAGCAAAAGTTTAAAGCAGCAGACTTTGTATTACCAAACTCAACACGGTGATTCTTAAAACAATACATTGTGTTTGAACTATAAGTCCAATAATTTTAAATATAGGATAAATACTGTACAGTTTTTTTTATTTTACTTTTTTAGATATATATTTTAAATGTTTTTTGTATGGTATTAAAAAGGGACAAAATGCTTTATTTACCTAATTACAAATCATTTACAAATATGCAGATAGATTTTAAGGATTAAGTCATTCGTTAAGAATACCATTAAGTAAATATCAAGTTATTTTGTCCTTGCATCTCCTCAAACAAAGAGTCGTGCTTTTATGTTGGCTATGCAAATGATCAGATAATAAACAGAATTTAAACCAATGCTTCAACTGGAGGCCAAAACAACAACTGTCACAATGCAAGTGTTTCAGTTGTGTTTCATGTATGAAAGTGGTTTGAAAGAGTTTTAAAGAATTTGAAGACAAAGATTTGACAAAAATCGACAAACAGGTTCCAGAAGGAAACCATGATATGAGCTGGCATTAAATTTTTTCCACTTTTTGTCTATCCTGAAAATTGCTTTTTATTTTCCACTTTTACTGCTTGGACTCAAAGTCCCAAACCACAAATGGGAGGTTTTGCTTCACATAAAGCAGTGTGGGAATGACACGGCATTGTCACTGTGAAACAGCACCTTAGTGTAAAAAAAAACCCAAAAAGAAATAATCCTAGAATCGGATGATAAAGAGACACTAAATACAACCTTGTGTAATCTATTTTTTTAATTAGGAAGGCTCCACAGATGCTTCACCTCGCATAAAAAACACTTTTTTAATAAATCCAAATAATGCTTTGTGAAAATAATATGTTAAAACACTTAAGGAGCAACACACTCCTAAATTTCTATTTTTTTGCCAATAAACAGTATAAATTTGTGTCTAATACTTCTGTCTACATGTGTAATTGTTATTTTGGTATTTTAGTGCATTTTATTTAAAAAATATGACCCAAAAAATGGTGGTCCACAAACCTGTTTTTTTCAGCACGGACCGCCTTAATATCAAACAATATTCACATGGAATGGTGGATCCAACAAAAATAAAAACACAATATTGGCATAAAAAAACATTGTTTTTAAAGATAATAATTAATGTAGCTCCAAGTATTCTAGTAACTTCTTTAGCCCCGAGAACATAACATTAGAGATATCCTCTTTGTCCCCTTACACTCGTTAGTTACTATGGTAACCTTTAAAGATGGCTTTAAAATAAGATTAACCAAAATAACAAATACAAATTGCATGAAAAATACAACTCACCACAACGTTGAATCTGTGGCAGCCCAGTGGCTTTTTCTCTGTAAACATCTCATTTTAAAGGTCCTATATCATGCTGTTTACAGTTTTCAACGTCTGGGATAGGTACATGTATGATATAATGTTACCGTTGGCATTATATAGTATTAATTTGTCCTGATATCTAACTTAAATCTTGGATTTAAGTCCAGTTTCTCCAATATCTTTTCTAAAAGTCTTATTGTGATGCTCTTTATACCTCAAACCTTTTATAAAACTTTATCATATTAATGGCTCAGACCTTATTTTTATATTTTGTGTAAACACCGGCTCAACAAAGCTGATTTCAGCAGCTAAAGCTACCAGCTTCTTACCGATAGCAGAGTGTAGACGGAAGCCAAACCATTGGAGCCAAGTCCAGTGACTGAGTGATGAAGCAAGCACATCTTTTCAGCCCCGTTTGTATTTCTAAAATGTTCTTGCTTCTGAGAAAGAGATTGAGAACTGGGCGGATATTTTATAAGGAACATGTATGGGTGTATTTTGCCTGAATGTCAGAATGTGACAGCAGGAACAGCGACTTTGTTGACTGTAGTATTTCCTGTATTTTTATTTTGTTCGTTATTTTTACTGTGAGTGTTTGTGTGCGCTGAAGATCGGTTAAATTAAAATTCTGAGTTCACTGAACTTATTGGAGTTAACAGTTCAAATAGTTAGCATAACTTCAGTCAGTCATGAAGCTAGAAAGCCAGTGTGGAGATTGACAGAACTTCTGTGATAATTTAAAAGCACAACCTAAATAATTTTCTTCTAAAATAAGAATAATTCTGAAATGCAACACATCACTAAAGTATCCCCACAATGCTGTTATAAATTCACATGAGCAGCTTCATAAATGGCTAACACATATTAGCATGTAGCTAGCATTTACTTACTGCTCTAACCACTCCATAAGGCATCTTTATCGGTGGAATTGATCCGGCTGCAAGAGTTCATCTTTCCGACAGTCCACTTTGGTTCTGGCAGAGTTCGGAAAGCAGACATCGGTGAAACGACGTTCACATGCAAACATGTTGTAGCTGGTTAGATGCTGAATTCCAGAGTGAAATTCCAGCCATTTCTGACGATTTGGCTGTTCTTTAGAAATGTTCAAAAAAGTCCTGTAATTCTCGCAGCCAAATGGACATTTGCGCTGAGACATTTAGAAAGCAAAATACTTCAAAAACGGTGGTGCTTATTGTTTTTCCTCTGACTCTCTCAGCTCGCACCTGTAAAAAAGGGGGCGTGTGTGTTTAATCTACTGGAGCGGCGCAGACATGTCAGGCACTTCCTAGTTTGACAGCGTTACATAAAACATGCCAACATGTTATGAGTCAGTCGTTTTCCAGGAGAAGGAGTTGCAGCTGCTTAAGCTTGGTTATGCTTGATGCATGTACATTCCGCGTGGAAATGAGACGTGCGGAACCGGCCGAGACGCCTTCTAGTAGCATTTATACTTTTTGCGGCTTGTCCCTGCTGAGAACCAATATTCTTGAAGACTGTAGGGGTTGGCGTAGGGCTCTACAGCATGCATACAAAACTAAACCATAGTAGAACTAGTAATAACTGTTGTTTACAAGATGGCGACACACGTGAGCTTAAACAAAGCAGAACTTTTATGCTGTTTACTTAGGAAAAAAGGCGAAAATGTAGACTGTCCACTCGTGCATTAAAACACAGTTGATCACAGTGATCTCTATTGGCCGAATCATAAAGATGTCTGTATTTATGAACCTCCAGCAATAGGAGCTCTTGGCAGTCCGCCATTTTTTTCCGCGGGGGACTATCCGCGTTGTTACAAAATCTCCTAGGTGCACGGTGAGGAAATTTGGTTCTCCGCGGTGGCCACGTGGAGAGGCGTGGTTGCTCAATAAACCAAGCTTTAGAGTGCAGGATTCAGGAGGATTACCCAAGAAGTGAGAGAAATAAGCCATAAAACTATCTGGCAGGTTTTTTTATAAGAAAGTTGGATTAGGACGTAGTTGAAAGCTCCAAAAAGTATATTTTACATGATATAGGATATTTAAAAGGTTTCATTACCTCAACAAAATGCCCTGGTGTCCACATAAACTCAGCAGGGCTTGGTACATAGAAATCAGCAACTGCGATAAATTCGTATTTAAGTATGACTGCTACATCTAGCTTACTTTTTCTTATAAACTGTACTGTAGGATCTTCTTTCTCTTCATTGGACATTTTTTATTTTAAAAAGATGCTTCTCAGAGACCTCTCTTATTTTCATCTTTTAAGTCGATTGTGGGTTTGTTATTTGGTGGTGAAACAAAACATATCTGTAGCGTGTAAGTGTCTTGACATGTGTCGAGAGTAAGTTATAGCCGGACGTAACAGAGAGAATCCGGTCAAAATAAAACATTGTTTAGATTTCGCATTAGCAATTCATCCAGGAGGTCACTAAAAAAGAAAATGCTTCAGGTGTAAATCTAACTCATTCTTTTAGAAAAAATACATCATACAGACAGACATACATGGCTGTGATAGGGTGAGAGTCTGGGCATGATTTAAAAATGTACCTGGGTGACTTGCTTTAATCGATTTAACCCATAATTTTTCTATAAAAAAATCCTTAAGGACAGTGTCTATCAGTGGCCTTAAACTCAAGCACTCTTGGGTTATGCAGTAGGATAAATAATTAAAAGCACTCCAGTTCATCTTTTAAATGCTCAAAAGAAAGAAAATTAAGTTAAGATTCTGAAATGGCCAAGTCAGAATCTAGATCTGACTGAGATTCTGATTGAGATCCTATGAACATGTTCAGGTTTAATCACTCACCACTGAGGCTGAATGGGAACAACTCTGCAAAAACAGCTCTGCAGGCCGAGAGTGGCATAGCCGATTATTAATTTTTGGGGGTGATTACTTGTTTACAGGTTGGTTTAGATCCTTTAACAGATGAAACGCACTGCACAACTTGGCATTTGTTAGATCTCCCAAATAGGGTTGTGTTTATGAATGCTTAACCGAGCAGACAAATTCCCATTATTTCAAGCAATCTCAGTGCACCTGGCTATGGTAACAACATGCAGAAATATATGGCAAAATATGATGCACATACATGCAGAAAGGGCTGTGCTGACTGAAAACACAGCAATTTTATTTGGTAATAGTCTAAAGGCTGTTGAAACAATAATGCAGCTCACCTCGAGGAGGCAAACAGCTAGAAAAACAATAGAGATTCATCAGGCAGCGGCTTCTAAGCTTTGGATCCTGACAGAGTTAAATGAATTGGTCTATCAGAGAGACACCTGAGAGAGAAAGTCTTTGGGAGTCTGTCAAGATAAACTCCGAAAGGATCTGGAGGAGGGCGCGTTGCAGCAAGGTCATCGTCACATTGCATCAAACGAAGGGCGCCGGGAGGGAAGCTTTTGTTCTGCTGTGTGAAGTCCCATTCGCCAGAGGTAACAATTAAGACTCATCTGTCAGCACAACACCGATGTGTTCATTTGTGATTCCACGCTGGAGTACTTTCTCCTGCTTGTTGAGGTTTTATAGGCATCAGTAAAGTCAAACGTGCCCCAACGAACACCGTTTTCTGTCATAAGTCGCTTTCATAAATGTCCGCTGTGCTTTTAGGAGCTTCAAAATTATCGTTTGGTGGAAACAGATTGAAAGTTGAATTGGAATGTCACACAACTTTGGCACCATCCAATCTCCTGGTGTCCCCGGGTTGCCCCTCTTGGTTCCAGTGAGCCTAATCAGATCTGACAGCTCAGGCCCGATAAAGAGGAGGTCTTTAACGAGTGCTCCTTTTGTTGAGTTGGTGCGGTAGGCCAGCTGAAGATTGCATCTCCCATCTTAAGGCAATTTCCTTTTTGAGGTTTTGTTGTGGACTGATGGTTTTATCATAGCTCAAGGTCAGAGTTTTTTGTCAAGGTCCAGGGGTTATCACATAATTAACTTTAGGATGATTACACCAGCAAAAGAAGCAACACAGGTGTTGTATGTGGAGTAAATTCAGATGCAAACATGATGGGACAAATGTAAGAGCATTGTATCCTTGAATCAGAGCCGCATATTTCAAGCGGTAATGAAGCTGCACTTAAATGAGTGGAGAGCTGCTTGTGATTTCGGCTTGTGGAAACAAGAGAACGCGAGTCAATTCCAGCAGGTCTGTTGGAGAGTGTGGCAGGGAGATAAAGACGAGGCAACATTGTATGGGTCTTGATCCTGATGCAGCACCCCTCTCCCCTTATCCTCTGCTTGGGGATTGCTCTGTAATACATTTACAATGTAGAAAACCGGCACCCCTCATTGTCCTCCCACGCCCACAGCGCAGAACACAGACAGAGAGGAACCCGAACATTTTCCCTCCATTTAAAGATTACACTTCAGCTGATTCCTTGCCCCCTCCTCCTGTCTCCCGTCTTATAAACTCTTTCATTTCACAAACATCTGTTGGCACAGGGGAATCCCTAATCTCTCAAGGGCTTTCTTTCAGATTTCATTATTGAGACAGAATGCAGATTTGAGTAGCTGCAGATGTAGCCCTGGTTTTATACCCCCCCCCCCCCCCCAGTTCCCATACTATTTTATTGGATTTATGGAAAAAAGTAATGTAATGCCAGCCATACACTAAATTACAAGTGTTTCAGATGAACCTGTTATGCTCCAGGGATAATTTTACTTGACTCATGCGTGTTAGCTTGTCAGTCATAGGTTTTTCTTCTTACTGAAGGGAATACTTATAGGACTAACATTGTGAAATAAAACTGCAGCTAAAAGGGATATAAAGCCGTTTTCTTGAGTTGATGAAAATAATGCATTCTTAAACATAAATGTTTTTGGTACTGGCTTTATTCAGATAACCTTCAAATTCAAATCACTCCTGGTCCCACTGTGGACATTTCCTGAAAGTTTGATCAAAATCCACCTACAGTATAACAGACAAAAAAAAAAACCAAACAAACAAACAAAAAACCTTGGAAAAACATAACATTGTTTGCAGAGGTAATGAAGTTAATTTGCTCATTAAATGAGAGACTTTAATAGATTAGCTGTTGAAAGCTAATACAGCACCTCAGAAACAGAACATCACACTGACAGTCAAATATGGCAGTCAGTGATAATGTGATCTGGGACTGCTTTGCTTTTTCATACCTGAAGGAGTTGTTATAATTGACTGCATCATGATTTCCTTGCTCTAGCAAGTCTAACTCCACTGGAACAAAGTCAAAATTAAGCTTTTGGAGTGGCCTAGTCAAAGTCTAGTCTTAGATGTGCTTTAAATGCAGTGAATTGACAATAAAGATGTTCATGCTGTTGAATTAAATAATTATCATAATTAATTCAATGCATGTTCAAGCAGAGACAAAATGGAGCCAATTTCCAGTTTAACATTTATTTTGAACAGATTAACAAATTGCAGTTTTACAGAGGAACTTGCCCCGGTAATTTCCTCTGTGGTCCAGATTTAAAGAAATCTGAACAATTAAATTATCTTCATTTCACAGCTTTATAGAAAACCGGGCCTCTAGGCGTTTCTACTCCGTCCAATCAGAACATTTCCATACAGTGTCTTAGCCATTATTGGCTGTCAGAAAATTATACAGTCATATGGGTGAGACGTCTTTTCTTAAAAGCTCCTTCTGAGTTTTATGGTTTTATGGCAACACACTAAATCTACAGACATCCTGTTTTTTACAGCTTGCAATAAAACTCACCCCAGAGTTTTATGACTTAAAAGCTTACCCCCATAAACAATACTGAGACACATTTTTACCATCATGCAAGCTATATAAACAGACTTTTACCTTTTGAACAATAAAAGTTTAAAACATATATAGAATAACACCACAATGCTCAAACACCCTATGATATGGTCGAGTTAAAACTATTCTGTGAAAAAAAATGGAAGAAAATGTCTCCACGTTGATGTAAGATTAATTGTCAGTTGTTGCTAATGCTTCATGGCAAATATTGTTGCAAAGTACAGTGCAGCCATTTATTAAGTTCGTGAATAATTGTTTTCATATATGGGGGCAAGTGTTTTTTACTATCCTAAGAAAATATTGGTGTTTACAAATTACCTTTTGCATCTTCTCAGATTTTTTAAAACTTTCATATATTTGTTCTTCTAAATCATTGAGTGTGACAAATAAAAAAGCAAAGATAATCCTTAAGGGGGCAAATACTTTTTAGATATGCAGCTGCTTCACTTGTTCAAAAACAGTTTAAAACACTGTTTAATCTGCTCCTTCATCATAAAATAAGATGACTAAAAAAATACATTTTGGGAAAAGTTTAACTGACCCTTTTTAACACAGATGTATTGCAAAAAGTTTGGGAGTTTGGAATACATACTAAATACAAAAGAATGAAAGAAAAAAATGTGAACCTTAACTGAACTGTAGTAGTTCAATTTACAAGGTTTGAAGGCAGCTCTTTAAAATAACTCATTGTATTCTACACAAATTAGAAAAAAAATGTCATTGACATTAGGAAAAAACTGAGGTGCATTCCTTTTTTTCTAAAGTAGCTCCAGTTGTCCTTGTGAAATGCCTCAGGCACATGAATATTCAGGTAAATTTATATTCTTTTTAAATCTCATCTAATGGAGTTCATATTACACAGTCTCCCTTTTACCCATTGTATATATAAGAAGAGAAAAGCTTTATTGCTATTGCTGGCCAGCTCATAAAACTCTGCAGGAAAACTTGTCATAAGAGCAAAAGCAGCATAGGCTCTTCCAGCCTCCCTTCAGGGACTGAACAAAGCAATGGCCTCCATCCCATATCAACTGCATCGCCTGGACTGGGAGCATAATTGGGAAACACAATAAAGAGAGCAGAGGATGAAGTCTAAATGGAGATAGGCACTTATAATGGAGTCTCATGACATTTTGAGTAAAGTGACTTGATGAATTAGTACATTAAAGGGTCATTTTAGCTTGCTCTTCTCTTTTGGACAATCCAATTAAGTGGATTCACACAGTCATTTTGATTTTAAAAAATGTGCCATTGTGTGTATAGACTTTAATCTATTTTGTGGAAACGAACACATTATTTTTGGCATCCCAGTTGTTATTGCTTCAAATGCGGAAAACACGTTTTTTCTCCCTATGAATAAAAACTATGGAGTTGAATTTATTTATTTTCCTTGGATAAATATATCCACACAAAAAAAAACAGATCCTATGCTATGATTAAGATTTTAGCACTTCAAAATGAATTCCTGCTCTTGATTTATATTTGTTAGAACTCATTGTGGCATCTTTTAACAACTAACAGTGTCAGCAGAGACTCTTGTCAAATTCACCACCGTAGAAGCAAAAGAAAGAAAGAAAGATATATTGCTAGGGAGTTTCAATTTTTCTCTTTTTTTCTTCTCCGTAAGGTGACATTGAGTTATAGAAAGGCACTCTTAATTAAAATGTTTTATTACTATTACTGGTAGCAATTAAGAGTACTAATTATGTTTTAATTTTATTGGAACTCATATAGATGGACGGCAGGATGGATGGATCAAATGCTTCTATGTGCATGTATTCATTAATGACCTCAAAAAACAAAAAGGTTGAAACAACTCAGTCTTCCTGAGAATAGTTGTTCTCGTTGTTGAGCTGCCTCCAGGTTGTTCTCACTGTATCCAGAATCCTCATTGCCCTGGATCAGACCAATGATGGTGGTGTCATCTGTGAAACACCATCCATTATCTATATCTTGGAGGGCTGGGGCCTAATTCCAGCAGGAATCAGGCTAGAGGCGGGGCACACACTGGACAGGTCACTAGTCCATTTATGGGGAACACAGTGACACACAGAACATATATATATATATTTTTTTTTTTTTTTAACATAGCCATCTGAACAATCTATACATTATGCATCTATAAGTCCTTCACAAGAGGAAATAAAGATATCTCCACTCAGCCTTTGGTTCAAACTATAAAATGACAAGGAAACAAATGTCATAAAGTAATTATCTGCAAGTCAAATAGAATATGGACAAAACAAAATATGATCAGCCATTATGACAGTTTAGGAAGAAATTTAACAACGATACAAAACCCTTTTAATGATTAATCAAATAATTGTTAAAAACTTTGCCAGCGACTGGGTACCACTAACTGTTCCCTTGAAGCAAGAAGGTCCTGGATTCAAATTCTGGCCCAGGGTCTTTCTGAGCATGACTTTGAATTGGTAGAAACTTCCGAAAGTGTTCCCGAGTGTCCTTCAGGTGACACATATATTTGGACAGATGTACAATGCTAAACATGTACCACATCTGGTGTCAACAGTAATCGATAATAATTTGGCCATTTTTATTTCACTAACAGTTTGGATAAAACAGGATCAACAATCAGCTGAAAACTCCCACATGTTTTAGAAGAAAGATATAAGGTGTTCCTGCACCTGCATATCAATGTTGTTTTTATGTGGGCTTTTCAGAAAGGGATTAAACTCCCAAATTTCCTAATAATTTACCAGGAATTTCCATTATCAGCACTGCCAAAACCTCACTGGAGCCTCTAAGAACAAGTCCTCTCTCTGCCAAAAACTTAACAGACAATTCTTCTCAAAACTTGAGTCCAATATGCACAATCTAATTCAAAGTCCTACTGCAGTTCTGATTCTATCCTACTGCTAATACAAGTGGAATATAGATCAGCATAGCTTTTCTGATGTTGCCCATTTTTGTTTCCCTTCATGCATTTTGTTGCATGAAGGGACTTTCAGTCACTGAAACCTGTTTCAAAGTACAATTGACTCTTAGCATTAATGAAAACGTGAAGATGTAAAAACAAAATGCAGCTAACATGAATAGAGAGTAAAGCACACACTGTTCTTGGGTGTACTCACCATTTGTAAGATTACAATAGGGAGGACAACCACTTCTGGTGTTTATACACCCATTCCGATGCTTGAAAATCACCAAGGGTGTTCTAAAACCTTTCTTCTTTCTTATCTCAGTTAGCCTATCCAGTGTCATTATTTTTTCCCCAGAAGGCTTACATTTTATCTACGGTCTAACTGTCATCTGCTGAAGAATAAACGCTCCTCCATCGCCTCTATTTCCATAAGCACCAGATCAGCCACCAACTCTGCCAAAGGGTCGCGTTCTGGTGGGATCGTAACCTCGGTGTTAGCAGGGCTAACGTTCTTGAAATGAGAGAGGCAAGATAGCTCTGCTCTATTGCCACTGAGAGGCTTAGAAAAAGTATGTTTGAGCATCATCTTTATTATCTCTTTGTCGCGAACCTCTTTATTTATTTTTTCTTTCTTTTCAGCGCTCCACTATTGTACTTTCTGTTTTATGCCATGATGAAGAACTCCTCCTCCTCAAAGCATGAGATGTGTTAAACTTGGACCAAAAATAGTCAAACAGCCATGGTGATGTTGGCAAAGAAAAAATAAAAAAAATGTTTAAATGGCAGTCAATATTGTCTTTGCTGAGATAAAGTTAAGGCGTTGTCGCCTGAAAGCAGTCTAGGGCTCCAGCCCTGTAAGCCCCTACTAAACTCTGGTCTTAATGTACAAATGTACAAACTCAAAGAAAAAAAACCCTGTACCTACCTGCTGAAAGGTAACTGATCTACCAACTGCGTCACTGTGCAGTCCAACTGTGAAATACAAATACACTTAATAATACATGATTAAATATCTATACTTCTCCGAAAGATAAAAAATGTTGAGAATAAATCCTACATACATTTTTTTAAATCAAATTCCACATTTTTTAAGACTATACCTTGAATACATATTTTGTTCATGTTGCTGGATTCATAATGGATACAGATACAATTGTGTTGGAAAAAAAATGTGTAGAAAGTCCTTTGAGGTTATGCTTTCTTACACTTATACCTGGATACTTGGAGGATGTTATTATCTTAGTCATACAATCCCAGCAATGAAAGGTGCACTTACTTTCTAGCACAATCTTAACTACCCAATAACTGCAATCCATTTCTTGAAAAGCAGTCATCATTTCAGTTTTTTGCTATTTTTTTTCTCTGTCAAATGACTAATCATTTCGAAATATGACAGACAAAAAACGTTTTTGGTCATTAGGGAAACCAACCAGCTGCTTCTTGCAATTGAAAGATGCTGAAAGTGGTGGGGGTGGGCGGTAAAAAATTAGGTATTTTAAAAATGCCTACATTGAATGGCTGCTTTTATAACTGTGATCAAATGTGTCCAGCTTCTGATTATACATTACGAAGCTGGGCACTGCATGTTCTTTTCAAACATTTTTTTAAATTTAAAAAAGTGTTTAGTTTTTTCAGAATTGATTAGAGTTGATGGCTCGGTAGAATTCAAAGCACTTTATCATTAAATTAATCTGATTTGTGTGTTCAAAGATAATAAGGTTTACAGAAAATGGTGAAAAAGGAGAAACTGTTCAATGATTGCCGAGTGTGTGGACAAAAACCCTTGTTGATGTCAAAGAGAGAGTAGGAATTTCCTCCAACAAAAGTTGAGCTCGGATGGCACATTTCCACTATTGGGACTTAAGAGTAATATTAATGAACCTTTGTTTGGTGGAGTAAATGAGTCTACCTGATCCTCTTAACCACTGTGTCTCCATACAGAGTTGGTCATTTAATATACTCACGAAGATGTCAGCATATCATAACTGTTTTGGCCATAGGCGTTTCTGAAGCACCCCCAAGAAAGGCTCTTTAGATTGTATAAATGCATTCGTAGAAACATTACTTTCTAGTGTGTATCTTGAGATATTGCTTCAATACTTCCATACAACATTTTTTCGTCACGATGCCATCTAGTTTATATAATTGTTCCAGTTCCTTCTGCAGTCAAACATCCAACAACATAATGCCACTACCCTGTGGTTTTCGTTCAAAATAATAAGTTACTTTAATGCCCGAATCTTCTGGTTTTTTTTATTTTGTTTTTTTATTAGGCCTCTAAGTGTTGCTTTTCCTACTCTGATGAGGCAACAAAGTAAGACCTCTGGAAAACTGTCTTTAACTGCCTTTGGAAACTGTAATCTGGCTTTTTATGTTGCCTTTGGAGGATTTTCTTTTACCTCTGTGATTGGCCTTACAGAGCATTTTGGTATGTAACTTCTCTGTGGATAATGATTCTCTCTTACCAGGTTCAGCCATCATCTTCACAAGTCTTTTTTTTCCTAGGGAAGAGACACACAAAACCAAAGTATCTTAGAGTATGTAAACTTCTGAATTTAAGGAAGTCATGAGTATTTTTTTAAAATATTCTCTCCTTTAGCAATTAGAAAATAGAAATGATTTTGATAATCCTAACTGAGCATAATTAGAACATTTTTAGACTGATTTCATGTTTTAAACACAGGGAAAACATTTATGCATAATTTTATGCAGTGGATACATATATCAGGTCACTTAATAATCATCACTCTTCAAAAGAAAACAAGAGCATTTATACCACTGGGATTTCTGAAAGTTTTGTGAAAATCAATATTGCAGTGGCATGTACTTCCATCCTTTAGTAGGAGATTATAATAAAATGTAACAACCCCCCCCCCAGCCCCCCCCAAAAAAGAAGAAAAAAAAAGAAACAGGAAACAAAACAAGTGGGGAATACACAACTTCTACTTTAAGATCAATGACCCAAAGTGAGTGAGTTTTAAAAGAACAAACATGACAATGTTTATTTGAGATGGTCCGATTTCAACCTAGCATTAAATGGTTGAATATACACATAAATACAATGGTTGACTTGTAATTAGCCGCCGTGCAGTCATCCTCAGCAAGACCACGCAGGCGATCCACACGAGCTCCACAGCTGAGAGAGATGTGTGTTTACTGTATTCCTCTGAGCCGCTGACCGTGGCCAAGCTCATTATACAGAGTCATGCTGCTGATGGCATCATTCTAACTAGGGAGCCGAAGGAGAGGGGGGTGTCTTGTTCTCCTAGTTTGCTAATTTGGCTAAAATGAAAGAAGATTGCATCAATTTATACAGTGTCTTAAAGTTAGTTGTGAAGACTCAAATCTGAAAAAAACAACACATCTGGGTGGCCTATCAAATCCCTTGAAAGCAGAAAAAGAAATAATTGCTTGTAGTTTAAATTGCCCCCCAAATAGACAGGAGACTAAGTTCCCAGTTTCCACAACATTGCAGGTTGTTGGAGTAAAGAAGAAGAAAACACTTTGGTGTGGTAATGAAACATGAAATTACAATAAAAAGGGAGGCATTAATCTCCTCGGGGTGGGTTTGGGCGGAGAACTCGGGACAGGGGTGAGGCAGCCAAGCAGTTTAACCCCTCTCCAATTAGCTGTGAAAAGTCCTTTGATTTCAGTGCAGCGCCACAGACCAACATGTCCCTCAACCCTCATTATTCCACAGCCTAATTTTCAGACACCGCTCGTAGTATCTCCCCAGATGTAACACTCATGTTAATTACTGCTACAGAGCCGCAGCGGAGCAGTCGGGAGAGCGGCGGTGGATAGTGGTGGAGATGGTTGTTGTGTGGGGAGTGTGGAGAAGCAACCAGACCTTGGTGCATCTATGAGAAAATCACCAAGGACCCATGAAAATGAATGAATATTATAAAAAAGGCAATGAAAACTACATGTGCAGTGGGAGAGTATGCCTACAAGTCTTCTTAGAAAGAGAATCTCAATCAGCATAGGGAGAATTTGAGTCTGAAAATGCTTAATTCAGCCTATCATCCATCAATGGAATTTCTCACCATTGAACCATTTTACATTTTTCAAATTATAACTACAAAGCATGACCTGTTTTATTGGGATTTTTTGTGATAGACTGGGGGTCTGCATCTCCAGTTATAAAATGCCACTGTCCTGCAGCTTTTGAATGTACCCCTGCTCCAGTGCAACTAAATTAAAAGACTGATTGAAAGGCTGATGTTGGGGGGATACTGTGCTTAAGCAAGGACAGGGAAGTTGGATGACAGTCGATTGGATGAGGATAAAGCTAAATACCCAAATACTTGCTTTCTGAGCTTAGCTCATGCTATGATGGGTCTGATTGTCTTAAAGCGATCTAGCTACTGCTTGTGTTGAACAATTTACTTAGTAAATTACTTGCACTATAATTCATATAACTGGTTAAAACACCAGACTTTAACCCAATGCGGGACTTGATTGTGACCTTGTGAAAAACATTTCATTTTAACCTGGGTAATTCTTGTAATTTTCATGTGTAGAATGACAATAAACCTCTTGAACTTGAACCATAAAATATTACTTTGGCAAGATTTGCAAAGGCCTAGCCATCAATTATTCATTTGATTCAGATGTGTTGGATCAGAGACACATCCAAAAGTTGTAGGGCAAGAGCTCTTGAGACCTCGAGCTAAAGACATCTATGATAGAGAAACACAAAGTAATGCATAAAGGGAAGAAAATCATTTTCAACATTTCTTTTTACTAATCTGAAAAGAGTGGTCTGAATTCACCCCCTTTAATCTGATACCTCTGAGTAAAATCTACGGCTACCAATGGGCTTTAAAAAGTCAGAACAACTGTCTTTGGTTTATTAGTTTTCACTTCAAAAATGTGGGCTTCAGAGCAGGATGGCAAGGAAAAAAAGCTCCGGGGGGTTGGGGGCATGGACAGGGAAGCTGGTCCGAGTTGATATAAAGTTAGATGGAGCTAAATACAAGGCAATACTGGAAGAAATCATGTTAAGAGACCTCAGAAGACTTGTAAAGTGAGAAAGGTTCACGTTCCAGCCAGAGAAACCTAAACAGCCAGAAATGCAGTAAGGTGGTTTAGATAACATTCAAACATTAGAACTGCCCACTTTAAGCCTGGACATAAATCCAATTTGTTAATCTGTGGCCATACTCAAAAAGAGGGTTTTATTTCACTGCATCTCTATACTCTAACTCCCTGAGAATGCTTGGAATCCCATTAAGCTAACACAAAGCAAAACAAACAAATAAAAAAAGAATATCTATTTTTGTTTCATCTCTGAAGGAAATTTTTTCGTGACTAGAGAGGTTGACCAAGGCACTCTTCTCTGTGAAAAACATGGCAGTTTTATTATTTAAATCACAGAAAAGTATAGGCAATGTAAAAGGCCAGGACAAGGGGCTATTGACTGAATGATACCAAGGCTGAAACCAAGGCTCATAAAATAATGACAAGAAAAGCATTCTTTTTCACACTTCCTGTCTTACACTTCATAAAAGTGACGAGAATGGGTATCATTGGCTCTCAGGATTAGCTTTAAAGCTATGCAATTAAAAACCACTTGATAAGTACATCCTTCCTGGAAAGCTCTTTATTGTGGGGTAATTATCAAAGTATAGTATGTTATTGAAGTCATTTTTTTAATCCCTTTGATAGTTAATTCTGATTTTGTTTGTGCTTCACGTTTAAGGAATAAATTATGCAAGATGAAAAAAACATGCAAGCCATAAAGGAAACCATCTTTATATTTAAATAATACAATCAAATGCAATTTAAAATGTGTTTATCACAGTCTCTGTCTGTTTGTTCTGTTTTCCATATCCTGCCAGCTTTGGGTTTGCTGTCTTTTATGTGTTTCAACAAATATGTATGGCATGAAAAAGATCCCTATTTTCTCAAGTGTATTAGTGTTGAATGTACATAAGCATTTAGTTTTAAGTTCTGAAACAGGGGATGTAAAAAGTGTTCACATCCTGGTAAAATGTCAAATGTTTGTGATGTTAAAAAAACCCCAAAAACAATAAACCATCTAAGCTTTCAAATGTTTACTCATAAAATAAATTAATCTGTAAAGTGTTAATGTGAAATATACAAATTTAAGTTGCATGAACTTGTTTGTAACGCACACACTTCTGACACCCAGTATCTTTTGGTAGGGGTGGGTGTGGTCTGGGCTGTGATTGACAGTAGCTGTGTTTCCATTACCAATGAAATTGTGCCAATTGAAGTTGTGAAAATAAATTTGCCTAATGGAAACATGCCAATTATGAAAAAAGTTGCCTTTTTCGATAAAACGTTTTTGCGCCTGGATGAGGTGTTTTTTCAAGCAAATTGAAATTCATATATTTCGCAAAACAGCAATGGAAACACCTTTTTTGCATTACATGAGTCACATGAGTAACAATCAGATGTTATTACAAATGAAAAAGACTAAGTAGTAGTAGGAGGAGAAAGATGGTGCAGCATGTTTGGGTTCCCGGAGAGACTGAGTTGTTTCGTGATAAAGGGATAACCAATATATTAGATTCAAAACAGCAAAGAAATGCAAGCATTTACCAATACCACTGCCATGTAAGAGGGGCTTGTCGCTCCAATGCCTCTACAAGCCTTCTACATGTCCTCCTCATAGCTGATAATTAGCGCTACTTACGTGCCTGCAATATAAATATACAGTATCTACTGTAAATGTTCACATCCGTTGCCACTTTATTTACTCGCATGAAAACTGAGTTTGATATTTAATGGAAACACCTCAATTGCAAATTGTGTTTTTATGACACTTATACAACATTGACAAAGTTACAATCGGGATGGAGCAGTGACGTAATTGTAATCGCGTAGTGTAGTTGTGTTATTGCCTCTATATCAACCCGCAACAGAAAAATAAGCACTTCTGAGACATTCTGAACTCGGACGTGAGTCCTGCTAACGTTTAATAACAAAACATTGTTTAAGTGAAGGAGTTTTTGGGGCAGATAATGCCTTTTTACAGGCGGCTAACTCCTGCCCCCATTGACTCCCATTATATGGATATACGCTGATCGCAAAGGGATAAAAACTTCTGGCCAATGACTCCAAGTGGCTCCAAACTTGTCATGGTGAGTAAATGAACATAATGTTTACTAAAAATAAGGTCCAGATTGCAAAAACCGGACTTTCCCTTTCCCAACTTTGCCCTTGGTGTGTCAGTGTTGCAAAGCAATTCCCCACAAGGACAGCAGGTTTTTCAGACCTTTTCTGGTCGGTCTGCCTACGATTGCAGTGACATCTCTGGTTAATTAATTTTCCTACAGATTGTAATCAGATTTCCACTCAACGAGCAATGGCTGACAGAGAGTGAGTTTTGATTGGGCTGGAAAGGTTTTACTACTAGTGTAGCTCACTGAATACAAACAACGCATGTAAACAAGTAAACACAGAGGCCTGATTTGCAATAGTCTAAACCTTCTGGTGTTCGAAATCACTAAAATATCATATTAGATAAACTGGCATTGCTACAGTATATAAAGCATATAGTGCCCCTAAACTGTATTGCAGGGCCGGCGCTAGCCATTTGGGTGCCCTAAGCACAAATGCTTGATGGCCATTTTCATCTCTCTAACGTAAAAAAAGGTTTGCTGTGAAAAACCAACATAATAAACCAAATAGACTAAAGAATATTTATTTATATTTGCAGAAAAATATTGTTATTACTGATTTTTGGAAATGTATTCCAGTAAATATGCTTTTTAAAAATGATGAGGGAATTTATTCTCCAGTAAATTAGAGTCATGTTCAGTGTTTTACCTGCTGTCTGACAGAGAATTTTTACACCGGACCTTATAGCAGGCAGAGCATTTTCCTGGTGGATGGTATAAAACTTTATTTTCTAGTTCATGCATTTGATTAAATGATTGCTATTACAGTATCTCCATAAGATATAGCATTTTTTCAAGATAATATAGCTTATTTTAAAACATCAAACTAACTCATATGCACCAACTGTAGCTAATAATAATCAGACTCTGAGTTTGTCATCATTCATTATGCTTTAAAATTGGAATATTCTGAGATTTATTTGATCTATTACTACCCAAGATCACTTGATGTTAATGTTGGAGTTTTTTAATTCTGTTGCGTTCAGTTTTTCAGATAGAGCCATGACAGTAACATCTTAATAATCCTGAGATCCCAAGCTACCCACCGACACCACATATGTCCTGATTGGTCAACGGGAAAGGGATGAAATATTGATCCAAAGTCAAACTGTTTTTACCGCGATGTCAGAGTCAAATGATTGTCGGGGATAACTTTTACGAACTTTGGTTAATAATTAATCTGTGTTGTCCCAAAATGAATCCTGCTGCTGGCAGCAGCTCAGACTGTGTTAGCTTAGCTGTACTGCTCACCTTTCTTCTCAAACAAAGCATGAATTGGCTGATCCGACTACCAGGACCAAACATCGGGTATTTTTTCTGCAATTCCTCTGTGAAACTACTTACGTTTCGGCAGCTGCTCGTTTGCGTTGTTTTATTTTGAAAAAAGTATTTCATGTAATCAGCTGGTCAATCAGTGAAACAATAAACAGTAAACCCGGACATTATATTTTACAAAATCTAGTTCCGGACATAATTTTATGGCCAAAAAGGAGAATATGTCCGGGCAAAATTACCTAGCATAAGCATAGACACACATGCACAGAAAATTTACATTTTGCAAAACATTGTCTTACCTGCAAGTGAGCATCACCCTGCTGTCTCTTCTTTCTCCTTTTTTCAGCCCCCTACTCTTGGTGCCTTTTCGAGGCCATGTCTAAAGTTTGAGGTCAGTGCCTGCCAAATTTGACATTGAGGCATAATCGAACAGACCACTGGGAGATGGGGGGGCACCAGAGGGAGACAGGGAGATTCACCCTTTTCTAGACTAATTTGGTCTAGGCCAATATCACTTTTGCATTTGCGTTTTTTTATCACCATGCTTTAGACATTTTATCTATTTATACTAGTTGCCTATTGTGATGATTTTATACGACCCAGAATTTTTGGTGTCCCCCCAGGCACTTGGTGCCCTACGCGCATTGCGTGACATGTGTGTGTGGTGTCTCGGCGCTGCTGTATTGACCACTTATTACATCAGTTATAGAGCACCGTTTTGGTAAAATGATCTGGGGCTGACCTTGGTTAGTCCTTGGGTGAGTGACGGAGAGCCCTTGTATCATGAATAATGGGGTTGCGTGTCTCCACACCTCCACAGACGGAAAAGTATAAACTAGAACTAGGCCTGAGAGGCACAATTGATATCTTTACTTTCAGCTTCTATGCTCCACAAAATTCGGAACAAACTTCCAGGCGAATGCAAAATTGCTGAATCGTTAGGCTCTTTTAAATGAAAGATTAAAACTCAACTATTCAGAGCTGCCTTTGATTCCTATTTTTTTATTACCTCTCATTGATTATCATTTTTTAATTTTTTTTTCTTTTAAATTATTCTGTTTTATCTGTTTTTAATTTACATTCTTTTGCATACATTTGTTTCTTATGCCTTACCTACTGTACATTGCTCTTTTCATTAATGGATCCTCGTGTTTTATTTGTTTTTAATTTTCATACTCTTACATGAAATGTATTTTGTGCTTCAATTACTAATTTCTTTTAGTGATGATCTGTTTTAATATTCATACTTTTATCATGTATTTGATTTCTTTACCACCGAATAATAAAGCACCTTGAATTGCCTTGTATTGAAAGTGTCCTATATAAATAAAATTGCCTTTCCTACTAAGATGCACTAGACTGCCAAAAAAATTACCTGAAATAAAGACAACACTATTAGTTACTCCTTTATACAGTTTATTAGCAAATTAATTAAAAAAAGCTGAATTTGGGTAAGTTGCTTTTTAACTTCTGAGGTTGTGGCCCAGACGTTAAGGCTTAGTTTTGTTGGACTACATATTTTTAGAGGATTTTAGCGAGACCTGGATTTCTTCTTTCCATCAGTTGATTCTGATTGCTCCAGAAATATAAAGAAAATAGTGAGCTTCATGTCATACAGAAAAAATGACCACTGCTGGTCAAATTTCTGCAACTCCTTCAGTGTTGATATGAGACTCTAGAAACCCTCCACTAATAGGTATCCCTCTGTTTTGATCAGTTTTTTGTGAAATGCTGAGTTATCATAATGCCACTTTTGTGTCATAAAAAAACCCTGTAATAAGTGCTTCACTGTACAAAGTGTACTAATTGATATCAGATATGGGCCCCAAAAACACTGAATATTAAACTCAAATCAAAATAGGCTTTGGGGAGATATAGTATGAAGAGCTATGCAACAATTTTATCATCATCACATCACAAACATTTTAACAACTTCTTACTTTTGACTTTAGTTACAATGTCTGGAGTTTCTGAGTAACTTAAAAAAAACCTAAATGTTAGGAAATAGCTCAAGCATTTATAATGTTGTAAAACTTGAATTTGGTTAAAAAAACAGTTTTAAATATTGGATATTTAATCTTGAGTACTGTGGGTGGTCAAAATTAAGTAATAATGTGTTACAATGAGATGTGTTGTGAACGAAAGAAAGAAAACCTATAAAGAATGTTTTATGAAATATAGTCTGAATAACAGTCACAGACACTTCAGATAGCTTTGCCCCCGATAAATGTTCACAACCACCGCAAATATGCAAAGAAAACAATCAGCAACAACATATTGTCAATTTACATTTAATAAAGTGAGTTTCTAGCCAACTGAAAATAGAAAAGTTTTTACTTATTCATTTATTTTTGTGCTGTGATGGATCATTGTGTGGAACAAGCTCTTCTGCATTATCATATCTGCATTATATTTCACAACCTGTGATGATTGTGATGCGTATCAAGTTCTGCGAGCGACTGTGTTTTTTTAGTGTGCCCAGTGAGACACCTCTTTCAAAGTAGATCTTCGCTGGATAATGTGAGCAGGCTGACTGCAAACACCTGGTGCTCATTAGGGGCCGTATTCACAAAGACTTTTTTCTTACCGCTAGGTGTTACTCCGAACTCCCGCTAAAAGGTCTTATGTACGAGTTGTTGTCTAAGGCTATGTCCACACTAAGCCAGATAAGGTTATACGGGGAGTTAGACGCCTAATGTTATCCACTCGACACGAGCATTTACGCCCCGTTTACGGTCCGTTTAAGGTCCCGTGATTGCGCAATCCAATGCCTACCTATGCATGTACTGGGAATGCGCGGGGAAAAACAAAAAGAACACAGATTGACGCGTATAATCTATGTCGCTGTCTGCGCCTCCTGGATCGCCTCCTGTGTCGCCTTCTCATCCGCAAGTAGGTTAGGGTTAACTTTGCAAACGTCTGAATTTGCAAAAGAAGAAGTAGCATAGCGAGACTCGTCTCCATCTTTGCTGTTGTCATTATATGCTGTCGCGTTGTTGTCGTCATCAATTTAGGACGCAGCATTTGATTGACGTTGCTGCTCTGATTTAGCCGGGGACCGGATAAGTTGCGTCCAGACGTGCTCATTTAGCCGTTGAGATAACAGTTAGACGGCTCTCTTACCCGGCTAATACTTATCCGGCCACAGACCACAAACAAAGCCGCCTTAGTGTGGACGATAGGGGGGTGTAGACTAAATACTTATACTTTTAAGGCATTATTCGGCTTAGTGGACGTGGCCTAAAACCTATTCACAAACGCACTAAGAGCTACTTTTACGTAGGACAAATTCCTAAACGTAACATAAGAGTGACGTCCCGTTGCTATGGAAAACGTCATTTCCAATGTATGAGTAAATAGACGGACAGCAGTGTGATTGGTTGTTGAATGACACGTGTGAAACCAGGAAATGGAAAACTTCAATGATTATGAACAGCGCAAATAGCAGAAATAATGCACGATGATATATTTGTGTCGGCCACGAGACTGACACTTCATACAACTCACACACAATAGCTTACTTACAGAGAGGGTGAAGTTTAAAAACGAAAACACGTGAAATGCATCATATTATGTGACAGATTGCCGTCCTAACTGGGATAAGCTCCAGCATCCACCCCCTCCCTCCACGTGACCTTGAATTGGATGAAAGCGGTATAGATAATGGATGGATGGATGCATCATATTAAGGGAGTGATTGCAAGTAGGCTGTAAATAATTAGGCTGTCTAATGAGCACATCAGCCATATCTTAAATAGACCCCCCCCACACTATCGTGAAAAGCACCTCGTGAACTGAAAATGAGTGGCGAGAAAAGAACAAGGAAACCTAACTGGTCGCAGGACCAATTATTACTACTGGCACAGTTGGTACTGGAGAGGAGGACGGTCCTCAAAGGGCGATTCGGAGCCGGGATTACGAATAAGAAGAAAAGGGAGGCATGGGTGGAAATTAGCACAAACATAAATGCATCTTGTCCAGCGGTTTCTCGAACGGCAGAAGACTGTGAGAAGAGATGGTATTCTCTACAGTACCAGTGTCGGCTCGAGATCGCCACTTATAAGAAGGATGCTGCTGCAACAGGTTTGCAATGTCCGTCATATAGGCATCCCTACATATGTTGCATAAATTGGAAGACGTGTACGTTTTCTTCTTTGTGCAGGGGGAACAACACGTAGCCAGGTATCTCACAAAACTGAGATATTTTTCTACGGTTTAGCCTGTCATCCACACGTAACCGGAGATTTTCTGCACCAAAAACAAATCTTTTGAAAACTCCGGCCGAAGTGGAGATTTGCGTTTTCTCCATTTTCAGTATCTGCGTGTGTACGGTTGAAAACGAAGTTTTAAGTACCGTAACATCACTATCCGCAACAAAAAATGCTCCAACATCACTTGTGCGAACTGTGTGTACTCTTAAAAAAAAAAGAAGTATTTATGCCCTCAGAGCTGTGTTGGTATCATCCCTTTTTAAAGCACGTTTTGTTTGTTTGCTTTTATAAGCTCTATCACTGCTGCGTATAAGATAGAGGAAAGAAAGTTATTCTTGGCGGAAAGGATTTGGGAGAACAACTGCCCCGTACTGCTTTGTCACGTCTATGAATGTGCTGAAAAACGCATTTCTCCGGTTACGTGTGGATGGAGATTTTTTTTTTTTTTGAGCGGAGGAAAATCTTAGTTTGAAAAAAATCTGGCTACTTGTGGACATTGTCGGTATTGTTTGGTCAATTCAGAATAATCCAGAGTGTCCAACACATTGCGTCTGGCTGCAGCCATTTTGGGAGTCTTTGTGAATAGGTCTTAGGGAGTTAGGAGTCCTCTTGACTCCTAACTCCCTATCTGCTGAGACTTAGGAGCAACTTTGAGGCCTAAAATAGGTTGTGAATTACTTTATCTTAAGAAACTAGGAGTCCTAAATTTAGGAGTGACACGCCCACATTGTTTAGGAGTTACTCCTAAATTCGGCAGTTAGGACCTACTTTTAGCCCTAAGATTCTTTGTGAATACGGCCCCTGTTGTTTCCCAAAATTATGTTTGTGAACTCACTCCTTCTGTTTCTTCCCAGGATTCCTTCTGCTGTTGAGCCAGTCTCCTGAGTTCTCATGTGGTCATGTCTAAGGTCAGCATTTATCTACTGCAGTAAGGACCTTAGGATCATGCTTCGCTCTGGATCTCATCAGCCTGCCCGCTCTCCAAATAAATAACTCACTCTGTAACAGTACCTCTGCATCCATCTACCAGCACAGTTCCTCCCTGCCAGAATCTGGTACGCTCCTCGAGATCCAGCACCACACTGTTTAATTTACGATGATCATCATCAAACAATCCCCTTCAACCTACCAGAACCTAAGAGCTCCTTTCAACCTGCAGATCCCAGTTCCACACAATTTTCCTGCCTGACTTCTTATTTTTGTTTCAAGTAAATCCTTTTTGAAATATTACTCTGAGTCTGCATGGGGGTCAGAAAGATTCCTCAAAGCCTGACAGTTGCAGAGATACCAAAATATGTTAAAAAGCCTGCATAAGTGTGGCTTAATTGAACTGAAACCAATCCCATCCTAAAAAAGTGCCGCATTTTCAGTTTAAAACCTTTAAAAATCCAGGAAGAATAGAATATTAGCAATCAATTTTAAGGAGGGGATGTTTGCACATTATTGCACAAGTCATTGTAACTCTCCAAATACCAGTCAACTTAATTCAATTGATTTATACATTGCCAATTTAAAACAGATGTCATCCCCAGGCACTTTACAAGAAAAGTTCTTCCAATACAATTATAAAGACATTCAAATCAGTTTTATATTTAAGAAATAGCATCAGATTGTGTCAAGTCATTGACATGAAGTTGTGCCACTTTGATGCAAACTTCTAACCACAGCAATCCTCTTAGCAATCCCTTATACTGAGCAAGTATGTAGCAACAGTGGAGAGGAAAAACCCCCCTTTAACAGGAAGAAACCTCCAGCAGATCATGGTTCAGTACATCTGTCACAGCTTTCTCGGGGTTTGACAAGACAGAAAAGAGACACAGAACTATATGAATGGCTGTAGAAGTACTTTCTATATGAAAGTAAAAACAGTGCATGGAGGATGTTCGATCCCTGGGAGCATTATCTGAATCAATGCTCCCTGTCAATGCTCCCTATTGCAGCTAAGCGGGATACCAGACCAGGTGTAGCTTCTATGGAGATAAAAACACAGAAAAAAAACAAAGTTTTAGATTGAAATTACAGCAAAAAATACAATTGGTGAGTAGTAGAAGAGAAAAGTAGAGTGAAGAAATATGGAAAATCTGTGATCTCAACAGTGTAATGTCACATTCACAAAGCACGCTTTGTCACAGTCAACTCTCACAAAGTGACTAGTTTAAAGCCTATAGTACATTTTTAAGACTGAAGTGTTCAATGATCACCAAAAAAAAGAGTGCGTGGGCGGTGCTTTCTCTGTTTCCAGATGTTTTAAACAATGGCAGATCATAATCTCAGAGAGTGGCTTGGCTTCATTTGCTAACAATGTCCAGTGCCCGAGGTCCATTTCCCTACAGTGAGAAGCTCTGATTGGTTGAGGCATAGGGGACATCGCAGAAAGTTCAGCTAGCTCAACTTCTGCGTTACTGGCTTTTGCCGCTTTTAAGCTTGGAAAGCAGCAAAAGTTTCAAAAGTTGCTGCAGCTAAAGCACACAAAGCACTGTGGAGACTCTGTCCGCCCTCTGATGGCCTCAATCATAGACTTAACATGTAATCTTGATGTTATGGGCGTGGACATTTTGGGCAGTGAGAACGGGTCATTAGTCTATAGCAGTGTAACCAAGGGCACATAACCAGTTTTTAAAAGTGTTTGAGACAATAATCATAAAGTTGTGTGTGGTTTGAAGATTGCTGGGGACAATTATTATTAACTATTCAAGTATCTAGGAATCATGTGAGCGGAGAGCTCGTTTTGATTGGTCACTTGAATATTTGGACTCAGCAGACAGCTCACGTTATGCGCATATAGCAAGTTTTTCGCCTCACAAGGTGAAACACTTTAAGCCTGTTTGATTTTCCCCTCAGCACCTCATGAGGCAGAAAACTTGCCAAAGTTAGGGGCACAAAGCAAGCTATCTGCTGAGCAAACTGCCTTGAATGACTGTTAGCTGAGCAAATTGGGCACATGTGAGGCAGGCTTTAACATCATTACCAAAAAAAAATTTATTTAAAATTTTTGATTAAAATAATATTATTTGACTTTGCATAAATATAGAAAAACATAATCAAGACGTAGCTGTAGATTTTTGAACAAGACCCTCCCACACCACTCTAAAACAACGAAATCGTTTGGGCATAAACATGCATTTATATTTATGCATCGGGACAAAGGTAATAAACGCTTTCAGAATAAGAAATTAGATGTGTTGATACCTGTTAGATTTTAATAGCAACATTTAAATGTGTTCAAGAAACCATTTTGGGGGGAGCCCGGTGGCGCAGCTGGTAGCGCAGCTCACCTCACAGCTAGAAGGTCCCGGGTTTAATTCCTGCCGGGGAAACTGTGGGTGTTGAGGGTGTGTTTCTTCCACCATATCATCGGCACCCACACCCTGTGCGGGGTTGGCGAAAGGGCCTTTCTGTGTGGAGTTTGCATGTTCTCCCTGTGTTCCCTTGAGTAGCTAATGTGAGCTACTTCCACAAAAACATGCACCAGTTCTGGGCTGTATACTGCCTCCTCCTGGCTGACTGGGGCGCCTGAAGGGTTGGGGAGGATCTGGCTGGAATAACGTGATCCTTCCACACGCTATGTCCAGCTGGGGAAACCCTGCCCCCTCAGTTGACAAGAAGGACCTTTTCATTCCTCAAACAGGAAGGAGGCTTGAGCTTCAGTGTAGGCCCTCCCACAGCTGGCAGAGGGAGAGCAATGCCCAGAACTGGATTTAGGTAGGACACTGGGTAATAAATAATGGGAAAAACCATGGGATAAATATATATATATATATAAACATTTTGGGGCTCAACATAAAGGCTTCAGATTACAAATTTCATTTCTGTTTTTTTTTTTTTTTTATGAAATATAATTGCAAAAATTATCTTCAGCCAATAATTTGGCCATAAATGTCACAGCTGATTATTTGGGCCTTTGGGATAGATAATTCCTCCCAAGCCTGGACTTATATTTTATTTTTTTAGAGAAAATCTAGATGAAATCTAGATAAAGTTCTGGATTTAGGGCTTGTTTTAAGATTCACGAAATTTTTTGAGTAGCTATAAAATTATTTTGCACTGGGACAAAGAAATCAAATGCATAATTAAATTCCTAAAATTAACATGATACATACAATGGGTGAGTGTCTGCTATTCTCTAACCACCACTGTATATGTCTTCTTATTTTACGTATAAGTATAGTCCCTCAGGTTCCATTCAAAGGTAAGGCAGTAGAGAATTGTGAAGGATCTAAAAGAATGTAAATGGTACACAGTTGAAGGAGAGTTATTGGATCCCATTAAAACTTCTCTTGAAATTATCTATTTATGTCTTGATATACAGTGTATATAGGGCGGTCAGAAGGTCACTGCCTCAACTGTAGATGGAAATGAAACCCATAGCCTTGCAATCCCCGGTCTCTCTACCCTGAAATCAAAGTCCTTTCTGATGATAGGATCACATTTGTAAAAGCGAGGAATACTTGCAGCGAGTAGATAATACATCCATCTCACAGCCTTCCTATCCAAGCCATAAAAAATCTACGTTAATTTAGCCAACAGCCCATTACAGCAAGACTTCACATGTAAAGGTTTTAAGTGGCTGTGAAGAGGGTAAAGCCTGCAAATGAACGTCAAGTGTGCGAGCATTAGAGGAGGTGAGCCAGCTACCGGGAAAGGTTACCAGTTTTCCAATATCGATGAGAGGGCCCCATCCATTTGTGCGATATTGAGTTTTCACTGTCAGGCCCATGTGCGTCCCGTTCCTCCGCATATTTTATCTGATTTACAAGGCTGCGTGTGTGCCGTGGCATCTATTCATCTGTGTTGAACATCTCCTGGGCCATGGGTTCACCTGCCTCCCTGTGTTACCGCTTATTACCCGTCGTCCCTTACAGGAGCAGTCCTGGTTAATTACATAAATGGATGCAAGCATGCCAAAATGTGGAACATCCAGGTTTTATCTCCTAAAGGGGTTCACATAAATCTGATTTGAAATCTCTTAATTAGGAGCTCCTGAATATATGATGGTACTGTTTTGCCAGGGAAGTTCCTCAGAAATAACCAGAAAATTATCAAGCATTTAACTTCTCCCTCACAGTCATTCAGCATTAAAATATATGGCATGTCTTTGAGGCACTAAATATATTTCTGCTGTGAAAACTATTTATTTAAGTTATACATCCACAATTCCTGAAAGTATGAAGCATTATTTTGTACCCAAACAAGTTAAGAAGAAACCAGAACTCCATAGCTGGGGAAGACCGGAACTCTACATGAGAAAACTGAATTTCTTTGTTTTTCGACATTTAAAGCATAGAATAACATAAAAAATGTTGCAAAATGACAGTTAATGGATAAAATATTCATATTTTCCTTTGACATTTGAGGTAAAACTAAAATAACGACACACTCAAATAAAAGAGGTAATTAAAAAATGCTATAAAAATACTGCTTAAACCCTTTGATTCTTGATAAAATTATAAATAGAAGTCACAGGAGAACGAACTGTGCAGCGGTTTCTCTAATCTCACTAAAAGTTGCATTTGCTTTCGAGGTAAAAGACATGGAAGAAGCTAAAAATATCTGTTTCTTATGTTAATTGGTACTTTTTAAAAAGGAGCACTTGTTTGGACCGCATGAAACAGATTCAGATGAAGTTTTTAATAAGGCACAAAGGGTTCAAATGTAGTTTTTGTTTTTGCTCTTGTTTGTTACAGTCTTTCAGGGGGTGGTAATGAAAAGTAACTTATTTTCATAAACTGACCAACTAATAATCAAATTGCAAGCATGTAACCTCAATTGGCCCTCACATACTCTGCGCCACTCTGTCCTGTGTCCCCCGGGGACCGGACTCACACACCACTGCCTGAACGCCACCTAAACCCCACCTCTGCGCTTTCACTGACCATGCTGATCAAATTTGTATGACAAGGTATCCAAAATGCACAAAATGGAATCTTTCAACCAAAATTGCTGACTTACACCCTTACTTCAACAAACTTATGATGTGTCTTCAGAAACTACATCTGTACTTAATTTCACAATCCTGGTAAAAAGCATTGCCTTAGGAGGATTATTTTAATGCTTCTTGGGGGTGCAGTGCAGGTATCAGCCCATGCCCACTGAATGCTTGCATACATGGGTTTGGACTAATATCCATGTTGCTGAATTTGGTGAAGATCTGATTATGTATGTGGAAATTAGAGGCAAACCTATTTCCATGGCGTGACACCATGCTTTGCCATGCACCACAGCCACACCATCTTTCAAACACTGTCAGTACAGCACAACAAGTTGCCCGTACTTGTTTTCAAATACTGACAACTGCCAGATTTTGACCAGGTAAAAGTAGTCAAATACGGACCTTTCAAAATAAAGGATTGTACTTCCTGTTCTCAGGGGCGAGGCTTAGGTAAGACTGGCAATTAAGCCTATGAATGTCTTGAGTGGTAGTATGTGATGACAGAAATGTCTTTTATGGTAAGAAGCCTTACTTTGAGGCAAAAAAGTATTTGATAACATTGAAGTCTGTCAGTAAAAATATGTAGGAAGAGTTTGTTAAAATATGATGTGTGTAAATAGCACAAAATGGCAGCTTGGATCCAAACTGGCTGAATTCCTGCACGGTTTGGACCATTGCTTTTTGTAGGTCCTGAGACAATACATTAGTATCCATAGTTTCAAAATTCTCAGATAAAACATGGCCTTGGGCTGGTTGTTTTGTGGTTTCTAGGGTGTGCTAATGAAAAATTAGACCATTTGCATATATATCTTTTAGGGGTAGGACCAGTAACCATCTTATGTAATATGGTGGATATCAATTAACTTTGGGGAAATTAGAGCCATGGCCATGGTATTAAGCCTGATTTCGCATTGCCACCACAGCCCCACCCTCGTTCGAAAGCTGTCCTTGACAAGAAGTTCCCATACCTTGTTGAAAGTCAGTCTCACCGTCTCAGGTTTATTAAGTCAAAGGCGGATGTCAGCATTTGACCATTGAGATTTGTCAGGGACTTGATGACCATCAACCACAGCAGGTTTCATCCCTCTGTGACTTTCTGAATTGGAGATATAACAGGCAAGGCCTCTTGACTGCTTCCTCTGGATTTCAGGCAATTTTATCCGACTTGTGGGCATCAGGGAGCTGCTATGTAAATGCAGCAGACTTCTGCAACTTGAAACTTGGGATAATAGTGCATTTACACTTCAGCCTTTTCTGTGAGAGTGCAGCAGTTGAATCATTTTTTCTGTTTTGATCTGAGAGGAGTGGGTATTTCACATCATGACGCATGCAGTCTGCCTGCAACATCTTGACAGGTAGATTCGGAATAATGTTAGTGGCCCACTGCAGCGCTTTATTATAAATTATCGCATTAATGAGATGATCAGCTGACCGTTAAACCTGAGCGTGACCCAAGCCCGTGGAAAATAATAGAATTAAGCCCGGTCGGGTTTGAGGTCTTGAGCTCTACTGTAGCATATGAGCAGAAAGAAACATGACTGCATAAGAAATTGGAATGGAGTGAATTAAATAATATTCTGTTTAGATACTGATGCGGAAACTTTCCTGGGAACAGAAGTGGCTGTTAGGTCAGTAAAAATTTCTGCATCATGTTTGGTGGGGACGAACCTGTAAGTCATAAATATTGCTGGGGACATGTCCCCGGTTAAAATGAATCCTATGATCGCTAGGAATTACTTTCACCTCCTGACAGTGCCAGTACTGCTACAGCCAGATATTTTAAATTTGGACTCATTACTTCAGAGCACCTTCTGTCATTCTACTGCACCCTAGTTCCTATGTTTTCCTGAGTTGCTTGGCCTTGCTTTCACATCGGAGTTGGGTATTTTTGACTGCAACTCTTCCATGAAGACCACTTCTGTTCAGACTTCTCCAGACAGTAGGTGGGTATATCTGTGTCTCACCGGTTTTTGGCCATTCTGAGCTGATTGTACTGCTGGACAGCTTCCAAAGGGTAATAAGCTATATGTGTTTTTCATGTGTTGCACTAAGTTACCTTGCCCAATGGTTCGAATCCCAGCTCTGTTCATCTCTGTAGTTTTGTCCGTGAGCAAGACACCTCACCTGCCTTGCCAGCGAGTGGTGGTCAGAGGGCCTGGTGCAGTGTTTGTCAGCAGGCTCGTTACTTTCATTGTGCCCCAGGGTAGCTGTGGCCATTGTGGCTACATTGCAATACCTTGCCACAATGTGCATGAATGGGTGTTGTTGCTTTTCTTAATCTTGCCACATCATCAGCTTGGTAGCAGAGCTTGGCTGTTCCTCATCCATGATTATTTGCACCTGTTTGGTATAATTGGTTGATCATACACATGACTATAATTCCAAATGATCCCTGACTTTGTGCAAGTGTACCTATATAAAGTGACACTGGTTTGAAGGCAAATGGTAGTAACACCAAATATATATTGATTTTTATTTTTGCTTTTGTTTGCCCACTTTGCATTTCGTGAAGTGAAAAACAAAATTATATTTTTGAAAGCATTCTTTGTTTACAGCAATTTTTCTCTACTGCCTAAAACTTTTACACAGAAGTGTAATTTCAGTAAATTATATGCACTCAACAAGAAGCCATGGATATTGATACAAAAAATGAAAGAGGTGCAGACTGAGGATGGGAAAGAAAATACAGGTGATTGTGGCCATCACACTTGTAGAAAATTCCACGTGGAAAGGATTAGCTGTGGCAAATGTTGAAGGTCCTTTTGCTGTTCTAAGAACCAAGAAACAAATCTTTAATCAGTGCCTCAATGTAGAGAGAATTTTGTTAACCAGACAACCAATCTTCTTGAGGAGGCCATGCTCTTCTGCTCTTCTCATGTTGGGATACACTTTCATACAACTTTACAATTTGATCACTGCAGATAAAAACAGATGAGCTAATAATTGTAAATATAACACAAAACTTAACAAAAATATCCACATTTACTGATTATTGAAAAATTACCTAAATAATATTCAGAAAATCTAAAATTCAGAAAAGAATCTATATTTCTTTTTTAATCGAGCTTTTAAAAGCAAATGTTTCGTTTTTTTCACTGTACAAATACAAATACAGTAACTTTATTATTTTGATTTTAAAGCAGGTTTGCCAATAATTGCAGTACAAGTAATATTTAAGTGTAAAATTATGCTTTTAAAATAAAAAAAGATATACTATTTGACACTACCTCCCAAATGGTACAAATAGTTTTCAAATATGCTGTCAATAAGAAACACTCAACATAACTTCTTCGGAGATCAAATCCTCATCTGAACGATGGCTTTTAGTGTCTCTGGTTCTGTCTTGCTAATTTGCTTCCCTGTTTCGGATTCACAGTCAGAAGACTAATCGTCTCATGTCAGCTTTGATGTAAACACTCATGCATTTTCTGAGTTTTCTGGACCTTGAATGTGATAAGTTAAATACTGGTAAAAACCTGCAGAGAACAATGTGATTAGATTTTTTTTAAATGCAACAAGTGCAAAGTGAAAAATAAATAAATCCGGCCTCCCACATAAAAGTCATCCAAAATTTAGACTCGCTCAGTGCTTTACTTCTCAAAGAGCGCCTCTATTTATTATTTCATATGCACCTAGAAGGGTAAATTGAAGCCCTCACTTTGCCTGTGTTCAAGCTCGAGCCAATATAACAGCTCAATTTGCCTCTCGAGTTGCTTTCTCCAAGGTGGATGCAGTATTCAAAAAGAACAGGACAGAATTGTCTGCTTTTGAAATCAATTTTCCCCTGGTGAAAGAACAGAGACATCTAGCAGATTTTCTTTGGCTTTTAGCCTGAGGCAAGCCTAGTTTTGAGGAAAATTTCAAAATGATGGTCTTTGTTATCAAAGCACTAAAAATGGGCCTGAAAGACATGGACACATTGGTTACATCTGGCCCTGGTGCATGTTTATTAATGTTTAAGGGTTTTCGTGATGATTATTTACACAATGCACACTGGCAATTAGATTTTTTTAATTCCATAACATAGGCCTAAAATTTATTTAGATTTTTAAGCACTACTGTTTTTTTGTATGTTTGTTTGTTTTTACATTTACATTACTGGTTGTTTTTATACAAATTGTGTTGTATTTGGCCAGGTTATATATTATTCTTTTTTTTGTTTGTCTTTAATATGACTTTTTAAGACAGCAAGGTGTCTTTTCAGTATGTTTTTTTTATCCTACTGACTCCATTCAAAACATGATGTTAAAATCCATTCTGAAAGTTTGGTTTTACTGTTTTTCACTATATGTTAAAAATATATGTTCATATACAGTAATTCTACCAGTTTGGTTGGGGGGGGGGGTTACATAATGGTGGTATGTTTTACAGGATACAATTTAATCAGAATCAGTGTTGCCACTGTAGAATTAAATTTTAGTAAAAAGATAATTCAGTGCATGTTCAAAGCAGAGACAAGGAGCCAATTCCCAGTTCTCAGTTTTATTTATAACAGATTAACAAATTGCAGTTTACAGAGAAACACGCCCATTTTCTCTGGGCCAGATAAAGACATCTGACAATGAATGGTTTTCATGTCATAACTTTTATAGACATCCAAAACTTCCCAGGATTCTGGGCGTCTCTTCTCCCTCGGAATCTGCTCCAATCAGAACGTTTTTAAAAAGTGTCTTGACAACCACTGGTCCGTCCAGAATTATGCATTCCTCCTCCTGGATCCAAGTCAAAAGTTCATTCTGAGTTTTATGGTTTTATGGTCCCGATTCCTCCCTACTTTCTAATCTACAGACATCCTGGTTTTGCAGCCTGCAATAAAACTCTTTGTCTCAGAGGTCCTCAAAGGTCACACATACTCCCAACAATATCCAAGGCTCTGATGTTCCTCAAAAGGTGCCCAAATAAAATACTGGTCAAGGAATGTGTTTCACAACCATGCATAATATAAAACAGACTTTTACCTTCTGAATGCTTACTAAAGATATAAAATAGCCCCGAAAACGTAAAATACAACACCACCAATTTCGATACTCAACCCCCCCAAAAAAATCAAAATAGGCTTTCACTTTTGGAAAGGAAGGGAAATTGACTTTTTGTATGTAACTATTAATATCACAATTTGACCACAGAGCTATATGTCCTTCATTTTTTTCAGTATGCTTGGTTTTGCTATTATTATTACTTCCAACAACACCATCCCTGACTGCAGGGAAAATATAGCATTTCCAAATGGCGAAGATGAGTTAAGGCACGGCAGGCTTCTATTTAAACGCCTCCTGGAAGAAAAGCTCTCTACAGATATCAAAAAGGCTTGGGAAAAATAGTACTGCTGTGATAGTTTGCTGTAAGGTGAGAGCAAAATGTATTCCCGATTTTTTTATTTGGCTCCAAGTTAGGCTTTAATGTCTTCTCACTCACTGATGTGGGCTGTCTGATGCAGTACCATAACATAACACATTTGAATGTTGTTAAAAGACATGGAGTGAAGTCTCATTGACATTCATGAGAATGTGGGAGTATGTTTATCAAAAGTAAACAAAAACCTTTCTTTTGTGATCTCAGCCAAAAACCACATTCACATCATAAGTGAATGGGATCACCATACAGGGTGATGTGCAGGATTCTACATGGGAGTGCTTTGGACATTACTGAGATGAGTGGGTTATTGCTGTTTATGTGCACCACAACAGTGTTTTGTTTGTTTGTTTTTTTAAGCCAAAGAATGCCTTAGTCCAACAGGAAGGAGTTTATGCAGTCTGACTGAGAATTTATATTAAAATGTATTTTTCTTTCATTGATCACCAGCAGTTCTTAACAAGCTCAATAGGATTGTTCAGGCATTTTGGTTCAACTCCAGTGCTGGGAGCCATTCCTGGTTGTCATTTGCATGAGGTGGGGTATAGTTACTAGATTCCCCAATAAACCCAACATGTTTTGTTTAGGCTGTAAAAATACCTATGAATAATAGCCAATGAAAATACAAAGTTTAGATTCTCTGAAAATTATAATATAACATAAGACAAGTACAACGTTTTTTTGCCAAGCAGAAATGTTTTTGTTGCTACCTTTGATGGTTGTCCAACGGACAGTCATTGACGACCTTCACAAGATGGAAAAGCCATAAAAGGTCACTTCTAAAGAAGCTTGCTTTTGCTGGCAGATTGCTGCTTCAGACAATACTGTTGGAAACTTTACTGGCAGGAAAAAATGGGGTCAGAAAAACAGGAGAGGTCTTTATTTTTAATGGAAGCATGATGGATCCCTAAAATGTTCAATAAAAAAATTATTCAGTTTAAAAGGCAATTCTACTGCATATTAAGGAATTGCCTGTAAACACTTTATTCAGAAATAAGTTTTGAAAAGTCTAATTTAAGTAATCCTACGTGACCTAAAAAGTGTCATATTGCGGTTAGGGTGGGACCAATGAGCAGGCAAACCAAGGCAGATCGGAATACTTATTATTAAATAGACAAACACTTTAACGGGGAGTCATATGGTAGCAAAACGTGGAATGCAACACAAGAAATGGGCAAGGCAACCGACATGAAAAAAATGGAATAATGATGCAAGTAACTAGTTAAAAAAACAACAATGAGAACTGAGGAACCTATAAACTGAGAGAGCAGTGGATCTGACAAAACAATCAGAAAGACTAATCAGAGGCCAGTAGGAACAGCAGCGAGGGAGAGTGCCAGCAAAAAAGAATCAATCAGACGATGGGTGACAGCTGTGACGTGGAGCAAACTGGGAGGCAGCGATATGATAGAAAGGTGTGTTGGGCTAAGAAGAGGCTTGGAAGTAAAATAAAAATTTATAAATTAATAAAGTCCAATAAGCAAAAGAGAAGAAATAGAGAATATCAAACTAGTGCACAAAAATAACCTACCCTAACGTCAATCATTAACAAGTAAAGATCTAAACAGAAACTCCAAAACATGATCACAACAACAAGGAACGTTTAATTCTGATTCCATGTCAGAAATTGAGGAAAAAGTAGTTTTTATAGAGTTTATCTTGCATGCTTGTTGTATTAGACATAAACCGTTTAACCCCCCAAAAAATTAAAATTGCAAAATGCAAATTACAACATTGTCTGGAAATTTGTTTTTAGCATCTGTAAAAGATAACAGCATAAAAAGAGATAAAAATGATGTTTCTAACAAATGTTATTGTCTGGAAGAAATCAATGGCTTTATATTAAATTGACTTGCACTTGTTCTTTAGCTAAATGTCACCTAGATTGTCTTGTTTGTGGATAACATGGATTTCCAACAGACTAAAAAGCTACCTCAATCCCCTCATGATCTTGGCTTCATGAGTTTCACGATATTATTTGAAGGAAATTTTGTCTGATTACAGAACAAGCAGCTTCTAAATAGCAAAACTTTTGTCTTTAGATTTTACAGCCAGAATGTTTTTGGAGAATTATCAGAAATGGTCTAATTATTATTATTATTATTATTATTATTATTATTATTATTATTATTACTAGCGTTTTGGTTTCACAGTGCACCAAAATTGTATTTTAAAAACTAATACAGCTCCGTAAAAGGTACACACAAATCCTAAAAAAGGGGTTTCTTGGGAAAAACATTATTTTAGCTTTGAGTTGCGATTTAGGAGGACAGAGAAGAACCCTGACATAAAGACAAGCTCCTTCATGCAGTGTACCACTCGAGCAACATCAAGTGCTTGACTTATACTCTGACTTTAAGTAACATTAATGTTTTGAAATGGCCAAGCCAGAGTGCTTATTTTAATAATGGAGAATCTGTGACTCAAAAATAAAATTAAAATTAAATCATCAAAACGGCTTCTTCAACATTGCTCATTCTGTGACTAATTGAAAATTATAAAGAAAAATGTATTTATGATTTAACTTTCAAATAACACTCTTTCAAATGTCAAAATTGAAATTTAAAATGCATCAGCAGAAATTGTTTTATTTTTTAGAATGCAAAAGCCTTTTTGCTTCAAGCATTAAATGAATAAGAAATCATCCAGACTGCTTTTTAAAATTTTCTTCTTCAATATTGCTCATTCTGTGACTTAATGAAAACAATAAAAAATTACAAAGCTTGTTCGTGTTCATGGCCACCCTGAAAAAAGTCCTCCTTGACTAAAAATGGAGTTGGCAATCCCAAGTGGTGCAGAAGAGTGACATCAGTTGCTGCTCACTCTTTGTCTTCTGGGTTGACTTCCATAGAGACCAGGAATCAAACCCAGCATAATTGCCGTAAGGAATATGCTGCAGCCTCTGCAGTGTTACACCTGCTCTGCCAGCCGAGCCCCCCAGTGCCCTAACATGCTGTTTTTGATGTAAACATTGATACAATTTGCCATGTAAATCATGGAAGAACTTTGTCTTCTGGTGTGCCACAGGGTTCCATTTTGAAGTCTTATTTTTGAGGTCTGCCTAATGCAATGCAGGCAGGAATATATTATTCTACACCTCTAAACTGACTCTATTTATGCAGGAAGAAGCAGCACAATGCAATGAACATCATACAATATCAACATACAATGGAAATACACCTTGAATTGCCTTGTGTTGAAAGTTTGCTATATAAATAAATTTACCTTGCCTTCCCTTGCCTCGCCAATGCAGGAAGGAACCTACTATTATTCTACACCGCTAAACCAACCTCTTAATTTTTCTTCTGTCCACGTTAATTCGGGTCATAACGTAGCATGCGGTGCTCTCTGTGCTGTTTACAACTAACACCCATAAACAAGACCTCCTCAACTGTACTCTTTGCGCTGGCTCCCCCGTTCAGTTCAGAATCAAGTTTTAAATTTTACAATTTGTCTTTTTTTCCATTCATGGTCTTGCACCTCTTTATTTTTGTTACATGTTGAGCCCTTGCCAGCCCAGCAGAACCTTATACTCCTCTTAGGGGTGACCTCGAATAGTTGAATATTCGATGCATCGATTTGCGAAGCCTGATTCCACCAATAATTTTGAGGTCCAGTCCTAGTAGGTTCCGAGTCCTGTAATAGAAGATGTACCTGTGGCTAATCCACAAAATGTTTCCATTTTTTTCCTTTATATGCACTGTTTTCTACTGGAACTACCAGCTTCATTCCTCAATCAGGCTACATGCTTGTGTGGATAAGTGTACAATTTCAACCTCTATGACACTTAAAGAACAAATCAGGTAAAAACAAAATCCAGACTTAAACCTTACATCTGTCTAAAGTTTCCTTAAAAAAATCTATAGTAATACACGTTCTTGCAGTTTCACTGTGGTATTGGTTGGAAACCAAGTTCTAATAATTATTCTGAGGACTGTTAGGATTTTCAGGTTTCACAGCTTTTGATAAAACTTTAAAATAGCTAAGGTCCAGTGTTGTATTAACGCAGGCTGCATTTCCAGCATAGTCTTGAGTGAAATTTCCTGTTTTGTAGAGGGCATGGAAAGTACCCAAGAAGGGTAGCTAAATAAACAGACCTTCCTGTCATACATTTTTCATTCCCTTTTTTCCACTTTAATTCCCCTTCATTTAGCATAAAAACGTTAGAGTTTTATTGCTCTTACTTTGGTGCTGTATATAGCATCAACAACCCTAGAGATTTTTATTAAATCTTGATTTTAAAGGTCAAATCATCTTATTAAGGAATCGTGGGAATGCAATAAGTAGAAAAATTAATCATTCTCGACCCTGCAAAGAGATGACAAAACGTACATGCTAAAAGAGCATAGAATTTTAAATTTGATTAAACATAAAATCAAATAGATACAGTTATTCCATAAAGATTACAGGTATGCTTATAAATGAGGTACATTGTTGTTGCAGAATATTTCCCATCCAGTCCTTCAAAATGAACCAACTCCCTACCCTACAGATTTAATTTGTGCATCTCAGAATTAGATTTTCTTTTAAAGCTCTATCAAATCTTTAAAAAAAAAATACTGCTACAGAAAAAGAGTTCTAAAATTTAAATGATCAGTTATCTTTTGCATTTGGCATTATATATTAGCTTTATGTAGTTCAATTTTGTTTTAAGGACTACAGATTAAATATTTTAATATCCCAGTTGGTTGTTTACTAAATCCTATATAATTAATGTAAAACCAAGCATTTATGAAGTCAATTTAGTTTTTTTTTACTTTACTTTTTTATCAGATCTTCATATTTGCCTCAGCCATGCACAAGTATTACATTATATTGATTTACCAAAACAAAAAGAACAACTTTGTTCTTCTAGCTGTAAACAAACTGTTTAATTAAAAAATATATATATAAAAAAGTAAATATTTAACGAATGTTGATCAGAACCACGTGCTTTTGAAAGTCACCTCAACAAATTTCATTGAAATGTTAAATGAAATTGTTGATATCAAAGATGCAGCTCTTTTTACTCAAGAAGAGAATAACATTTTCATCTTGTCTGAAGCAAAAAGGCCAATCATTTACTTCGACAATAACTTTTTATTTAACCTTTACACATTTGTGTGTGATGCATTGCTTATGGTTACAACTTTTATGACAAAGAATCGACAGCTGACGGAAGTTGTATTCTGTGGCCGTTAATTATCTTCAGCAGCTTGGTTGTGTGATTAAATTTGATTAGTCAAAGAGGCACCTGATGTATTCCCTTCTTGTGCCAGATGTCTTAATAATTACAGTTACACTGGTTCCAAACTTGTGCTGAGGCAATTAACTGTCATAGGTGTCTTCTGCTGCTTGAGCTCCTGCCCAGATGTATGCTTCACTTCAGGATTTGGTCAGATTAGTGCCATATGTGAGTGAAAGAGTTGCTGGGGTAGTATACTTAGCGATTTATATTGCTTGTGTTTTTATATGCTTGCGAATATGTAGATTTTACACATTTATATGAATTCCCAGGGTTATTACTGAAATGTGTTTTTGTCTGTCAGGGAAGTGCAGTTAAAGGAGGATTAGTAGAAATTTAATGAGTTCTTCCTCACTTTCTTCACCGATCTGCACAGAGTAAATATGCAGTATATAAATATTAAATCTATGGATATGTTCATTTGTTGGCTTTTACTGAAGAATTGAAATTCAATTGAACAACAAAATACTTTATTGAATTCAAGACGAAATCAAACATTGTAACATATATAATTCAAGTGTCTTAAAAGAGTTGTTGTTGATGGTGGTGGTGTGGGTAGAAAGGGTCTTTGGTACAGTCAGTCTTTTAATGAATTGCATTGTTGAATATAGTGTTGATTATTGGCAGAACAGAGATGCCCAAATATTTACATGCCAGCTCAAATATATGCATACCCCCTCACCAAGGGCCTAAGTTTGTTTTTAAAGTTACTGGGGACAATAACCATAAACTTGAGTGTGGTTTGAAAATTGCTGGGGGACATTATTATCAGTTATTCATACAGCATATAAGTATTCACGCATTTGACATTTCATTACAATATGCACTGCAGTGTACAAACATCTGAAAATGTTATCTTTTTTCAATGAATAAAATTTTAAAGCCATAGGCTTACGTATTTTTTCTTAGTTTTGAAACGGCAACGAAAACCGTCCTTAGGCTGTTGGTAGGGATCTTCAAAATCCTCCCTAGGAGTATAATGAACAATGTTGGCCTTATAAACTCGCCACAGAAAAATATGTGCAACAATGAAATTCATTCCTTTTTGCAACCCTTGCCGTTCTGTGTGGAGAAACTTCAAGTTTAACTTACGGTTCAGATTCCTGAAAGAGACCCACATAAAGTTGTTTCACGGGTTGAAAAGTGCGTAGCTTAAATTTCACGGGTACAGGAGGAATTTTTTTTTTTTATCCTGGTGGGTTGTGAGGAAAACAATATCTTTGTGAACACTTTTATATGCATTTTGTATAACCTGCTTTACATATATTTGGGTAAAAAAATGTATATGTAGTTTCATATAACCTGCCTTTTTATCTCAAAAAGGAACAAGCTGGTTTCACAGTGAAGGACAACTTGTTTTTACAGAGAAGTATTGTACCCGAACAGGGTTCTCCCTTATCCAGGGCCGAGACTAGAAGAGATAAGAAACACTATTGACGCTCGGGTCAGTGAGTCTAAACTATGAAAAAATACTGGGTGTGTTCAAATATGAATCTTTGTGGTTGAGGTTGCAAATAAAAGTGTGATGCCCTGTTTAGAATTTAGTCAGACTTTGGTCTGGCTCCATCAGATCAGGTGTGTTGCCTCAAACAGAATTCTGTTGTGTGGTTGTGTTGTTTCTCTCTTATTCTGAAAAGGTTCCGCTGAGGAGCGTCGGGTCCTCTAAAACATACAGTTAGCAGTTCCTGATTGAAGAAGGAGTTTATCCTGCAAAAGTGATAAAGAAAAAAAGTTTTTAACCCCGACAGTTGCTAGTGAGAAAATATAATTGTATTAATGATTTGTTTAAAATTCCAAAAAGGATCGAGTTAATAAATTGTGTTGGTGGAAAGAGCATGCGAGAATATTTCCCAGTTTCTCACTGATGGTAGAATATTTTAAGTATCTAGGCATCCAGTACTGCCAGAGAGAAAGACCTTTTGGCGGCTAAATTTGCAAATCGGGAATGGAGAAATAGCCTTTATTCCTCTTAGGAACTCCAAAAATGGAGGGGCGTTGCTGAGGAGATGTTTAGTTGCTTTTTAAATACTGACTCAGCGCACATTCCACACATCGTCATGACATCACCCTCTATTGCTCCAAGACATGATCTTCAGTCTTAAGTCCAGCGTATTATATTATATAATATCGCTGGCACAAATGCCAGTATATACTTGCTGCAGGGCAACATAGTTACCAACTTCGCCACTGTGCAGCCCGAATTGTGCAACTTACAAATATGGTTGCAACGATACTGATACTGGTATTGGGTATCGGCCCCGATACTGCCTAATGCACTGGTATTGGTATCGGTATGAACCCATACTTCAGATGTGGAAATCCCACAATAATTTCACAGAGAATATTCGTTTTTAACTTTTAAATTTAAGTTCTGTGGTCGTTTTTATTAATATTTTATGTTTTATCTAATTCGCCATAATTTATTGTAACAAGCGGAGAAGAAAATGAAACCTGACTCCCAACTGATAGCACTTTTTTATGTGATAGAAATAGCGGCATTGGTACTCGGTATCTGTAAATACTTTTATCCAAGTATCTGTATGGTATCGGTTTTGAAAAAAGTGGTATCATTGCATCCCTACTTACAACTATGAATTTTTGCATAATTAATAACCCTAAACAGATTTGGCATTGATGCCTATGATAATTGAGTTCAAACTTCCTAACAGCTAGTCACACAGGTTGTAGCTAGACAGTATAGGGAAAGCTAGACACATTGCTGTGTGGGGATTTGGTTCCTTGAACATTTCCGAGTCACCACTGTCCTCTTCAGCACAGGATTTATATTTACTGATGATACACATCACTGAGGAACAAACGGCCGACGGAAATGCTCTGAAATGTTTATCTTCATTTGCTGATCTTAATCTCTGCAAATTTGTGGCAGAGCAAACAAAGGGGAACTTGCTGCAAACACAGCTTCATATTCCACTGTAGGTGGGCGTATGTGTGGTTGAAAAGAAAAGCAAAGAAAAAGACACCAACTAATGAAAACAAATACAATGCATTAGTTACAAGTGCACAGGCCTTGGCCTGGATGCATAATGTCACAGCCCGACGGTTTTCCTCGTTTAAATTTTAACCGGACAGAACAAGAGCAGCTGAGACAGGACCATGGCTGAGAGGCAAAACAAGTCAAAGACATTCGCTTTCTAATTGTTTGTTTCTAACAATTTTTTCTTGTTATTTTGTTCGCTAAAATGTTTCCTATGTAGCCAACTACAGCAACTTCTTTAAACTCTCAAAGATTCTTAAGAAAAAGGAGTGTCATGTTAAAAGAAGCACATAACTTCATGCCTTTCTGAACGTAAGTGATTTAGTAAATTTGAGCCTTTTCACATTTTTACTCTTTAAAAAAAAAGAACTGATTAATGGTGGTGGTGGGAGGCACATGCCGCAGCATATCTCTCTCCCCGCGTTACCTATTCTTTGATGTTGTTATTTTTGTATGTTGCACCTCCCCATCATTTGAATATCACACACAGAGGGGGCTCCTGCTCGGCCACTCGCTGCGCCTTTGTTGCCGTGATTAAAGCAGGTGTCGCGCAGGGTTGTGTTTGTTAATGACAGTTCGCATTTAAATAGCTGTCACTCGTCTGTCAAGGGGAGGGAAGGAGAGGGAAATGTTTGTTCCTGGGCCTCCAATGTACTCAGAAATGCATCTCTTTTACATAAGCTTAACCTAGCTTTGCAAATGAGGAGGCAAAAGTTTTGCAGAAGTGTACCTGTAAACGACTCTCCACCGATGCTGGCAAGTGATGAAAGTCTAAACTTCAAAAAGGAAGGCAAAGTGCAAGCTAACCCAGTTGAAAGTGTTGACTTATAAGTATTTGTTTGCACCATTAAAATATGTATATGTTTTATTAATGTACATTTCTGTTGCACAACATATTGGAAAAAATGCAGGAAAGTGAGGATTTTAGCCTTTTCTTGCTGGACAATATCAGTTTTTCTCGGACTCGAAACAGTTGGCAGGTGCAAGGAAACAAATTATTGGTTGCTGCACAGAAATTAAAAATGCATTTCAGCTTCAAAGTGCAAATTAGTGAAAGCAAATCTGATTGGATTTAGATACGCTACAGACTCTGGTTTTGTTATCGCCAAATATAAGATGCTGGCTCTCCTACTGATGGTAATTATCTTAAAAACATGCCCTTAGTGTCAACTCATATATAATTGTGTTTAGAATAATAGCAGGCGAAAATCCTTACCACAATTTATGGTTGAAAATATATTTATCTACAGAGGATAAGTACAAGGTGTAGTGAAGTATTAGAAAACACTTGGAAAGACATGGATGCTGCTGACTATATAATTAAAATAATAACACTTTGACATTCAGTCAGCTCGGGCATTTATTCTGTGAAAAACAGGAGTCAAACAGGTGTCCCATCTTTGACGCTGGAGGTAGTAGATGTTGAGCTGGTTATAGTGCATTCCTCTCTTAATGTCTGAGCAAAATGGATTGTTCCATACATTGTTTAGCAGAACAGTGTAACCTGAAATGTAAAAGATGAAAGAATTTCAAAACTAACATGAAATAAATTGGGGGGGATCATTCCAATGGATTTAAGCCCAGCCAATATTGCAAAGGTACAACCAATGGGTTGTGAAACATTTTTACATTACATGTGCGCACAGTCAAAATGAAACGTATCAAATACTCGATTTTTGTTTTTTTAATAACTTTGCTGTGGTCTTTATCTCAATGCATGCCTTGGGAGTCATTTCCTGTAAAAAAGAAAAATGCTCTAACACTCCTGTTTCAAGAGGTTAAAGAGTAACTCAACCCCCTACCAGAATATAACCTCGCCCACGTTTATTTGTGAAAAATGGGTTAAAAGGAGGCGTCGCCTGGTTGACAAGGAAAAACGCAGGGGATGAAGGGCTGGGCGTGGTCTGGGCTGTGACTGACATGCAAGTAACAGAGTCACAGACGGCCAGAAAGATGGAGAGAGACATAGTAACGCAAGCTCCATTGCCTCAGAGGGCAATAATCTGGAGGTTGAGGTTTTTTTCTCCACTTCCTTCTCCAGAGGGAACAGAGTACAGGGAGATTTTTGTGGAGGAGGGGAGCCGCCCTGAGCCATATCGTTTCGAGCCTATAGCAGCATCGCGGCATAGAATGAGCGACGTCTCTGAGTGGTAAATTGTTGTTACAAAATCTAATGCTAAATATAGATTAGCTCGAGAATTTTCGTGTGACTATGCCTCGACAGGTGCACCTGTGGCCACTGTATGTCATTGCCAGAACAGAAAATGTGTGTTGCAGACAGATGCCCAAGCATACCTGTCAACCATCAACCATGACTGCCCTTACTAACAATTTAAATTTCCCTTACTCAATGACCAAAAACTGTATTCGCGCCGTAAATGCCGTGTTTACCAAAGAACAACATGGAAAACTGCACCATCAATTTGCATTATTCAATTCTTTATTCAATACATCACTACCATATAATGATGTGTTCACATATCACACAATGCCCTTAAAAGCCTAAATGACATCATTTGTGATTGTTGTTGTACTTGGAAGTTGCGGCCTTTGCTGATTGCAACATCTCACTTGTTGGTTTTAGCTGATACGATTTACTGTCAGTATTCAGTTTTACTTGTAGTAAAGCTGTCAGAGTGTCCACCCCCATCGATTTCCTATACTCTGTATTGAGTTTCCTGACATGGCTGAATACTCTTTCACTGTCTGCGTTGCTGTGAGGAAGGCATAGCAAGGCCAAGAAAACGCTCTTCATTGCTTAAAACTTCAAATATACCAGCACTGGTTCCATCACTTAATTCGGGCAGGTCCAAGAGTCTAGTTTTTGCAACATCATCTTCCATGAAGTGGGCGAGAATAGCAAGACGCTTTTTGGTGCTCCGATCATTGCTCTCGTCGATCATCAATGTGAACGGTTGAGTCCTGCAGCGTGCTATGATAGGATCTGTGTAGGCTGGTGCGAGAGACTCCTTGATAATCATGGTTGCCTTTGTCCTTCTGCATGCAAAATCCTGCAACATAGAGATTATATTCGTTACATGTGGATGTTTGAAGAATCGATGTTCAGAGTATAATTTCATAGCATTAAAAACTTCAACGCATGTAAACATCTCTGAATATTTTTCATCAAACACACTTTGAATCATAATCTGTTGATGATATTATCAGTTTGCATTGAAGATTACAGTCTTTAATATAAATCATCTCGATCTACATTGTTTGCATTATTTTCAAAAAGATTAATTGCTTGAGTGACAAAGAAAATTTTAATCTGTCTTACATACCTTTGCAACTTGTGAATCGATGAACATTTCTGGTACCAACTTGGTGAATGTATCTGCAGCGGCGAGTGGAATGTTGTGCTCGGCAAAAAACTGGCACATGAGGATTTCTGCTTTGAGCACCTTGTTGCTTTGTGACGATGCAGGGTTCGCACTGGCAAACTGTTGACTCAAAGGAACGTATGTCTTACTTCTTGCGACACTATCCACGTGTGACGATGTTTTGAAATGGCTTTTCAAGTCATAAAAACCACTGGCAGCAACTTTCACGTCTTTCCTACACGGTACACAAAACGAATATTCCGGGCCTTTGGACGAAGATTTTATCCATCCACTATACTCTCCTTGCAGATGTTCCCACACTTTCTGATGCTTTCCAGTTGACTTAACTTTCCACTTCTTTTTCAAGGGTTCAGACATCTTCACTGGTGAGAGTTTCGTGTTTAAATGATATCGATTTCCTCGTGTTGTGTTGCAATCAAGAAGGAAGCGGAAGTTATAAAGCGACGCATGCGTGATGGAGCTTAATTCGGCAAAAATACCCCGTTTCGGTCTGGGTGTTTTCCCGTATTATATGTTGTAGTACGCCGTATCCATTTAAAAGATAGCAAAAAACGTATTAAATACGGGCAAACCGTATCAGTTGACAGGTATGCCCAAGGTAGAAATAAAGTATACAAGCATCCATCCATCCATCTTCTTAACCGCTTATCCAATTCAGGGTCACGGGGCAGCTGGAGCCTATCCCAGCAATTATCAGGCGTTAGGCAGGGTACACTCTGAACAGGACACCAGTCTGTTGCAGGGCCAACACAGAGAGACAGACAACCATTCACACTCACATTCATTCCTAGGGACAATTTAGAGTGATCAATTCACCTATCATGCATGTTTTTGGACTGTGGGAGGAAGTCCCATACGCATACACGGGGAGAACATGCAAACTCCATGCAGAAAGACCCTGGGCCGGGATACGAACCCATGACCTTCTTGCTGCAAGGCAACAGCGCTAACCACTGCGCCACCGTGCAGCCAAAGTATACAAGCATGATGAGAAAATCATTCAGGAATGTGCAAAAAGAAAAGACATTTTACACCATTACAATTATTGCATAAAAAATTAACTCTTAGCCCAGATTTTATTTTCCATTTACTGATAAATGTCAGCAAGTAGGGGTAACCACCTGCATAACGGAGCACCCAGGTTTTGAGCTAATCATGCTGCAGGCAGTTGATGGCGCCTCGCTACGGAGGGGTGGCCGAGACCGCACGTGTTATATACCCCACCACGGCCGGACTGCTGTCGTCACTAATCAAAGACTACGTTAATAACCCGATCTGAGCCGTTAGCAATGCAGGATTCCAGTTCTGGTGAATTCCAGTGCAGTGTAATTGTTTAACCACTTAGGGCACTAAACTAACTAAAATTTTATATTTTTGTTAAAATGTACTAAAATACATAAAATAATGACCGGACATGTAGATAGTGCTATTATAGACTCATTTATACAGTTTATCAACAAAAAAGGTTGATTTTTGGGATGAGTTGCACTTTAACGTTTGTTGAGGAGTGGGTGGGCAAAAAAGACAGGATTGATAGTCTTACTTATTTAAATTCATGACAAGCAAAAGTCTTCCCTCTGATTGGCTAAAAGCAATGTGAATTGAACAATAACTAATTTAACTTTCTTTGCTGGTGGTGTTTTAAAGATAAATTCCAATCATTTCTTCTGCAACTCTTCTTTCTTAGTTAAATCGTGCAATGCAGATGTGTAATCTCCACAAATAACACAAGCCTGAACGTGTTCTACTGTTTTGTGGGGTTGCCAACAGTTATTTTCTACTAGCAGCAGTGCGCTCTGCTCTCTCCGGGGCGTAAAATCAACACACACTTGCTATATATGCTCGTAAACCAAGCTGGACATGGATATGATTACAATTTTTCCCCGTGAAATAGAAGAGGCTGGCTTTTTCTGAATCACCTGTTGATGTCCTTTTCGCGGCTAGTGCAGGCTATGGCGGTTGGAAAATTTGTTCACGTTCAGCATTGGATATGCAACTCAGAGTGGCCGATCATTTTTCAAAAGAACAAGTATTACACGGTTGCTAATTAAAAAACAGGACCTTTAAAAGATATTTATGTGAAACCAACATATCAACAAGAGGAAAACAATGTTGTAACTGAAGAAGTTATAATTAGAGAACACATTAAGTTCTGTGAAGAGAAATTAGGTAATATTTTTAGCACTGATAAGACCAAGAGTGTCCTTTTTGGATCTCTGACAACACTGTGAATCATTGTGATGTCAGAGTTATAAAATAGGTATACTTCTCTTACAATGGTCATGTCTATTTATTGCTTACCAGGCATCATAACCAGTGCGAATAAATTAAACCACACAAAGACATGTTTCCTAATACCAAAGGGGAAATGGCCTTGAACGGTGTAACAAAACAACTACCCTGAACAGACAAGTCAGTGACAAGTTGGACCCAGACCAACATAATTAATAGTGTGGAGCAGCCAGCCTTAGTCCTGGGCTTTAGTTCATCAGTAACATCAAACATGCTGTTTCTGTCAAAACCAAGAACTACAGAACAAGTTCAGGCCTGGAAGACCTGGAACAGATTTTCCTCAGTTTATTGACTTCGCGCCCACAGATATGTAGCAGGTCTAAATAACATTTCCTGTACCACTGAATAATATTTTAGACAACCGCAGGACAGCTGTTTAGGGAGGCTATCCTCCCTTGTCACTCTTTGTAGAGTTACAAAAAATGTTTACATTTGTTTTCATGTTTGAGGGTCAGTCTGCCTCAGGCAGAATAATTCGGGTATCTTGGTGTCTTGTTAAAGGCAGATTTTAAATTTAGCAGGTGATGGATTAACAGATTGGGCTTTATCTGTGGTAATGTGGGCATTGTTCTTGTCTGTTGCACTAAAGAGTTTAGCAGACAGTCTATGTTCCTGTGAACTGGAATCAGGTGTGAATCATGAACGTCATCTCCAGTGTTACTGGAACTTTCTCTGTAGGGTGGCTGGGCTCATTTGTAGAGATAAAGAGCTGTGCGATCTAGGAGGAGTTTAGAGTGAAGATGTTGCTTGGAAAGGCGTCAGTTCCAGTTGCTTGGGCATCTGATCAGGATGCCGTCTGGGGGTGTGTCACTGGCAGGACACCAGGATTAACCCTGAAACTCTATATCCATGGGAACACCTAGAAATCCCCCTTAATTAGATTACATTCTCACTTCTAGGTTTCCTTAGAGGATCCCTGCAAACAGATCTTAGAGAAACAGAAGACATTAAAAATATGGATTTGACTGGGGTCCTATTTCTGACAAGTCGACCACAAAGACAGCAAGGGTTCTTTCTATAGAATACACATTAAGTTGTGTGTAACTGATTAAAAAATATATATATTTAGAATCTTGAAAGTTGTATGCGGGCCATTTGTAGTAATGAACACCCACTATTATAGGCCGTTGGAAGTTACAATCCCCCTCACACTGAGCCAGGTTCTACTTGAGGTTTCTTCTTCTTAAAGGTAGTTATGCTTTAGGCTGTTGCTACCAGCATGTTCAGTGTGATGATTTTTTTCAAATGGCAACAACACAATGGAAGCAACAATCCAGAAGGACTGACTTGAAGCAATCTGTGGGGTTAACATTAACAAATTTGAGTAATAAATTGAACTTGTGTGCATTGTTGGATAATTAGGATAAACTGAAATGTATGTTATTCATTTTGAGTCATTCTAAGCGGAGTAATTTAGCTTTCTTTGTAAAAAATGCCTTGAGATTACATTTGTTAATAAGTGCAGAAATAAATTGAAATGACAAACACTGAATTTAAATTGGATTTAATGGCATTAACAATTATTTGCATTTTCCATTCAAACTCAATTTATATTTATATAGATCCAATTCACATGTAATCTCTAGGCACTTACAGGTCAGTTATTTACAGGTCAGTTATTGTCAGTCATTGACTTGCAATATTTGCACATGAATTATAGTTATTATATAGTAGCGTATAAGTGCAAGTATGAGGTAGTTGCAACAACTCATTTGAATATACAGGATCTCATAGATCTCTTTCACATGAAGGTAGAGCCCCCATGGCTTTATTTATCACCATGCAGACAGTTCTAGTATGTGTGGCTGCCACCAATCCCAGAAGTCAAGATTTAAAGTGCTGCCGAGTGTGTCATATTTCCTAACATTTGTCTGTATTTTAATACCATATCTGAAAACAGACTGACGAGGCCCGTAGAGACTGAAACGTGGTGCAATGTAGCACCTTTTCAGAGAAAAGTGACAACAAGGAGACAACATGACATTTTTCTCTACACTGAAACAGGTGACATTTGTTAGTTTTAGGTACATATACAGGTATTTGTCATCGGATGGTGGAAGAATATCAAATAAAGTTACAAATGGAAAACAGATAATTTACTAAAAGTATTAAATCTAATTAGTGCAGCGAATCCATATGGCAAGAAGAATTGTTCTGTCTTTGAAGCAAATTGTGTCTTACAGAAAGAATTTCGACTGTGTTTTATTGTCTTACTGACCTTGATGAGTCAACAAAAGTCATGAGTTACTTTAATCATAAAGTTGGTATAACAAAGTGTAAGAGAGAAAATTACCTACTGGAAGTAACTAGATATAATTATGTTGTTCTATCGCATTTAATAGCATTAGCTTACCTACGTTTTAAATCAGGCTTTGTTGATGGGCACCCAAGGGTGTTAGAAGTTTAAATATAAATGCTAAAATGGTTCAATAGATGTCTATACAACAGGAGCAAAACAGGTGTTCAGAACAGACATTAGTGCTTGTTGATGACATTAGCATTGCTGCTAGCAAAGATGTTGAGTAGTTGTTTTTTTCAGTGTGACAAAGCTATTTGTCTTGTGGGCTTAACTAAGTTGCTTTCTAAAAGAAGAAAACAGATATCTGAGGCTTGAATCTGCCCATCTACTAGTTTACAAATATGTACCCGGTCTGAATCTAATTCTGTTTATTAGCACCGAGGAACCAGGTTGCTCATTATGTTCACCTATTGATTGCCTTAGCCTGACAGAAGGGAGATTAGCAGTCAACTTTCAACACTTCAATCAATAATCATCTCCCTAATTGGGTATTAGCAACAAGAAAGTAGACTCGCTTGTCACACAAACAAGGAAAAACGGACCAAAATTTACTATCTCCAGGCACAAGTCTGCTATGTTATTCATCCAGAGCCTGCCCTTGTGATTTCAAGTTTAAATTAGAGTACAACCATTGATAGGACTGAGCTGTCTTTGATATGTCATAATCCTAAATCTTATTGAATAGTGCTGCAAATCCCCCAAGACGGATGGAGGTTTGTAATAGTTTGCGGGCTTTCTAGCAACATTCTGCTCAAAGATGAAAAAAAATGTAGTTGCTAAATTTGAGACAAACAAAGAAATTTACCTCAAAACTGTTATCCTATCAACTGAGTCTACAAGAATTAACATTCTTCTGTTACCAATGACATGTTCTACTGATGTAACAAAGTCATTGTAAATGCCATGCATCATGGAAGCAAGCAACGACACTCACCTCTGGCCTCCGATCCAGGAAATAGGATATACTAAAAAAGTCACAGTCTCGCTAAACGTATCAAATACTTTGATACATCAGATCCGTTCCCTTTTATTTAAAGCACCAATTCTTGAAACCAACATTTTAAAAATTGTATAGAGCACAGATATCTTCCAAGGCAGCTTAACCCCACGTGATCAGGATTATTCCCAAAATCTATTCAGTTGCATCTGGTCCCACTGCAGACGTTTCCTAAAAAGCTCATCAAAATCCACCTACAACTTTTGAGTAATGTTACTAACAGACAGTCAGAAAAACAAACAAACAAACAAACCCTGGCGAAAACATAACCTCCTTGGCGGAGAAGACCAATAGGAATATAACAGTACAATATATAAAATATGTATAATGGGTTCAATAAGTCAATTCCCAATTCAACAAATAGCTACTTTAATTAACCTTTTTATGAATAAAATAATTTTCACAAACAGCTAATCTTTTAAGCATGATATTTCCATTTGGCTGATGAAAGAGAATATTTTACTCTCCTTTCATTTTACGTGAAATTGCAACCCCATTTATTTTTTGCTGTTTTGTTAAGATACATAGATAAACTAAAAGCATTTCAGATTATGGTTTGTTAATGGTTATTCTAATGGTTTTGCCTTTCTGTGTGCAGCTGTAGGATACGTCAAACTTACTTTTTAATGTCTCAAACACCTCATAGTGGTGTTCACTCTCCCTTGAACAGTCAGAAACACTCCACACTAAATGAATCTGGTTTGAAAGGGGCAAACCTTAAAAATGATCCATAATCTTGTTCTCTTTATGTACCTAATGTGATATGCCTTAACAGAATATTTAGATTATGAATAGTGGATATCCTAATTTATTCCTCACTAGAAATAACATTTTTAAATAACACATTTTCTGCTTGTTAAATTTGATATTTAATATAAATATGTCCCAATTTTTGAAAAAATAATCATTTTGTTTGTCTCCGGTGTATTCTGGATATTTCTGAATTAAGAAGTAGAGTCGCAGGACAGACACATTTTATTCTAAAGGAAACATCCAGGCCTGGTGAAAATCTTCCAAATTCTTGAGAGAAAACATCATGTGGTCTGATAGAGCCACAGTCAAGCTTTTGGACTAATATCCAAAAGGTTTGTCTGTCAAAGGAAATGCACTGCAAATCACCAAAAAGTAACACCATGACCACTTTGAAACATAACTTTGGCAAACTCCCGCTGTCAGTTTGCTTTTCTTCCAACGGAGCAGTTTTGGGTTTTTTTGGTGGGGGGAGGGGGGTTCCTATGAAGTTAATTGAAGCCATTCATTTGTTGATTTAAAGATGGGAATGGACATTAGATGTTCTCACGAAAATAGAATTGGAGATGTATTGCAAAGATGTGTGGACAAATTTTAAGTCAAGATGGATTAGTGCAACTGAATGAACAGTTGGTTTGGCAAAATGTCCAGTTTAAGAAAAAGAGGATTATTTTTTTTTCCTCTGACAGATTTGTCTTTATTTTGTTGAACTGCCCCACCTCGCATTGTGCTAAATTTTACAGGAATAGCTTCAATTTTTTTCTAAACCATCTTAAAACCTGCCATTTTAACAAGCCACTGTTGATCCACAATTGCAGCTTTGTGTTAGATACTTGCAAACATGTGAGCATTTTATATCTTTATATCATTAGATGATTACCCGTCTGTCTGTGCTTTCTCCCCAGTATGTCTACTATGAAATCAAGCCAGTCAGATTCAAATTTGAATTTGAATAACATTTAAAAAAAAGAATCCCAGTAGGAAATAGTACCATACTTACCAATTTATTTATAAAGCACATTTACTAATGAAATCATGTCGACCAAAGTGCTGTACAAGGTAGAACCAATAGATAAAGATTCACACAGATAAAACCAGGATATTAAAATAAGATAATTAAACAATAAAACAGGCTGGACCGAAACAAGTGATGAGCCCAACAAGTCTAAAACTAATTAAAGATAGAACTAAAAACAGGTAAAATAGAAATAATAATACTCATATGAAAACAAATAGAAGAAGGCTAAACAGCTACAGTCCACAGACTATGCTGGACTGAATGCTAGAGAAAAAAAAAGTATATTTTTAATAAAGATATTAAATATATTAAAAATATTGAGAATTTTAGTATGAGCGTAGCCTCACAGTTAGCTGTATAACTTTTTCAATGAATTCATTTTTTTTTTATCAGAGCATGTTATCAAAAAGGTTCTATTTAAATCATTTATTGATTAATTCTAATGATCTGACCTGGGAAAGGGAAACTGATTTTGGCTCTCCAGAAAAAGTTAATTTCTTAAATTCCGTTCCACAATAAGAACTAGATTAGATTGGTCATTTCATTTCATTTATTAGTTAGTCAAATCATTATTTACACATTTTTCCATTTTCCTAGGTAATATTCTACATTAATATTATTTGTATAGAACAGAAGGTGGCCAAATATTATTTTATACCTTGGCAGATTAGTTCCCTGGTATATTACCTTCCCATACCTTTTTTACAGCACCGTCATCTCAACTGGTGCCATCAAACGTCCTAACATTATTCTTCCACTTTTCATTTCAGCTTGTGATATCGGTTAGACAACCAGGTTTGGTACGGATATGCATAAAATAATTGCCGTCATTATAATTATAGTTGTTCTCCATTGCCTGCGTATTACAGCTCAGATTTTACAAGGCCATGGCTGATCGATGGTAGGACACGTGCTGTAGTAAAAAGGGTCTGGAGACACCTGTGGGGGCATGCCCTGAGGTCCTCTATCCTGTAACTGCCATAAAGGGACCTTGGCTTATGTGTTGTGCAGGTTTTAAGGTATCCTAAAGGAGTCGTCAGTCTTGAATCGAGGCTCAAAGGGTTTATATAATACAAGCAGGAAGAGCAGGCTGTGTAGCTTGTAACTTAAGATTCAAGTTTAGATGAGAAAATGTGTTTGTTTTAGGTGCTATCAATTTACACTCCAAGATGGTCAGAAATTTGAAAAATTACTTTCAGAAGAGTTGTCAGAAAAGATTTCCATCACCTGGAATATATTTAATTAAAGATTAAGACTTTTGCGTACCATTTGAATGCTTAAATGCTTGGACATCTTTCAAGTTAATCTTTAAAATACGTCCTTTGTGATGAAGGAATAGACCCTTCCCCTATTCAACCTTATACTGGTTCTGTTCATTCATTCCCAATGTCATACTTGTAATACTGTATGTATGTAAAATCAGATCTGTCGGAGAAACATGAAAACAGAAAGAAGGAAGCAAAGACAAAGAACCTTAGTCACTTTACTCACACACTAAGGTTTGGTATTTATTTATTTTTTCAAAATCTATGCACCAAAGTGTAATTATCAACTTCTGCAGCCTGTGATAAGTGGTTAACAGTGTTTTCCTGCATCTGCTGTTACTGTATTTTTAGCTCCTTCAACATGAACTCTGAATAATTTCTAGTTTTTCTTTTGGCTAAAGCTTGGGTCCTGACCATGCACAGCAGGGGTTAGTTATAAGGATTAGCAGTCCATGCCTTGAGTGGCCACTGACGGCAGGGGATGCACAGCACCCCTGTCCCTCTGCTGGTTTATCCTGATCCCAGAGGAGTTTCGGTGAACACTGCTCACCAACCCTGAGGCCAATTAGCCTGCAACATCAGCCTGGTGAGTGGCCTACCGCAAAGACAACGGGGGCTTAATTCAAAGAGGCCACTGTGCGTGAGTTCAGCTACCCTAATCACCCAAAAAGCTCAGGTCCTGGCGGAAGAATTCAGGCTTTCAAGAAATAGAAAGAAGTTTCATTTATTGAGTAAAAGTAGTGAATTGATTTACCATGGTCACTTTACTGTAAAAATGAGATAGTATGTGAAAAACAACTATCACAAAAGAGGTATTTACAGCAGCTATGTATCTGTGACCATCACAAGCAAATTCATGGACACAGGCACTACCTTTTCAATAGACAAACAGCTGTTTTGGTATTTCAATACACTGGAAAAACTTCTTTTTTTTTATTGTGTAAACCTTGCTTTAATTATTTAGCTTTTACATGTTTTGTCACAGCCTCAAGCCCAACATACTTTAAATGAATTGTATTTGAGAGACCAACACAAAGTATGATAAGTTTCCGGAATGAAAGGAAAATTATCAATGTTCAAGGACTCACACATCTCTAAATTGTAGCAATGGCTGAGTTTCTTAAATTGATGAGTGTATTAAAATCCTCTCCTGAAAGATACTTTCACTTAAGAAGCAAGTATTTATTGTGTACTTCATAGAAAAGAACATGCCATATTATACAAACACATTTTTTTAAAATTCAAATATTGACACTTTAACTGTTTTGTTATGTTGGATCTAATGGCTAATAAAGTCAATAATGTATTTTTAATGTTTCTAATATATTTAAATTAGTTAATTATAAGAAACAGAAATAATAAAGAATGTATAATTTTAGATGAAGTATTATTAACTTATTAAAGATGAAAAAAATGCCCGTTTTTTTCCTTCTCTCTTTCTAAAAGGTGAACTGAAGGGTTTTAGGCATATGTTAAAATGTGAGGAACCATTAAACAGCCAAGAGAAAAAATGAAATCCACACTCGGCACCTTTGGTTCTTGCTTGACAGTGGGAACATTTAGATACACAGCTGTTGTTCAGTCAGGATGGTCAAATTAACATTTGGCCTTGGTCCTTTGAATGTTTTAGTGATTTGTACAAATGAGCATCTGCATAAAATTTTGAGACGATATGCAAGTTATCTTGATGAATAAACTGGGTTATGGTCTCGTTGGCAGTTGCATGAAAGTAAAAAAAAAGCTGACATTAATTTAAAGATTAGATTAACAAAAACAAACAAGTAACAGGGACTAAGAACAATACGAACAGATTTGCAGGCAGATCATACACCCAGATTACAGTTAGTCTAAAGCACAACTCCTTTGATTGTTCTGTGTGTTTCTCGGCCCTTGACTCCCCCTCAACCGACTTTCTTCTTTCATCTGAGTCAGCACTGAGAGCTAGCAGAGATCAATCATCAGGCGCTGGGGACTTTAGAACAAATATTCATGGCACATTGTCAGACCATATTATGTTATTTATCTTTTCAGAGATGGAAAGTCCTCGAAAAAAACATTAATTTAAGACTACCAACAAAGTTGAGAAACAAGAATGGAAATATATAAATGCTTACTGAGTTGTAAATCAGCAGAATAATATCACTCACAGAACATTAATTGAGATCAATCTTGAAAAAAAAACCTGTACAAAACAGTTAATAAGCATTGCATTTTCATGTGGTTTAACAATCTAAAACTCTTGATTTGCTTTTATGGGTCTGGAGCTTTGATCTGTGTGGTGCATGCAGTGGAAGCACCAGTCTCAGCTGGAGTGGAGTGAAGATCTGAGGTGTCAGCCCATATTTACTCTAGAGTTTTACCTTCTCCTTGTCCTCCTCCAGTAGTTACCTGTTTCAAGTCCTCTTGCTCCTGTGGTCCAGATTTCGTTGTCTCTAATGACTGGTTTAGGCTTCCCATCCACATCCTCCTACTCTAATTCAGTCCATACTTACTCCATCAAACTCCTGGACTCACTCTTTATCTCCATCATCATCAGCATACTTCCTGTCTGCCCTCCAACATCTTCCTGTAATATTCTCACCCTCAGATCATTCTCAATCATGACAGATCTCCAACTCACCTTCTCAGCCTCCATTGCAGTCATCACACTGGTCATCCTCCAACTGCACTCACCCTCCCCTGGCATCCCCACTTTATCACCCTTATAGGGATTTATCAGTACAATATCTCTCGATTAGTTTTCCTTTACTCATCTACTGCTCAGTTCAGTGCTCCAGCTCCTGGTCCCCAGCAACGTCCTGCAGTATTCCAGTACCTCCCATATCCATAGTCATCATCGTATCAATAAACCTTTTAAAATCTTTCTGTTCTCCTGAGAGTTTCACACATGTAGGCCAGACAGATATCTAAAACCATGATATCAGCAAAATAAAATATTTCTACAGGCATGATCTTTGGGGGTGGGGTCGTTTTTTTATGCAAACATTGATTAAGGCGGAGCTTTCTTAATATTGAAGTCTAATCTGGAAGCTTAGTTTATTATAGGAAAGGTTCGGCTCTGAAAACGATTTCTCGCGTCAAACAAAGTTGTGACAACATCATACTTTAAGGATGTTTCTCATGAGCATTGAGAAAACAAATGGGTTTACATTGATTTGAAACAAATTGACCTAAATAAACAGCAATGCAGGAAGTATAAAGTCTACTGTGGGCTGCAAAAAACAGGAGGTTTGGGGAGAAATGTTGACCTTCAGCAGTAAAACAAGCCCTACGCATAAAGCCCGAACTGTGTACAAAAAAAGTCTAGATCTAACTCCATTGTGAATCTGCAGCAAGACTGGTGTCCACACATGCATCCCCATTCAAAATGACTAGACTTGAAGACCTGCCTATCTTGTCTGCAGTGTCACAAATATGAGCTAATTTGTGTTGGTGTTGGAATAAGATCCCAAAGAAATACAGTCAAGTTTTAAGTTGTAATAATTATAGTTTTTCAAATCACTGTCTATATATTAGCCTTCACCACATCCCAATTATATAGCTCGTGCTCCAGAAGCTTATAGGAAAACTGTTTACACCAAAGACTGTTAATTAGCATCAAACAGTATCCGAGCAACAGTTAGCGAACACAGCATGACGTGGGCTATTTAGTGAGGCACTGACCTCTGCCCTGGACATAATGTCCATGTCTTTTATTTTTACCAGGCAGGACACAACATGTTCTTTGCTTTCCTGAGATATTTTAACAAACTATTATTACATTTATTCTTTTTAAACTTGTTTCGCCCCGAATTGCCAAAGTACAAGAGCAAAGACATGCTTTTTCAGGGAGACATTGGAACAAGGATTACGAAAATGCTGTGTTTTGATTGAAGGAGACAGGATTGTTACTATCAGTTGCTCAAGCTTGCAAACATGAGATCTGCCTTGACAGCAAAATGTTTTGTTAACGGGAGAGAAAAGCCCAAATCCTTTCTTAAAAGCAAAAATCAATGTAAAGCCATCACTTTCCTATTAGACATATTAATGATGTATCTATAGACCCACAAACGAAATGTTACAAACTTCTCTGAAGTGATTTTCTGCATTCATACTGTCTCTGTGTGTAGTTACTGAAGCTTGTATTTTAATATCAGAAAAATGAATTAGAATTGTAAACATAATAGTTTCAGAAAAGACCCACATTTCTACTTTCTTGAAGTTTAGTTTTAATACATAACTTACTTCCACTATAATGAAATGGTTATCTATTCATCTGTAATCCATGCCCACTATCACATGCTGGGGTTGTTCTAGTGTACACTAGTGTCTTTATTTTCCTCTGTTTGCCAGTGTAAAACGTTTTCTCACTGCTTTTCTCCAGTGGTTTACCTTAAAACACAGAACCTCCAGTTCTTGAACAAATACCTACCAAGGGTCTTATAGAAGAAGTTGATTTGGGTTCAGAGCTCTTATTAAGTCTCCATCTGACACCTTTGGGATGTTTTTGGAACACTGCCTTCTAGCCGGCTAATCGTCTTCTAATGCTACTGTATTGGAATTGGGATAAATCCTTAAAACCAGGCTCTAAACTCTAGTGCAGGGTCTCAACTGAGTCTCATAATTGAGATTCAGAGTCTGTGCCCTGTGTTAAGGAACAAACAAAGAGATCTTTGGCATTTGGGTTACTCTTTCAAATTAAAGTTTTACCACTGGGTAATTTGCAAGCACACTACAAAATGGATCAGTTAAGCCTACGTCAGTATATAGTGGAAAAGTAAATGGAAGTCATCCTGTTGGGACCTAAAGTGGGTCTGAAGTCTGTTTTTCCTCAACAGACCTAAGTAAAAAAATATATTATGGTCTGCAGTGTAGTAGAGAAGTGATTTTTTTAAAGAAAAATCACTGGCATAGGTTGGCATTAGGCAAAGCAGGCAGATGCCTGGGGCCCCCAAGCCACCAGACTTTTTCTATTTTTCTTTAGCTCGGTCTGTATCTACCTCCTTTACTACAGCCTCCAGCACTGCTACCTCCAGTACAGCTGTCTAAAACTAAATCTATCACTTGTTTTTTGCTTGTTTTTACTATTTGACATGTAAAGTGTATATTGGTCATTGTGATATATATGAACCTTGAAGCAGAATCACCCTTTGCTTATCTTGTTAAGAATGTATATATGTTTACATTTCATAGTACTTTAAAGCCTGTTTAAAGTACTTGCACAAGTTAAGTTTAAAAATGCTGCTGTTCGCTTTAAAAAAAGTTGACATAATATATTTATTTATTATAATTGTAATTATTGTTAGCAAAAGTTGCTCAAAATAGTAATTTCTGTTTGTTTTATAACATTACATTATCATCCAATCGGCCTTGATAAGCTTTGAAAACTGAAGAAGTTAATGACAAAACAGCTGACATTGCTGCTTGGGGCCCCCTGGTGCCCTTGCTACGCCACTGCCTGACCTAGGGTTTACACATTCGAACGCCAGGCAAGCAGCAGAATGCTGGACAAGTTGTAGAAGATTTAGCTATGATTTAGTTATTCCAAAGTAGAGGGCATTGCAGTAGTCTAGTCAAAAGTTGATAAAGGCATGAATAGCTTTCTCCAGGTGTCCATGGCTCAAGAAAGGTTTGACTTTAGACTGGAGTAGTGCAGAAGCTGTCAGACAGTGGATTTAACCTACTTGTCAAATTCGCAACTGTTATCAAACCTTACACCTAGGTTTCTGACCACGCAGTTAAGGTAAGGGGATAGAGAACCAAGATCTCAGACAATTAATGACTGGTTGTTTCAAGCTCCAAAAGTATCAAAGACCCAGTTTTCTATTTTCTTTCTTTCAGCATGGCTGGTATATTTGCTCAATGTCATTATACAGAACCTTTTTGCCAGCTTTATTTGACACGCTCAGATGCTCAAGCTGGTGTAGAGTTCCTGCTGCCATTGTACAGGTCATCGTGCTTATTGTGGGATTTCTGTCCGATTCAGGTCATAAACCTTTTGCAGACACAAGCAGCCCTAATAAGACACATAACCAACGGCTTATCTCTGCCTTCAGAAAACGAGAAGAGCTTCTTTAAAGAATGTCTCTCTGCAGCAGACGCCTGCATGTCCCAGTGGATGCAGAGCTGGTACGGTCTGCCAGTCTATCACACAGGAGCACACTGCTTTTGTGACAAACTGGCAGACTAACATCTTTCATTTCTGTAGCTCCTCTGTGCTTTTCTTGTCAATCCTCACAATAACCTCAGTGGGGTGAGAATGACTACACCGCGTTCCCTACCCAGCGCTTGCTGTTGAGTCAGTGTCACGCTCTGCTGGATATCAGCACTCGACATTTGTTTAGGAAAAAACACTTGAAATACGCAACAGAGAATTGTTGTAACGCCACGTAAGGTCAGAATACAGATTTAATTGCTTTGCATTGTGTGCCACGTACTGCTGCGACGGCAAACAAAAATTCCCTCACAAACCCCAAGATTTTTTGCTTGCAGAACAAGAGGCACGCTTTGTCAAAGTAGCTGCCTGAGTAGTAACTCAGTTTTAACAGGTGAGTAGTCTGACCATTCCTCAGTCCTTCAGAGGCTGTATCTATTACAGTGTCCATGAGAGGTGGGTTACAAGCAAAGAGCATGGGTTGCTGCTTCACTGCACAGCATAACCCAACCCCCATTTCGAAGTGAAACTGGCAAATTGTTAAATTGACACGCTTGGCAGTCTTCTTCTCCATTTAAAAGCATGTCAGGTACCTCCTTGTGAGCAAAACTCCTTCTTTCCCAAATGAAACTGCAAAATAATTCCAGTCAGATGTCTTTACGTCTATTACACAGTCCTTATGAACTCATGCAGTAAGACGAGCCTTATATCCTCCCTGTTTTTTACTCGTAAGAGCAATGTCTGGTGGAGGCAAGTGAATCACAGTGCCCCAGTGGCATGGAAGTGCCCAGATATGCAAATGTTGGAGTCAGCGCAACAGATTATTTACATGCATGGATGCCTTGCCTTTAGGGTCGCCCTGCTCCCGGGCCGTGATCAGCCTCTGTGTGTAATAAACCTCTTTCGCCGCGTTTCCCCTTCTGGAATCGCCGGTTGGGCGGTGCACCAGCGATTCCAGAAGGGGGTGGTGGGATGACTGTTTCAGACAGTCGGGTGACACAAGGTGACACATTCTAATCAGCGTACTACCCACACAAGAAATAAAAATAACCCGTTTGTCATCGTAACTCTGCAAAGTTAGCCAAAAATGCAAAAAACATCATGCATCTCGGTTCGAGGGTTATTGCTGTCATAAGGCATACTGATTTTGGTGCTTCATGTACCCCACATACAGTTTAGTGAAAACAAAGAACATAAAAAAAAATTTGTAAAACAAACTTAAATTTGCTCCGTGTCTAAGTACTCAATTAATAAACCAAGCTCTGCTCCGGGCTTTAAATGTTTATCACAGCAAAACACTGTTTATCACAGGAAAGACAACAGTTGTCACTGTATCTCACTGTTAGTGAGGTGTTACCAACCTCACTAACAAACATTTATGTTTGCTCTGATTTATTCCTAGTTGTATAAAAGGTTAGAGCTTAATACTAAAAGGCTTAAAAAAAACTGATTTACATTCAAACAAGACATGTTAAACAAAAACGGCATCTACTTTTAGCCCCTAAATTAATGATACACCTTTTGATGATTATCAAAAGAAGCAGCCATGTTGTATTTTGAAATTGTGACTACTATGAAATGTCAACAATCATGAACAATTTACACATTGTTTCTTGTAATGCATAGTTTCTTATGCATCACACAGGCTGGGGCTCACTATTGATGCAGTTTTTATTAACAGCTAACAAGCATCTTAATCACAAGTTAAACATGGGCGCCTGATGATGTTGTAAAACAGAGAAGAAAATCTGGAATAATAGGGGAGCAACATTGTTTAAATTAACTATAAGCATTACCTTATACAGTAAAATATATATATCATAGTCAGTGTTGGGAGTAACAGTGTTTAAGTATAAAGACGTTACTAACAGTGTTATTTTCAAGGTAATGGAGTAATCTAATTAATTACTGTTGTTGCAATGGAGTTAAATTTGTGCTTTAAAATGTGTGTGAATGAAGCGGAGCGGAGTCAGACTTTCTGACAGCCACACTTCAGCTGCAGGGAGGAGAGGAGGTGTGTATGGAAGACCATATCTGCCAAAATTGACAATAAATAAAAAAATAAATATGTAAATAAATGAATGGGTAAATACAATTGAAAATAATTAAATAAATACATCTGAAAATACATTTGAAAAGATATTTAATTTCACATTTATTTATATACACATTTATATATTTACAAATTTATTTATCTCTACATTTTTTTATTTATTAATTTCCAAAGTAATTTCCAAATTAATTAATTCATTAATTTATTAATTTCTAGATCAGATTTATTTACAGGAGTGTATTATAAAAAGATGGGTATTTCTAACACTGAACTAAAGGCCGATTAGCAATGTATCTGTATGTGCACTGAAGTGGCTGAGGAGGAATGTTAGCATCGGCTTGCTCCTCTGTGTTTGTCTTTGACAGATTTGAGATACCCGGCTGCTGGAATCTCACTGTCAGAGTAATGCTGGTTCTACACTAAGCTGTCCTCTACATGGAGGTCTCCTGCGACCAACAGATGAAAACAGAATTGCCTTAGATGGTGATGTGCGGGGGTGCAACGGCTAACAATTGAAGGCTAACCCAGTTAGGCCTCTAGTTAAGCTAGCGGGAATATATCCGATTGCTGATATGAAGGTAACGTCTGATTCAAATCGAGTCTGAAACTACGTGTTCGGGGGCGGATCTGGGCATCCCTTGTATACACCTTAGTTTGGCTGAAGTCAAACCAAAGTTGTCTACTCCTAATCGAGCTGACACCCTTTGAAAATGTGGGCAAAAAACCAAATCCCTCTGCCTAGAAATGTCATGCCGGGTTAGTAGAGCTATGACCAGCCTCGCCGCTCCCCTTCTCCTAAGTGACGAGAAGCAGGAACACAGCACAACAGCAACTACACATGTAACACCATCAAAGAGTGAACTACTTATGAAATTTACTGTGCTGCAGTGTTGTTATTTTTTTGGCCATTTCTTCACTCATTGTGCATATCCTGCTTTAACTCCATCTGCTTCACTGCTGCCAGCATTTGTATAATAACTGTGACACTCTTGGCCGACTCAAAGAATGCCAATGTGACAGGGCATGTGTCACTGCCACCTACAGTCACAAAGTCAAACACACTTTTATTAAATATCTGATTTTGTAACTGATATGTAAAGATAAAGGCTCCGATTCTGGTTAAGGTATTTAAGGTATTAGCTAGATTACTGCCATAACTTGGTAGAGATTTGCATGCACTTTTATTGGTTATAGCTAGATTTAGTTAGAAACAATCCAAGGGAGGCTGTTTCAATGAGATGCCTGCATGTACTGTATCTGCATGTCACTGCTACAGGTGGCTCTCCTCCATATTGGTCACAGGTCTTAGCAACCAAAACCTGCAATGTCCGTTGCCCTAAATTGTCTAGAGGAAGATTTTAGTTTCATCCCAATGCCTATATTTCCATGGACCTTAACCAACAGTTGCATTTACAAAAAAGTTAATTTTTTGGAAATTAAATGTTTCTATATCAACTCAGTAAAGCTACTAATTGACCAACAATGTGTTAAACCCCTTTTAAGAAACTGCAGCCTGTTTTAAAACTGGAAGAAAGGCTTGTTGGAGAGAATAACACTATAGAAACTTCTGATTGACTTCTGCAGGTTGCCTCTGGCTCTCAGTGCCAAGCCAATTAGTTCATTTGAAAGATATCCACTTGCGTTGAAAAATAGAAAAGAAAAAAAAATCTATTTTTTTCTGGAACACCCCACCTTTCTTTCTGTGTAATACTGAGCCCTGTAGTTGTTAGTGGCCCCCTAGAGTTTATAGGGCCACATAAATGGTATTGGTGGGCTTGATTTGGCTCATGGGCCTCAAATTTGACATATGTGATTTTTTTTTTAAAGTCTCCGTTTAGTTTGATGAAATTTCCCACTAATCTAATGTGAAAGCTGGTATTTGACAAAAACCTTTGCGAAGGCTCCAAGGATACTGATTCTTTATTTAAAACATCCTGAGTGACACTTAGAAGTTAGTGGTAGCATTTGGAGGATTTTTTTTGTTAGTTTTGTTTCTAAAATCTACAAGAAAAATCTGCTTTCCCATTAAAAAAGATTTCAAGCAACTGTGCTTTCCTGTTTTAATGCTTCTTTGCAAAGACATCTTCTGCTGCAGATAGAGACTTGCTGATGGCACTCAAGCTTCCACTGCTCATGGGTAAAAGTAACAATCTCCAGCATGTTCACTCTGCTTGCAAATCTATTTGTAGTGAACACCGTCATGGGGTATTTTTTTCCGCCTGAAAAGGAGGAGCAGATGTTTTCAGTGTGAGATCAAGGGTTTGGCATTTTCACTCCCTCAGCTATTGTTCTGCTCTCACTCAAAACTCTCATCAACCAAAAAACTCTTGCTTGTTGATTAACATGTTTTGCTTGTGCTAAGATTTAATGTACACATGCATCCTCTGCCCCCGTTTAATCCCCCAACTACACAATTCAACTTCATCCTTGAAGTTGACACTTTTGCACCCGGAGTCTATTTAGTAATTATTTTCCTTTTATCAAGGAGAAGTTAAATTATGTAGTAATTCATCTTATTCAAATGTTTTATAAACACTGCTGTGGATAGTGATGTTGTGGGCAGGAAGGATCTCTGGTAGTAGCCAAACTTGCAACAAATCTGAAGATGCCTCTGTTGTTATATTGACAGTCTTGTGCTTGTTATGGCATGCTATCAGCTCAATTTCTGAGCAGCAGAGACAATATTTTCCAGCAACATGTCCTGGATGATACTCCATTGTTGTTAATTGCTGCCAATCTAGCTCATTTGCTTTTGCTGCTCCTTTTTTTTTAAACCCCTCTCGGGATGTATAGTTAGAAAAATGGGCACGAGAAACAGCATTGGGGATATGATCTTTCCCAGAGATGGTTTGAACTTCCTCCGTCTCTCTCTGCCCATTGGTCCTACTCTGCATCAATAAGCCTTTTTGTCAGCTCCTCTGGAATTTTAAGGTATTATAGAGTAAAAATGTGTCCCCTAATTTCCACTGGGTTCGTGAGCGTACAGAATTACTCCAACATGCTGTTACTATGAGCGACCATGAGGTGTGCTTTTCTACTCCGACTTTTTCTGCTCCATGTGGTACTTTACATGTAAGAGTTTAACCTATGCAATTCCAACTGTGTAGCTTCAGTATGACTTTCCATTTTTTTAAAGCTGTAGATTTCCTTCTATGGAAACCTAGGAGCACAGAAAACAGAGCCGAGAAGGATCCAACTGTAAAAATAGTTTTTTTGGTTGTTTTTTTTTTTGTTGGGGGGGTGGCAGAGTGTATTTGTAAGCAAGAGAGCTGAGTTTTGGTAAAAGTTAAAAATGTTTAGGTAGAAATTAAAAATGTGTGCTATTGCTGTACATAATTTTGTCAGAGTTACAACCCTTTCATTCCAAAAGCAATTGAGAAAAAGTAGAGAAAACACAATAGAGTGAAAGGGAAAATTTACCCATACTGAAAATACAGTGAATTATTTGAATCCTTGCTGCTGGAGGATGCTGATTTACTGGGTTTGTTTCCGTATGGACACTTATCTGCTTTGCTAGCAGTACAGACAGAAAACTCCCTGGATCGTAACACGCAAAGACAGGTGACAAGTGTTTAGTGAGCAAGGAGTCTGCTTAGGCAGAAAGTACAGCATTGGCGGATGTAATTAAATCTCTGGTTCTAAAAAGCAAAGATTAAGTGTGTGTTTAATGGATCAATAATGATGGACAGATAAGACAAAGACGATTAATCAAAGCACTTAGAAAGCAGAACACTTAGGCAAGCAATTAATATGTCACGGAAACCTCACAGGGATAAAGAAAATTCAGTTAAAATAAATGCAAGAACAGCTTCAAGGGATATTACTTGAGATCATCACCATCGATTTGTCTACATCTGTGAGAGAGTATCGTTAATATCCATATTGATTCTCCACTTTGTTTTTAGACGCTTTTGATAGACGCCACTCAAATGCTGCATCTCATAAAATTCCTAGTTTTAGATTTCATTACAACATCCAGCCGGTTCTTTCATTTCCTCAAGGAGCGTTGGGAACATCGATTTGCTCTCCCAGACAAGAAGCATGAGTTCAGTCCACGCGTAGATGAAATGCATCTCAAATTTTATATTGGAGTAATAGTGCATCAAAAACAACTGGGACTCTGAGCAACCCCCCCCCCCCAAGTCAATATGGCTGCTGGCCAGGACTAGCTAATTTCTTTGGCCTCAGATCCTTGCATACCACGAGTTGAACATACTCACAGAACAAGCACAGACAGTGGCAGGAATAGAAGAGGGGCACATTGTGTATTATAATCACTGCCAATAACCAACATACATCTGGGCTTGACTGTAAATTTCATGTAGTCAAAGCATCTTCGGAGCCCTATAGCCTAATTTTAATTGAAGAAAAATAGTCAGAAATGGGTTTGATTCCCCATTTTGATCATGTTTACAGTAGTTTCCTGTGCTTGGATCTCGCAGCTCAGCTTCCGGTTGCTGGGTTTGTTTCTGGCTCTACGGAACCTAGACTCTCAATGGGATATCTGGAGATTTTTCCTGCTTGATATGGTCTCCTCTTATTGAATTTCATTGCATTTACTGACTCTTTTCTGGAGGAAATTTGAAAACAATAGCAGCTGTGTAGTTTTGGACACACGCTTCTACATCCTTTAAACTCTAAACACTACTGATTGCATTCCAGGATTACAACGGACTCCAGGAATTTATGGGGTTGGGGACCACAGCCACCTGTGAAAAGCTGCAGGTGAAACTATATCAACGGCCTTGGTGGTTTATGTCCATTATCTTGGCTTTGGTTTAAAGTGAATTTTTGACACTATTCTAAAAAAAAGGTCAAGGATGTATTCACACCAGCTCTGCTTAATCCACCTTTAAAGGAACTCTAATTTTTTTGCCCAGAAAGTCTGGCTAATATGGATAAATGGGAGTGTGCAAAAGAAACCTAACGAGGACAAGAAAAGCGAACTCTGGTCTGCCTAAAAACCTGGGTGTCAGAACACGTTGAACTGAACTTCGAAGAAGGGTCGAAAACACTCCAAAAGCAGGAAGCATCTGTAGCGCAGACCATTCCAGGTAGATACAACTAAATCAACAGGACAACAGCAACTCTTCAGCGTTCTCTGCTCATTTATTTGTCCGTCACATTTGGCAAAGACACAAGAGCAGTCCTAATACAGCTAAAATCCAATGCCACTTCATGTTACTTCACATTCCATGGAACAGGAAGTGTCCCTGTGTTCAGTGCTTCTTGTGCAGTGCCAACAAAGATGAGGGGCTTAATATGTGGCTCAAAAGGTTGATTTGCTTGACAAAGGGCAGTGCGATTGTGAAGTGCACGAGCTAATTATAAAGTGTTACAATTTACGTCCCCCAGTCGAACAGAGTCTCCTGGACAATCAGGTGGGAAAATGACCAAAAACAGGCATCTGCCAAGTATAGTTTACATCCTACATTTTTTTGTGTTGGTAGCTCTTGAAGCCCAGACTTCAGCTGCAGTCAGTCTTTTGTCAATCTATTGCAATTTCAGGAAAAAATAGGAGGGGCTTTGGTTCACAGTCTCCCTAAGTCTCCAGTCATTCCGTTGCTTCTAGACCCTTTTCAACCACTCTTTTTTCTTGCATTGTTTTTTTTTCATTTACATGCTTGAATACAGAACTCTGACCAATTACCTTTTTTAGTGATGGCCTTTTCTTACTATTTCTGTGTTTTATGGTTTTTAGGCAATGTAACTTTGTTAGTAACACATTTTATTTCCTGTGGGCCACAGTCCTAAAGGAAGAAATAAAAACTTTGAGTAGCCTGCTGTATTAAATCAATATAATGTTCTTGCTTTAGTGGTCTGATTCAATCACTGAAATGAAAGAAGTTTTTCTAATTTACCAAGAGGCACCTGTGGTGTCAGACACTAAAGCTGTGATGGTTACGTGCGTTAAGAGCTCAAAACAAAGTTTGCAGGCAAAACAGAGGTGAGGGAGCTGAAACGGTTAAATTGAATAATGTAAAATTAAAGGTGCTGCTAGAACCGAACAATCAAGGGAACATGACAGAGCAGTTCAAACAACGTCTAAGCTTCAGATGGAGGTAAACAAAGATAAGAAGCATCTGAGGGAGAACAAAGGAAACCAAGGGGCCAAGAATGAGACATCTGACACGTTGTCGGCGTTGCAATTAGCAAGCTAATACCAGGTGCGAAGAGCATAATGCAAAACAAATTAAGGCTGTACATGGATGTAAAAAAAACATAAAATAAAATATATGCTTTTTGTGCATCTAATAGTCTGGAAATATATTCAGCTTAATAGCTGAATTTCAGCCCAATGGAAATTCTTAGACTCAAACATTTCTCACCCCATGTACACTAAGAAGCAAACTCATTTTGATATAGCAGATACATAAATAATTTAAGTGGCACTATGTTGGCAAGGATTCAATTTTCATAAGGTCCTTTTTCTCTTTAATAAAAATGTCCATAAGAACATTGTAAAGAAATTGCACACACAAAAAAAAATGAAGCAACTTAATTGTCTTGTGAATTTTATTTTATTTTTGCATGAAAAAAAAAACATAGGTCCCGTACTTTAATCAATATGTTTGTTCAAATGAGCCTGGAGTCACTGTCAGAAGCAGGAAGAAAGTAAATTAATAATTTTTAAGGACAATTCTGGCAGGATAGTCAGGCCCTCATCAGCATGATAGCACTACTCCTACTGTGCTTGATAGTACCTACAATATTATTAAGCTTAGAAGGCTCAGTCCGACTCTTCCTAATATACTTATTGTATGCATCATAAATTAGTTCAGTTGTAATCTTATCTGACCATATGTGTTTAAGATTGGCTGTTCTGCTATTTAATGTTAAAGAGCCTATTTTTCTATGCCAAAATCATCTCATTCAACGTCAGTGTTAAACTCACATGCCTTTGGACACCGACACTAGTTTTAAGGTTTAAGGCTTGAGCTGTGTTGGATACTGAATTGTCTCTGACAACATTTTTATAATTTTCTTTCACCCAATTGAGAATTGTAGATTCTCTTATTTTTACTGTGTTTCTGTTACTTCATTTTTTTCGGTATTGCTCAACCTATTGGCCAAACAAATACATATATATATATATATATATATATATAATATATATTATACAGACGTGGACAAAATTGTTGGTACCCTTCATTAAATCAAAGAAAAACTCATAATGGTCACAGAAATAACTTTAATCTGACAAAAGTAATAATAAATAAAAATTATATAAATGTTGACCAATGAAAGTCAGACATTGCTTTTCATCCATGCTTCAACGGAATTATTTAAAAAATAAATGCATGAAACAGGCCTGGACAAAAATGATGGTACCCCTAGAAAAGAATGAAAATAATGTGACCAAAGGGACATGTTAATCCAAGGTATGTCCACTAATCAGCATCCCAGGTGTCTACAATCCTGTAATCACTCAGTGGGCCTATATATAGGACTCCAGGTAGTAACTGTGTTGTTTGGTGACGTGGTGTGTACCACACTCAATATAAACCAGAGGAAGCAAAGGAAAGAGTTGTCTCAGGAGATGAGAAAGAAAATCATAGACAAGCATGTTAACTGTAAAGGCTATAAGACCATCTCCAAGCAGCTAGATGTTTCTGTGACTACAGCTGCACATGTCATTCAGTAATGTACGATCCATGGGACTGTAGCCAACCTCCCTGGACGTGGCTGCAGGAGGAAAATTGATGACAGATCAAAGAGACGGATAATCCAAATGGTAACAAAAGAGCCTAGAAAGACTTCAAAATAGATCCAAGCTGAACTTTATGCTCAAGGAACATCAGTGTCAGATCGGAACATCCTTCGCTGTTTGAGCCAAAGAGGGCTACATGGGAGACGAACAAGGAGAGGACAAATCATTAAAAAAAACAGACTGGAGTATGCCAAACTACATGCTGACGAGCCACAAAGCTTCTGGGAGAATGTCCTGTGGACAGATGAGACAAAAATTTAACTTTTTGCCAAGGCACATCAGCTCTATGTTCACAGACGGAAAAATGAAGCATATCTAGAAAAGAACACGGTCCCTACTGTGAAACATGGGGGAGGCTCGGTTATGTTCTGGGGCTGATTTGCTGCATCTGACACAGGGTGTCTTGAATCTGTGCAGGGTACAATGAAATCTCAAGACTATCAGGGGATTCTAGAGAGAAATGTGCTGGCCAGTGTCAGAAAGCATGGTCTCAGTCGCAGGTCACGGGTCTTACAACAGGAAAATGACCCAAAACACACAGCTAAAAACACCCAAGAAGGGCTAAGAGGAAAACACTGGCCTTCTATGAGCCCTGATCTCAATCCTATTGAGCATCTTTGGAAGGAGCTGAAACGTGCTGTCTGGAAAACCGGAAACAACTAGAACAGTTTGCTCATGAGGAGTGGGCCAAAATACCTGCTGAGAGGTGCAGAAGTCTCATTGACAGTTACAGGAATCATTTGATTGCAGTGATTGCCTCAAAAGGTTGTGCAACCAAATATTAAGTTGTGGGTACCATCATTTTTGCCCAGGCCTGTTTCATGAATTTTTTTTTAAATAATTCCGTTGAAGCATGGATGAAAAGCAATGTCTGACTTTCATTGGTCAACATTTATACAATTTTCATTTATTATTACTTTTGTCAGATTAAAGTTATTTCTGTGACCATTATGAGTTTTTCTTTGATTTAATGAAGGGTACAAACATTTTTTTTCCACGTCTGTCTGTATATATATATATATATATTTTTTTTTTTTCTAGAAACCATCTTCAATCAATCATGATCACCAACTAAAAGGTACAAGCCTCAAGTCAAATAAACTTTGAAAACCTTCACTGCCACCTACAGCACTTTTAATTTTTATTTTTTTTGTCACTATTATTTTTTTTTTAGCTCTTCAAACAAATGTTTAGATTCAGAAAAAAAGATCCAGAGACAATAGAAAAATATATTTTTAAAATTATGTTTTTGTTCATTGAGAGAATAAAGCTATCCAAACAAAGTTGGCTATATGTGACAAAGTTATTCCCATCTAAGCCTGACCCCAGTGGTTGCAACAACTGAAATCAAGCTTTTGCAATAACTGAATATTTTTCCCAAATTACTGTGCAGGAACTTTGGCCAACTTATCTTTGCAGAAATTTTTGACTTTTTTTGTTTTGTTTTTAGCATGAATGGTCTCAATAATCAAACTATAGTCCAAACTTTGACTAAGCCAATAAAAAAACATTTATTGATTTATTGAGCTATTTAGCTATTATTCCAAGTTTAAACCATGACTCTAAAAAATTTTTCATCTAGGCGCTTTTCTTTGGATGCTGTTGTTGCCCTGTCTTCTTTATTGAATTGTGAACACAGATCTTAATTCTGGCAAGTCAGGCCTGTACTGCTTTACAAGTTGTTTTGTGTTCTCCTGGATGAGTCAATGTGTTTAAGTCGTTTTGGTAATGTTGGCTACTAGTGGTGTGTCCTTGGTGTCAAGGCTTCGGTGTGTGTGTGTCGACTAATCCAGCAAGAGTTTTATGAAATGCATTGAGGCTTGTGTTGATTACAGTTGCAGTGACATTTGAGGCCTCGCTAGTCGGCCGTAGCACATGACTAATTCAGAAACCAGGTAGCAAAGATGCTGCTGTTTCCCCATCACCCGTTGCCTTCAGAATATATTACATGTCTGTTTAGAATCAATTTAAGCTTTTTTATGATGAAAGAGGAGGACAAAGAGGAGATTTCGCCGTTTCCGGTAACATTTAGATCATCTCCCCCACAAAATTAATAATATGTAGAAAACACTGTGGATCGTGCGCTCTCTCTTTTTCTTTTTTTTTCTGATCTCTGGTGGCTTTAACACTAGAAGACCCAGGATTTTTTGCTCTACCTATAAAGCCCACAGGTAAGCCGAAAGGCTGGATGGCCCCCTGTGAACCCTCCTTTTGTTATGTAAACGGGGCAATCACTGGGACACCACAGGAGGGGGGATATGCAGAGCCACTTCACTCAAAACACCTTGACATAAAATGGGGGAGGGGGACAATCAGGTAGGAACAGGATTGCTAACTGACTGTCTGAGCAGAACATATGAGCTGAATCAAAATGTAATATATGTAGAAGGATGTAGACGTTATCAGAACCCTACAACACTGGGCTTCCAACATCCCCACCAGACACATAAGAAAAGTAATAGAACAGAACCACATCAAATAACGCACTCAAAATCTGTGGTAGCCCCACTAGTCATTTACAGAATTGCTCATCAAGTTGATATCTGTACAAGATTTATTTTATGTAACATTTTTTTCAAACTGAGATACACCCGAAACACATTTGATTTGTTATATTTAAGAATTTGTACATTGTTTTTGTCTGTTTTGCTCTTTCCCTCTATTTTCTCTTTTCCTGTCTCTCCCTGTCTCAATTCATAAAAACCAGACTGACTGTTGCTGTTTGCCCACACTGTGATGTTATGTTATGTCAAAGATATGATATTATATGTCTGATTTCAAAATATCAGTTATGTATTTGAGCAGTGCCAGGTTCTGCTCAACTCCTCAGGTCACCTTTACGCAGAGGACAAAAGACATTCACACCTCAATTCTCACACATGCTCAGAGGACGCACCCAAGCGGCATTGCCATGCGAATGACCAATGTGGCTGATGTGACTGCAACCACCCTGACTAGTTTTGTGGCCGTTGACCCACCTGACTCCTTGACGACTCACTAATTACTGTTTATCACATTGTGGATAAATAGCTCACTGCAAAAAGCCTACCACTTCAGTACCCTCAAGAATTCTGTGGCGTACAAACCTCCTCTCCAAGGAACGAAGATGCAGAGAAGATTCAGCACTCAACAGGCACTGGAAATGGAAATGGAAGGAATAAACCCTTGTGACTCAGATGGAGAAGAGATAAACGTTCAGCCGGATTCGGACTCTGAGCTGTCTTCAGGTAAGATTCAATTTCATATTATTTGTTATTTTATATTTCATTTCAGGCAGGAAGGTGGAAATAGTGGTGCACATATCACCATGTGAATAGAGTTTTGGGGCTTCTGTCATCAGACAGCCTCCATTTTGTTTCTGAGTGCAGGCCTCCGTTTGTTTCTTTTGGTTCTTATCCTGAGGTCCTTGCACCTTAGCACATTAGCCAACCTATTTGAGATGTACTGGAATGATTATTATTATTATTATTATTATTAATTCATAATTTGAATTTGTTCCCATTGCAGATGAGGAGACTGCTCCTCAGCCAAAAAAGAGAGCTCTGGTGGGGACTGACCAGACAGAGACGGCGAAAGATGGCACAGTGTGGTGTGAAGAACAGGTGGGGAAAAGTCTCCATTTCACCCCTCCATCTCCATACGGCGCAGATGGAGAGCCAACGGCTAAGGCCAGGAGGTCCATCTTGAGTCATCTTCAGAGCTTCCTGTGTTTTATCACTCTGGAAATGCTAAGTTCCATTCGACACTGTACTGTTGAACATGCACGGCAAATGGAGCATGTGGACTGGTTCATGGCCCTCCCTGAACTAATGGCATTTATTGCTATTGTTATCTTGCGGGGGCTGACCAAGGTTCCATCACTGCATGAATGCTGGTCAGCAAACCTGGGAAACCCCCAGATCATGGCAACTATGTCCCGAAATCGCTTCCAAGAAATCATGCAACACCTACGCTTTGACGACAAGGACACCCGCAGTGAGCGAGCAAAGACGGATAAGTTTGCTGCAATTTCCGGTGTGTGGGGTTCGTTTGTCACCAACTGCATCACATCCTACAACCCTGGTCGACACATCACCATTGATGAACAGCTTTTTCCGTCAAAGACTCGCTGCTGTTTCCTGCAATACATTTCAACAAAACCTGACAAGTTTGGGATCAAGTTTTGGGTGGCTTGTGACTTGAAATCCAAATACATCTGCAATGTCCTCCCATATCTTGGCAAGGACCCCAGTCGTTCCAGTGGAGAGAGACTGACCGAAAATGTAGTGATGAGGCTGATGGAACCATTCCTGGACAAGGGCAGAAATGTTACCACGGACAATTTCTTTACATCGCTGTCACTGGCACAACGACTGCTTAGCCGGAAAACCACCATCCTCGGCACAGTCAACAGGATTCGGCAAGAAATTCCACAATCAACAAGACAGAGGGACCGTGATGAATTCACCACTCAGGTATTTTCAACCACTGGTGCCACGCTAACGGTGTATGCGCCCAAACGGAAGAAGACAGTATACATTCTCAGCAGCATGCACCGCGTCATTCAGACTGATAATACCACCAAACGGAAGCCAAACACTGTCACCCTTTACAACACCACAAAGTGCGGCGTTGATGTGATGGACCAGATGGTGCGGGAGTACACTGTCCGCAGAGGAACACGGCGCTGGCCAGTCGCTGTGTTCTATAACATGATTGATATGGCAGCACTGAATGCACATGTGCTCTATCAAGCATGTACCGGGAGGCAGGAGAGACGGGTGGACTTCCTGGTGGAGCTTGCAAGAGAGTTGGCTCATTCTCATGTGGGTGCAAAGCAGGCACAAAGGGAACAATTGCTTCGGCTACAACCTTCAACACCTAGCCCTGGGAAAAGAGCAATGTGTCAGGTTAAAAATCAGTGTAAAAGCAATCATGCCACTCTGCGATGTATAGGCTGTTACAAATACACATGTGGCAAATGCAGAAAGGAGACGGCTTGGCAGTGCATGGATTGTGAGTGATTATTGAAATGTACTCACCTCACTCATTGTTACATACTGTTTAGTTTTTTCTGTGTGCTTGAAAACTCAAATTTCCCTGAGGGAGTCACCCCAAAGGGATCAATAAAGTTTTAAGCCTAAGTTCTAAGTCTCACTCACTTCCACTCTCTAACACTGTATCCTGATAATACTTTTTTATTATTATTATTATTAGTAAATATAATGAAGGCCCAGTTGGGATAACCCCAGATTTTGAGTGCTTTATTTGATGTGGTTCTATTCTATTACTTTTCTTATGTGTCTGGTGGGGATGTTGGAAGCCCAGTGTTGTAGGGTTCTGATAATGTCTACATCCTTCTACATATATTACATTTTGATTCAGCTCATATATTCTGCTCAGACAGTCAGTTAGCAATCCTGCTCCTACCTGATTCTCCCCCTCCCCCATTTTATGTCAAGGTGTTTTGAGTGAAGTGGCTCAGCATATCCCCCCCCCTGTGGTGTCCCAGTGATTGCCCCGTTTACATAACAAAAGGAAGGTTCACAGGGGGCATCCAGCCTTTCGGCTTACCTGTGGGCTTTATAGGTAGAAAAGCCAAATGGCTGCTCTCTGGTAGTTCTAGTGTTAAAAGCAAAGTGTGTCTTGTGCTCAAATCAACTTGGCATCATGGCTGAAGCATTATGGAGTCCTGCATGAAAAGAGAAACACTAACCAAGGTGGACCAAACTGAGCGAAGTAATTCTAGGATGCAAACATCCAATCATATGATTGGAACACTGGATAATCCCTTTGCAAAAAGGACAGAAAAATTATACATTTTTATAAAGGTTCTGATGCTTTCTGCCCCAAACTCCCTATGCTTCATCTGTTCTTCATCTGGTCTCTGAAAGGGTATTTTCTATTACAGGTGAAGTCATGTTAAAACAGAGGCACTGCATGAAATCCATTACAGCGGAAAAGCTCTATGTTTTAAGTACAAATAATGACATAAGTATGACTATACAATAAGAAAAACCCATCCACATCACAAGAATCTGTCTTTTTTGTTTTCATATAACTCGTTTGGAGAGTCTTCGACTTATGGTCACTACAATGGGAGAAATGTTTCATCATTTTAAACTTTTTGTCTGAAGTGAATAACGTAATTGCAGTCTCCAGTGGGGCGAAGCATGGATTCTGCCCGTAGATCAACAGCTATGATTACCCATTTTAATAACTTCTGCAACAATCCAACTATTACATCATTTTAAAAAAAAGGGGGGAAAAAGGAGCATTTTCATTCCATGCTCTGCAGTAACCCCGTCAGGTATTCTGATAATAGCGCAAGAGTTTCTTTTCACTTTTATGGTCAGGTTGTTTTAATGGAATACTACTTAACAGGTACTATCCAGATGATTGCTGAAGATAGGCATTTAATTGCATAAGAATTTGACAGATCAAAATAGATTGTGACCGGATTTTTTTTACCCTGCCGGTCAAAATGACAGACAAGAAAAGGTCTAGCACAATTTCTGGTTCAGACCATATGTGATGCTCTGAGTAAATGTTTTTATTCACTTTAATGTGATTGGTTGAGTTGTGGCAGTCTGGAAGCAGTGCATGGTGGGTAACAGGAAGAGAATCAGACATTCAGTCACCAGCCCCAGTCATGAGAGCACATGCTGCTGCTAGCTCTTCAGTTTGAGCTATTATTTCCCTCTCCCTGCTGAAGCAACGTCTGTGAGTAATGTTCATTTTGCAACAATAAGATTGTCAGTATTTCAAGCCTGTGCATATGTCAGACTGAAAAGATGCTAACTCTGTTCTTAAGATAAGTTAGCTTCAGCTTTGGCTATAGATTTAGCTGCTTGTCGGCTAACTAGCTTTGTGTTTTGCCACATAAAATGTAGCTTGCCCAGCTAACGTTGTTTGTTCATACTGTTTTTATCTGATTAATAATTCAAATATTCCATGTATTGTGTTACAGTTTCACAAGTTCTCAGTAAACTTTTTTGGAATAAATTAACGGACTCCTGGAGTTCTCTGAGAGTGTTTAAACTGATTGGAGATTTGGTCCATGACAGTGAAAAGACGTCAATACAGCCAACGGGGGACATAATAATTGCCATCAAACGGAGATACTCAGTATCAAGAGATAAGTGGCTAAAACTACAGCTTGCGGACAGCTTCACGCCAGCTTTTTCTCCTGACATCGGAAATGCACTGAGTCATAATGTCACAACGCAACAAAGGAAATGGAGATTCTCAGTCTGAGTCTATGTCCTCAAGTAGCAGTCGATCTTCTGGCACATCATCCAGCTCAAAGATTAGTATGGCTATCGCTAAGGCAAAAGCTGAAGCAACACAAGCAAGAGCGTCACATTCAAAAAAGGAAATTGAACTTAAGGTTGAGCAGGCACGTATCCAAGCTAACCTTGATGCTTTAAAGGAAGAAAAAGAAAAAGATGCTGCCATTGCAGAGGCAAATACTCTCATGGCTGGTTTGCAAGATATGGGCTTTGAAGTACGGAGCGAAGCTAATAGCCTGGTTCCCCAAGCTATTAAAGATCAGCGCACAGCGGCCTTCATATCAGCACAAGCCAGCCTGCACAGTGATGGTCCAGCCGCCATGATTGAGACCAACAACGCCCTGTCAGCACCGAATCCTTCATGTCCTCAACCAATTAAAGTTTCCCCTTCGTCACCCTACCCACTTAATACAGGCCAAAAACAAGCTGCTGCCTCTTATGCTATTACACCACCTCCTCAGGCCCCTCAGATGAGGGGGACACAGCACAGATACTTCCCTCCAGCTGCTCAGCTTTGTGGAACTCTTCCACAACCGAACTTCAGCCATGACTCCCCGTCTCCTGCTCACCCTCCTGTTAATGTGATGGCTTATGGAGCTAGCCATGAACATTCTACAACCACCGGAGATCTCATTAAATATCTAGCCCGCAACCGCCTGGTGACGTCAGGTCTCACTATATATGATGATCAGCCAATTAACTATTGGTCCTGGAAGGCGTCATTCGAAAATGCTATTACTGACCTAGATCTGTCTGCTGCAGAAGAACTCGACCTCCTAGACAAATATCTGGGAAAGGAGTCAGCAGAGCAGGTTAGAAGAATAAGATCAGTCAACATCAGAAATCCGCTTACAGGACTGTGCATGGCATGGGACCGCCTCGATGGGATATATGGTTCACCAGAGGCAGTTGAACAGGCTCTTTTTAACAAACTGGAAAAGTTTCCAAAGGTCACAACAAAGGAGCCACACAGACTCAGGGATCTAGCCGATCTGTTAACAGAGCTACAAGCAGCCAAGGAAGAAGGCTACCTTGCAGGCTTATCATACTTAGATACCTCAAGAGGAATTAAGCCTATTATTGAGAAACTCCCTTACAACTTACAAGAAAAATGGTTATACTGTGGGACAAGATACAAACAGGAAAATTTGGTCAGTTTTCCACCTTTCTCTGTGTTCGTAGACTTCATCTGGACAGAGGCACGGGCTCGCACAGACCCAAGTTTTAACCTCTTCATTCCAGCTCCACCAGAGAGGAAAGGCAAGTGGGACAGGCACACAAAAACATCTGTGTATGTTCAAAAGACACAGGTCTCAGGAGCTGCCAAGCATGAGTCTAAGGGAGGTTGGGGAAAAATTGATCTAAACAAACATTGTCCACTGCACGATAAACCTCACCCTCTGAGGAAATGCAGAGCATTTCGTGGAAAAACTATAGATGATCGCAAACAGCTCTTGAAAGAACATTATATCTGCTTCCGCTGTTGTTCCTCCACCGAACACCTTGCAAAGGATTGTACCGTTGAGGTAAAATGCACAGAGTGTGGGAGCACCGCTCATGTGTCAGCACTTCACCCCAACCAACCTTCCTGGAAATCTAAGTCGTCATCCCCCTCTTCAGAGGATGGCGGGGAGACGGACAAAGCGGACAGCCAGGAGGTCAAGTCAACATGCACACAAGTATGCGGAGAAGGTATGAGTGCCAAAGCATGTGCAAAGATATGCCTTGTAAGCGTGTTTCCAAATGGACGCAGAGAAGAGTCTAAGAGAATGTACGCCATATTGGATGAGCAGAGTAATCGATCCCTCGCACGATCAGAGTTCTTTGATGTCTTTCAGATCGCTGGATGTTCCTACTCTTATACACTTAAGACCTGTGCAGGACGTACAGAGACAGCGGGGAGGAGAGTCAGTGGTTACACTGTGGAGCCAGTGGATAAGAGACTGAGCATTCCCCTGCCAACTCTGCTTGAGTGTAACCAAATCCCTAACGTTCGTGCTGAGATTCCTACACCAGATGCAGCCTGTCATCATGCCCACCTGAAAGACATTGCAGACAAGATACCACCTCTGGATCCGCAAGCCAACATACTCCTATTGCTTGGCAGAGACATCTTACGGGTGCACAAAGTCCGAAAGCAGATAAGTGGCCCAGGAGACTCCCCATTTGCTCAAAGGCTCGACCTAGGGTGGGTCGTTGTCGGTGATGTGTGCCTAGGAGGTGCTCACAGACCACTAGAGGTGAGAAGTTATAAGACGACTATCCTGGAGAATGGTCGTACAAGTCATCTTCAGCCATGTGATAACCACATCAGAGTAAAAGAGGTATGTGGTCAAACCCATAAACAGCAACATATAGCTTCAACGTCCGCATGCAGCCCAATGACCCCTAAAGGAGACAGCTTGGGGCAAACTGTCTTCACTCGTTCTCCTGATGATCACAGACTTGCTCCATCCATGGAAGATCTGGAGTTTCTGAAGGTAATGGAAGCTGAGTGCTATCAGGATAGTTCCAAAAGTTGGGTTGCACCTTTACCTTTTCGGTCGCCAAGACAGCGGCTGCCTAACAACCGGAAAAAGGCTCTCGACCGCCTTTTTTCACTTTGGCGCTCATTGGAAAAACGGCCGCAAATGAAAGCAGACTTCTTCGAGTTTATGGAGAGGATGTTCAAGAAGGCACACGCAGAAGTTGCCCAACCAATGCAACCTGGAAAAGAGTGCTGGTACCTGCCCCTGTTTGGTGTGTATCATCCTAGGAAGCCAGATAAGATCTGTGTGGTCTTCGACAGCAGTGCATCATATCAAAGAGTGTCACTTAATGATGTTTTGCTCACTGGACCTGACCTTAACAATAGCCTAGTAGGTGTCCTCATGAGGTTCAGGAAGGAACAGGTGGCAATCACTGCTGACATTGAGCACATGTTCCACTGTTTTGTTGTGAAGGAGGACCACCGGGATTTTCTCCGCTTCCTGTGGTACAGGAACAATGACCCTTCCTCAGACATCGTGGACTACAGAATGCGAGTTCATCTTTTTGGAACAGTCCTTCACCTGCTGTTGCCGTGTATGGTATGCGACGGGCAGCTAAGGAAGCAGAGGCCGAATATGGCAGCGATGCGGAAAGGTTCATCGACCGTGAGTTCTATGTTGATGATGCTTTAAAGTCCTTCAGCACTGAAGAAGACGCCATCAGTGTTCTCAGGCGAGCACAGAAGATGCTTGCGGCTTCTAACCTCAAGTTACACAAAATCGCATCTAATCGACCTGCAGTTATTGAGGCATTCCCATCCGAAGATCACTCTAGGGACATCAACAGCCTAGATCTCTTTGTTGATGATCTGCCTATCCAACGCAGCCTTGGATTGTTTTGGAACATGCGTACAGACACCTTCATGTTTCAGATTGTTGATGACCAGAAGCCGTTCACGCGTAGAGGGGTACTCTCCACTGTGAATAGTCTCTACGATCCCCTAGGGTTCCTTGCACCCATCACAGTTCATGGAAGACTGATACTCAGGCAACTCACCACACAAGCAGATGATTGGGACTCACCTCTTCCTAAAGACATGGAGATTGAGTGGACCAGATGGAAACAGTCCCTCCAAGACCTAGGGGGGCTTCAGATACCACGCCCTTACACATCCATCTCAACCGCAGGCGCCCTAGGAAGAGAACTATGTATATTTGCAGACGCATCAGTTAAAGCAATAGCAGCCGTGGCCTACGTCAAAGTGACAAACCAGCAAAAGCATACTGAAATTGGCTTTGTCTTTGGGAAGGCGAAGTTGGCCCCTCAGCTTGGCCTAACTGTCCCGAGACTAGAGCTCTGTGCGGCTGTGCTCGTTGTTGAGATTTGCAGAGATTATAGTCTCATAAATGGACACCACATTTGAAAACATCACCTACTACACAGACAGCAAGGTTGTATTGGGGTACATCCACAATCAGTCAAGGAGATTTTATGTCAATGTACATAACAGAATCCAAAGAATTCATCAATCACCTTGTCCCGGCCAGTGGAAGTATGTCCCAACACACCTCAACCCGGCAGATATAGGGTCAAGAACAGTGACACCAGCCCTGCTTAGCAGCACAGCGTGGCTCAAAGGACCAGACTTTCTCCAAAAAGTGCCCTTGCATTCATCCAAGCTTCAAGAGATTTACAATCTTATTGACCCTGACATCGACTCTGAAGTGCGTCCACAGGTGATGACGAGCCTTACACGTGTTTCCGGAGATGTGATACACCCACAACGTTTTGAACGCTTTTCAAAGTTCAATACTCTTCTCACAGCCATAGCACACCTCATCCATGTAGCTCGTTCCTTTGCCCACTCCATTCAGAATGAATGTCAGGGGTGGCACTTCTGTTGTCCTACAGAGGAAGAGTTGCGGAGAGCCAAAGTGTGCATTGTAAAAAGTGTCCAGGCTGAATGCTATGCAGAGGAGCTAAAGTGCATCAGCTCAGGGTCCTCCATCCTCCAGCAGCCTGTGGAAGCTACACCCCACAATGGATCAAGATGGACTTCTAAGGGTGGGAGGCCGGATTGAACAGTCAGGGCTGAGCACAAACGAGACTCATCCCATCATCATACCTGCCCGACATCATCTGGCAACCTTGCTTGGGTCTCACTATCACAAAGCAGTGAAACACCAAGGAAGACCTCTGACTGAAGGTGCCATTCAAGCAGCAGGATTCTGGCTGGTGGGTGGCAAACGCTGTATCAGCAGTCTGATTCACAAATGTATTGTATGTAGAAAACTGAGGGGAAACACAGAACATCAGCAAATGGCAACTCTGCCGGCAGAACGGCTTCAAGTAGCACATCCCTTCACCTACGTAGGCATTGATGTCTTTGGACCGTGGGACATCATCTCACGACGTACAAGAGGAGGAGTTTCCAACCCAAAGCGTTGGGCAGTGATGTTCTCCTGTACGTGTTCAAGGGCAGTTCATATCGAGGTGATAGAGGCAATGAGTTCCAGCAGCTTTATCAATGCGTTGAGGAGGTTCTTTGCTATCAGGGGCCCCGCGAGGCAGATACGCTCTGATTGCGGAACTAATTTCATTGGTGCCTCTCGTGAACTGGAGATGGACAAGACAAATCCAGGCTTCAACAGTGTGGAACGATACCTGACCACACAGAGCTGCACCTGGGTGTTTAACCCACCTCATGCATCTCATATGGGCGGCGTATGGGAACGAATGATTGGAATTGCCCGCCGTATTTTGGATTGCATGCTACTTGAACAGAGAAAGTCTCATCTGACACATGAGGTCCTGACTACACTTATGGCAGAGGTAGCAGCCATCATGAATGCTAGGCCGCTCATTCCGGTGTCATCAGATCCTGAATCACCTCTGATCCTCACCCCAGCAATGCTCCTGACCCTCAAGACAAGCTCTCCACCTCCTCTTCCATCAGGTAGTTTTGAAGAAGCGGATCTATTTAGGGAGGAGTGGAAACAAGTTCAAGTCCTAGCTGACATGTTTTGGAACCGGTGGAAACGCGAGTACCTCAGAACATTGCAGCTTAGGCACAAGTGGCAAGAAAAACGATCAAACATTAAAGAAAAAGATATTGTTCTCTTGAAAGACAATCAGGCAAAGAGAAACCAATGGCCTATGGGCATCATTACGAAGATTTTTCCAGGAGAAGATGGATTGGTCCGGAAAGTTGAAGTGGAAGTAGTCAAGGATGGAAACAAAAGGATCTTCTTCCGTCCCATCACAGAAGTAGTTCTGCTTCTCTCTCTCCAAAAGCTGACTCTGTTCATTGATGTGGGCTCTCTGAAGACCCCAAGCGGGGAGTGTGATGCTCTGAGTAAATGTTTTTATTCACTTTAATGTGATTGGTTGAGTTGTGGCAGTCTGGAAGCAGTGCATGGTTGGTAACAGGAAGAGAATCAGACATTCAGTCACCAGCTCCAGTCATGAGAGCACATGCTGCTGCTAGCTCTTCAGTTTGAGCTATTATTTCCCTCTCCTTGCTGAAGCAACGTCTGTGAGTAATGTTCATTTTGCAACAATAAGATTGTCAGTATTTCAAGCCTGTGCATATGTCAGACTGAAAAGATGCTAACTCTGTTCTTAAGCTAAGTTAGCTTCAGCTTTGGCTATAGATTTAGCTGCTTATCGGCTAACTAGCTTTGTGTTTTGCCACATAAAATGTAGCTTGCCCAGCTAACGTTGTTTGTTCATACTGTGTTTATCTGATTAATAATTCAAATATTCCATGTATTGTGTTACAGTTTCACAAGTTCTCAGTAAACTTTTTTGGAATAAATTAACTGACTCCTGGAGTTCTCTGAGAGTGTTTAAACTGATTGGAGATTTGGTCCATGACACCATATTCATAATTTATATTAACATCATGAACACCCTTAATTCTTATATTCAATTTAGAGGTTTACAAGTCACATCATTATGATCACCATTCCTGTTTTACTTGTATTATCCACTTGATGGTGCAGTAGAGCAAATATAGCACCGTCGAGCGTCGGCTTCTGAGTTAACCAATCGGATGGAAAGGTTCAGTGTATCACGAGACTTCATGTAGCCCTCACGGCTGGCCAATCCTTGGAAGTTTCAACATTGTTCCTTTTATGGATAAAGACTCTATGTTTTTTGGAGTTCCAAAGCATTTAGAAATTGGTTTGAAAACCTTTACAGACAGAGATGTGTCAATAACTTTGTTTCTCATCTGTTTTTGAATTTCTATTAACTATGATGTGTTAGAGCTGTTAGCCTATAAAAGCAAAAGTTAAGTGAAAATGGGGAAATTTATTCAAAGAAATTCTAAAAAAAGAAATTGTTAAAAATAAAAGGGTTGTTTTTTTTCTTTTGTGGCAAGAAAAAGACATAGTTAACAGCTGTGATATCAAACAGCAGACTGTGTTTATGAGTGAGATTAGTACATCCCTAAGAACCTCTAGCCTGCGAACCTTTAAATCTTCATCAAAGATTGCATGTCACATAACTTCATATATTAAGTCAATATACTGCCACAATGTAGTTTGAATTGCAATTTCCCTGTGGCACAGTTATGTCAGGAGTAAATATGGAACCTTGTTAACTAGATATTACATGTAGAGCAGAAAATATCATGTCAACATTGTCTCCATGGCTTTAATACAGGCCGCCAGATGCTCCTCTGGGAAATCTGTGTTCGACTCAAGTGAGCAGCCGTTCTTATTATATTTCAACATGCCTTGGATACTGAAGTGTCAGGCTTGTCTTGGTCCCATTTGAGAGAAATATTTGTCCCCCCTTTAACTTTGGTGTCACGAACTGTTTGAGCAGCCAATGAAGATGGTTTTGGGGGAAAAAAGAACTGAAATGACTCTGAAAACAGCCTGAATGTTGATCACAAAGCATCGGGACAGTTTTTGATGGAGGAGCTCTACGATGATGGTGTTGAATGCAGAGCTGAAGTCCACAAACAGGACCTGACCGTAGGTCCCTGCAGAGTCTAGGTGGTGAAGGATGTGGTGGAGAGCCATTGAGGTTCTCAGCCAGGTGGGGGGCTCCCCACTGGGTGGGGGGGTGGTCTCCTGTAGTTGGTAATGGTCTGCAGGCCCTTCCAAACTGCAGAAGAGTCGTTGGCAGAAAAAAGTCTTTCAGCTTTACATTGTAGTTCCTTTTTGTTGTCTTGATCTCCTTTGTCAGCTTGTTCCTGGCCTGCTTGTACAGGTTCCGATCGCCACTCCTGTAGGCCTCCTCCTTGTCCTGGCGTAGCCGTCTCAGTTCTGTAGTGAACCATGGTTTGTTGTTGTTGAACGTGCAGAAGGCTTTGGTCTGCACACACTTTTCACCTTTTTGGACTGACATGGGGGTGGAGGTTCACCTTCCAGAACAACAAAAATACAGTAGGCAGGCACAATTATGAAGATAATCATGCTCAACATACACATCTTAATAATGAAAAATTATTAGTCATGGAGTTTTGAAACAGTTATCTTTTTCAAAACTTAATTAAAGAACATTGAGCCGTCTAGATCATGTTTTTTTTTAAAACATATTTCTTCTAGTGTACAACATTATATAGAAATAAGAACCACAAAATTGAAATACAGGCCTTTTGCAATCCTTTTTCTGAAAATATTACATGTATAAAATCATATTTAGCTTTTCTGATTTGTTCATTTGTAAAAGTATTCAACTCCATTGTTTATCTAAATGATAAACAACCAATTAAAAGAAATCCTAAATGAATCCTTTAAAAGGAAAATTCAAGAATATTTATAAGTTTATATCTATAAGCATTTTTGTTTCCCTTTGGCCCTTACCAACAAATAGCCAGAGCAATATTGTTTATCACATTGTTAATTATTCTAAAGACAAGTTATGCTTATCGACAAATGCACCATTATGTCATTGTCGATAACTCATTATCTTTCCACACACACCCATTAGACGTATAAGAGTCAGTCGACGTTGATGAATGGCAGCAGACTTTTTAATGTCTGCATAATTGCTTACAGCTATACCGCACTGAATTATAACTTGCTCTTTTTGTGTCTTTTTGTAAGCTTCCTTTTTTTTTTTAAAGGGATACAATATAGTTGGAATATGAGGCTAATGATATGTTATTTAAGACATATTTTGTTGTAGACTGAAACTTGAACTTCGTTCTACTGCAAAACTAGGAACCTGCAAAAAATTGTACCATCAGAGTAGACCCATGTGTAATTCTATCTCTGTATAAACTTTCTTTGAAGGCCTAAGCAGATTTTTAGAGAATATCAATGAAAAACAGCATCATTATGAGGAACAAATAACACAGCAGACAGGTCAGGGAGAATGTTGAGTTTAAAGCAAGGTTAGATAAGAAAATAATGTTTTTTACTTAAAACATCTCACAAAGCGCTGTTCAATTAATCCTATAAAAATTTTCACATCCAAGTTGGGGAATGACAGTAGACATACACTTGGTCCAGAAATTCATGGAGGGATAGTTTGGGGTTTACCGATATTAGGGAAACATGAAATTGCTATGTTATTTTTGAAAACTGAGAAATAAGTGCAATTCATCTAATTTTTCACAGAGCACCCTGGTCACCAAAATCTGTATCAGACGTGAGCATTAAAAGTTTATCCAACTGGCCAAACTTTATTAGCAAGCAGAGTTTGATTGTGTGGTACTTTAAATATAATAACCTACCAATGTTGCATCAGAGTAGTATTTTCAATTTTCCGATTCCGTTTTATTATATAGTGCCAATTAACAACAGATGTCATCTCAAGGCACTTAACTACTAAATTCATTTCATTACAATCATACAAACATTCTGTTTAAACGTTTTCTATTTAAGGAATCCCAGCAGATTGCATCAAGTCGTTGACTGGAAGTTGTGCCTTTGTCACTAGGATATGACAAACCTTGAGAAGTAATGACTGTGATTCAAAGCATTACCCAGCTCCTGTTAAGATTAAAGTTAGAATGGCCCAGTCAAAGGTCAGACTTTATTTCCAATATTTTTGATTTGGAGCAATTTTGCAGAGAATAGGCCAAAATTTCACTGTCTAGATGTGCAAACCTGCTTTCACAAAGTATTGACTTGGTTGAGCTGACAAAATTTACTGAGCTCAAATCTCTGATTTCTATTCGTAAAAAATATTAACAATGCAAAAAAATATGCATCACTTTGTATTACTCTTAATTACTAAATTCGTTAGCTTTAATAAAGTTTGGGGTGATAAATCAGAGGCCTTTGAATTCTTTGGCAAAATATTATTTGTTTGAAATTCGTTGACTTCTGTTGCATTTTTCTGACCCTAAAAGCCAAATTTCTGCCATCTGTTTCCGAAGTTGGAGCAAAAGTAAATCTCCATCTGTTGTTTGCAACTATTACCGTCTCTTAGAAACAAGGAGTCTCATATCACAGATTAAAATAAATATTACTAACATTTTGCCATCTTAAAACCCATGAGCAACATAGCCCCCTAATCCTTGTAGATCCAATCGTACTTGAAAGGAAGCAAGGTAAGCATGTTCTGATGCACACCACCCCTGCAGCTTTTTACCTGACCTCCTGCTGGTCTATTTATTGTTGCTCCTGCCGTCTCTCGTTTCTCTTGTTTTATTTACAATTGCAGCCGTTTTCTCAGCTCTCACTCCCTCATCTTCTCTCTGTTATGGCCAAACCAATTGATCATTCAGGGGTTACCAGGAAAACATAGATATGACTGATCTCAACTGTTTGATTGGTATTTCATAGCTTAGGAAATGTGTTTTTGAAGAACACCAAGAAAACACTCCAAAGCATCATTAAAACAAAGTATACAAGAATGTAACTTTAAACACTTGCTGCAGGAAAAACAAACAAAAAACTAATGCATTATTGACCTCTAGTGGCTAATTTAGGAAGTGAATAGAAGCAAGAAAGGTAGTTTTTGTGAGATAAAGCACAATTCAACCAATGTATGCTATATAATTACGCTTCAAAGTACAGATTTAGAAATAACGCCTTTGCAATCACAATTACATTAATCGAAAGGAGTGCTGGAGGTTTTTTTTGAAAGTAAGGGTTAAGCTTAAGAAATGAAAAATTGGAGGTGATAACTCAGAAAAGTTTTTTTTGGGCAAAGCAAAAATACAAGATCAGTAAAAACTAAAATACAAACAATCTTCCTTTAATCAAAATATCTGACAGACACAAAACAGAGGCAATCAAATTTAATACAAGCTTGAAATGGTGAATAGTATTCTATAAATGGGCAACATCTGCTGCCAACAAGTTACGCCAAGCTTTCACACTTAGGCAATCAGGGATGCTCATGGCACTGTAACTAAGTTAGACAACCTGTACAATTTTTTTTTTTTTTTTTTCTTGTTCTCATTGTCCAGTCCATGTTTAAATTCAGAACAGCCAGCCTATAAAAGTATTATATTTTCTCAATTGGTGCATCATCCCTGGTTGATGGGAATATTTCAATCTCCTTGATGATCCTTTTGGCAATAGTTTCGTTGTTTGCTGAGACCATCCTTCGAGACATCAAGTCGAATGGTCCCCCTAAATAAATAATACGTTTTTTAAGAAGTGCCACACTGATGTCATATATAAAACAGAGTTAAACACGATAGTCTTATTGGAGAATTATAAAAGAAAACATACCATCAACATCCAGAAGGATTCCTCCAGCTTCCTGGACTATAACTGCTCCAGCGGCAATATCCCAGCAGTGAATCCCAATTTCAAAGAAGGCCTCAACTGCCCCGGTTGCCACTAGACACATGTTGGTAGCAGCTGTGCCTGACCCTCGGAGGCTTTTTCAAGAGAGAAGATAGGAAAAATGAATTCCCAGGGTTAACAATCAATATCTGGTAAACATTTTCAAGTATATTTATATAATAAAAACGGATCTAAACTAACAGGAATTTTTGTACCAGAATGATTTTCTTTTTTCATTTCTGTATGGTTTTTGTTAAGCTCTGATGTTTTGATACATGGTTTAATGGAAGTACAATGCAATAATACTATAAAGTTAACTGCTAGTAAGTTTGATCTAATTAGGATTAGCAAACCACCAGCTTTAAGTTGTTAGTATAAGTTTTTTAAATAATGAAAGACAAGAACGAATCATTTCATGTAATACATTATAGTTTCAAAAATAACCTCGCATGGCTACAGAAGGTAAAGGTTAAAGTTGAAGTTTTCATCCCTTTGGTTGCGTTTAAAGCTAGGTATGCAACGATACCACTTTTTTCCAAACAGATATGATACCGATACTTGGATCGGACTACTTGCCAATACCGTACCAAAGCCGACACCACACAAAAACTGCAATGGATTGAAAGACAGGTTTTCTTTTTTTCTCTGCTCGTTACAAAAACGATAGTTAATTAGTTAGTTTACCAGATGGAGACTATTCATGAGGGACACGAACTTGAAGACGGACGCGGAGGTTGCAGTTACTTGCATTCACTTAGCGCACCACTAGTTGGAGGTAATTCTTACACACGGGGGCTTTAAAGTTAGGTGGTCTTCTCATTTTTAATTAGACTATAATTAGAATGCTTTTCAACAACACTGCAAATTCAGAATTACTCCTTTTACATTTTATAAAGATAATATTTTCATTCTTAGAAGTAATATCTCTGAATTTCAAGAGTTAATTTTATGTTCTTACTGTTGACTCTACAAAGATAAAAATAATTAAGTCTAAATATTCTTGCTTTTAGGTAAATTGCTTTGCTGGATACTACAGCGTTTTTAATGGATGCCTATATTAAACATGGCTAAATTCAACTTACCCATGCACTGGAATGCAGAGAATCTTTTGCATAGTGGAGAAGATTTTGGTCACTTTCTCTGGACTCCTATCAGTTCCATGCTCAGAAATGATAATGGACTTGTGGATATCTAAAGACAGATAAAAAGTTTGGCATGTTGCTTATGTATAAGGGAAATGTGAATAATAAATTTCGTTTTTTGGGTTTTGTTTTACCTTTTACATCAGACACTTGAATGGGTTCATCATTACAGAATGCACCCTTCCCTTTCCTTGCTTTATACATCTTGTCCTCCAAGCAGCTGTACACCACACCAAACTCCAACTATAAACGGAAGGAATTTATGAAGGTGTCACATCAAAAGCTGAGTATGAAATGTATTTCCATACAGTTGTTTTTTAAACATACCTGTTTATTGACAGCAAAGGCAATGGAAACGGCCACAAATGGGAATCTGAAAGTAAACAGCACAATTTAGATACAAAGAATGGGACTTTGCTATAAAAAGTGATAGATGGATTTTTATTAACTCTTGTTGAAAGAATTCTGATTTTACCTCAAACTCACAAAACACATGCTCATGTTTTCTTTTTTCTATTCTTTTTAATTCATCTTTTCCAGCATTTAGAAGTGCTTTAAACCTTTTTGTCCAAATATTTGTCAAAATACATGTATGAATACAACAAATGGATTTTGACCAATAAATATGTAATATTTTGGGGGGTTTCCTGGTAATTCGTCTTCATGTTATATCTTTCCCTCATTGTATTAAAAAAGTACATTTGATGAAGATGACTACTAAATTAAATTTGAAAAATGGATAAGAGAATTGAAAACACAATCACAATGCCATAAAAAAGACTGATTACTTGCAGTTCTTATACTTAATGCATAACAGACTTGTATTTTATACAACATGATCATGAAAAAACAGCATTTCTATAATGGAAAAAATGCTCAACTGGCATCTTACCCATGCACAAAGTTTGTGGTGCCGTCTACTGGGTCAATGATCCACGTAGGCTTGTCAGTCAAGATGCACGGCTCACCTTTTGCAACAGACTCTTCCCCAATGAAACTGCAGACAGAGTTGGTAGAGAACCAGTATTGAATGAGGCATATAATGTAGTTTTAGGCATTTCATAGTCATATTTGTCTCTATGATTTGCTTACCAGTGTGTTCCTTCTCCAAATTCCTCCTTTAGGGACCCAATGATGATTTTCTCCACCCTCTCATCAGTCTTAGTGACAAGGTCCACAGTGGAGCTCTTGGTCATGACTCTGATTTCACTTTCACCAGCTTTTCGAATTTCCTAATTGAACAGAATATAAGTAAAAGTTATCCCATACTTCATCTGTTTAATGAATTTAATTTAGATCTAAAAGAGAAACACAAAAGAAGAACACTTACCTCGCCTGCCTTTTTTGCCACTGCTACTGCAAAGTCGTAAGCTTTTTGCCACTGGTCTTCCATTTTATTTCCGCTACAAGGTTGCTTTGGAGAGTCTGTAAAACAAAACAAAGGCTGTAAAATTGCAAACAGCACCCTGTAAAATATGGGTCATCATTCGGACAAAATGCTAATACAGTTTAATGTATGCAAAAATATGCCTGTATAAAAGGATTGTTAGCAGCTGGAGCCTCAATGACTCTATGAGCGAAACATTACAACAGCATCACCACAAACCTGCATCCCGATTAGCACTCTTTCATTTCAGCAGCATATATTATGCAAGACTCCTTCTGCATTAGACTATGCCAGCATAAGGCACCACCACAACCAAGGATTGCAACATATTTTGAAATATGTCATTACATTGCTTTTCAGTTAAATAGGGACAAAAAATGGCTAAGTACGAGTATCCGACTCTGCCTTGTTGGTGTAAGTGGAAGAGTGACAATATTCTAGGCAAAGAAACCCCTCTAGGTAATTGAAGATGCTGTTTCTGCAGTGAGGTGGTTTGGTTTGTTTTCTGAGAACTGGATTAGTTTAAAGTTTTATCTTGATCTACATTGGATTTTTATTTTTTATTTTTTTTGTAATTCCTGACTTTAGGGAAGGAATCTAGTCCCGTAATGCTCTTAAGTAGTCAGTCTCTGTGATAAGTGATTGCTCATATCAGTCTGTCAACTACCATTTCCCATCCTCTCTTCTTACATCTAAAATTTGGCAACTGGTGAGTAAGATGACACCGCTAATTCTATTAAAAATTATTACAGGCAATTATCATTAATGAAAATTGAATGGCAATTCTATTAGAAAGATTAAGTCGCATGCTAGAAGTTGAGGTAATTTGCAGCAAGACACCTTGTAAGAACCTGTTGAACCCCACCAGAACATTTGGATTTAATTTAGACAATCCTTCTTTCCCAGTAAGTAACAGCAGAAATGGAGAAAAAAAAACTCACCTTGAAGAGAAGATTTGCTGCCACGTACATCTACAGGTTCTACTGCACCTCCTATCAAAGGCCAAAACCCTTAAATTGACTCACTGTGGAGATGAAGCAACTTAAAAAGCTGGCATGACGAGGTGGGGAAAAGTACTAGCCACGCCCCCCCCAGGGTGTCATTTCCATCAGCCCAAAGGAAAAAAACAGCTTTCTGTCTTCACAAAGGCAGACCTGCAATAGCATGATGTCCCATTTGCTCTCAGCTGAGAGCACCAAGAGTTGAGTAAGAAAGTGGAAAAATTTAGGGGAGCCTTTCAGTCCAGTGAAGCTGAAACAGGAAGACACGCCCAGCTTCACGCGATTCAATGCAACAACTAACATGCCTGGTAATCAAATAATGATAGGATTCCTGACGGTTGATGTCACAACATGTTTCAGAAAAGCTGAGTTGATGAGAAGAAAACCCATTGTTTTAAGAATATTCCATGGCTTGAATTAAGAATTATTAATAGGTTTTAAAGATCTAGGGGATGCTCAAATTTAGGCCCCAACAGTCAGTATCCTTCATGTCATCGTTATTTCCTTGGTTCAGAACAGGTGAATCAAATAACTAGTTGGCAGGCCTTCGTAGAAACCGAGGGGGTAGTTGGACCATTTGAATGAGATGCTTTGGAGTAGAGACTCTTCTAAATCTAACAGGAGTCTCCTGGTCTAGTCAAAGGTCATATCCAAATTCAAGTGTAATCTGTGGTAATAATACAGAATTGGAGTGTCGAGACATTTTTTCCCATTTAAACTAATCAAGTCTGTGTTATTCGCAAAAAATGGATGAAATATTTTTGCAAGTGGGTATGAAAACCTGGGCTGAAACATACCAACAACAAAAAATGCAACTGTGATTGCATCAACAGGTTTCTACAAAGTATTTCCTCAGGAGGGCTGTGTAGATTTTCCTGGTTAACAACATTAAACCATTCACTCCTTTTCCTTCCTCTTCAGGTTTACTGACATCACCAGGAATACGTTATTTGTTTTTACTTTAAAACATGGTGGTGCCAGCAGTATCTCAAAGGGAGAGCCAACATCATTGAATGGACACATGTTTAATATAATCAATGACCTGGAATAACTCCATTATTGGTCAGAATAGGCGATAGATCTAACCTCTTTTCCATCTGTGCCCCATTTTAGACTTTTCTTATTACTCAGATATTTTTTCAACGTATGAAATGTTATCATTTAAGATTATATTTCACTATACTTTGTGTTTTTGTTGATGCTCCGGCTACTGTACGTGTTATCGGAGAAGCCGCAGAGGCTCTTTGGCCTTGGGGGTGACCATCTAAGAATCTTCGCCTATCAGTTCTGTTGCAGCTGATAACTGCTTTTTTTCCTTCTAAACAGTACTTGCTCCTCACAAGTAACCCCCCCCCCCCCCCACCCCCCCCCCACACACACACACCAAAAAAGGGCAATTTTCTCACCCCAGCAGCTTTCATTTTAGTTTTTAAATATGCAAAGGTTGTTGAGAGAAACCCTCCAGATATAGCTCCACCTGCAGTTTCACCAAAATGTGGTTCTACATTGGACTGACTTTTACTTTGGGAAAGACAGAGGTTGTCATTCCTAGTTTCACTCCAAAACTCTTCAGTATTTGTGTTGATCTATCACATATAATCTTTTTTGTTTGCATGATAAAGTATAGAAAAGCGCAGAAAAATAAAATAAAATAAATCAAGGTTTCGAGGGATGTGAATACTTTTGCAAGGCATTGTGTCATGGCAAACAAAGCCACTGACAGTTTTATATATCCTGACGGCTTTTCCTGCCTGGTTCCTTTTGTTTTCCAGGGTTGGAAAACAGTATGAAAGGTCCCTTGGTGAGCCTGCGTTGAATATGTGTCTGTTTCTCAGTGAGCCTGCCGGAAGCTGGATGAAGTCTCGACACCTTCTTAAGAAACTAAGATGATTTCTACATAGCTGGTGTAAAATAGAGCCCATGTTTGTGTCTGCAAATCTAAGTTGTTTCTTGTATTCCTGCAACTTGAAAATGAGGGAATTGCCAGAATCAGACTCAACAGCCGCCCTGCCCTTGAAGCAAAACAATAGATTGCTATGACTATTAATCCAGGACGTTATTTACTTGAGACTTTTTTTTCTTTCTTTTTTTACCCGGGAGTGATATAGTTTGCATTTCATTATTCAAATGCATGCAGCACTTAAATCCTCAGGGACCAGATGCTATTTTCTAGATCATCAGGCTTCTCCTGAAACTCTTGACAGTTAAAGAAAGTCATACCTTGCTGCAGGACAGGTCGTTCAATTAGTGCTAAATACTGCAAGTCTAAAAAATATGATGTTGCAGCTTTCTTTTTACTTCTGCAATTGCAATGTGTATAGTTTAATACCTGTGCTTACATACAGCAAAGAATGCATCGTGTGATATTGCGTGCCTGTGTCAGAAAAAGCAGAGGTCGACACGTTCTGACATGAGGCCTAATGCGGCCACACAGGGCCACACCTTGCATAGCTGCGCTTCATGTGTGTCGTAACGTGTTAAACTCATGTCTGCCTGTTTGCCCAAAATGTTTCGCTGGCAACGGCAGGACGGGACTGCATCGCAGCCCTCCCAAAGGAAGTTCTACGTCTAATCTCAAATTTCATTGGCAACAGCTTTGTTAAACAGCAGCAAAGCTGGGAAGAACCGCAGATCCGTCCTCGTAAACAAGATCCAGATCTACGGGAAATCTTAATGCGCAGCTGAAATAAACAAACTGCTGTTAGATTTAGGCAGATCAATGTGGGTTATCACATTGAAAGTTTTGTTTGCGAGAGAGCGGGAGTGGATGAAAGCAGCAGGAGAGGCATCGTCACCCTGTTGTCCCCGTTGTGCACCGAATAGAGGAGTCTCTGAACTGTTGAGAGGCGTGTGGAGGGGAAGTGATGGGACAAGCAAAACAAATGCATCAGTCCTGCCGTCTCCATGGCAGCTCTGTTATGAATAATTTATCCAGGATGACGGATGTTTTGGATCTTTCGTTCCCCAGGATAACAGCTGCAAAATTGAGGCACTGATGTGATGGCAGGGACACTGGTGAAGGTCAGGGGTTGACTCTGAAAGGTAGTCTCTGAAACCCCGATTAGTTATTTAACACAAAGTTCTAGTTCTGGAAGGACTTTCTCGAGATTCTTCTAGGGAATAATGCGAACTTCAGCGTGCCAACGTAATGAAAGTCAGGCCTTTTATATCTGCAGGAAACTCCAGGAAATGCAACAGGCAAACAACGCACTTCACAGTGACAACACACCCGTGTCCAACAGTGGCTGCTTCAATTTACATGTTCTATTATGTAATATTCATTAGTGACATGGAAAAACTACGTTCCCATACAACCTTATACTTTTGCAATATGTCTGAGCAACATTACGTTACTTTGACTCAACAGTACTCTTAAGTGATGCAATTTTTGTGCAACAACTTTGTAAAACAGTTTGATGTTTTTTCAGACTTTATATCTGTAAACATGGGACATATCTCATATCTCCTATGCCTTCAGTGACTCTGCCAAATGGGAATTTTAAACATCGATCTTTCAAGCATTCATTTTAAGTATATTGTGTGTATACTGTGTACATTCTCATGTTTTATATTTGTGTACATTGATGTCGGGAAACTTTGCAATTTAAGAATTTCATTGCCTGGTGTAAACTGTGTGCATATGACAATAAACATCTAAAATCTTGAATATGTTATACATATGAGCGCTACATAAGCTAAAAATATTTATAATGTACATGATCTCAAGCGTGTTCGTTCAAATTTGTCACTTGGAGAAGCAGATCCAGTAGATCCATCAGTGCAGGCCCAGCTCAATGCTAGGACACGGTAACCATGGCAGCCAGGTATCAATACAAGCCCCTATCCGCCCAGCACCAAGCAGGAGAGACCATCCCAGATCCCCAACTTTCCAGGCATGCAACAGCCTGCTGCAGTGGCTTGAACTCAGAAGAACAATAGGAGGGAGTGCACCGTACCATCCCTCTTGGTGAGTCAGCCCAGGGGAGATCTAGAGGAGGAGGTTCCCAACAGAGCCCAGTTTAGTTCCCACTTGCTACAGCCAAGCAGACATCAGTTAGAACCATCAGTAAGGGAACCTCCAGCCTGGGACTATCTGAGCCCACACACAATCCTCAACAATTTAAGAATCTACTCCCAAACGCAGAGACCATACTGCTGTAGACTACTAGTGGGGTCATTGGGGTTTCTGACCCTCAATCTCACATCCCACACCACCACAGTGGAGACTGGGACAAGATAACCCCCCATCCCAGAAACCCTGAGCACTGAGAGAAGACCCTGAGGGGGGCAGGAGCAGTCCGTTCGTACATCCCTGCTTTCCGGCTGAGACTCATTTTAGAGTTCTTCTGAGTGTAAATGTTTTATTAAGAATTCCCAACACTGGACAGATCTATGTATAACAAATGATGACAGATTCGGCTTGTCTAACCTTTAGCAACAAAAGTGAGAATGAGGAGAATTTAAACTTAAATGCAAATTACTTGACAGTAATTACCTGTATATACACACTTCTTGTATACAAATCTTTGGCTGGCATTATAATGCCTCTTGCCATTCTTTTTTTTGGGGGGGGAATGTTTCAGTCTGCTTGATTTTTTTCTTCCAGTCTGTTGTAAGCACTGTCTTTTATTGACATATTGTCACTTCTATTACTTCAATATTGCTATCATGTCAAAAATGATGTGTGTTGTAAAAGTGCTTTTCTGCTTCATTATCTGAAATCTCTTTTGAAAACAGAAGCTGAGAAAGCTGCTGCTTCCTTTGTCCTATCTGGCTGCGAACATTATCAGACTCATTTGCTTTTCTTGTTTTGCCCGAAATTCGAAATTTGAAGCATTTCACTGACAGCCAAACCAGTATTTGGCCCCCGGAGTGCAAAGTAAGATGTGAGGAATTCAAAATTGTCCTCCAGGAAAACAAATATTTCAGAATTAGTATGGGGTCAAACAGATTTGAAAGCAGAATTCAGAATACATCGTGGACAAAACATTTGGGGACTTAAATGCTATCAGAAAAGGAACTTTAAGGATGTGTAAGAAATAATCAGTCTATGTATATCTCAATATATAAGGAATTGCTGATTAATTAATTAGTATTTAGATGTTTTCAGACGCCAATGTTAACATTTCTTCGAAAGGTTGAGGTGTTCCTATAAATGGCAGATAAAATTCAAAAGAAAAAAATACTAGAGATTAATTGTTCTTGACCTGACCTGGAGATAGAGCTGCAGCATGACTTGCCCTGTCAGTACAGTATTTTGTTTAGTTGGTTCAGTTTATATGTTTTTCCCATGTTGCTTTGCCAAATAATTCAGTGTATTTTATTAAGACTTTATGTATTTGATATAGCAACACGTAGAAGTAAATAATTGTGAAGTGAAAGGAAAAGCACATGCATTTGAATTTGGCATAATCCTGCATTAATATTTGTAGAATTTCATTTTGTTTTGGTGTATGTCTGCTTTACCAGCTATGCATATGCAAAATCTTTTCTTAAAAGGTAACATATAAACGATGCATGAATTGTAGCATGGAAATAAGATTAAAAAAATCTAGCTTTGCAAACACTTTGGCAATGCTCCATACGGTTTATGATTCAAACAAGTGAAAGCCTAACATATAATGGGACGAATGTTACTTTTAGCAAATCCGTTTTTTTACTTTCTCTCCAAGAAGGCAGAATTCCTTGTCTGATTCTCGAAATGATCTTGATTAACAGTTATAACTTAAAAAATCTTCCAGGTTAGGTTTATTCATTTTACCAAACCATAACAGAAGATTGTGCACTCTGTTCTTTCAAAAAATTTGCAATGTCAAAAATTTGAGGACAGATGAAGTGTCAGGTCTCAAAAAAGCAGCACGTGAACAAGATTGGAAAATCATGTTTTTTTTCAAGAAAGAGGAAGAAAATCCAGCAAAGCCTTGAAGGTGATTAATCGTTTAGTCGATCATTTAATTTCACAGCCAATATTTACATGTGGGACGCATATTTGTAGAAAGGGTTTTAATAAGGAGTCACAGAGGGGATTGTGCATGGTTTACATTGTGGTCCCAAGTTAATTTCCTACACAGGTTTGATGCAGAACAAGTCTGGGTTTTAGATGTTTTGCACATGTTGAACTGATTTCCTTTACACCTCTGAGGCCCAGTTTAGATGTACATAGGTTGGCCAAATGTTGATAAAACTCTAGTTCATCAGTTGAGTTTATATTTTTTAGGGCTGAAAGAACCAGAGTTTTAAAAAGTATTCATCTTAATATACAGTTGGGTAGAGATCTAAAAACAGCTGTAAATGTTGAATTCCTCTCTCGTTTATTGTATATTAACCTGAACAGGAGCAGATCTCAATTTGAACTGGCATTCAAATTCAAAACCTGTCCTTTAATCACCCCCTAAAGTTCCAACCAAATGATGTCTTAATCTTAATTTAAACTTTTGAATTTGTGTGGCCTCACTCTACCTGCAGTTATTCATTTCTTGGAAAGCTGCTTAAAACTATTCATGTCTCATTCTGCTGTCGGGGGTTTTTACTAGTGACATGCTTCACATTTTGATTTTCGGGTCCAGCGGGAAAAGCAGGCAGAGTTTGGTCAGGTTAGCAAAGGAGGTTGGGCTCTTTCATGGAAGACGACCATAGAAACTTCTTTCAAAGTGACCATTTTAGCTTGATTCCACAAATACCAAGCATTGCTTTGAATTAGTAGATTAAGGATCAAAGCAAAACTGAAGCATTTTCTCAAATGAATGAAATGCCTGTGAAATTAATTCCTGCCTAAAAAAGCACAACTAAAACTTTTTTAAACTGTTTCAGAAATATTTTGCTTGTAGGTTAACAATGACGCTATTTTTTTTATTTCAATTTCTTCTTGTTACACCATGTCCATGGTGGTTGATAATGAACACATCACCTAGAAGAACTTAGGAAAAAGCTATGGACAGATAGACATATATATCATTCTAGAAAAATATCCAATAAAAGTAAACTAAAATATGTCATGACTGAGAGAAAGACAGAATGAAATAGAGATTAAAAGCAGGAAATAAAGACCACTAGATCAGTGTGCTGACATCAGAATTAGGAATGGAAACCAGAAGTAAACTAACTGCGGTAAAAGAAGACGGTACATTACAAATGTTTTTGTTAAATTATTTTCTCTTTTTTTCAAATCACTCTATTAAAAACAAAAGGCAACAATGTACAGCTGTTCAGTGGGTGTAAATTATTAAGAAAAAGTAAATAAAGAGCAGAAAAAAAGTACATAAATAAAATGGTGACAACATACATTCCTTAAAGCCATGGACTTTAGGTTGTCAGATATAATTATTTTCAGGATGGCATAAGAATACGACTTTTGGGTTTTTATTTTAAGAATTTTGTAAATGGTTTAATTTCTTATGGATTTTCTCTACTCTAGACATTGCCTCTGAGTAATTTTCTAATAAAATTTTGTCTGTTTTTTGCTTGATTGCTGTTTTTTTCCCTCCATTTTATTCTGTTTTTCTTAATTGCTGTTTTACACTTAATTCCTGGTTTACATTCTCTGGCATTGTATTTTTTATGCTTCATCATGCTTTTACTATATGTGTTTGTATCTTTACCACCAAATCATGTAAATTGCCTTGAATAACCTTGTTGTTAAAAATGTGCCATACAAATAAAACTGCCTCGCCTCTCCTTAAATGTTATCCACACAAACCACCCATGGGCTAATATTTTTTTTTTTTAGAGGTCTCATAGCCAAATTCTCTTTAACTCTACCTTTCTGTCAGCCATCAACAGGCTTCTTGCATAACTTTGGCTGGATATTTGACAGCTTTTTGTGGCAGAATTGGTTGGGCTCCTGACTTCAAATTGACATTTGATTACAGTGCAGTAATTTTTAGAGGGGCTGAGGCCAAGATCTATCCAAACAATAATAAATAATTACAGTCCCACATCATGATGCTATCACCATGCTTGAGAGTTGGTATGAAAGCCTCACCTTGACATTTTATCATGGGTTAGCTCACTACTCAGGTAGTCTACTACCCAATTCAAGTTCAAATCGTACTGGAACACTGAAATATCTATCCATGTTATGAAGAGTTGTGGGTGAGAAGGGAGGTGATGCCTATATTTAAAGAGTCCAATTAGTTTCTTGGTTGTTTTTAAGCTTTATTCTGACTCCTTGTAAGATAAGAAATTAGGATGAGTTTAAAGGTGTTATGTTGGAATATGAGCTTATTTCAGCATGCTTCACCATGGACACTGACAGTAAACTTGAGTGGTTCCTTGTTTCTATGAAAATCCCAACCAGTTTCTTTTACTCTTAACAAAAAGGTTAGATCAGATAGTCTAAACCTGGATACATGTAGGTGTTCTAAACAAAGACCCCAAACTCTTAACACGGAGAAAAAAAATGGTTTTGGAATGGACAAATCAAGTTTTTGGAATGGTTTCCCTAATGCTCTAAAGCCCAATCCAATCGAACATTTGTAGAATTAGCTAACAGGCTGGGCCTGTGCCTCAACATCTGCTAGTTTAGATCAATTCCATCTTTGTTACCAAGAAGTGGACAAACATCCGGTCAGAATTAGGTTGTTGATGGCTAAGAACTCTTCTCTCCAAATATCTATCTCTAAGGGACATTAACTCAAATATTAGTTGAATTGGGGGTGTATATATATATATATATATATATATATATATAATGTGTGGACCTACAATAAATTCAAATGCACTGATACTTTACATTACATAATCATACAACGCTAAATAAATGGCTTAAAAGCAAACCTAAAGATCCAAGATTTACAGGGCCTAATGTATGTTACCACTGTATAGCTATCTTAGTAAATGACTATCGGAATACTTGGTATAAATTTGTTGGTATAAGGGAGGAAGTCAGAGCTTCTGCAAAGAACGCTTGCTCCTTTTTTGACGTTGCCAGGTCATAAAGATGTGAGAACGAGGACATGTTTGGCTGGGGCATTAATGACTCCGTAAACAATGGGAGCGCATTAAAATTTAAAGACACACAGATCTCGCAGGATTTTCTAAAGAGCGGGTGGAGGAAAACCGGTGATAACGACTCTGCCAAACACCCAGCCTGCATACGAGCATGCCCCACTGGTTTCCAGAACACATAAAGTCTGGGTTTGCACCAGAAAAAGTGTTTTAAAACCATTTGTTAGTCATCAGCAAACACAAGCTGAAGGGAGGGGGAGCCCAGGGAGGCCTATTTTATAGAGCGTATCAGACTGGGATGGGGGGGGGGGGGGGTGAACTGTTTGCAGCTCTGACTGAAAGGACAGGGGAAATGCAGCACAGAACTTTACATGCTGTAATGGCTTTTATCTCTCTACTAAATCACAACAGTAGCAGTGACTGTTTTTACTGCGTGTCCAGAGGCCTGTTTTCAGTTTGTCACAGGAGACAGTTTTTTCTTGTTGGTGCCTTCGCTTTATAGATTTATCTCTTTTCTAGGTCAAAGCCACACTTTTTGGATTCAAGTTACGCCGACTGGGTGTTTGTGAGCTCAGATACAGAAACACTTATCCACCCAGTTGCTAGACACTACATTCCGTACATCTTTCACTTTTTATTCTTTTCTTTTTGGCACAGAACATTATATTTGTAGTTATCTGCCCAGCATAAATAGAGTTAAAATTCTTTTTGGTGGGGAAACTATCAGAAAATCACCATCCCTCAAGTGACACATGGTGGTGGCATCATAATGCTGTGGGAAAGTGCTTTGTCTGGAGATATAATGTAGTGGGTCAGAGTGGAGGGGGAAAAAATGCATGAAAATGTACATGTATTCAGCCACAATATAATGCAGAACCACTTCTAACTACAACAGTAGCAAGGAAGAGATTAGTTTTCTTAATTAGGTCTCTTCTGACCAAATCCCAAACTCCAATTGCATAAGTGCAGCCACTCATTTTCAAGGGACCTCCACCATGCTTCACTGTTGCCTGCAGACACTTATTGTACTGCTCTCCAGCCCTCTATGAACAGTCTGGCCTTCGCTAAAGCCGAACATTTCAAAGTTTGATGTGTCTTTCATCTGCTGCCCTAAGTTTCCTTGGCTGACCACTGCATCTACGATCCTCAACGTTGCCCGTTTCTTTGTGCTTCTTCAAAAGAGCTTGAACAGCACAACTTGAAACTCCACTTTGAATGTTTTGTTTTTGTTCAGGAGAGACCTTGCTGATGCAATATAACTACCTTGCTTTGCTCAATCTTGCCATGACATTGAAACCACATTCCATAACCTCATCTTGGTAGCAGAGTTCGGCTGCATCTCACAGTTCTGCATTAATTTGAGTTCATCTTGTATGCAGAATCCTAGTAAAATATTTTTAGCAAAAAACCATGACAAAATGTTAACTTGAAGGGGTGTGAATGCTTTTGAAAAGAGCTTTATTTACGCATAGGAAGTCATTGCTGCCTCTGGAGGATAGAGGAATTTATCAGGAATGTCTAAATTATGCAACACAACAATGAGAGGTGTCCTGACAGATTTTATTCCTTTGTGTTCAAGTCATGACACTGAGCACCCATATTTAGACATTAAGTTTGCCATCTGCTCAGTCAGCATATTTCCTGCAGAAATGTTCACTCTTAAGCTCTTATTTCTGCTGCCAGGCGTCTATTACGTCTGTAGTTTACAACAATAACGTGTCCATGCAAGTTGACACCAGCCTCAGCGGGGCTGCAGTTAAATAAGTCAATCAGTGCAATAGTGTGACAGGGACGTAGGAACTATATAGAGATGTTTAATTTTTTTACTAACTTAGAAACCAAATTAACGATACATGTCTTATATTTTTTTTATTCTAGACTTGACAGAGGCATACAGTACAGAATAAAGAAGTTATACAGTAAAGAAGTTACTCAAATGGGTGTTCCATGGGCGGATCAACACTGGGGCCAACAAAGGACCAGTGACCTTGTACAATTGGTCCTGGTCCCTGTGAAGGCCCCTGTACAGAAGAGATAATACTAAATCAATTTCAAATGATGATGGAACAGAAACTGTGACCAATTTCAGTTTTTTATGTTCATACCTTAAATTATCAATGAATTAAAAGCGAAGGTATTGCACTTTTAGGTTCAACCACATTGAGATAGGGTGACAGTTGTAGGGTCTACATCCTGCGGCTCTTGAGCCAAAAGTGGCACATTGGCTCAGGTAATACATTAAATGATAAAATATTGACCAGGTTCTTTTTTTCCCAATCTTTTGTTCTGTGTACCCATAAAAAAATTTAATCAAATGGCCCCACCCTGGCATCCCTGGTAAATTTGGTCTAGAACAGGCAGAGCCAGTTCCGTAAAAAGCAATGATATTTGTTTTTGTTGTTTTTTTTACAGTTAAATAACTACAAAAATAACGGTTTAAAATGAAATTGGAAACTATATCCGTCATTGTTTAGCCACTTTCTAAATCAGTGTTTCTTTAAGTTTCAGTAATTTACACTGAGAACTTTTTATGACCAGAATTACGCTACTTGGGGAGCAACGTTAATTTCGAAACCAGTTTCTTCATTGCTTTATAACTATTTATAATAATTCAATAAAGTTTTTTGACATGGGAGTCCACTGTTTTTAAACCTAGGTTATCAAACTTCCAACTTTTTCTTTTCTTTTCCATGTGTTCACAGCAGGCTTTATCCAACAAGCCAAATAAATATACTGGCACACTTTCTGAGCTAGTTTTGGACAGGAGTGTTTAGATTATAATTGTCTACATAAGTGGTTCCCAAAGTGGGAGTTATTGCAGGGGGATGGGGGATGAATGGATAAAAGTTAAATGCTAATAATGGACAGGTTTTTGACAAGGCTCCCAAATAAACACAAAATAAAAAACATTGCCAAATAAGCTTCAAAACCCGACTTCCTTCCAAGCCAAAGAGTATAAAATATGATGAAGCATATCTTGCATATCTAAGAACAAAGGTCCTTAATTTAAAAGGCTTTTTAAAACATTTTTACTAAGAGGGGCAATACGTTTGGAGGTTGCTCTAAATCTAATCTTGAGGTATTTATAAATAAAATTCAATATCTTGTTCCTGCCTGCATAATAAATAAGATGCCTGACTGATTAGATAAAACACAGTAGAAACACAACAAAATCTATCTATGGATCGCCAAGTACTGATACACAGGAGAATAACATTTTTAACAAATCTGCTTGCTGTTGTTCAGAGGCAACTTCATCGTTTTGGTTCTTAAGGTAAAGGCGAACTCAACACTTGTTACGCTCAGAGCAGCTGTGTTGGTGTTTTTACACGGCTTCAGCTGGCTGTGGAGGAGAGAGCCAGGGGTTTAGGGGCCTTCTGTGTCGTCCCTGCCAACGGGAAACTCTGTTATCTCCTTGGCAATTCGTTCAGCTATCGTTCTGCTGCTGGCAACAATCAACCTGCGAGACATCAGATCAAACGGCCCACCTGGTGAAGGGAGACAGAAATTAAAAAAAGCATTTTATTTCTCGTAATGTTGAAAGTAGTTAATCAGTGGATTCCTGTATGTGAAAGGCATACCTAATCAAATAAAGTTTGTTTCTTTAGGAGACGAGCTAGACTTGTTTGCTTTGAATTGGCGCAAGAACCTTGACTCCTTTACTTTTTAAATCGTTTAGTTACAGAGAACCCCAAAAAGGGCAGAAATTTATTTCTGATGGAGATTTTTTTGTATGATGGATAAAAGCATTTTTAGCTTTGCGCCCTTTGGAAAACTGAATTTTCTGGATTTCTTTTTAATTTTCAAACATTATTCCATATCTGGTTGTTTTTCACCACATACGTCTCCACACTGCTACGGAACCAAGTGATTAAATGGTGGTTTTTATTTTGCCACGATATTTGACAACTCTTGAACTGGAATGAGGTGTACCTTCTTTTTACCTCGAGTGTATCTTGTAGTTTGTAGGACAAATGGACCAAACGAGAGACAAGAATAGTAGAAGACAGTAAAAAAAAACCTTTGACAGAGAAAAAAGATCAAGTACTCCAAGGTGGCATTTTCCATTCTGCTGAAACCTCAAACACAGCTGTGCTCAGCCAGGGGTGAGGAGGGGGGGGAGCTTGTGAATATCCCGCCACCTGCTGCCGCCTCACATCTTGACATTTCTGTTTACATGGAAGGAAACTAAGCTGCTAATATAATGGAATGACAGTTGGATATCATTCAGTAAAAAAAAAATAAATCAGAGCTATTCCTTAAATTGGTTTAGGATACATACAGCAAATATGTGCCCAATCTGTTTGCAATAAATGTTAATTAAGAGGCTCCATTAGGGGCTACATTTACTGGCTACATTTGGGTTAGAGGGGAGCAACGAGAGATATCTGCGTCTATGTGCTCACTGTACATCGCAGCAGGCTCGCGAAACGCAAAGGTTGCTTTCACTTTCCTAAGAGCAAACCCCTTGATGCACAGCACGTTGGGGTTTCAGAGTGAAGAGGTGCATTTACCTCTGTTAGCTCTCAAAGAAGCCGCCTGCAAAAGCTGCCCCAATGGGCTATTAGGAAATCTGTTTCACCTTGTTTTGGGTTGGGGTTTTTTTGTAGAATGTGCCAAGTCGAGTTACACAGATCAAAGCGAAACAGCTCCCGGACCTGACTGGACAAACTGGTTTCAGTTGTTCTTATGGTCAACCCCCTCCAGTTGGCCTTGACAGCCCCTAAAGTTGGGTGGCGGAGGGGAGGGGGTGTGAGTTCTCTAGGAAAAGCACCAAGGAGATTCATAGGTTGTGAAAAGGTCAGTCTCTGATAATCTCCCTTCGGAGATTTACCAGAAAAACTAGCTTGAAGGTTTGGAGTATCAGAAAGACAACCAGTTTATGTGACTTTAAAGAGTTGAAAAGAATCAAGTAATTCGCCTCGAACTTCTTAGCAGCTTTGTAGGGAGGATTGTTCAGAAACTCTAGAGGACACAAGGCCAAAAAAAAAAAAAAGAACATTTACTTAATACATTTCTGGTAATTTTGACATGGTGGCCTGGTCGGTGACAAAAAGAATCCTTGTTTGAATCCCCCCCAGTTATCCAAGTGACTCACCTGAAATGTCCATGATAATTCCTCCGGCTTCAGTAACAATCGCTGCCCCGCCGGCCATGTCCCAGCAGTGGATGCCCATGTGATAGTAAGCATCCGCTGAACCGATTGCCACTAGACACATGTTGACAGCTGCGCTACCAGGAGAGCGTATTCTAAGGATGAAAACAGGACTTTTAGCTTCAGATTTTAGTTTGAGTAATAAATGAGAAGCAATCATCATTGGGGTTGGGCCTGCATATCAATTCCTTGTGGTTACTGTAGCCTATATGATGTTAAGTTTTCTGCTTTTCATTTCTTTGACATAAAACTGCACAAGTTACTTTTATTCTGAGAGAACAAGCAGGCGGCTTTCATCGTCAGAAAGCAAAAGAAACAGGTAGAAGGCAAAAGAAGGTGAAGCTAGCAGAAGGTTCCAAATGATTTATTAATAGGGAATGTTTTCATCTAAATTAGGACAAAGCTGTTTTTGTTTTTTAAAGAAAATAAGCCCATTTATACACACCTCCCAAAGGAACAACAGGTTCATATATCAAGAAATTGTTGGCCAATAATTCCAGTAAAATAAATTGGGCTTATAGATTTTTTCATTTCTTTTTTTCTTCAAAAAGTGTTTGGGAGCTTTTTATCAGTAGTAGGCCCAAACATAACATAGGGACTACAAAACCCACATAAGATGCTTGTAGCCCCTTAAAGCTCTGTGGCTCTTGATGCGATAGCCTCAGTCCACTCCGTGTGAAGCTCCCGCAAAAACGGATTTTGCTTGACAATCCTCTCAGAGCTGCCATTATCCCTGCTGCTGATGCACCTGTTCCTATCACACTTTTTATTTCCAATCCGCTTTCTATGAATATGCTACGATACAGAACTCTGTGAAACAACCACCTTCTGAAGCTATGTTTTTTTCTTCTTTTTTTTTTGCAATGGCTCCACCTCCTTTCTGTAGGATGTTAGTGAGCATCTTCTGGACATCAGTCCAGTTAGCAGTCTGACCTTGTGTCCTTCTGACCCAGACTCATGAAACCCTTGCTGGTGTTTTAGGTTAATCGGCAGAATAGGGTGCGCCACCATGAAATAGTTTGCTTTCTCACAACATACTAATTCTCAGCTAAACTGAATTCTGGGCTTAAATTATCTTTAGGTCATAAAAATTGCCTGAATGAAAAGGTGTACCATAAATATTTCCCTCTGTGAAATGAACCCATCCAAAGTATGAGTTACACGGTCTGCAATTTCAATAACCTTTTCACAATAGTCCAATTTTTCTTTGGATGAACTTGTTTATGACTTCTGGCAACAAGCAGTTCATTAGAGGAATATTTGGAACATCACCTCATGTCCACTTTTAGAGATGGTGGGGAATCTTGGGGAATGGGTGTTTTTCTGTTAAAGGTGATCAGAATAAGTATGAATTTCTAAATTCCTTGTTCCTGGAGGACAAATATGACGGCAACCATTAGACTTTGTTACCATTTCCTCCCTATAAAATTTCAAAATTCAGAAAGTCAAATTTTTTTTAAGTGTTTGGATGAGAGAAATCTTTTAGGATTATAATTAAAAGCATCTGTAGCTACAAAGACAGTTCCAGGAGTCTTTATAGATGAGGACACATATATTTAACATAAGGGGCTATATATAAATATTCTTGGCACTCTTTGTTTTAGATTCCTATATTTCAGTGGTTCTTTGGTTTTTAATTCACAGCATGCTTCCATGCTGATATTTACCCATGAACAGGTATTGTGAGGATGGTCTTGATGTTGGCCAACATCGCTTTGAAGTGTTCAGGTTCCTTCTTGAACCCCATTTCAGTCAGCACCAAACACCTGCTTATATCTTAAAAAGGCACACAAACATTCATTCATTCAAGTCCTGGAACAAACAGGAGGAACAGTAGACGTCCAGCTCCACCTAGTGGATTTATTTGTAACTACAACACCTAAGTGTCATCGAACAGTTTTGGGATTCACCTTCCTGTCCGGACACTTTGATGGGGACTCCGTTGCAAAATGCTCCCTTGCCTCTCCGTGCCGTGTACATTTTGTCCTCGATGCAGCTGTAGACGATCCCAAACTCTATCTGAGAGCAGAAGCCGGTGCAGAAAACACACTGATTGAAGCTGTGTGGGAGGAGTGCTAAAAACAGAACAGCAGCTGCATAACAAGGAGAATTTTTCGGCATCATTATTCAGAGATTCACAAGGCGACGACAATGGGGTTAATGTCTGTTATAATCAAGAAATCACAGCGGGGGAATAAACACGAGATTTGCATACATTAAGACTTACCTCTTTCTTCACTGTGAAGCCGATTGATACAGACACAAAGGGGAACCTACCCAAAAGAAATGTACAATATAAAACATTCGTTTAATGAACTCCCTGTAGAAATCAGGCTCCAAGGAGCGAGCTTCTATTATCAGTTCAGTTTCATCTAATTATCCCTGAAGACAATCCAAGAGAGGACAATCTAAGAAAAGGAAACTAATTAAAAGATAAAAATAGTCAAGGAGGGACTGAGATAAAAACAGATTCAGAGCAGTTTCCGGCTTCTCGGAGACCATTAAATCCCGGTTACGAGTACCTGTGCACAAAGTTGGTGGTTCCGTCGATGGGGTCGATGATCCAAGTGGGACTGTCGGTGAGAACGCTGGGAGCACCAGCCGCTACTGACTCTTCCCCGATGAAGCTTTGAAAGAAATAAAATAAAAAAAATAGACTGACAAGGCAGTAGTTTTGATTTTTCATAAACAAGTTATCTCATATCTAAATAAATGCTGCCCTTACTTTTATCCATTTACTATTTGCTTCCTGTTTTCTATTATCATGCCAAATCAGCAATATAAAGTTCAGTTTCCAGCCCAATGGGCACTGTCCAAACCCAGCTACATTTGCAAAAGCTTTAAGGTTGAATTATGCTTTCTGCAGTATATTCTGACTCTTATCCTCCACGTAGAAGGCGGCAACTATGGCTAAGGGTGCGTCCAAATTCAGGACCTGCATCCTTCGAAGAAACCAAACTGCCTGATCGATGCAGCCCGCTCCCTTCGATCGAATAGACTGGATGTGAGCGGCTACGAAACTGGATGGTCCATGACGACAATAAATACAAGCAGGTAAAAATGAAGCTTAAAATGCTGCTGACTGTTTTACTTCTCAATCAATCCCTTTTATTATTCTACTTAACGCATTAAATAAATAAATATTTTACAAAAACTATTTTAAGCATGTCTGCGAATTTCAAAAAACACTAAGGTTTAGGATTTTGTACCTCCAGACTTATTCATCTCCCGTTTCCTTCGCCACATTTTCAATAAAAATCTACCATTCGGGCCAAAATGATTGTTGAGATAGGGTGGGCTGCGAAGGAATACACAAGAACCATACTTCAAATCCGGGGATTAAAAGGACGCATTTGTGAGTAGCGTTTGAAGTTGGGCATCTTTCGCAGCATCACCGTGACGTAATCGGCCTTTGGAGGATGCAGCCCCTGAATTTGGAGCTACCCTACACAGTCAGGCTAAAAATGGCATGCCCCGCTTTAGATTTTAGGGTTTCATGGGGTCCAGTTAATTGTTCTCAAACCCTTTTTTCTTGTTTGTTTTTCTTTACCTTTGCTTAAAAAAACAACAATAGAAAATGTGCTGTGTGTTTTAAAGGTCATTATTTTATTAACTGAATTATTCCTCTACAAATAGTATTATTGCTATTATTAGCATGTGCACATTAAGGGACAGTTTATAGAGCTTGACATGGTGTGAAATGACCAAAACCTTTGAGCATGGGTATATGGGTGATTATATAAGTATCATCTGCTTTATTTTTTTTCCAAAAAACAGCCTTTAGCTGACAGCCTAGTTATATATTAACAGTTACTTTGCTTAATGCAGTGGCCCTCGGCCTCTTTAACAGAGAGCCCCTTTCCCTCCCGCACTGCTGTAGAAAAACAAGCATTAAAAGTGAGCAGGTTAAGATTTTTTTCTCCTTTAAAATCAGTACCATAACACTTATTCTTTAGAAATTACCAGTCACCTTGGTCTTTTATAGTTCTTGGTAGGGGTTTTCAGAGCTGAGCAGTTTATACAGAGTTGCTCTTATTGGGACAAAGAGCTGATTTCTTTAGAGTGCGTTTCCATCTAAGTGGATGATTTTCATTTCAAACTGCTTTTCAAAAGCAGGCTCGGTACAAATTCAATCAAATACACTTTATTTCCTATCTAATCATGCTCCAAGCCTATTATTATCTAAATGTACTTAGATCATCTCTTTAGTGTTAAAGCCTAGCCTGAGCCGAGCCCTGAACTCTCAATGCACCCCTCTGTGTCTACTTCAATGAAATGCATTCATTTTTTTCTTTTAGATACTATACATATTACTAGCTACAAAAATGTAAGTCATTATACACTTACAACCAAACAAAAAGTTTGGTCCTGATTTGCTAAACACATAGACCAGCAATGGGTTAGTCCACCAACTGTATGTTAACGCATCGCTCCACTCACAATGCAACCTCTAATGCCCGATGGGAACGACTGTTCTTCAGATGGGATAAAAACAACACACGCATTACTTGTACCTGTGCGTCGGGTACTTCTCCTTCAAGGAGGATATAATGAGCTGCTCCACTTTTTGGTCCGTCTCGGTCACCAGGTCAACTGGCGAGGTCTTCTGCATGATGGTGATGTCCTTCTGGAGCGCCTCGCAGATCATCTGGCAGAAACACAGCGACGACTGAGGACATCTGAAGGAGCCCTGTTTCATGTGTAATACTGTGACAGATAGTTGGCAGGGGCTGGCCACAGACCACAAGGTTTCTGAGCTCTGTAGGTTTATGAACTCATTCCATCAGGGGTTCAGAACACGTTACAACTGGGTAAAGAGAGGAAGACCTATTTGAAAAGACTGGCTCAGTGTTGCCATCTCCTGTTCTTCATGACCTACTATTCAACATGTTTTTTTCATGTAACGTCTGCTTCCACACACCTGACTTAAAAAGGTGATTAACAGGGTCCTGGTTCGCTTTACAGTGGTTATGTAGACCCCTTTAATTTTTTCACTCTGTGATATTTCAAAAAAGTTAATTTTCTTTTTCAGTAATGTACACTCAACACCCCATCTTGACAGAAAAAAACAAATGTAGATTTTTTTGGAAATGTATAAAAAAGACCTTATTAGACCCATTTAAGACCTTACAACTCACAGTGCATGTCAGAGCAAAAGAAAATCATAAAGTTGAAGAAACTACTCAAAGGAACTAAGACAAAATTGTGCCAAGGCACAGATATGGCCATGGTTACAAAATAATTTCCACAGCACTCAAGGTTCCTAAGAGCACAGTGGCCTCCATAAACTTCATAAAATAGAAGTTTGGGACAACCAAAACTCTTCCAAGACCTGGCCGTCCAGCCAAACTAAGCAGTCCTGGGAGAAAAAACAGGTAAAGAAGAACCCAAAGATCACAGAGCTCTAGAGATGGAGTAGGGAGATGGGAGCCCAGCCATAGCCCTGACCTGAACTCAGTTGAAAACTCTGGAGAAACCTGAAAATGGCTGGCCACCAACCTTTCCCATCCAACCTGACAGAACTGAAGAGGATCTGCAAGGAAGAATGACAGAAGATCCCCAAATCCAGGAGTGAAAAACTTGTTGCATAATTCCCAAGAAGACTCACGGCTGTACTAGATCAAAAGGGTGCATCTGCTGAGTACTGAACAAAGGGTCTGAATGCTTATGACCATGTGATATTTTAGGTCTTCTTTTTTAATAAATCTGTTAAAAATGTGCTTTTCTGTTATTTTCTGTCAATATGGGGTGCTGAGTTTACATTAATGAGAAATAAAATGAACTTTTTTTATTTTAGCAAATGGCTGCAATGAAACAAAGTGAGACACATTTGAGGGGTCTGAATACTTTTTTTTTACTTTCAAGAAAGTAAGTTTCTTATTTTTTTTAAGATATTCTCTTCTTTCAAGACATATTTTCAGGAGAATTTCACTTCTTCCATTTGCAGAATTTTTCGCTTATTAAAGGCAAAAACGATGTGGAATTGATATTTTTTTACTTCTTTCTAGACTAGCTTTTTTCCTGTGCCTTTTAAGTTTTTATTTATTTATACATGGATTGTGTAAGCACTTTGTGTTTATGAGTGTCATAAACAACTGTCGTGGCAATTTCCATATTGAAATTCAAACCCACACCCCTGTTTCTATACAAATTTTCGGTCATCTTTTATGTAGCAATGCAAACATTTACTGTAAACTTCAAATGAATGTTTGGACAGTGGTTGTGCTTTTATGCTCCAAAAAACATGAAACCGAACAGATTTTTTTTGGCTGAGGTTTAGGTCTTCTTTAAAGTAACATTATGTTCATTCTATACTATGTTACTATTGAGAAATACATTAAATAATGAACAATTTAGGACTAAAAACATGTAACTGACAAGTTTTATATAGTATGCAGGAGCCTTCACGTTCAAATAAAAAGAGAAAGCCTTAAAAAGACACTAAAATTTCTAGAAGGGAAACAATCTTGTGTTTTTCACCAGACCCACCTGGACTGTTTGTTGCTGACAAGTTAGTCTCATGTAACGAAAGCGCACAATCCCAGAAGAGCTTAGCAACCCCCAAGTGGTAGTTACATGTGATGATAGGAAAGAAAAGCCATTTTCCTGGCATGCTTCCCAAACAACTGCTTGGCATGTAGATGGTGTCTAATGGTTGTTATGGAGACTTAATGACCCCAGGATACCACGCTTTACTGCAGTTTTCCGACATTAGCATTTGTCAATTTTACCATCCTCTTCTCTGAATCTAGCTACTATTTTACCCCAGAGAACCACTGTGTCGTTCTGCTAGACACTACTTGCAGTTCAATAAAATATTAAGCCAATTGATTTATTTCCTACTAATATGACACTTAAAAGAGATAGTTACAGACACTAACATACCCGTACGTCTTAGTGAAAATAAATCGGACCCAAATTTTTTATGCTTTATACCAGTACTGTCTAAATTCTCTAGAAAAAAAAAGAAAGAATAATGACTTACTTTCTTGAATTTAAAATACTTAAAAAAATGTTCTTAATATGTTGGTTATATTTCTTTTAACTGTATTTGTTGGGTTAATTGTTTGGGGTATACTTCCACAAGCTTATCACAAAAGTCTTCCAGGAATTAAGAGCCATTCTTCCTGACACTACTGCTGTAACTGAGGCAGGTTTGTAAGCAGTGTTGCTTGACGCTATTGTCACACATATTCACATATTTCACAACTCACATATTTCTGACAGCCACTCAAAATTATCGATTTTGTTTTCCTGAATCCCGTTTGTAAACTATATGGCAGAGTGCTTAGACCACTGTGTGCTCAGGCCTAAACTTTCGAATCGTTTTAGATGTTGCTCAAATGTTTAAAACATAATGTTCTTTCCTCACAATATTATCTATTGCATGATTTGGCCCACTCACTCTTGCAACAAATCACGGCAACAAACAAATTGATGCTGCCTTTTTCATACTTTACATCTGATGTGGAATTCCCAGGCTTAGAAGCTTACTCACTTTTTATTTTTGTTTCACCAAACCATAGGACATGTCTCCAGAAATACATGTCGATTTTCTACATGCACATTTGTAAACTAGTTTTTGGAGTAATGATTTGTTCCTTACTGAGTGACCTTTCAGCCTATGTTGGCACAGGAGTCTTTTCACCGTGGAGGACACTCTCCTCCCGGCTTCAGCCATGTCTTCTTAAGGTATTTTGCTTTTGCAAGGGACATGTACGATTATGTGTAATAAGTAGTAATCAGAGCCTTTTCAAAACTTTATGAACGATTAGATGTTCTTCATCGTTAACAGTACAGCTCTGATTAGACCTTATTTCAGTAATCACCCTGATTGTGTTTGTGCGTATGAATTTATTGTCCTTATTAGATGTTGGCTTACCTTTCCTGCTCGTTTGGTGACATCTAAACAGAAGTCCATACATTTCTGCCAAGGATCACTCATGCTGACACTGAGACGAATGAAAATAAGGACGATGTCTAGAAGATGAAGAAAGGCTTTACTAAATTAAACATCCAGACCCTCTCGTTAACAGCACTTTAAGGCAGGAGCCGTAAGTCAGAATCATTCAAACTGGTTAAAAATATTTTCGAAACAAGAAAGAGGAAGATGATTAGTTAGCATGGGTTAGCTTTATGGGCTAGCTTGTACCTGCACAAATGTAATGCATAAAAAGTAGAAGTTTACAACCAAACTACCGCCATTTAATTTCCCAGCTAACTGTGTATTTGGTTTAATTCCCCCCGTACGAAAATAAATAAAGAGAAGACAAGTTGAAGGAGCTCAAGATAATTTAACCAACCTGCAGATTGAGAGACACCTACGACATTGACGTTTAGCCATACGAGGCTGGAGCGAAAATAAAACGCTTCCTTTCATTGGTCGTTGTAAGGTCGATATCCAAACTTTACTCTCATTGGTCTACACGCTGTCATGCGTAAACGCTACTTTAGTTTTTTTCCAACACGTCAATTGCATCCGCCATGTTGCGTTTGGCAAGTAGCCTTTGGAAACTGATTCAAATATGCAATCAGCCATATTTTTTCAGTTTTACAGACTATTCTATGCGTTCCTTTTCTTACAAAAATAAGGTATACTTATGATAATAAAGAAATATTTGCAAATAGTATTAACGTACCTTAGTTTGCCTCAGAAAAATATAATAAGTTATTTAAAATGTCAACGTAGTCTACTTGTCCCTAAGGACAAAACTGTTTTAAAAAATGAAATCCCTAAGTAAGTAAATACAAATACAAACAGCAAATAGAACATTTTAAAATTAGCCAACAGTATAAAGAGACAGAGCAAAAATTTTACCAGATTTCTGTTTGTTTGTTTTGTTTTACATGGACATTGTTAAATGGCAATCCTTTAAGACATTGCTTCATCTGAGTTCTATCAAAATTTTGCAAGTGATTGGCTTATCCAGGTTGTGCCCAATTCCTTGAAAATTAGATGCTATTTACAAAAAAAAACTTTTCCACATTAGCTCAGTTTAAAGTCTGCAGTCTTCTAAAGATAAACCTACACAACTTAATGTTTTGAACACTGTTCTTAACACTGCTTTTGAAAGTTGCATTTTTCAGTTAGCATCTTGCTACTTTTCATTGAGGTTTGTAAATCATTTTCAGTCTTGTAACTTTATGAATATTCATAATAGGGTTCAGTTTTGCAATGCTTCTCACAAACTTTGCAAAATGCTTAATATCTTTTGACTCTAGCATTTACTATGTAAGTGATATTTAATTGTTTAGAGACTGAAATAGAAACTTCCTGACTGTATCTCCTGTTTTGAACCAGTAGGTTGCACCAGCATCATGGGTAACAGCTGCAAACTCACAATTCAAACTTATGTTGGAATTTAAAGTTAGGCAAGATCATAAAAATACCTACAGTAGACATAAATCAAATTTTAATAATACAATATTCCTCACATTGAATTACCCTGTGGTTGAAAGTGTGTTATAAAAATGATCATTCTACAACGGCCCCATAACCAAGCCTGTAACCAGTTTTATATTAACTCGAAACAACAATCTGTGAAATGCTTAATTATATACTTTGTGTAGCTGACCAGTTAGAATCTAGAAGCGCAAAGACATGGATATAATTTTACTTTTAACGTTTACAGGACCATACAACCACCCACTGATGTATCCAATGAGTGGATGTGATGACAATACTTAAAAGCTTTAGCTTATAGTGCAGCGAAAAGGTATTTGCCTCTTAACTTTTTCTGTTTCATTTAGTCACAGATTGTTTTACACTATCATTGATGCCCTGACTAAAGGTTGCAAATGATGTTTTTATAAAACTGTTTCTGTAATTAGATGGAATTGTACAGCATTTGAAATCTTGTGTAAAAAATTAAGCTAAGTTGTGAGATAATTTCCTGTTTGCAATATTGTAGTGTCAAACTGACTTTTCTTTAACTTTGGGGAATAGTATTGTTTTCAGCACAGTATGATATGCCTGCCACAGAACAAATTTGTTTCCTTAACAAAAATAAATATGTAATCGTAATTTGTGGGATAGATTTTGAGTTGCCTATTGACATCCTGGGTTGAAAGAATGTAGGGAGCAGTAAACATATATATTTTTGTTTTTTCACTTTTTAAAATTTTTTATGTTTCTGTTCTTACTAAATTTCTATTCATCCAGGGAAAATATTTTTGCTCCATGCATCCATAAATTTCTATATATCAAGGGATATATATATATATATATATTTTTAGAAATCACTGAAAGCCCTTTCTGAATCTTTTCTATTCCATATTTACCAATGATAATTATCTGCTGCTATTGCCTTTTTTAAGTTTCTCAGCAAAATGAACACTATTTGATTGCAGCGGAAGTGATTGCATTTCTATATTTCCCTATCCACCATCCAAAATGTGATATGCAATTAACTATAGTAACTTTTTAGAGCCAACGAATGTTAGGGATAAAATTCCTATAGACAGGCTTTAGAATTTGGGTGACAGATGGTGTTTTCAGAATACATGGTTACAGAGCAGATGGAAAGAGTACATTTTGAAATCATTGTGCAAAAGTAAGAATTTCAGCTTCTTTCAGTCACTGGCACTTTTATTACACAAACCTAAACGGTTTGCTAAAAAAAGTAATCTTATGAAACAGACAATGTTGGTGAGTACCACGGGAGAACGTATGTCTAGATTAATGATTCCGGAATATTTCAAATTTTTCTATGTTAAATTTTTATAACAAGTTGTCATTATCATCTCTGACAATTTACAGACATACTGTACTCACCACCAAAAATCTTTAAATATTTAAATTGTTAGGTCTCTTGTCTTTCTTCTCCTGACTTTTACAAATCACGTATGAGAATTTCATCACACAAACTCATGTTTGAGCTGGAGACTTTCTTACACAAACCTAAACAGTAACGATAACAGTAACTTAATTTAAGTCTCAATGTATGTACTTAATACTTAGATAGTGTTTAAGCTTTAGAAAGTAGGCTACCTGGTAGTTCAAAGGAAGTACAGTACCTTGTACCTTGCAAACTTGTAAGCTCTAGGAGGGGGAACCAGATGGAAAGGTTAAGAAAATCACTTGTTTATTTGAAGACAGTAACATCTAAGCTCTAAGAAAGTGGCTGGTAGGTTTTAGAAAAGTACTTAGGTTCTAGAAAGTAAGTTTCAGGAAAGTTCCGGATGAATTGCAGAAACCCTACGTTTTAAGAAAGTGTTGGCAATTTAAGAAAAAAAGTACCTGGAAAGTTATGTGAAAGTAACCAGTAAGTTGCGTGACAGTTCAATTAAAGTTTTTGATAGCTTCTGTAAAGCAAGCTTTGTGTTCTGGTAGTGTGTGTTCTAAGTTCCATGAACTTACCAAGTTCTGGAAATATAACAGCAAGTCTTTTGAAAGTTTTGTAAGTTCTGGAAAGTAACTTATAAGGTCTGGGAAATAACCCATAAAAAAAACAAAACATTGGTGTTCCATTAAAGCAACAGTAACAGATAACAAGTAAAAGTTTCAAGAAATACAGAGCAAGCTCGAGTCTAGATAGTAATTGGTAATTTGTGGTAAGCCATCTTTAAATTCAATTTTAAATCATTTTTAAGTCCAGGAAATGTATGAAATGTATGTATGGTGTTTGTACTGTGACCAATAACCTAATGACAGTTGTTGATTCATAGAACTTAAAATCAAAATCAGCTCTATTGCATTTCAGTCTTTAGAGCTAGTGAAACTTACGTTGAGAAATAAATAAAAAGTTACACTATCAACAAAGAAAGGTACAATTCTCATATGAGATATTTTTCTCAGTTTAATGAAGTGTCTCACCAATCATGGTACAAATTCTCAGAGTACGGCAAGTGTTAGATAAAAATAGTGGTTGACCGAGAAAGAATCACACACTGGGGTCGGAGAGAAATTGAAGTTAGTGAGCTCTGCAAAGGGAGATAGAATAGGTTTTTTGCAGGGGGAGACCAGCAGAATACTGTGGTTGACCGTGTGTCTGCTCTCCTCCTCTCAACTCATCTTCTGGTCTCACAGCTCTGTCTCCTGGTCTCAAAGGATCATCCCCTGCAGTCTCCTTTTATTCAGTCAAACTTCATTAGCATCTTAAAAGAACATGGTGTCATACAAAGTAACATATGTTTGAAACCAAATGACATTTAAAAAGTACATTTAAACTATGTGATAAAGAAAGGCACCCTAAGAAAATAATAATAATACACCATTATTATTTTACCTAACATTTCCCTAACAGCAGGCACTTTGTTTAGTGAGATTCCTACCAGCATCCTAATAGGAGTCATGCGGATCTTATTTTGGAAAAAGGAGGCTGCAAAAAATCCCCATCTCATTTGTTTTTCAGGAATGTCCATGGTCATAGTGTTTGTCAACCGGTAAAAACATCCTCTATAACAATTATTCCTTAAGAAAACTTCACCGCTACCTGGGAGAATCACCACAAATAAGTGCAAAATCTACTTGGAGCTGACTGTTGCCCAGTGCAACTGCGTCGGGACATTTTATGTTACCACTTGAAAATGGAAGCTGGTAAGCTTGGCATGTTTTCAGAAATTCTTACACAATATTTTTAACTGCATGTATTTTATTACAAATTAGTTGAAAAAACTAAAAAAGTTTGTGAAGTTTTCTTAGTAAATGCTTAGCATGCTGGCAGTTAGTTTTGCCTTGTGCTAAGGTACCAATACAAATAGTAGAATGAGGTTCTAAAAAGCAGTTTAAAGATGTTAGGTGAGAAGAAATGATAGTTGGCTGTCAGTCAATTACAACATATTTTGAGTTTTCAGAATTGCAACTTGCAGAAACATTAAATGGTTACCTGTTTTTTAGGCTCCTCAACTAAAAGGCAAGTTAAAACGTGTCTCTTCTAAAGAACTGCAGTCTGCTAATGGGCTCTACCATTATGCCTTCAGTTAAATCAACTTGCTATTTTACTATCTGCATCATCATATGTAAGTAATTTCTTCCGATCTTCCCACGGCAGTGATTCACAAAGCCAGCCACTCCTAAATGTAACACATAATGTCTTTTTACTCCGACCTTTGTGACCGATTCAAAGGGATTATTGTACCTCAGCTCTGCCTCTGTCCAGTACAAGCAGCTTTTGGGACAACCCCCAACATTAAACACATTGTGATGGGAAGATGCTTCACTTACACCACACTGGTTCAGCCCGGCCTAAGGTAAAATACTCTAAACAGATGGCACAACATATCAAAAGTAACATTCCACTCCTTGACCAAGGATAACACATCTGAAATTAACTGACTTCCCTTTATAGCCAAAGCAAAGTAGAGGAGTGTGACAACAGCAGAGGTGAATTGGCAGGTGTTTAAACAAGTCCATGCAGATGAAAGGCAAGCTTAGGACGTGACATTTAAAGAATGGTGGGAGTGTTTGTGGGTTTAGCTTCTGTGTGGAGAATGAAAGAACTTGAAAAGGAAAGTAGAGGTTACTGTGGACTGAAAAACCAGTACTGCTGTGGGCTATATTGTACTCTAGGTTATTGATATGTCAAAACCAAAAATATTTAACCACATTTCACCAACATGTGTATTAAACACATTTTAACATCATACTAATATAACCTGTGAAAATGCAAAATACTTAAGTTTTTCAAAATTCCAGTTGTTTTAAACTTTTTAATTATTACTATGAGTTTAGGTTGGACAGGTTTAGACAGGTGGATTTTTTCTTGTATCTGTGTCCCTACAGATGAAGACAAAGAGGCCAATGGCTTCCTGAAAGGCATTTCTATTTTCTTTCCTATTTTTTAAGACAACTGAGCCACTGAGTCACATCAAATTTATACTTAAGTTACATATAAAGTAATGGATTGCTTTTAGAAATGTTGAGGAAGACACTGTCTACAAGGAGGGTAAGGCTCTAAACCTCACTGCTAAAAAAGATGGCTTTTCACAACATGATGTTTCCGGGCATAATGGAAAGTTAAGTGAATTGGGAAAAGTCTCAAAGAAAAATTTGCTCAAAAATACAAAAATACATGTTTCTAACAAATTAAATCTTATATTTCCCTAAGCTATAACACATATTATCAAAATTAACTGTTTTTAAATTGCAAAAATATATGACCAAATTGACGAAATTCTAATTTAATTAGTTCCATTAGCAGTTTATTTTATGATACATGTCTGTCGCATGTCTAGGTATGACTGTGAGGAGATCTGGAGGCAGTTTGAAAAAGCAGTAATTGAGCGGTCCTCTTGTAATGTGACTGAAGAGCATTATCTTGATATGTTTAACATGATGCCACAAATCTGGCCATGCGATCGGGTGAGTACAATCAAAAATCAAAACTGGAATTTTAATACAACAGTTTTTAAATCATCTGCTGAAACTACTTTCCCTTTTTCTGTTCAGTTTCTTTTTTGGAGTAAAACTAGGATGTTGGTGCACAGCTATGTAGCTGTTTTCCGCCATTTCTGGACACTGGAAGACACGTTGGTGGGTTACCTGTTCAATGACCTCATCTGGTGTGGCCAGGAGGAAGACTGTGGTTGGTAATCCTTTATGTGAAACACTATGGTGGACCAAAGCTGACATAAATAATAATAAAAGCAAATATATATATATATATACATATATTCCTTCCCTTTCCTTATATGTGAAGAAATTTATATATTTTGTTTTTCTTCCTTTCTTTATTACATGCATTTGCGTCAAGAAAATTACATATTTTGTTTTTCCTCTTTCTTATATATGCATTCCTTGTTTCTACATTCCCTTGTCTCCTCTTTTTACTTTACTTTTTGCATTTCTCCCTCACTATGCAAATGATTCGGGGCTGCCCTTATTGGTCCAACTCCTCTACTATTGTTCAATATACAGGAAGGAACAGGATCCATATGCAGATCCATTGTGCATGTCTTCAGTTTTGGCTGTTTCAGGAGAACACCATGTTTGATAGGATTGAATTCCTACCAGAGATGTCTCAGATGCTTGCAGAAGAATTAAAGGGAAATTCTGGGGGGTTTTTTTATGTTTGTTTTTTCACTCACCCTGAGACGTTTGGAGCCAGTTTGAGCCGTTCAGCAGTATTTATAAATCCAGTCTTGATCAACTGTATCCGTAGAACGGGATTGCAGTCCAAATCCCGCTTGTAATAAGGTTTAATCTGCCCCAAATGCCTTAAGTTTACCATGTTTATATTCTTCTTGTACTTACGGACGCCTCTGAAGTGCTTCTTGATTGTCTTCTGGGCTGATTTTTGGGCTTAACAATAAAGCAATAATAAGAAGCTGATGAATCTGAGGACGCCGTGACAGATTTGTCACCGTTTTATTATCGTTTTATTGTTAAATAAAACAAGTCCTTCTTGAAGAAAAAACATTGCCACAGCATGATGCTGCAAACACCATGTTTTAAAGTGGTCTTATCTGATCAAAACGCCTTCTTTCCCATGTTTGAAGTGTCCTCTACTTGGCTTAATGCAAACTGCAAAAAGCACTTCTATGACTTTGCTATGTCCAGTAGTATAAATTCAAGTCGCAGCTCATCACAGCAGATCTGGTCAACTGGATGTTGTTCTGGTAAAAAGATTTTCTAATGCTTGTTTGGTTGCTTTCACGGTTAAAGTCTTCCTTCTAGCACACTTTTAATGATCTATTTCTGTGCAGTGAACTGAAATGGGTTTATACCCATTTATATTAATACTCCAAATCACTATATGTGCATTTTGTTTGAAATATCATATACATATCATTTATTTGATACAGACTTTGATTTCAACTCTTGTCCAGCGTGGTCAACATGTAAAACCCATCCAGTTTACTCCTTGTGGAAGCGAGCCTCACAAAATGTAAGTCTAAAAAACTATTTCACCCCAAACGGTACATTTCTTTTTTACTTCAACATGCAATCTTTCCTTTGGAATCTCATTTGTAAAAATGTTCGCAAGGGTTTCTCCTCTCTTATTTGTATTCAGTTTGCAGAGATGGCCTGTGGGAACATCACTGTGTTGCTGAATGGGTCTATTGTTAATGCATTCAACAGGAAAAGGTAAGACACAGTGGACGACAGGAATAAGTTATAGCAAAAATGTTCAAAACTTAATCATTTATTTTTTTCTCAGCATGTTTGGAAGTGTGGAACTGGACAGCCTGAATCCTCAGAGAGTGAACTATGTCAACATTAAGGTGGTGATAAACCCAGAGGGACCACACATGTAAGACAGAAAATAACTCAAAATGTTTTTTTAAAGAATATTGCCTCAGGCATGTCGCTATCTTGAAGAGTTTTTTTTTTTTGTTTCATTGTGCACCAACTGACCATGTTAATCTGGGATGGTTTAGTACAAATGTTCCAACAGAAATAAAAGAGAAGTTATAGGTACATGCAAGTATTCTTGCAGTGTTAGATTCTCATGTTGTTTCAGCTTTCTACACTTACATCTAATTAAAATTGGTTGTTTGAGGTGAGACTTAAAAATGTGCTGTTTGAAGATGCTTTCCATTCAGTAAGAATGAGCAAAAGCTACTTTACAAAAGGAGAATATACTACAATGTCAGTCTTTCGATGGCCGAAATTGGTAGTACTTAGAGTACCAAAAAAGATCTGGAACTGTAATTTCAGCTACCGTAATTTCCAGACTATAAGGCGCACCTGATTATAAGCCGCACCAGCCAATATCAGGGGAAAAACAAGTGTGCACACATTCAAGATGCACCCGGTTACAAGCTGCAGGTGTTTTAAAGTTTAATTACCATATTTAAAGGTGAGTGCAGAAGGGATTTTTGGGAAGTTATTGGTGTTTTGGGAAGCTTCGATTCTACTAAAATTTCAACACAGTGGAAACAGCTCAGCCATCCTCTGTGTGTTCAGCCAATCTTTAAGAAAGACTTAAAATTCAGGCCTTCTGCTTTTATCACCTCTGAAAGCTTTTTTTTTCTTATTGCATTGAGACAGTTCTTCACACTGGTGTCTCCAAAGTCTCACCATTGATTCATTGATGCCACAGCACGGAAACAGCTCTTATTAAAATCACCAACGACCTACTCATTTCTGCTGATTCTGGTTTAATCTCCATTCTCATTCTCCTCGATCTGAGTGCGGCCTTTGATACTGTTACTCATCCCATCCTCCTTAATAGACTGTCTTCCTTAGGTATCACCCACACCCCCTCCACTGGTTTCACTCTTATCTTTCCGGCCGCACTCAGTTCATTCAGTTAAAATCATTCTACTCTAAAACTTCCCAATTCAAGTCAGACGTGCCCCAGGGCCCTGTCCTGGGGCCTCTCCTCTTCATAATCTATCTTCTCCCCCTCTGCAATATCTTTCGCAAATTTGGTATCCAGTTTCATTGTTTCGCGGATGACACCCAGCTCTACATATCCAGTAAACCCAACTCCTCTCTCCCACCCCCATCCCTTACCCTCGGCCTCTCAGAAATCAAATCTTGGTTCACCTCCAATTTCCTCAAACTCAATGGCAAGAAAACTGAACTTTTTCTTGTTGGCACCAAATCCACTATCTCCAAAACGGACAGCTTTTCCTTAACTATTGATAGCACCACAGTCTCCCCTTCCCTTCATGTTAAGAGTCTTAGTGTCATTCTCGACAGCCAACTCTTTTTCCAGGCTCACATCAATAACATTATTCGGTCAGCCTATTTCCATCTTCGACTCATAAACCGTCTTCGGCCCCCCCTTACCCCTCATACTGCCGCCATTCTCGTCCATAGTCTCGTCACGGCTCGTCTTGATTACTACAATTCACTTCTTTTTTGTCTCCCCCACAAACTCGTTCATAAACTACAACTGGTCCAGAATTCAGCAGCCCATATTATCACCAGAACCCCTTCTTTTCACCACATCAACCCAGTTCTCCAACAGCTTCACTGGCTCATGGTTAAATTCAAGTCCATCTTCAAAATTGTCCTCTATACCTTCAAAACCATCCATAACCTTTCTCCTTCATATATTTCCTTGGCATTGTGCAACGTAGCAAATAATCCACCAGCACATGTTGATTTGTTCTTCTCCAATCACTTATAGTATAGTACTCTTTTGTAGTAGCAACATATTACAACCAGATGCCACCAATATGTAAAACTAAAGATTTATTCAGATTGTAGACTACAAATGTACAAATGTACATACATTCAGAAATATCACTTCCTAGTCCTAACTGCATGCCAATTATGATTTAACACTAATATAGAATAGACCCCCCCCCCAAGCTAGCATAAAAAAAACAATAATAGGATCAGTTACTCATAAGCAAGTCTAAATAAGTAAGTTTTAATTTTAGACTTAAAAGATTTCAGTGTCTCTGTAGCTTTGCATTCACCTGTTAGTTTGTTCCAGATATGAGGAGCATAGAAACTAAAACCTGCTTCTCCATGTTTGGTTCTGGTTCTAGGGACGATCAGTAAACTAGAGCTGTGGTGCTTTTCATGAAATCCATGTGGATTGTACTTTGACACATACCATCTATCCATGCATTGTTGCTGAAAATGTATACCCTTTTTTACGTGATATAGTGTCCTAGTGTCCCCCCCCCAAACCCCAAACAAAACCACTGTGAGCCAGCCTACTCATATTTTACCCTTAAGTTTGGTGATCAAACTTTAACTTCACTATTTTTATATATGTTTTAGATATTATTATTTACTACCATGTTGTACTGTAGTGTGCTTTACTTTGTGGTGATTTTTCTTTGATACAGTACTTGAAGTCATGATTCTACCTCAGCCAGCGATTTGTGCCATTATTATGGTTACTGTTTGAATTTATTTATTTTGTATACTTAAAGAAACTTGAATCTGTTTTTTTTTTGTTTTTATTTTTCTGAAATCATTTTCACTCAGGTTATGGTTTTGATTGTTTTTATACTGTCTTATATTTGAAGTTCAATACAAATTTAAGGAGTTTTATTGACTTTTTAATTTATATTGCACACAGTAAGTTTTTAATTGTGTTTCACAATCCACGTGCTACTAAAAAGTATATATATCGGCTTTGGATATTGCCTTAATAATCAGCTTTAGATATATGCCATTGGTGACCACTGTTTTTTTTGTGTTTTTTAATCAGTATTCGCCTCAAAAACAGCATATCGGTCAGCCTCTACGACAGAACTATAGGACTGCACACAATGTCAGAAGTGATAATGTTTAATACTGCAATTTGAGTTAACTTTTTAAAAACTTTTCATTTTATCATCTGCTACTTTCTTCATTAGGAAACATTATGACATTATTTGACTTTCCTGCAGAGAATCGTGCAGTCAAGGATCTATTGTGGAGCTCACTCAAATACTCTGGTCACGAGGTTTCCAATGGACCTGTACCGACAGTGACCTGTAAGTCACATTTGAATACTTTTTGTCATAGACCAATTTTTGAAGATTGCTTGGAAGGTACTGAGTCAAACTTACAACATAAATTGGTAGTTTATCGATCATGTGCAGGACGTTAAACTCCTGTCATACTGCATCGTACCTTTTGTGGATAATAAATATAAAAATCATTTCTGTCATGTGTATGCATGTCTGTGAAGTATGTGTGTCATTTATTAAATGCTTATTATAGGTACATTGCATGTGCATTGCAAATAAGGTTTTTTGTGTGTGTCCTAAAACGTAAGGATAAGCTGTTTTCTGCTAAAACGTCAGTCTTGTTCTTTAGCTTTTTTATGCTAAATTTTAACTGCATTAACATCTTGACTAAAATGTTCAATGCTCAAGAAACAGCCTAAGAGTTTCCACAAGTGGTCAAAAATGTGTCTCATTAATCAGAAGCTAGGTATCATGACAGCTAAGCCAGTCCAAGCATGTAGCATGCCAAGGTGAGTGAATGTCCATTGGTGCTGACAGTTTTGGCAAGGCAAGGCAAGGCAATTTTTTTTGTATAGCTCACTTTCAACACAAGGCAATTCAAGGTGTTTTACATGATTGAAATTAGAACACAGAAAAGAGAGCATAAATCACTTTGAAGATTAAAATACAAGAAAGTATCTACAATAAAACAATAATCAAGAAAATAATTTGTATGAAAATTAAAAACTAGCTAGGAAAAAAAACAATAATAGGATCAGTTACTCATAAGCAAGTCTAAATAAGTAAGTTTTAATTTTAGACTTAAAAGAGTTCAGTGTCTCTATAGCTTTGCATTCACCTGGTAGTTTGTTCCAGATATGAGGAGCATAGAAACTAAAAGCTGCTTCTCCATGTTTGATTCTGGTTCTAGGGACGATAAGTAAACTGGAGCTGGAGGACCCGAGTGATCTGGATAGTTTGTACCTTGACAGCAGATTGTTAATGTACTCTTTAGCATAGTTTAGCATTATAGCAAGTACTTATTAGGTCGCTGCTATAACAGTATGGCATTTCTGTAGATTTTAAAACAATGAAGAATACTATATGTGAGGTAATGTGGTGTCTCTTACATTGTGATGTTAACGTATGAAGCTTAGAAAGGCCACATCATTTTACCACAAATCAGTGCCAGCCTGGGTTTGTTGGATATCATATTACTTGTTGCTACTTTGATACATGGAAATTCTAAAAGTGGTGCTTTTCATGAAAACTATGTGGATTGTACTTTGACACATACCATCTATCTATGCATTATTGCTGAAAATGTTCACCCTTTTTACGTGATATAGTGTCCTGCTTAAAACCAAAACTATATAGTGAATGGTTTGAGAGGCACAAGATTTTAGTGTCGACTTGACCTCCAAATTGTCCAGTCCTAAATCAAATCGACTGTAGGATGTGCTGAACAACCAAGTGTGATCCATGGAAGCACCACTTTCTCAATTTACACGCTTTAAAGGGTCTATTGTTAAGATATGGGAACCAGACAAAATGGAGATATGCCTCACTGGGTCAGAGCTGGTTTGGAGTAAAATGGGGACCAACACATTTTAGTCTGTTAGTAATAAGATTATGCTTATGACTAACTGTCTGTCTGTACAATTAAAATCTTTTAATGGAACCATTTTGACCTAATGATTCATCTAGTCTGAAAGAAAAAATAATAGAAATGAAATCTGCCTATGTTTAAAGACTTTGAACCAAACTGTCAGTTGTGAGAACCTAAATTAACTCAAAGTTACATTTTCACAGGACATTGGTGATTCTCCAGTGTATCCAGGACCTAAATAAGCCAGGCTGCCAGATGCTGGGAAACAGCCTGTCTCAGCAAAAGGACCAAACATCCACCTGAATCACCTTCTAAAACCATGTACCATACCCTGATGTTGGTATTTTAAGCTTTAAAATATATATTCTGGTAGCTAAAGTATTTTAATGGTGTATAAATTTAGGAGGTGATCAGAATCAGTCTTTATTTCAGAATGGCTCAGCAGTTCGAAGTACTAATAGACCATTTATTTTTTCAAAGACAAATTTTCATAAAAATATAATTCTTATTATTCTTGATCATTGTTTTTCTTCAAAGTAAAGTCTTTAGCTTTTACACACCCATGCAAACATGGTGCTACCGCCCAACAAAGCACACCTGAACAGTTTTTTGTTGTTTTGTGATGACTTCCCGCTTGAACAGAAACCACAACTAGAATCTCGATATTTAACTTCCAAACACAAATATACATATTCACTATATTTCTCACGAGATTGTGTCCTTTTGATTCGCCACTCATATTGGCATATACTGTATGTGCAGATGCCATAAATATATGGGTAGAGATGTAGAAATGGTGTGGCTTTTTACATAAGAGGGAACATACCTAATGCTTCGATTCACAAAGATGTAGCAGTTATATTGCATGTACTGACGATATTGTTTTGAGTTAATTGTTTTAGGTTATAATGCGGTGTTTACTCAGGAACACATTAAAAAATCTGGCTTGAAGTTAAAAATACAAGCAGCTTTAACATGTTCCCCTTAATTTTGTCATAAATATTTTCATATTGTTCAGCTGAGCAACACAACTGTTCAGCTTTTGTAGATGTCGAGGATCATTTTCAAAGCACCGCTTAACGGGTTCACAAACACCTGTTAAAGATTAAACAAGTTTGTGCAAGCAGTGCCTGCATATATGATTCTTTTCACACAAGACTGCAAAACATTGAGCGTGGCAGATGTGTGTGTATTTTTATAAATTATCAGGCTGATGCTTTGTAGCATTATCAGCACTTGATAGACTTTGAAGGAACATAGAATTGGGGTTTGTAAAAGTACATGCACTGCAATTTTTTGCAGAATGAGTGCATTCAGGTATTGCTTTCTCACAATTGCAGCACACTACTAACCACACTGGTCTTTCCATGAAATGCAACACCCTACTTAACTTGTCAAACTGACTGTAAACTGACACACCCCTCAGTAGTCAAAATAAATTATTTACACATTCATTTCTGCATATTTGTGGATTTTCACCCAAATTGGACCACTGCATTTGTTTTAGTAGCTATTTTACTAGTCCCTTTTTAAATAAATTACATGATAATGATAAAAAAAAGTAACAATTTTTGTAAGTACAAGATATTTAGCTTTTCCCTGAACGGTTATGTATCTTGCACTACAGTATCAAAGACATTTAGAAATGCCTAATGTGAAAACGTTTGGGAAATGTTTGCTTAAAGCTACTGCTAACTTTCTCACACCGCTTGAAAGCTCAGGTGCGTTCCTGTAATTGATGGAAACATCAATTCTGCTCTCCCATAATGACGAAGAAGAAAGTCTGAACATCAGCTGGTAAACTCAAACTCAAGTAAAGTTTAAGACTGCTTGACAGCAGTTATTGTCTCCATTAAGACAGTGACAAGTTGTTGTTGTTTTTTTCCCTTAATAAATGAAATCAGAATTTGAGAGCTGCATTGATATTTATTAGATGTTTGTCTGAATATAAATGTTATTTGATGACCTGAAATATGCAGTGTGAGTGTGACAAAAATAGAAGGAATTTCTAAAGGGGTGGGGAAGTTGTATTACTCTTAATACATTAAATTCCTTTAACTAGGTTTTTCTTTTCACATTAAATATTTTTGTATAAAAAATGTTGCCTCTTTTTTTAAGATTTTCACAGATATCAGTAGTATTTCAAAGAAGTGTTTGTGGCAACATGATAACACATAATGGGTTATGGGGTGTATTTGTGTACTGTTATGATGTTTAGGAGGATGATCTGTGGGAATGCCTCAATGTGTATGTTTTTTTTATTTTTAAGAACACTAGATCTTAAGGCTGAAATTAAAAACAAAGAAAACAATCTACTTGATCTAAGTAACTTGAAACTAAATGATGATAAAGATTAGGGAACATACGCCTCTTTATGCCCATAGAGCCCAACAATGTATTTTGAAAACAGAACGACAGTTTGCTGAATATCATAAAGCACCATTAAAACAGCCATAACTCTCACAGCAATGGATGGCTCTTTGTACTCCTTTAAAAATCCTAATAGTGCACCACAAACAGAAACAGTTGGAACCAGAGGCAGATCTAAAGCTTTTCCGAGTATAGGGCGATCAAGGGGCCACAATATTCGTAAATGGGCCAAGTATTTGTCCAATATCCTTACACACAATCCCCAATTTTTTGTTAGGTAGAAACATTTTAGTACCCACAACATGTTAAAACACTTTAATGTAATATTGCATGTATTTTTAGTGTAAATAGACAAAATACAAACACAAAAAGCATTTAAACATTTTTTTATTGTTGCATTCATTTTGTAAAGGCACAAATAGTATTACTTTAAAGTATTTTTGTGGGTGAAAAAACCTGAGAAAAATGTCTAAGGTTGTTCAAAGGAATAAAGTGAACAGGACACCAAGAGAAATCTCAGGGATTTAATTTTAATAACTGAACATATCGGATCTCTTGGGAAGGTTTACCCTGATCATATTTAATCAACTCATAGAAAAATACAGTGTTTCAAACAATGACATTTTCTGGTACTTGGTTTACAGGTTAGAATTTTTAAAGGAGAAACACTACATTCCTGGCCAATCGCAACATATAACACAAAAAGACAGCTTTTCTCCTTTTTTCATTTTACCACCCTGGCTCCTTTAATTCGCACAGTTTACAATGCTTCAAAATCACAAAGTAGGGAACCCTACTGAATTGAAGGAACTGTAAGAAAGAAAACTTAAACCCTTTCCGCACTTATTATTTTCCACAGTTAACTAACTTCTGTCTGTTAATCTAAAGAACAATCCTTTATATTATCCTCAATTATTATTGATAAATATAAAAGTAAGCTCAAGTGAATGTGAGATAAAATGGCAAAGGTTGTCCTCAACTATGTCTTTCTTGATTATCTGACTGGACTGTTGGACAATACGTACCAATATGTAAAATACTATATATTTTTGTCATATTCTGGACTGAATATTTCAGGAATCCTGAAAAGCATTTGTATTATAGTATCAATGTTTGCTGTCTTGCATTGTACAATGCTCTTTGAAATTGCATTTTTTTATTTGTTTGCATACGTGCAGCTAAAACTTCACTTTGACTCGTGAAGATCTTTATTGGTGATAAAGTTTGTTTTTTACATTGTATGCATTCTATATAATCATTAAACATTCAATAGATAAATCAGACATTTCATACATACAACGGTTAATTACTATTTTGACTTGTAATTGCACCAACCTGTAACCTGATCATTGCAAAAGGACCAATGAGAGACAGGTAAGGAGCATCTCAAGGGACCAATCGGATTTCAGCAGGGGGGGCAATTCCCCTGTCACCCTAAGCCTAGAACACCCACTTTTTGGAGACATGTAGACTGTAGAAAGATTTACATCCATCCATTTTCTGAACCGCTTAATCCTTAAGGGGTCGCTGGCGGGGCTGTTGCCTATCTCCAGCTGTCAACGGGCGAGAGGCGGGGTACACCCTTGACAGGTAGCCAGTCCATCGCAGGGCCACAGAGAGACAGACAGGACAAACAACCATGCATGCACGCACACACTTAAGGATAATTTAAAATGATCAATAAACCTGACAATCATGTTTTTCGACTGTGGGAGGAAGCCAGAGTACCCAGAGGGAACCCACACATGCACAGGGAGAACATGCAAACTCCATGCAGAAAGGCCCTGGGCTGGGGTACGAACCCACAACCTTCTTGCTGCAATGCAACAGTGCTAATCACTGCGTTACCGTGCCACCATATAAGATTTCCATATTTTGGAATATGGTTCCAAAAATAAATATATCCAACTTTTACTGCACTTCTTTCTTCTCTGTTTTCCGTGCCAGAAAAGCTCTTCACACAGTCATGACGAGGTTCAGCAAACAGTGGCTCTCTGGTCCACATTGTATCCTATCCTACCTCCTGTGTCCTTATGACATGCTGCACCTGACCTCTGATCATTATATATAAATAGAATAATTTTCTATTAATTAAACTAAGAGTTAATCAATAAATAAAATCATTTTTAAGTCATAATAGCAGCATATTTTAAGAATAAACAGGAAGCGGGGAGGGCGGAGGTGAGGACAAGGTCTTGCGAATCCTTTGCAACTCTGCATATTCACCACCCTGCAAGAACCGGCTCATATGAACACCACATCCGCAATAGAGCTCATCACTCACGTCATATCGACTGCTGCTCAAAGGCGCCTATAAATACACATTCAGGCCGTGGGTATGATCAACGACACAGGAGCAGAGAAGTTCGAAAACATGGAGAGAGGGGAGATTCGCAGCTCGGGGAAGAGGCGCAGAAGACTCGGCTGTATTCTGGCTGTGGTCGCAGTGGTCCTTCTGCTGCTTATCCTCGCCATTGTGTTAGGAGTGACCCTGAGTCCCAAAGGATCCGGGGTAATTTCTCCGGATGAGTTTAAATACACTTTCATGGAGAGATGTGAGAAGTTCAAAGGGTGAGTGTTGCTATTTTTAACCACTTGTGGCAGAAAGATGTCCAGTGGTGCGACCGCACTCTAAGAAAATATATATTTTTTAAAAGTTATTTCATACTTTTAATTTCAATATACTTAAAATTTTTCATAATTAAAATGTTTCGTTTGATTTAATAAATTCCAAAACCCATATTGTTCTAAGCTTAATTGACAGAGTCCTGTGGAAAAGATAGCCTGAACTTTATCAATTAAATCTGACGTTTTATTTCTTAGAGACTCTGAAAAAAGTTCTTAAATTTATTCCGAAAGGTGCAACACAAACCACCGACTACCTGTAGAGAACTGAATGAGCATGCACTGCAAAAAACCCGCAGATGTTCCAAAAATGACACATGTCCTGAGTGTGATCAGGGACTACACATGTTGTGTAGACTTTAGCACACGATGTGTAATCCTCCAATCGATTGATTGACAGTGAAAGTATTACTGTATCTTCTATGCCTGAAGATCTGGCACAGGAAATTTTAAGATTTTAAAATGAAATAAAATAAAAATAAAAACCAAATATACATTTAGCAACAGAAAGAATACATATATCTGCATACAAATAAATTAACAGTTGAATGGGAGCAATTATTTAAAATGTCTCACACATGCAATGTGTTAAAATTAACTCAACATGTGTAGTCCCTGGTCACACTCAGGACATGTCATTTTTAATACTTCTGTTTTTGCAGTGTGCTATTTAAAGCATGGTAGGTATCTGCTGATACATGATTTATGCATCTTGCATCTGCTCTGCAGAAGCTTCTCATTGTCATTAAAATATATATTTCTTCTGAAAACAACCTCCTGCTATTTCTGCTTGACTACTGTGTGATAAACATGTTTCTTCGTGATGAAACAAAACTAAGACTGGAGGGAACCTTTGTGAGGCAAAATACCCTCAAAGAATATAATTGAAGAACTTCAAGCTGTGCGTTTGTGTTTTCTCTTCAGACATGGTTTGCATTGAAATTAAATATTAAACATGTTTGGGTTTGCAACATCTGCAGGTATTGTTCTGTTTAAACGAAACTGCACTGAGCTTAACGTATTTGTGCGCAACCATCCATAGTAGAGAGATAGCGTTATCTGGTTAACGGCCCAGAGGTTAAGCTTGTATTATCACCACTTGTTGGAGTTTGGAATTGGGGTTTGCACACGGCTGGGTGGATGCAATTCCAATTTCCAGCTATGAGCATATATGTCCCATGTTGTTTACACTTACATCCAGTGGTTTAAACATCTCAAAGAGCACTTTTCAATCCACTTTCACAGCAATATCAAGAGTACGGCACAACTTCAAACCTTCAAAGATGTGGTTGAGCTTGAGCAAGGAAAAAAAATTGTCAGCATAGCAAGACAACTTTGGACTAGCTTCGGAGATTAGCTTCTCAGGTGGGAGAGGGTTGATAGAAGAGGTTTTAGTCAGGTTCTACAAAACTGCCTATCTAGAAGAGCAAAAAGAAGAATGAAACCATTATAATTCCAGTTTTGTGTTTGGGAACACAGCAAACATGGGAGAAAGTATTCTTGTCATACGATACCTACAGTACAGACCAAGAGTTTGGACACACCTTATCATTCAATGAGTTTCCTTTCTTTTCATGACTACATTGTAGATTCTCAATTAAGGGCATCAAAACTATGAATGAACACATGATGTATGGAAGTACTGTATGTACTTTAACAAAAAGGGTGAAATAACTGAATACATGTGTTATTTTTTAGATTCCTCAAAGTAGCCAACCTTTGCTCTGATTACTGCTTTGCATTCTCTTGAGCTTTTAGAGGTAGTCACCCGAAATGGTTTTCCAACAGTCTTGAAGGAGTTTCCAGAGATGCTTAGTACTTGTTAGCCCTTTTGGCTTCACTCTGCGGTTCAACTCACCCTAAATCATCTCTATTGGGTTCAGGTCCGCTGACTTTGGAGGCCAGGTTATTTCACACTTTTTTTTGCAAAAGTACTACGTAATTCCAATGGTGTTCATTTGTAGTTTTGATGCCTTCAGTGAGAATCTACAATATAAATAGTCATGAAAAGAAAGAAAACTCATTGAATGAGAGGGTGTGTTTAAACTTTTGGTCTGTACAGTATTGGTTCTCAGAGCCTCATCAAGTATTAAAAAAAACACAGACACAGCTTTAGAGACTGGATATGCAGCCTTGGGCCAGGTTCTAATCAAATGTCACAAAATTATGACAAAAGATCATACCTTAATACAGCATCAAACGATCGTACCGGGGACTCTAACCAAAATGGGTTGTACATATTCTTAAATACCTCTCTGCACACAGGGAAGCGTGTGCGTCTTGCATACACACAAGTGCGGCGCCTAAGTGATGGATTCCAGCTGTGCTTTCCAGGCTGGAGCCAGGTCTGGTCAAGCCAATCAAATTTAGACAAATGTTTATTGGAAATCCTCAGTGAGTCGACGTTCGGCCAGGTTCTTTTGTACAAACAATCCTTTGGCCGTATCAAATATTTCTTGCTTTTGGGGGAGATCCTGCAATGTGGAAACTAGTTATAAACATTCATCCTAACAGTATAATATAATATGAATCTGCCTTCTACAACAGTAGATGTCAACAATTCTCCTGAACACAGCATCATTACATTAGCACATGGTGGTGGAAACATCATGCTGTGGGCAGCTTTTCCTTTAGTTATTTTAGAAAGAAAAGAGGGTTGATATTTCAGTCTGTAGATATCCAAAGCTGTACCAATTATTGAATCTAATTTTTTTTAAAGATATTATTTGAAGTCTTCTTCCTACTTATGTGGTGTTTTCTGTTGGTCTGTCACAGGATCCTTACATAATACACTAAAGTTTAGAGTGGCAATGCAATGCAATGGTAACACGATCAAGGCTGAATTGAGTCTTTTTTTTTAACAACTATCTGAATTCCTAAAAAAAAAAGAAAAGCTAAACCAACTCTTGACATAGCTACCATTGTACCACTGTTTGCATGTTTCGCAGATGTTACACATGTGAGTGAACCTGTAAGAAAAAAAGTGTGCATAGCGATTTCTTTTTTCAGAACACAGATATCTGAATATGGTTTATGTATTTGTATGTACTCAGAAACAGTTTAATGCTCTGTTTTACATATTTATAGCCTGAAAACAGTAGATACAGTTTCTGTAAATTAATTTTGAGCTTTAGTTGTTTGGGTATGAACTGAAAATTATTAAACATAATCTGGAATCTCATACACAGGAACCCTGTACAAAAGTCAGAGATAAGAAAAAAAAGATCTAATTAGTTTCACAATTCTTGTTTAGAAAAAAGATCATTACCATTGAGACGTAGATTGAGAAATATGTTTTTATGATATTTTACAACTAAACTCTGACCTTCCAGGTATAACTGTCAGCACATATGGGATGCGTTTCAACAAGCGCATGTGAACCAAGATCCTTGTGAAGTTCCGCCAGAGGCCTACGATTCCCTCATTACTGCAGCCCCCATGGACACTTCATGCAACAGAGTAAAACTGATAAAAATACAAATAAATAATGTTTGTTCATGCAGTTTGAACAGTAAGATGTGAAACATGTTGTGACTGTGTTGTGCTGATTGTTTTTGGCGACAGAAGATGTTCTGGAGCAAAACAAAGGATGTGGTGCAAACGTTCACTAAGCAGAGGGACTGTTTTATGACTGTGGAGAAGACCCTACTGGGATCTGTCCTGGATGGGATGAACTGGTGTGGTGAGAAGGGCAGCAATGGTGAGACTAATGTTTGGTTCTAGTTCGTGACAGTAATGTTGTCCTCTTTTTTTTTTCAAATCAATAAATAAATTTGACAGTGATGGATTTGTTACTCGAGAGTCAGTTGTTCCTTGCCTCTAAACCTTTTGAGTTGTTGTGTGATTTTCTCAGGAACTTATTGAACAGGTTTTTAAAAGTCATCTGGTTGATTTGACGGTAAAACAGGTTTTCGTTGGGTGTTGTGTGGCATAGTGGTTAGTGCAGGCACCCAGTGTATATCGGCTTTAGCCGACAACATCGTTCTCGTAGCTTCGAGTCCAAACCTCAGTGACCTTTGCAGCATGTTCTTCCCACAAAACCTTTTTTTTTTTAAACAGGTTTTAGTAACTTTTTATGATTCAAATATTCAGTCATCTTCATCAGAAAAAAGGAAAGAACGTGGAACATAAAGAAAGCTGGAGCACTTGTTGATATTTTTTACATTTTGCCTTGTTACAGCCACAAAGCCTAATGTATTTTATAGGGAATTTGCAGGGCAACTGTAAAGGAAAACCTTTTACAGGCTACAAAGAGCTTAGAATTGAGGTGACGTGTTACCTTCCAGCAGGACAAAGACTCTAAGAATACAACTGTAACTACCCTGGAAATTTTTAGATCAAAGCATATTATGTTTGATTGTGGCCTAGTTAAACTCTACATTTGACTAGGTTTGGAATTGTAAGTTTACATTTCCAGATGCTTTCCACCCAAGCCTTCTCAGGTAAAGTTATTTTGGTAAGAAGATTGTGCTTAAAATTCAGTTTCTAGAAAGAATTGTAGCTTAAAATACTTTTGGCTGTAAACACAGGAGAAAAACATATTCTACAAATGATACATTTTTTATATACTGTTTTAATTTTCCAGTTACTTAGTGTGTTTTTAAATGTACAAATGTTTGTCATTGTGGTTGTTGAGGTTGAGTGTTGTTACGCTGAAATATAACTTGAAGGTCCGGACGGTTGCATTTCTAAATGAACCCACCAAAAGAATTCTGGTCTTAAACCTGGTTTAGAAAGCTTGTTGGAAATTAAAATTAATACATTCTTGTTATGTTGTATTACATTCATGTGTGACATTACATTCGCTAATGTGACGTGTGGCGTGGTTCATGATGGGTGAGGCACTGATTCCTTTGGAGCTGCATGTACAGAAGTAAATCTGCCCATATGCATGTAGAAATACATAAAACCTAAAATAGAAGCTAATATTTAAGTTTTAAACTTAATTGAAAGAAGTTACGTTGTTATATATATATATATATATATATATATATATATATATATATATATATATATATATATATATATATAACCTTTCTCCACAAACATCTCCGTCACCCTATTATTAAGATCTTCCATGTCTGCCTTTATTTTTTAAAATTTGTCTGTACCACTGCAGTGAAGGAGGAGAGACATTCTGGGTCTGTTATATTCTGACTGTATTTTATACATTTTGCCAATTTTTTTCTGTTTTTTGAATTTGTAAAACAAGACCCCCTTTTGACAATTCTGCCTATGAGGCTCATTACTGCCCTCTATCATTGCACATTTTCACTGCACATTTCGGGGCAATTAAAAAGTTTAAATGTCTTTCACATTTTTTTTAAAAATACATCAGATATACTGTGGAACCAGTGGCGAGTCCAGGCCTTTAAAAAAGGTGTGGCCTTAGTGGGGCTGTTAGCTATGCATGGGTGGCACCTGTGGTTGTGATTTTGGGTCGGTTCTTTCTTGCAAAAACAGCTATTTTCTTTGCATTCTAGTTAATTTGTGTGCTCTGCTTTGTGTTGTAACCTTTTGTGTCTCTACTACTTATATCTTATTGATTTTCCTTTTGTAATTTGAAAGCATTTAAACAAAAGTGAATAACTGAACTGTTATCAGGTAAATAGCCCTCTAACATTACCATTGCTTTAATGACAAATAAATAAAGCAACTACAACACAACACATGGGACCATACAATGTAAAAGAAAAAAAACAACAGCCTTCCATTTTTTTTCAAATGTACTTAGCCTGGACAGACTACTTAAGAATACACATAACCTCGTAATTTATTTATTGAATTTATTTTTTACATAAAATGTACTCCAGTTCAATAGTACAAGAAACAGTCTAACAGCAAGATCCAGCTCAGTAATCACAACAATATACAGGTACACTGTGTTCTCTTCTCATCATAGAGAGTTTCGGGAAAAATCTTTAGCAGAGATTGAGCTGGACCTGCCGCTCTTGATTGTAAAATATCTGACAGTAAATGTCTTAGATAAAGTCTCAAACAAGAAAGTCATGCCTTTCTCATTAATAAAGAGAGGAACAAAACTTGTGTATTGTATCGTCCAGTGTGTGTTTTCTGTAATATAGGAAGGATATGTTGATTATTTATTCTTTATTAATGTTTTGTTTTGTTAAGACACTAAATGTAAGGAACTTTTTTAATTCTGTTGTACAGGTTACAATGACCATAAAGGACTATTTTATTCTATAATCTTAAGTAAGCTTCAAAGCGTTTTTATGGTAAATAACGTCAAGGCACACCATGAGGTCAATCTGTAGCACAAGGGGCTTTTACATCCCTCTCTCCATGCTAAAGTTCAGGGCTTGTAGGTCCAGCCCCTGGACTTTGAAACACATTGGGAACCTTAAATCCTTGATTTGTGCATTTTAATTCTCAAACTATCTTTCATCATTCCAGTTTTTTGACACAACATTCTGCAGTTCTGCTTTTATGTGAGAACCTGACTGTACTGTTGTTTTTGTTGTTATAGAAACGGTCACCACTGGCTGTCCTGCATGGAGTGCTTGTGAGAAAAACCCTGTTCGCTCCTTTTGGGGTAGAGTCTCGGCTGCGGTGAGTCAAAAAGAGCGATATATTTTTACATTTTACGCAAAGACATATCAAAGATGTGAGGTACAGCCTTGGAAGGGTAATATGTCAACTTGCTGTGGTATTTCAGCTTCTTCCCTGATAACAATGCAGAAGAGAACAGAAAAAGGTCTTCATCAATGAGGCTTTGTCTGGGTCTCCATGGAGCCGCATTGCACAGCTCTCTCCTGAGAAAGAAGCGGCCCACACATTCAGAGGGGGCCCTTCCTTAGTTCGGCTGCAGAGACACAAAATAAATCTACCTCAGACAAACTGAAAACAATCACTTAAAGCTCAGAAGTATTTTTTGTTGTTGTCATCAAAAATCTATTCAAATTAAATTGCTACTATAAATTGCAAAATTTCAGTTTAGATAAAAACTGCACAGTAGTTTATTAGGTTAAAGCAAAAATATGACATTTATGTTGCGTAAGAACATTTCTAAATTACGATTGGCTTTTCTTCTACAGACTGATTGATTCATCTGATCTGACTCATTTGATTTTAATTCTAAGAGGAAATGTGAAGCCTTTAAAACTTTGTGGCGCAATGCTGGTATTTCCTGAAATCACTGTAGTAAATTCCAGAAAATAGACAGAAATACGTTCTTAACAACCATAGTATGAGAATGTCACATGGAAAGCCTTCACCTCACCATTATACAATCCCAAATGAGGAAAAGTTGGGACAGTATGGAAAACGCAAATAAAAAAAGAAATGATTGGTTTCTAAATTTAATTTGACGTGTATTTTTTTTACAGACAAAATGAACACCAGATATTACATGTTTTGTCTGGTAAACTTCATTTCGTTTATATATACACATCCTTTCCTGTCGATCAGACCTGCAAACCATTCCAAGAATAAGTTGGAACAGGAGCAATTTAAGGCTGGTAATCAGCTAAAGTGGTTAAATAATGATGTAATTTGAAGCAGGTGATGTCAAGAGGAGATTTTAATTATGATTTGGTACAAAAGAAGCATCCAAGAATGGTCTACTCCTTTGGGGGCAAAGATAGAGCTAGGATTGCCAGTTTGCCAACAAATATGTAATAAAATTATTGAAACAATAAGAACAATGTTCCTCAAAGAAAGATTGAAGAGACCCGGATATTTAATCTTTAACAGTGTGTAACATAATTAAAAGAGTCAGGGAATCTGGAGGAATTTCATTGCATACAAGACAAGGGCACATACCTTAGATGAACAACTGTAATTTCCCTCACTGCATCAAGAATCATAATTGATCTGGAAGTGATATAACCACATGGGCTCAGAATTACTTTGGCAAACCTTTGTCAAGTAAAACATTACGTAATTACATCCACAAATAACAGTTAAAACTGTACCATGCCAACAAAGGCATTAGGCATCTGGGATGGACTGTGTTTATATGAATCAGAATATCAAGTATTTCTTTGGAGAAATGGACCCTGTGTGTTCTCGACCAAAGAATATAAGGATAATCCAGACTGTTAGCAGCAATGAGTTCAAAAGCTGGGGTCTTCATAGCATGAGGTCAGTGCCCTTGGCAAAGATAACTAGCACTTCTGTGATGGCACCATTAATTCTCAAAAGTACATTGAGATTTTGGAGCACCAATATGTTGCCTTCAAGAAGACATCTTTCCCAGGGACGGCCATGCATATTTTAACAAGACAGTGCTAATCAATATTTTGCACTCATTACTGGCTACAGACGACGAGGGTGCAGGTAGTCCCAACCTGTTTCCAACAGAAAATCTGTGGCACACGGTGAAGCACAAAACGAGACAACAAAGACCTTGTACGGTTGTCCACTTTAAGACTCGTTTGCAAGAAGAATTGGGCAAAATTACACCTAAAACACTTCATCATTTGGTGTCTTCAGTCCCTAAAAGTCTTAAAGTGTTGAGAAAAGGAATGACAATATTACAAAGTTATAAATGCTTTACCAAACCAACCTTTTTTTAAATGTGTTGCAATAACCAAAATTGAAATATGTTTTTATTGAAGAAAAAAATAAAATCACAAGGAACGCATTAAATAATGTGCTGTTGTATTTATTTCAATGTAATACAGGTCAAAGATAATTTACAAATTACTATTCAGTTTTATTTTAATGTAACATACTGTCCCACCTTTTTCTGATTTGGGGTTGTAAATCTAATAGTCTGAGCTGGTTTTGAGACTGGGCAGAGTTACTACTTTGCTTCAGGCCAGAGGGGGAAAAATCTGTCAACCAAGTAAAAAAGATTTGAGTTTATAAAACACTGCTCTATGGATTGCAAACGGAATCTATGTGAGCAGCAGTAAATCTTAGGCCAGGTGCATTCTTACGGCAGGGGCTGTGTGACCGTGAAAAACCTGATGTGGAATTTTTAACAGTCCAGGGCCAACATCCACTTATGCACCTAGTACTGTTTTCATATGATCAGTACCCAAACTGATTTTCCATCTTATATCATAAACAGTTTCTTTATGTGCGGATGTTCTAGTATTCTTTGCTGAGATTCATGTTACGTCCAATAAAGACACTGTTTCAACAGGTAATTGGTTAACTCAAATCTCTTTAATACAAGGTGTTTATACTGTGCCACCTGCTCCATGCATCTATGCAGATAGCGCAGGACTGTTCCTGTATTCCAGTGGGCAAGGTGGGCACATACTGTATGATTTATAGGCATTTATTGGCCATTTTCCAGCCATGCAACATGTTTTGCGACTGGTGTGTCTTCAAATATTGCATGTGTTGTGCATGGACCCTACTACGCTACATAGGTGGCTACAGAACTCTTATTTATAAAAACGACACCTACGTTTCTGGACTAATTTCCTGCAGGAACCCAAAACAGTATAAATAACTTCCCTCAGGGATAAATACAGTATTTTTGAATAAATGCGTTCCAAAGATGGGATCCGATCCACCGACACCCAAGTGCAAGATGTGGGTGTTAACCAGTCTACCAAAGGAACATCTTAAGTGTCAGCTAGCTATGGCACAATATCAATTGGACAGGATCCCCCACACTGTCACTAATAGTTAATGAATCCGTGCACACGGTTTAATAAACCGAGGGAACGGATTAGTAATCCATGCGCACGGTTTAACAAATCAAAGGAACGGATTAGTAATCCATGCGCACGGTTTAACAAATAGAAGGAACGGATTAGTAATCCATGCGCACGGTTTAGTAAACGGAGGCTACGGATTCTTAGCCCTCAAAAATTATTTCTGCACGGACCCCTGCCGGGCTCCGTACATTCTTTTGATTTTTGTTTTCTAGAAAATATGTGCAATTAATATCTGAAATGTTTTTACTTGTTATTTTGCTACTTTTTGACAAAAGATAATTTCCAAGTTTTTTTCTGGAAAACAGGCCTATGTGACTTTAATCTAAGAATTTCTGAGTTTTTTGGGTGGAAATTTACCCCAAAATATATGTCCCTCATACTCCATCGTAGAAGTTATGTGTTTAATTGATACAAATGCTTTTGTTTTTCCCCCCACGTTTTTATGTCATTAATTAGGGCCTTTATGTGTTTGTTTATATACTGCTCACAAAAATTAAAGGAGCACTTTAAAGAAACACATTAGATACATCAGATCTCAATATGAAGTTGGATATCTATACAAATAATGACAGGGCAATGTCTTAGGAACAAGAGGATGCCAAGTCTTTTAATGGAAATAAAAGTTCTCAGCCTACAGAGGGCTCAATTGTGTAGACACCCTAAAATCTGAGTGAAATGACAGTCAGAGGAGCAACCTGGCGTTGCCTAATGGACCGAAACATAATGTCCCACAGATGTTCTATTGGGTTTAAGTCAGGGGATTGTGAAGGCCATTCAATTGTTTCAATTCCTTCATCCTCCAGGTACTGCCTGCATACTATTGCCACACAAGGCCGGACATTGTCGTGCATTAGGAGGAAACCAGGACCTACTGCACCAGCGTAGGGTCTGACAATAGGTTCAAGGATTTCCTCTCGATACCTTATGGCAGTCAGAGCACCATTTCCTAGGCAGTAGAGGTCTGTGCGTCCCTCCATGGATATGCCTCCCCAGACCATCACTGACCCACCACCTAACCTTTCATGTTGAACGACGTTGCAGGCAGCATAACGTTCTCCTTGTCTTCTCCAGACTCTTTCACCTCCATGACAGGTGCTCAGGGTGAACCTGCTCTCGTCTGTAAAAAGTACAGGGCGCCAGTGGCGGACTTGCCAATTCTGTTGTTCTTAAGCAAAGGCCAGTCGAGCTCCACGGTGCTGGGCACTGAGCACAGGGCCCACTACAGGACATCGGGCCCTCAGGCCATCTTCGTGAAGTCTGTTCCTGATTGTTTGGGTAGAGACCCTAACCCCTCAGCTGCTTATCCAACCAGAAAATTATCAGACAGGTTTAATTGATTTCATGCCAAGCCCAATAAAAAAGTGTTCCTTTAATTCTCGTGAGCAGTTTATTTACTACCAATCTACCTATTTGGTTAAGTGTTTTTTTATTATTATTTAGATATAAATTCCCCATTTGGCCATGCCATGATCATTCAAACAATGACAATATTTTGTCTACTAAACAGTATTTTTTGTTTACATTTCCCTGTGCTAGACATCTTTTTAAATAAAAAACATCTCATTAATACCTACAATTTAGCCTTATGGTTCTTTAAAAGAGAGAGTGAAAAATGAAAATATCACTCCTCATCTTTGCCTAATTTCTTCCTACATAAAAATGATACAAGCAGAATTTTAAGAATAATGAGGAAAAATAAGAATAGGGAGGGCTTGTTTTATAAACTGAAGGTCATTTTTGTGTGCAGTTTGGAGATTCTGCCTGTGGGATCGTCACGGCAATGCTAAACGGCTCCATCAACAAACCGTTCGATCCTGCTAGGTGGGTACGACAGTCTTAATAGGTGGAGTGTGTCTTTGGATGTTTTCTTAATTAATCAAAGATTTTAAAAATACTTCAAACTTATTAGAACACCTGTTTAGTTCTAATGTTAAAGTCACATTATATACCAGAATGCAGTTGACTTGACCTCTGTTGTCATCCTTTTCTAAAGCTTGTAGCAAGTCACCAAACGTAATAGTTGAAGCTAATTATTACATCTTATTTTGATCAAGTTTTTTGTGCAGTCAGATAAAGAGCAATACAAGTTAAGACATCGTTGTGTACTAAGGGTAGATGTTTGCTGTTGGTTTCTGCTATAAATACTGTCTAATGCCTAAATGTATTCTCGTTCATTTTTGTCCTCAGCATTTTTGCCAGCATTGAGGTGAAGAGGTTTAAGTCTCCTAAGGTGAAAAACCTAACTGTTGTTCTGGTCACGAAAGAGAACTCTGTGTAAGATTTTAATTTCTATATCCAATGTAGCTTTCTAATTTAACAGAATTGTTAAATCTGTGTATGGTTCGTTCTTTGTTTTTTTTTTTCGTTTCAAAATAAAATCAGAAAAAAACAAATGATCAGTTCCGTTTTTGTTTTTTGGATTTAGAACCAAATTTGAAAAACGAATTGTAGAGAAAGAAAAAAACTTAATTTTTCCTAATTTGCAGATAAAAAAAATAATAAACTTCCTCTTCAGAACAGGTCATGTGCAAGAGTTTTTGTGCAAAAATCTCTTCCACCAAAATATTATTTTCCCCCCTGTGGCGGGAGCGCGCACCGCAGCCAAAGAGGCGGTCTTCACACCATTTCTGATCTATTTCTCGGTAAAATAATGATAGGAAGTCTAGTAAATAAATTAAGACATATTTCCTCTCTTTTAAAGAACGAAGATCTGTGTATGATTCGTTCTTTTGTTTTTCCGTTTCAAAATAAAATAATTTAAAAAACAATAAACCGCATAGTATTTTGGTTTTTCAGTTTTGGAAAGCCAAACGTAAAAAACATAATATTTAACAGATACAAAAACCAGAGTGATTTATTTTTACATGAGCTTTTTAACCTATAATGCAAAATCCTGGATTTGTTTTAATTTGTTGCAAAACCTGAAGTAGAGGTTTTAGGTTGGGAGCACTCCCTGCATCCAGAGAGGCGGATCTAACAGTCTTCATGCCACTTCTGATCTTTTTTCTCTGTAAAATGACGTTAGGTAGTCATTTTAGAGTTATTACTTGATTAATCTTCCAGTAAATAAATTAATAAGAATAAGAAGTCTTCTTACAAATATTTCAGGCAGCTGAAGGAATAAATACTATAAATGACAGGGCTGTAAGGTATTTTGTTCCCATATTATGAGTCTTATTATGGTCTTACTTTACTTTGGTAAAGTAAGACCAAATTTCTTCATATTCACAAGACTAAGTTTCTATGCTGAAAGGACTAAGCACTGTTAAAGACAGATCTGTAAATGAATTTGTTCTTATGTTGTGAAAAGAGGAACTGAATAATTCCAGCAGCCAAAATATGCTGTATGATGTCAGGAATGAATGACCTAAACACAAAATGAATGGTTTAATATCATGCCCCATGGGGTATAAAAGCATTATAATAGAGTATGAAAGTCAGGCTGAAATATTCCCCTTTTCCTAATCCGATTTTTTTTCTTTTTAAAACAGAGGAAATATGTCTTCATAGGTCATAATATTTAAATAATACATCGGCTACAGCAGATTATTTTAGACAGAACACACAGCAGACATCTGTGGTCAAACAACAGAAATATATTTTGTATCCATTATGTGTGATACTTCACATTAGAACAGTTTAATAATAATCATACATTCATCATTTCAGGAAGCCTAGTTATTGCGTCCAGCAGTTACCTTCTATCCTTTAACATTGGGGATTAAGATAAAAAATAAATTTATGTGAAATAAAACAGTATTGGTGGCTGATATCCCTCAGGTTTTAATGAACACGATTCAGACTTAAATTCTCGCCATTTAAAACAAAAAACACACACACAAGACCATGTTTATTTGTATTAATTTATTTACTGGAAGTCTTCCAGTAAATAAATCAATATACAGTACAGCCCAAAAGTTTGGACAACCCTTCTCATTCAATGCATTTTCTTTATTTTCATTACTACATTGTAGATTCTCAATTAAGGGCATCAAAACTATGAATGAACACATGGTGTATGGAATTACTGTATGTACTTAAACAAAAAGGGTGAAATAACTGAATACATGTGTTATATTTTAGATTCCTCAAAGTAGCCACCCTTTGCTCTGATTACTGCTTTGCTTTCTCTTGAGCTTTTAGAGGTAGTCACCCATAAATGGTTTTCCAACAATCTTGAAGGAGTTCCCAGAGATGCTTAGTACTTGTTGGCCCTTTTGTCTTCACTCTGCAGTTCAGCTCACCCCAAATCATCTCCATTGGGTTCAGGTCCGGTGACTTTGGAGGCCAGGTTATTTCACTCTTTTTTGTAAAGGAATACACAATTCCGTATTTGTTCATCCATAATGTTGATGCCTTCAGTGTAAATCTACAATGTCAATGGTCATGAAAAGAAAGGAAACTCAATGAATGAGAAGGTGTGTGGAAACTTTTAGTCTGTACTGTTTTAAAAAATCCTTAAATTAATCTTACAATGGAAGACTAATAAAGTAACAACTTTAACATGACTTCCTATCATCATTTTACCGAGAAATAGATCAGTGGCATGAAGACTGTAGGATCCACTTCTCTAGCTGCAGTGCACGCTCCTGACACATGGGAAACAGAATATTTCAGGAGAAAAGATTTTTGCGCAAAAACTCTTACAAAAGACCTTTTCTGCAGAAGCGGACAAAGCTTTTTTTTTGTTTGTTTTAACCTGCAGATTAGGAAAAATTAAGCTTTTTCTTTCTCTAATTTTCGTTTTTCAAATTTGGTTTAAGAACAAAACAACAACAAAAACAAACGGATTATTTGTTTTTTTCTGATTTTATTTTGACACAGAAAAACCAAAGAACTATCCATACACTGAATTGGTTAACATGTCTATTATTCCAATCAACAGAGAGAGGGGAAAAAATGCATTGTTGTGTGTTTTACTTTTGCAGGTCAAATTGCACAAATGAATCTTTACAAAACTTGAAGAGGGAGCTTGAGAAAGAGATTGGTTATAACTGTTTGGAGGTTCCTCTGTGAGTAGAATATGAATAATAGCATGTGATGAAATGACTTTATGTCTTCTAATTGCCTTCCTGAACTTTCTCTTACAGGTCTCAGATTGAAGAGTGTGGCTCTGACCCAGAGAAACCCTGTGGATCCTGCTGGTGACATTCATGGAACCAACAGATGAAGCAACTTTAAACCAAACTTAACAATCCTCTAAAATGTGTGGGTCAGTTCTAAAATGCTACATGTCTTTTTACTATGTAAATGGTTGAACTTGTAAATGGGGAATGTGTTTTTTTTTATTTTATTGTTATAACATGTTGATTAACAATGCCATCAGTGCATACAAATAGCCATATTTTGGAATAAAATTGATTTATGACGTAAAATAAAGGTATTACATTTTTTTTGTAAAAATAAAAGTTGTTTTGTATCAATATTATGAGAACAATAAAATGGAAGCATTGTCTAGATGTTTGTGTCATAGCTTGTTGGCTTTGTCATGTTGCTGGGTGTTTTTTGTTTTTTTTATCTTTGTTTTTTTGTGATAAAGAAGCTGATAGAGAAGGTTGATCGTGTTCCGGGGATGTCTTATTGTGCAAAGCAGGATTCTTCATAAAATGAAGAACATTATGGAAAACCCTGGGCATCTTATTAATGAGGTTGTATGCAACTACAGTGTCTTCAGTCAGAAGCTTTTTCAGAATCACTGTAATACATGGGAGATCCATTCTGTCCACAACTATCAACATCTGCAACAACTCTCTGAAGAGCCTTTGATAATATGAATTACAATAACACTAAATTTCTTTTCGTATTTGTAAAATTGATTTAAATTGAATTGAGTTTTGTTTTTCGGTTCATAGCAACATGTATTCTTTGCTTCCTGGCCCATATAAGGTATGCTTGAACAGCCACCAGAGGTCCTCATTTCCCTTGTTTTGGGATCTCAAATATCATATCATCAACTATTGTTTTCTTCTTGTCGCCTGAATTCTCTCTTTTGTCTTCCTCAGTCAATCCAGTGATTTAGTGATTTTTCTGTACTCGTCTGACTGCTGTCACCCCAGACAATCACCCAGTCATTTTGTCATGGTGTGGTAAAAGACCCAAAAGCAGACTAAATACGAGGTTGAGTGAACAAAACAGTTTATGATAAAAACTTAGTTTTTTTCAATCACAAAAAATTCACAGGAGGCAAAATAGGAAATGGGGGGGAGAGCAAGCTCCGGACGGGAACGGGAAATTCATTGAATACACAAGCAAGCAGCCTATGGTAAGGAATCAAGGAGCAGTGGAGGAGAGAACAGAGAACCAGACTATGGAGAGAAGGAAAGTATAGAGAAAAAAGGGAAACAATGACCAAGGGAGAAGGCAAAACACAAACACACTAAATGCAATAAATAATTAACTATAGAATCTAATTTAAAGGAATGAACTGGAAAGAAGTAATGTGTCTTTATATGTAATGATAAAAACTGGTCTAAGGATAAGAAACGAAAGAAAGAAGATAAGCTAGGCACAAATAATAAAGATGCAAATTTAGAAAGAAAAAAATAATTATGAATATTTAGACAAAGTTTAGCAACCTTTTTAAAGTTTGATTTTGGTTTCTGCTGTCTGATAATCACTGGAGATAGACAACCCAACAACCAAGTTAAATGCAAGATCAAAGTAGAGCTGCAAAAATTACAAAGGGGAAAAAGTTTTTGAAATATCAGAAATGCTTTTATTTCTGTTTTTAGGTTTTAGATGAATGATATAATTTTCTTCTAAATAATTTCTACGTTAATGGAAGATTATGTCCAAAAGATCCCTTTTTTCTAACTTACTAAAGAAAATGCCATAAATAATCCTTGCATTATTATTTTGTTGTGGATTTTCTATATGGGTTTTTTCCCTCAAAATTATTTACCCTTGACATTTTTATACCTTTCAGTGGGGCTTTATGTCTGAGCCTAGTTGACTGGAAAACAAATCTGCTTGTGGTGAAAAAATGTAAAAAGCCTCAGCAAACTGGTTATATAGTAAGATAATAATTTACTTCTATATTGTTTTATTTTAGCATTCACTCTTCTCTGTAGGAAATCTATCAACATGCTGCAATTGGTTTTGCATTATTTGCATGTTTTACTTGCAAAACCTCTCAATATATCTCAGAACATGGAGACTCCTATTGCCCTTTTCAGGTACAGTATGTCCACATCATATTCTAACAGAGTGTGTTATGACGTTATAGAATGTTCCTCTCATTATGTCTGTTTTTTGTTGATTTGGATGTATACCTGTTGGGTTGTCGGAACCTCCCTTATCACTTTTTTATCTTTACATTCAATTGTTTTAGGGAAACATTGAATTTTATTCAGTTCCCTTATTTTCACTAGTTACTGAACTCGAAAAAGAATAAAAGCGGAAACCTAAAGAAAGGCTGTTTGACCAAATAGAGTGCGTACTTATACAGAAAGATCAAAATGTTGCAAGGAAGTAATATTAATGGTGTAGAATGTTTGTAAATTGCTTTTTTTAACATCACATAGACTTGGTGTGTGTCTTTTGAGTTTCACTGTGTGGTAACATACTGGAGCATTAAGGTCATTAAACAAGCAGATGTGGCCTTAAATTATTTTGCCATTACTCAATCTCCGAACAAAAGTCCATTCAGTTTGGTCTCAAACATTACTTTAACTCTTTTCTCACAGCGTGTTAGACTTCAAATTGCATTGGATGGGTGTACCACCAACATTCGTTTAACAGCAATGATGTTCATAGAATTCAACAATTTTAAATCCTTTGCAAAAATGTAACTCTGCTTGCTTTTACTTATAATTAACAGACTAAATATAACGTATATCTGCAGGAAAAAGTGTGCACATCCATTCTTCAATTTCCCACAACTGATAGCACATGGTTAATATAAACAACCTTTGACCACTTGTAATGTGCCTGTGATTGTGCTCCAGCATTATGTGACATGTTTTATTTTTTTCAGTTGTTCCTCTGCAGAATCATTCCATTCCTACTCAGTGTGAGCACAGCTTCTGAAATGGGGTTAAAAACAAATCTGGCAGTTTGCGCCGGTCTCTTTGTTTTGGCTGTTGTAATCGTGGTTCCACCAGCAACTCTCCTGTCTCCCCGCACGGCCCAGTTCAGGGCAACATTCAGGAAGAAATGTCAGACTTTCCCAGAGAAAAGCCAAAGGTAATCTTCTCTTTATTTTTTTTAAATGCATGTACAGTGAATGATGCTCCCATTTCAGCTGTTGTCTGTTTCTGCTTTGCTTTTCAGATGTGAATATATTTTAAGTATATTCGAGGAGGCCTATGTGGGAAAGGACCCATGTAACTTTCCAGCAGAAGCATATAATCAGCTCTTTATAGAGAACCCCTTCAACCATTCATGTGACAAAGTAACTTATACTTGTTATAAGACTGTCCCTGTATAGAACGTTCAGAAAATGATTTACAGGTTTTACCGTTCTTATATCCTTCTGGGTTCAGACAATGTTCTGGAGTGACACAAAAGATCTAGTGCATCAGTTTTCTCTGAAAAGGAATCATTTTGTCACCCTGGAGAGCACCCTGTTAGGGTACATAATGAACGACCTGACTTGGTGTGGAAAGAAAAGAAGCACAGGCAAGAATAATGCTTTGTTGTCTACAATATGCTGAAACTGCTGCATAAGACCTTGCACGTAACATTTGGTTTGGTTTTCTCGCAGACACATTCTTCCACTTCTGTGAAAACTGCAATATCAACCCTGTCTCTTCGTTCTGGGTCAAAGCTTCAGCAGAGGTAAAGATCTCCAAAAATGAGCTAATAAGTATTGGTGCAAATTTTTAGGTCAGTGCATCCTTTCTTTTGATTCGGTCCTCCTCCGTGATGTGCTGCCCCAACCTTTCATGTGTTCAATGACAAAATGCTCAGAAGAAGAATGAACAAGAATGCTCAAAAACCTCCAAACTACCAAAAAAGCAAGTAATCATCACCACAGAGAAACAGGTCTCTTTCACCTAAAAACTGAATGACAGCTACAACCCGCCTGAGCAGCACCTCCTGCCAGTACCACGTCTCTACTTCCAGCTTTTCCAGTTTACATTTCTGTCCCACGGTTTATGGCTGATGCCAGAATACTGATGCAATGATCTGACCTTCCCTCATGGTCACACACACGTTCAGGAAGTTTCCATTCAGATAAACCTCTAAGGAACTACTTAACTACATAAGATGCAGGCAAAACAAAAATGTATTAGCTTACCTGTGGTCAGTTAACATGTGATCCAGTTTGAAAAAAACTTTTTCTTGATTCGGGAAATGACAGCAGCATGGGAGATCTTTAATAACGGCACTCTTTACCACGCAAACCCCACCACAGGATGAAGCTAGATATCTGGTTGCCTAATTATGAAAAGCAGTAGCTCCACCATCAATAATAACAGCGCAAGTATTTTTGTTGACTGTCCCCCAGAATGCTGTTTTACTCACTGGATAAACCCAGTCTGAGTCTGGGGTTGGGGCGTGACATGTTACCATGGTTTCCACAATTGACCTATATAGGAACTAAGTCAGTCTGTAAAGGTAAAAAAAGATAAAATTGTGTGGATCTTTTGGTTATCTCCGTCAGCGCCATTCTGTGCCTTATTTGAAATTAAAATACTTTTTTTTTCTATCTTGAGTTCCTCACATGGGCCCCCCAGTGGCCAATCTTTGGGCCAGAAGCCTTTTCTTCCAAATAAATATTTCAGACTGTATGAAAATGTTCTAAAACCAGGTGGTAGAAAATGTTTGGTCTGATGGAAGAAAATATATTGGTCACATTTTTAAAAATAAAATCAGACACAAAACAACGCTAAGTGTCATTAGAATAACACCATACACACAGGGGAGAATTGTGGTGGCAGCATAATGCTTTGGGTAACCTTTTCTCAGATAATTGTAGGGTTCTTGATTAAGATGGAGGAAATAGTGTACTGTTCTTAACACCAGTCAATTCTATGTGCTAGTTTAGCAACCACCAACCCTGGTCCACAGGACCCACTGTCCTGCATCTTTTAGATATTTTCCCACTCCCACACAACTTATTCAAGTGATTGCATTACCTCCTTAGGATGTCTCCAATTGCTGCAAAAACATATTAATCACTAATTCATTGAAGCCATATGTGCTGCAGCTGTGAAACATAAAAACATGTAGGACAGTGGTGGGCCCTGAGGAGCAGGGATGAGAGTGTTTGCGCTGCACAACTGATGAAGGGAGATCTTAATATTCAGCATCACTAAAGTCATTGTATTATTGATTTGGATCTGTGAAGATAGTTACAAGTTATGAGCAGCCAAATCAAGAGTCTAGAGAGCTAAATTTTACTTAAAATGTCTGCGCTCACAGAAGAAGTGAAGTGGTATATTGATACACTACAAACCATGTACACTGATGCTAAATCTGCGTAACATGGTGCATCAAAGTATCTCTATGATCCGATGTAGCTGCCTTGTTCGGAGGCATCTTTTTATTTTTCCATCTAACAGATTTATTTGTTTTTCATTTACATACAGTATTAATATTTATACTGTATATTAATTACATAAGTAGATGATTTTAAGCCTTTATTTCTGTGAATTATCATGACTTTCCAGAACACATCAAGGGTATAGAAAAAAAAATGAACACAGAAATGTGAGCTTAATGACAAATATTTTTAACATCCACCTGATATTTTCAACAGGTAATTTTTATCCTACTAACGAATATTCTAATTTTTTGAGTTTTTTTTGTATTCACTGTGTGTGCAGTTTGCAGACTACGCCTGTGGAAATGCCAGTGTTATGCTAAATGGCGAGATAAGCAAACCGTTTGATCCTACCAGGTACAGTGACACAAGGCATCTGTAAAATAGATTCAAATAATAAATTGCCAATCGGGTATAGTGACGTTTTTTATTTACTATACAAATGTGTAACAATTTGCAACAAGCATCTTATTTTAAAAGGGAGTGGTTTTAAAATTATTAACAGTACCTAACAACTAGAGTAGGAGTGTTCAAAGTCCAGAGCATGACCATTTGTGCCCTATAGAAATGAAGTTGTGTGGCCCACAACTGCAGTTGAGGCATTGTACCACTTTAGCCTCCATTCATAGGCAATTTAAAGCAGATAAAGACGTTAGAAGTAAACCGCAAGAGCTACTGCCTGCTGTGTGTCTGTTTGTAGGTGTGTTTAGCTTGAACTGTTCATATCACTGGTCTACAGCTTTCCTTTCAGCTTGTTTGGTTTAGCGTTCGAGATGGTTGCTGTTTCAAGTTTGACCTCTAGATGTCATTAATTTCAATTCATCTATTTACATCTATTTGTTAAGAGACCACACCTTTATTTCTGCACTTATTTTTTAGAAATAATAATTTAATATAAAGCAGATGAGAGCTCTTAAATCTTTTTAGAGCACATGTTTTACTATATTAGCTAATTATTTGTTTGTTCTTGTCAGTTACTTTGGAGCTGTTGAAGTTCCGAAACTCATGTATCCCAGAGCGCAGAGCCTGACTGTTATTCTTGTTACCAAGAAGAATAAGTAAGATTTTTATCATATCAAACTGTCTATCATACTTAATCTATTTCTTTACGCTTTTGTTCTTGCTAGTTCGACTCTTGCTTTGTGTGCCAATTGTAACCTATGTGTAACCTGTGTGTAAAATAAAATTACTTTGAGTCTCTTTAGAAACAAACAATTTCATAACTAACTGTTAAATAGTTAAGGATTTCCTCTGATAAATCACAACGTCACAAGGTAGGACTTTTTTTATTGGTGCTAACTGGGATTTTCCTCTTTTCAGAGCAGATTGCAGCCACGAGTCTCTACAGGTCTTACAGAACATCCTGGATCCAAATATTACTTTCTACTGCCATTCAGTTACTGAGTGAGTACAACCTAAAACTATTGTACAGTAATTGTTTAGCCTACTGTATATATGTTTTTTAAACCAAACCTGGATTTCACAGAATATCCTGTTTTAATTTTTGTCTTTCACCATAGATCCAGGATACGGGAGTGCATAGATGTGGGAATGACTACTGATGCCTGTTGGAGTTAAAACTAATGAAGGCTTCGAAAAGATGTATTTTTCGTGGTTTATTTGCTAACAAAATCCTTTACAAAATAAATGCATGCTTTTTTTCCAGATTTTACTGATTTCCTGTCATCTTTTGTAATTTGGGAGTGTCTTTTGTTGCAAAATAGCTTTTCATAATGCATTTTATCATCTTAAAAAACACAATATTTAATTTACCTTTTTGGTATTTTAAGATAAACAAATTTACTCCTCTTTGTGAGGTTGGAGAAAAAAAAACAATGCATGGTTTCAAAGCTTCCTGGATGTTTTTAGAAATGAAAACCAGAAGTCTTGTGGCACCTATTCATACTCAGCCCCTTTACTCCAATAATTATAAAATAAAATCCAGCACAGCCAGCTGCCTACAGAAGTCACCGAATTAGTAAATATAATCCATTTTGTGTGTGTTTTAATCTAAGTATAAATCTGTTTTATTGAGGTTTCAGATGTTTTTTATAGAACATTAGAGAATTAACCGCATAAAAAGCCAAAGAACACAGCAGGTCAGGTAGGAGAACGTTATGCAAATATTGCACGATTTAAACAACACCACTGCAAACTTATAAAGTCTTCCAAGACATGGCTGTCCAACTACTGCAAGTGTACCAATCAGAGAAGGAGCCAAGAGGCTTATGGTAAGTCTGGAGGAGCCACAGATATCCACAGCTCAGGTGGGATAATCTCACTGAACAGCCATTATTACAAAACATATCCAACCTTTATGACAGTGGTAAGATTGTTGAATGATTGAAAGGAAACCAGGAAGCAGTTTGTAACAATCAGTGTTAGAAACACATAAATTCTGGACCCTGTGTGGCAGAAAAATTGCATCCTTATTGTTCTATTCATCCCGTTGGCATCAGCAGGGACAGGAAATGTAAAATGTAATTTAATGTTCTTGCCATTAGTAGTAACTTTTCCAAGTAAATGAATAAGCAAAACCTGATAAATTATCTTAATTAATAGCCCACTCTAACATCCAGATTGTTTGCTTTCTCTTTTGGTTCTTGTGAAACTGCAACCTGACACCAAAAGGTTAGAGACTTCAACGAATAGCGATTGGTGAACCTGCTCGACCACCAGAGAAGAGCATTAAAAATCTCTCCAGCCCTACTCGCATCGGGGCTTAAATCCACAGGCGCACTCCACAAACTGTATCTTTCTGTTTTATGTGTAAACAAAGGGGGAGCGCCTGCTGTGCAGCCCGACAAGATCTTAACGATTGCGTAGAGAAACGTGTGTGTGAGTCCCTCAGAGTGGGAGTGTTGTGGCAGGAAGAAGGAGGCTCGCCGACATGGGTTGAACCTCCTCTTTCCTTTCTGGTGACTTGCTGTTGTGTCACACGTACCGTAAAAGGGGCCTGAGTCGGTGCTGGGAACAAACGTTCGGGGTTGTCGTCGCACAGGTGCCTCATGAAGAAGGCCCCTTCATCAAAACCACAGCATGGGCCTCTGTGACAAGTACTGTAATGTCGGTAAACACGGTGGCAGTTTGACTCACTCACACATTCATTTTAAATCTATATAATTTTTTTGATGTTCTGTTTTTGAGAAAATGGTAAAGTGGTGATGTGGCATTACCGAAACCAATGAGGTCATTTTTCGACATTTATGAATATTTGTTCTCGCTGATGTGAAGCTGGACTTTATTTTTAAATCATTCTCATTCTGACACTCCTTACAGCCATCACCCATCTTACTTCCTGCTTACAGTTATTTTGCAGACAGAAATTATTCATATATTTAGTCAGGAAACTTTTATGGCCTCTTTTAGGCCATTTAAATCTGGATAGGTCTAATGAGATTAGTGAGCGAGTGTCTCATAGTTAAATCAAACACAGTCCTGAACAAAGTGATCAGTAAGCTTTCTTTTTGCAAATTGCACTTTGTCTCAAATTGAGAACAGGGAAAAGGTATTTCACCTGTTACTCACGAGTTTAGATTTCTTACTGGATGTTGTGGATTTTCCAAAATGATCAATGATTAACCATTGATCTGGACTCTTTGTAGCTTTCTCAGAAGAAAACAGAAAATGACAAACAGATGCACGTTGGGGAGGGGGTGGTTAAGCAGAGGGTAAAAAAATGATTTGCTTCACGTAGGAAGACATTTACACAAACACGAGTAGAAAGTAAGAAAATGAAAGAGAAACCTCAAGCAGATAGGGTTAGATTACCCTGTAGACATGACATTATAGTGTTGCAGTTAAAATATTTGGCACATTGAGTTTTAAAAAGTGAGCAGGAACAAGGAATTTGACCGGTTTTCAAGTGCACACAGTGCATAGAAATGAAATATCTAAACTTTAGAGGAAATTAAATAAGGTTAAATGAACTATATATACTATACCCATTTAGTTTTTGAATAAGAGGTAATGGAAATGACGCACAAAAACTATTCTTCAGCTCACGTTGCTTTTATTGTAAAATGTTAGAATTAATACACATGACGCTGCAATCATTACTGTACAACTCTTTTGTAAGATTTCATCAAAATTTCCAGGTTTCTTTCCGTCATCCTCTTCAAACTTTGTGTTTTCATTAGTTTACTTACATAATACATGCCATAATATGATGATGTTTGCAATCCCTTTTAAACAAAAATGCATAAAATTTTATACAATTAAGGCTGTAAGTATTCATACAGTTTACACATTTTGGCTTAAGAAGTCTTTTGTTTTCTTCTACGTGCTTCTTCTGACTTGAAGCAAAAATTTAGAAAGATATAACGCAAGTAAAGATTTTTTTTTCATTAATTGAGTAGAGTAAACATTTTCAATGTGTTATCTTCTTATTAAGTGTGACAAAGACAAATTATTTTATTTTTCAAAATTAATAGTCATTTTACATTGTTTTGTCATTTGTTGAGAGTTTCTGTTTCATTCACTATTAAGGGAAAAAGTTTTGGTTGTATGACAATAGTTTTACACCAGTGGTGGTTTGGAGCACATCAGCATCTTGAAGACAGCCACTAAAAATAAACCAAATAGATTTATGGGTTTTGCTTTTAATTAAAACTGATAATAAAGCTTTCAAAATTTTTATTTAGTGGTATTTCCAAATGTTAAAAATTCACCGAGCCAGACAGAACACAAAGTCCAGACTGAAGTCTTACATTTGAGTCATTACTAACCCTGATCACAGACTGTGCAACTGCTTGCGCCACCCAGATTTTTGGGTGTCATTTCTGAAAACTGTATGTGATTTTCAGAGTTAGCGGACGTACACCAGTAACCCACAGTCTTTGCTTATGCAAGTGTGTTTTATTCTCAAATGAGGATATGTTGCCTCAGTGCTGTGTCAGCAGGATTAATATTAAGACATTGAGGTAAATTTTGTTGTACAATCAGAGCTTTTTAATGTTTCCAGCTTGACTGTTGTAAATTGATCGGTTGGCCCATTAGAACATGCTAGGAATATTAGCCAATAATAATGTGTTTGGAATCTGCTTTTAGGGGAAACGGCATATGAAGGGTCAAAGGGCCTTTTAACCTTATACTAGATAGAGGTGTATAATCATAGCAATGATGAATGGTTTATCTTGGTGTACAATTCCCATATGACTCAAGGTGTAACATTTATCTGATCAAACAATTATACGCAAGAATAAAGTGCATGTGTCTATACCATTCAGGAAGGAGACAGGTTATGTGTCCCAGAGATGAATGAGTCATGAAGTGAAATGTTACAATAAAACACAAAAGCAGATCTTGTGAAAAGGCTTGCTAAAACAATATTGTCACCCATAATGAAAACGGGAGAAGCCGTCACTCCAAAAGTAACATAAACAGCCATATTAGTATAGGCTTGCAAGCCTGCGCACACAACCGTAGCTGTAAAGTATGTACACGCCTGGATCATGATTTGGGTTTTTGTCAATCCCTCCAGGATTTTGTGGAACTTTTTTGGGATTATTGCCTTGATATTAGATTAATAGCTGTAATATTTAGGCCAGAGCAGTGAAGCTCCGTGAAGGCCTATTGTATCTGTGTTGTTACTTATTATTCAGTTCCGCGATTGAATGGTTTTTTGGAGGCCTAAACATACATGAAAACACACCACACTGTGTGAAAATTTACTATTTCGATTGAATTTAAAAGGGCAAATAGCTCTGCAGCGCCACCTAAACATTATTTGCCCCATATGGTTTAACGTAGAAATTTGAAACTTTTATATACTATATATAGAACTCTTCCAGACAAACACAAAACTCTCATAACATCATAGTCCCAGAGGCACAGGAAGTTGGCCATTTTGGTTCAAATGGTCATTTTTCACATTGTACACTAGTCGTACACTTTGACAAACTCCTCCTAGACATTTTTACCAATTGGTTTGTAAATTGGTCAAGATTGCCTTTATGCATGGGGCATCAAAAATTATCAAAGTTTGAGGTTTTTAGGCATGTTAAGGGAGCGGCAACCTTGCTCTGCAAGATGGATTCTCGTGGGATTTGGAGTTTTCCAAACTCAGGAGATTCCATCTTGTACCACTCCAAACCGTCCTACCTCCTACCCATTTTTGACCCAATCATTTGTCAGCATTGTGGTTTCAGGCGGGAGTTCAGCTATGATGATACTAAAAAGTGCCCAGCTAAGTGAAACAAACATGGCCACGCCGCTTAATGCTCGCGTAGAAGCAGCTATTGAATCTGTTGTAGAGAAACAGGATACTCTTTCTTCGTTTAAAAATGAGCAAAGGGAAGCACTTTGTGAAAAGTGAAACAAACATGGCCGCACCAGGTGACGCTCATGTAGAAGCCAGTGCCAGCCCGAGGCTACCTTGCATGTCCTCCAATCAGCTCAAAATATTCTACCAGATGGCCCTCCCTCTTTCAGACGGTTCCTGCTGAAAAGATTCCAGATCAAAATGTGTAGGCTCGACACAGGGCGGGGCTACATATAGATCTGGCTGATGCTATTACACTTCCTGTTCCACCAGAACAGGAAGTGCAGCGGTATACTGTGAAAGAGACAGAACCCCCTTGAGTTAATCAGTATGAAACGGTGCACAGTGCCTGTAAACAAGATGGGGTAACTCTGTGTCCAGTATTCAGGGTTTTCAAAGAAGGTTGTGGCTGTGGCGGCGTGACGAAGTGCAGCCTCACGCAATGGCTCTACGTTTTGCTCTAATTTCCAGAAAAATCAACCAATCTGGACCAAATTCAACATGACAAATAGTACTCCTTCCCTGGAGACAAATTTATGCTAATACCCAGGACGGCGTGTTTGAGGACCCATGGTCCAAACCCAACAGGAAGTCAGGAGTTCCGGCTGCTAGCCACAGTTTGCCTGAACACCGGTTCTCTGGTTTGTCAAGCTCAGTTCAGCTCACCTCAGTTCACGGTGTGCCGGGTGATAAGTCCTCAGTTAATGCATTTCTTGGTTCCTGTAGCCAGGCAGTAGGCTGGCGGAGTGCCAGCAGAGAAAGGCTCCGTCAGTCTGGGGATTGATTCTACAGAGTTTTGAACAAGCCACCAGGACTGCTTGCATCAACCGAGTAGAATCCAATGAGTTTCCTCCAGAACCCCACCACCGACCCACCCACCCACACACACACACACACACACACACAGATCCTCCACCACCAGCGCAAAAGAAGGTTGAAAGCTTGCGTCATCCCTTTGGTTGCTAACGGACAAAATACAAATGTAAATCGAATTTCTCTACAACCAACCCCATGCCCATTCCCACACACCCTCCTCATGAAGTGACGAGATGCAGATCTGTGAATCAACAACACCACGGTATAGAAGAATAAGAATATGGCGGCAAAGTAAAATGTAAGATCAGTGCAATCAGTGGACTGACAAAGAGATGGTGCATTGTTATTTTGCATATCCTGCTTTTACTGGATCTCCTCCTGCAACTGTTTATTGTGTGCCGCTCAAGGCTAACACAAAGGGCTACATGTCGCCACCTGTCGTTGCAGAGTCGAATGCATTTCATTCAATAATTCAATATTTCTTCTGACAAAGCTCGATTTAGATGTGCATGTTAACGTACTGAGGTTCATCAGTTCTGTCAAAAGGAATGGACCAAAATCCCAGCAAACCATTGTTACAGGCATGTGGAAAGATAACCAAAACAATTGACCTAAGCAATGCTGTCAAAAAGGCAATTTTACAAAACAATAAGGAAATGCTGTCAGATACTCTACCCTCCTCCATAACAAACTCAAGAGCTTAGTTTTCCTGCTTATCAGCTAACCAAGGTCACAAAAGGCATCTCTCCACCGGTACTATTCGACTCGGCTCGGATCGACTCGGCCGCAGTACTGTTTACTCTCCACCAGCAGAAGTTTGGCTGAGCTGCTCCAAGCCGATACTATTTTTCGTACCACCTCAGCTGTGGTTCCATCCGTGCTGAACTGGTACTGAAAAGAGACGTCAGACTGATCAGCTGGAGAGCGGAGTCACTGGAGAGTAACTTGAGAGCGTCTTTTAACAACACACCGACAGCCATTTTGAAACCTTGCTACAGGGAGTGGATTTCTTTAGTGTTTGCTGAAGAACAATGACAACGTTAAAAACCAGTGCTGTGGTCCAAACGGAGTTTCAGCATTTCTGAGCTTGTTGGCTGAAGAGAAGATTCAGTGTGAGCTGGATGGAGCTGCTCGCTGTGAGAGGTTATCAAGGAGGACCGGGAGCTGACCGTGGTTCAGAGCCGATGGCTCTCACCTGCAGGCCGAAGCAGAGAAACGGAGAACGCCGAAGTCCTGAACTCACTGTCTCCTACTCTCGGTAAGAAGCAAATTCCATGCCGCTTGTATATATTATTCACAATATTAACCTATTCAGCTGCAAATTATCTTCAGTATGACAGTCCTTTTTATTATCAGTTATCCAAATTAGTTCTGATGCCTTGTTTTGTTTTTTTAAATATGAATGACCAACTTACGTTTTCTGCAGCACATTGAGACATTTGTTTAAATTCCTTAATTTTAATTCTTAGTGTATGTTTTAAATGCACTGTAAGCATAATACTTTAAAAAAAAATCTGCGATCCGTTGCAGCGGGATCAACACCTTCTTCTGATGGAGCAGAAGCAGGAAACCGGCAGGAAATCGTGGAGATGACACGATGCCTTCAATCTGTCTTCAATCAAACCTTCCTGGGATTCTGCAGATTAAACCATGACCCACACACATTTGCAAACTGGACTTTTGTTTCTAAACTTTTTCTATACCTGTCCAATAAAAATGTCCAAGCCATACGCTTGTATTATCATTTGCAGTTTCATTACACGCTGGTTGGTGGAATCATTTTACAATATTATGTCTGGCATCAGCGTTCAGCAACATTTTAAAAATCTGACAGCAACATTTGCTCTGGCTGTTAGAAGTAAAAAAGTCTTGCGCTGCTAAATAATTAAACTGCATACATTTGAAAGCTAATGAAAAGCATAAGCCTACTCAAACATGGGATATCTGTAAAATACATTTTTGTGGTGATTTAAAAAATCTGAAAACATTTTCAAAGCACACAGCTTTATTACAAAACATACAGTTGTAGTTTGTAATTCATAGAATTCGTAGCATGTATATGACAACTCCTTTCTTTAAGGGGACACAGAGGCGAAAAGCTGCGTCGCTCCAGCGATGGAGTTAGTTTGCTCCACATGTAGATGAATTTGTTCCAACATCCTGAAGTTCTGCAGCCACTGAGCTTCAGTGAAACCCAGAATAACAGCATCCCATCACTGCAAGGCCCGGTTAAACGACCAAACTGAGGGTCGTCTGCTACGACTTCGCAGGGCAGTCATCTGAAACACTTAGCCAACTTGTTAACATAGGTTTTTACGCTGGGCTTTAGTGAATAAATAAAAACCCAGAGAGTATTTATAGCCCACCACACCGGGGTAGTATTAGCATCGGCTTATCCACACAAGCTGCCGGGGGCCTGTCGCGTCATTCTCCTGCAGAGCTTCTCACACTCGTTTGTACTACTCCGCCATGTTTTTCCTTGCAGTGTGCAGCTTTTCCGGGGTCTGTATTCTTCGATGAGAGAGGCTTTCTCTTCGATGTGGAACTACAATGTGGAACTACAGAAATCCACAAACTGAGCAAAAAGCTCAGGATCGCTAGTGAGGTCGCCATTGTTCTTCTTCCTCTCCGAACCTTTGTTTACTTCCTTCTACGTACTCTGGGGCCGCCCAGCATATGACGCAACCGCTCCCTTCAGACGCTCTGGTTTGCTGCAACTGTGAAGCAACACTTGACGAGTCGGGCCATGTCGAGCCGAGTTACCGATAGTAACGGTACGGTACGGCAAAAGGTACTAGTGGAGAGAGGCCTAAAGTAACATCTGACGTGAAAGACTCTAGGGCAGGGATCCTCAAGTCCAGGCCTCAAGGGCCGATGTCCTACCAGTTTTAGAGGTGTCTCTGCTCCAACACAGCTGATTCAAATTCTCTAACTTCCTCCTCAGCATTGCAAAGTTCTGAGGAGGCCTGCTAACGAGCCATTATTTGATTCTGGTGTGTTGAACCAGGGAAAGAACTAAAACCTGCAGGACACCGGCCCTTGAGGCCTGGAGGTGGGGATCCCTGCTCTAGAGACTATCTGAGAATGGGGTGGAAAGCTCTCTCACACTGACAGACGCATACACGCACACAAGTCACGCAAGACTTAACATGCACACACACATTACCACCGTCCTGTTCGTTTCCTCTGATCTCCTACAACTTCAGTGAGCAACTGAAGTTGAACTTGTGAATTAATTCGATTCAATTCTTGGATTTTTTATAAGAATCGATTCAGAATAAATTTTTCGATTTTATTCAACACAGCCCAAGTTTATATCATAGTGTTTTCTTGAAGCATTCTGACCATTTATCCACTTTTAGTAGGGTGACATCAGGTAAATTGGGCAATCAGAAAAGATGATCCTCTTAAGGTTTGAGTCTCCTAGCCTTTTAAGTTTGTACAGACAATGTCAAAGATTTCCAATTGTTGGCAAGAGTTTCCTCAAAAAAATATAGATATATTTGATTGGTCTATAGTTACAAAAAGGTCAGCCAATACCTGACGTTACCTTACTGAAGTAGTTTTAGAATGCAACAAATTATCTTTGGAGTTAGGACCGCATAGGTGTCAAACTCCAGTCCTTGAGGGCCAGTGTCCTGCAACCTTTAGATGTGTTCCTAGTCCAACACAGCTGAATCTAATGGTTAGAATTCCTCCTCAGGAGGCAGTATATGTTCTACTGGGTCCTGTTGATGATTTAATTATTTGATTCAGGTTTGCTAAAACAGAGACATGTCTAAAAGGTTTCATTGTTTAACATAGTTTGCCCCTTTTTACTGCTAAAATAGGAATTAAAATTAAAAAATAAAACTCACCTAGTGTTAAGTCACTGAATTACAGGCATGTAATTAAGATAACAGCTCCAAAAAATATATATAATAACGCTGACCCATATCTGTATCGAACTGGATTAGAATAAATCAGATCAAATCGGATCGGGTCGAATCGAATCATATTGTGATAATTGATTACAACTCTTGAGAATCGCAATCGAATCGATTCTTCTATTCATAAGCTGAATTGATACCCAGCCCTAAAATAAACCCTTAAACATGCTTTTTAATTACCCAAGTATCTACAAAGAGGTAAATGACGATTTCATTTGTTTAGGGAAAACTATTTCCAAGCAAATCTGCCCCTTCCGTGAATCTAATATCTGTCTTCTTTGTCATCAACAACTCTCTTTTACATCACTCTGGATTCAATTTGGCCCGTTCTTCTTTTGAGCCACATTGTAGGTGTGTTTTTTTTAATCAAGTCTAAGGTTACTCCACAGAATCTCTCAAGTTCAGAACTCCTTTTTGCTTGTTTTGAGCATCCAAAGGTTGGTTAGATGGTCTGCTTTAGATCATTACCCTCATTCATAACCCAAGTGGGCTTTGGCATGAGGCTGCAAATTGTAACCCTTTGCAAACTGATAGATGCCATTGACTTTTTTTTTTTCATTTTTCCCTTAATTTATTTTGGTCTGGAAATAGTGTGCTGCTTTTTGGGACCTTTTATGTTAGACAACTTCATGTTCTCGGAAATGTATTATTTTACGATTTCTTCCTGCTGCCGATGTGACATTGATATCAAACTACCAAGTTGCTCTCAATGATAAATAAAACCGTTATTTTAAAACTACATTTTGTATTTACTTAAGCTTTCATTTTCTGGTATTAAAGTCTATCCGATGATCTGAAACATTAAAAAGTGTGCAAAAAACAGAAGTTCAAGGGAGCAGATACTTTTTCACATCCCTTAAATAATCCAGTTTCACTAAATTGAATACTCTTTCATTATTTCTGAACTGTTGTATATTTTTTATTTTACTCTCAGTTGGTACTGTTGGAAAACTTTCATTCATCTCGTTTGCCGGAGTTGTTCTTATTTCTGTCTTTTTCTGACATGTTGAGAAAGAAACAGACTTTTGCTGTATAACAAAAACATTCCAAAGCGTCTGTTTTCCTCCTGGCATGAAACTTTGGTGTGTCTCTGAGTAAACCGGGGTATCCAGCAAACGTCGGTTTAAAACCCCTGCAGTAGCCCGCCAAAACTCATAAGAAGAAATGAAAACTCCCATTTAAACAGTTAAGCAGACATTCCCACACAGCATACTATTTGTTTCTCTGTGGGTTTTAATCCACTCTCCTTGGGAAAATACAAATCTGTCTGAGCTTGTTTCAGTGAAAAAACTCCAATCAGTGGAGGATCATTCAGGTAACTCTGATTCCTCACTCCATCTGTGTGCAGGAGATCAAACGGGTTGCCTTTCTGTACATAAGGCAATGAAAGGCCACGGCTCCCCCAGTTATACGTGTTTCCATAAGAAATGTTAAAGAGCACCTATGGGTCTAGTCCCCAGCTATCGAGTTTACTGGAGGAGGAGCGGCAATGTGTTTTCCCCTCTCCTTCTTCCCTGAAACAAGGCTGCTCTGACTCAGCGACTTTGCGAACAGGCTGTGAGTTAAGATTATGCAATGAGATAAAACTAACCGACATGTGATTTTTTTTCCCATAACACGTCGTTTAGTAGCTTTACATTTTCTCGTTTGTTTTTTTTTTTTTGTAGACTGTTTCATTTCAGTATTAGTGGCTCAAAAATGTTTTGCGGTGGCTGAGCAGCTGCAATCAAACTACCCAGGAAGTTGAAAAGACCGATGCTGACACAGTTTACACCCCAGGTCCAACTACAGGAAGCCAACTGTAAAAAATGGAGATGTTTAGATGATTGACACAACTGCAGAAACATATCTCCTACACGTGTGTGTGTGTGTGTGTGTGTGTGTGTGTGTGTGTGTGTGTGTGTGTGTGTGTGTTTATTTGCTTTGGTGGTTAGTTTTAAATATTGCATTTAACGCCTCCACTCTTAGGCTTGTTACATTGACATTTCTGGTACAGTACATTTTTTTTGTGCTTCCCTAATAAGCAAAGCATTAAGTATTGTTCCTGCTGTCAGTCAAGATAAATGATGATTCAACATGGTACCCATTTTCTTTCTTTTTTTTTAAATAGTTCAGCCTCAACAGGGTGGGATGGAGAGTATATGCAAACAACTATGTTTCTTCTTGGTGGCTGCTCAAATGTAGTCAAGCCAAGATTTGACTAGGCCATTCTAATGAATGGATATGATTTTATCATTGTTGCTCTGGCTGTAGGCAGAGCTTAGAGTCTGTTTGCTGAAACGATAACATCTAGGCTACATCAGTTTCAAGACTTTTGCAGCATCTAAGAGGTTTTCTTACAAGACGTCCACTTTTTTTTTTTTTTTTTTTTTGCTCATTTAAAGAAACGTTTAAGACAAGCATTGCAGCAGCATGATGCCGCCACCTTAGGTGGTGTCCGGTCTTAAATGTCATAGTGTTTTGCATAAATGCCAAAGTTTAGTTCGTTACTCATGTGATCAGAGCATTATGCTGATGAGCTTCCTACAAGACGAGTGATGACTATAAATACGACTTTTTTGTTGTTGTTTTTTTCTTCTATTAATGAAATAATTCCTCTGGATGTGAAATTTCAAAAATGCATCCTTTTTAAGCAAAATTCAAACGCAAATGTCAAACACGCCTTCTGAACAGCTGCAACCGTATCAATATAGAAAACCTCTAGGTTTTATCTACGTAACTTTTTGCAGTGTGATGGCAGATTTTTCTCTTAGTCATCGATTCATACTGTAAACACTTGGCAAATTACCGCACGCGCAGCTTGTACTTTCCTTTCCTTCTCAAACTCCGTCGGCGTGAGGGAACCCTGGCCGCTGATTGGACGGTATCAGTTTTAGCACGTCACGTTGCAGCAAGATTAAATGTGAAACGCAGAGGCGAATCGGAAGCAAAGGCGCTAAAACAGACACCTGAACCGGTTGAAGACACGTCGGGATTACAGCATGGTCAGTATAAAGCACTTTACTTTTAGTTCGGACAGTTTTATACTTTTTTAATGTATTTTTAAAATGTATATTCATCTATATATTAAATATATTGAACTCAATGTAATATGTTATAGTCATAAATATTATTAAAACATAATAGTAAAACGATTTATTGTTTTTATAATCATTATTTCTTTGTCTCATTCATTTTTTTATCCATTTTTAGATTTTGTTTATGTTTAGATATTATATCAAATGTACCTGCTGTACATAGTTATGATATATAGTCAGTTGCAAAGATTAATATGGTAAAAAAGGATCAAACAAAATAGCACTGAATTTAAAACACATTTGAATGAGCAAAGCTTGTTGATTGATATCCTTCTAAAAAGATTAAGTCGGACTACATAGCAATGAGAGATGACTCAAATTGTTTTGTAATGTCTAAATGGAAATATCTGAAATAACACGATGAAGTAAACACGTGGAAGTGAGATAATCTTCTGTGGGTTTGAACACTGGTCTCACTCTGAATCACGTTTAGTTTAGCTCTTTTTTTGCATCGGCAGCACCCTTGCATACATTTTTATTTATTTTTTTCGGTTTACAGCAGATTATCCCTTGTAATATTGAATTATGAGACACTGGCTGTGGTAAAAACTAAACATAAATGCACTTATTGCATATTAATCTAAATCAAGGGGAGAATAAAGACAATGATGATGATGATAATAGTAGCTAATTTTAGAATTTTATGTGGTATTTCATTAGATTGTGTTTGCCTTTGTTTTGTATTATAGTCTGTGCACAAAAATACAAGAGACAACCTGCCTGGGGAGACTTCAGAGCCAGCAGAACACAAACAAACCCATAGACTATATCCAACATTACCACATATAAACAGGTGAGACACTTTACATCACATTCTGCTTCTGGCCAATTGAATATGAAATTTAAATTATATAATTTCTGTTCAAAATACATTTTTTTTCCCCAGGTATGAGGTTTGCTTGCCACTCAGCTCCACTGGGGAAAAATTTTTTGCAGCTGCTGAGTGTCATAATGAGCAGAAAGATACACAGGTTGGTAAAAGTGGACTGTTTTTTTTGTTCAGTCTCATGATGCTCTCTTTTTGTCTTACTGCAACAGTACAGCAAAACTTCCAGAGCTGTGTAAAAAGGAAGTTTAATATTGCACGAGTGCCTCACTCTAGGATGCTGCATATTAATGCTTCCTCATTTGCTTATATGTAATTCAGTCAGAAGAACCAGTCAGCCGTTACGACGCCATGAAAGAACATATTCTCATTTTAGAGCAGCAAAATAAAGAGGTTTGCACATTTCTGAATTCTGATTGATCCACTCATGGATCAAGATTTGTTGCTTACAGATTTCTCTTCTTTACTCAGCTTCTTGCTATTAATAATAAGTGGGCAAAAGAGTACAGAACCATGGTGCAGTATTACAAGAAAAAGGTAAGAATATTTTGCTATCTTGGGAGCTTTTGCTCACACAAGTAAAACCCTTTTTTCAACATGTTTTACGCATGAAAATTTGACTGGTGTGATTTTAGAGAGTGCTGTACAGTGACACACTTGGTGGCTCTGTTGCCTTACAGCAAGAAGGTCCCAGGTTTCGAATCCTGGCCTGGTTCCCCCTGGGTACTCCAGCTTCCTCCCACAGCCTAAAAACATGACTGTTAGGTGAACTGGGATGATTTTATAGTTTTACATTTTTGCCCATTCTTCCCAGCTAAATGGCCGAAGCTCAGTCAGGTTGGAATGAAGAATGTCTGGAAACATTAGATTTGAAATCTATGCAAAGGTTTTTTGTTTGGATTTAGGTTTGGATATTGACTGGAGGATTTTAGCTCATGAATAGGCCTCAATTTGTTTCATTCAATTGTTCATCCAGCTGTTTGTTTCCGGTTGTTGTTTTGCTGAAGATGAACAACAAACCAAGTTTTTTATTTTGTTTCCCTTTAGATGTCAGTAAAAAGTAGTCCCACGGTCTCATATCGCCACTGCCCTTTTTCACCTTGTGGATGTGTTGAGTGCAACATTTGATGTTAGTTTTGGGCAACATATGGCGTTTTGCACATGGGCCAAATATTGCCGCCATTTGTCTAAAGGACCTTGCCTGTCATGTCTGCTGTGTTCCCTACATGGACTGGGGCAAAAACTGTTATGACTTTCTGTGGATCTCTGCAGCTCCTCCAGAGTTACCTTGGGCCTCTTGGCTGCTTTACCCAGCCTGGCAGTGTATCCCTCTCTGCCCAAAGATGTTCAAAATGCTGGATGTTGTTTTATAACCCAACTTTGATTTAAACTTCTCAACAACCGTATCCATGACCTCAAATGCAACCACTCACCTCACTTTTCAGGATTTTATTTTTTAAATCTGGCAAACTATGTATTATATTCCTTCAACTTCACAACCATGTTCTACTTTGTGTTTAAAATCACAGTAAATGTCATAAAAGTTTGTTGGTGTGAGATGGAAATATTCTGGGAAGTTCAAGGGGTACACTTTTCACATTGTACTTTATAATGATTTAAGATTATTTTAGCTTCGTGTTTTGTACTTAATCCACAGGTTCATTTTTTAAAAGCATTTAAACAAGATTGTCTTCCTGAAGAGGAGAGAAGTGAAGAAGAAGAAGAGATTCCTGTTACATTTTTAAAAAAGGAAAAGGTCCATAAAGACATCCAGGTAAGTGCACCAGAGACCTTTTCAACGTTTCTCTTTTAATTTTTGTGTTTCTGAACTTGTTTTCATTATTTAATCAAGCCCAGAGAAGATGGCGTTAGAACCGAATTACCATCTCCCGAGACGGAAACGGAAAAGCTGCGAGCACAGAACCACACTCTGACCCGGAGGTGGCAGCATCAGCAGGAAGAGATCAGGCGGCTCAACAAGGTCAGTGCTGGGCTCTTTACACGCGCACCTCGCTGCCCTACGCAGAGCCATGTTTTAACGGCTTGAGTGTGTCTCCTTCAGGTCCTACAGGAGACTCTTCAGAGATCTGAACCTCTTGAGATGAGCAGTGAAACACTACAAGACATCTGGAAACATCAGGTGAGACATGATCGCAGTCTGCTTCTCAACATGCTTACCTATCTCACATCTTTCAAGATTTTTTTATTTTTTTTTTATGTGATTTGATTTTAGCACGTCTTTGACCGTGTTGAGGCAAAGTACATACAATTAGCCCAGGTAGTGTACTTTAGGGGAAGTGGTGTTTTTTGTTTTTTTTTTAAGATAGAAAAATTGCTCAAATTGGTACTTAGGAGGATAATTATATATATTGTTTTGATATTTACTATGTATAGTGAGGATGGAAGTTGCTAATAACATTCCTTAAAATAAATTGTTTTAAATAGAATGATACCAGGAGTCGTGTTAACCGAATATTTTCTGTATTCTTTCTGTAGTTTATTAGATTGGTGATGAAAAGATTTGAGGATTGTCTTTCATTTTTACAGATTAGTATTCACATATAATTTTTATGCTGATCTATAAAAAAGCATTTTATTTACCAAAAAGACTTACCTGGAAGTACTTATTCACAAATAACTGCACAAATTATGAAGTACATTGTACTCATCCAGCCAAAAAAAAGAAAAAAACATCCATTACGTGCTTTAATTTTGTTCAAACTTGTATTTTAGAGGTTTAAAATTCTAAAAAACTAAAATCATGGATATTTGCGATGGAAGTTTAAAATGATATTGAAAAAAAGTAAAATAAAGCTGATGCAAAATCTTTCCATAGTCTTTGAAGGACCGTTTTTTTATGTAACCATGGTGTGCAGAAGGAATACAACATGAAGGATTCCCAAAAGGTTGAGGCATCTGGTGTATAACAGCATAAAAGAAAGGATTTTTAAATCATAAGAGACACTGGACCCACTGTTAAACCTTTTTCGATTCTTGATTAGATTCAATTCTTAGAGTTTCTGTTAATCTTTTTTTTGAGTGGATGATTTCTTGAAACTTCTCTACTAAACACAACAATAACTAGCACAGGGACATATTACTGTATACCATCTTGATGTTCGCTTGAACAATGCCAGCTGTGTGATAAAAACAGTTCAACGTAGAGAACTGAGCTCAGGCCACAATCAGTGTTTAATAAATGATTCAAACTGCTTGCATCCAAATCCAAATTAAATGTTTAAAAACACTGACTGTTATTCATAACCAGTGTCCATTGTTTATTATATTAAGGCATCAATTTTCAGGGATAGTGAGACACAATAAAGTGAATTGAAATAGACACTCAGAATATAACAGATAAAACCTTTACTGGAAGGGATTTTTAGTGAAATAATGAGTTGGCTCAATGACTGTAGGGAAATCAAACTGGGGGGTTTTCAGATTTTTTTTGTGAAACCAATTGTGTGGCCCCTTTTTTTCCATTTTAAACAATGAGCTAAACTGACGGATACTTTTGGCATCTGTGGACTGCTACAACAGACAGAATAATCTCCTACCAATTCACTCTGATTTCCAGTTATGTCCTCACATGATGTGTCACCATTTCTAGGCTGAAGTCTACAAGGAGGACTTTCTTAAGGAGCGCCGGGACAGGGAGAAGCTGAAGGGGAAAAACCTGGAACTAGAGAAGAGGTATAAAAAGGTTCACGAGGAACTGCGTGCCTTCAAATCTCAGGTACTTTAAACAATTTATTAATTTTCCAAGTTCCAACACAACAGACGCTAAACATGGTGCATCCGTTCATCCAGGTGATGTTGGCGCAGCCGGTACACTGCTGTTCCTGCTCGAATCGATCCAAACACCCAGACTGGGAGCAGCAGCACATCCAGCAACAACGACGCTACACTTTCAGCAGCAAAGAATGACATTTTTATCAGAGTTTGCATGATGATGTTTCAGTGTATTTCCCTGGAGAAGGCAATCCTGACAAAATAGCCTTTAAAGGGAGAGTCTGCAGCAGCTTCAAGTCACTGAAGAGATATCATTTATTGCACTGTCAAAACACTATGACTATGCAGACTTCCAGCACATGTTTTATGTCATATTTTAATAATAAAAAAGAAAGAATAATTCATAGCCATAATTGGTATGCCTTAATAAACTGTATTATGGAAAAGGAGCTAAGCTATACTGTGACTACAACTTAGAGCTTTAGACTTTTTATACACTATTAATGTTTTACCACTTTTAGGATCTTTCTATTTGCATTTATACATTGAAAAACCTACCAAAAAGAAGAAGCAGTAGGAAAAACAAGAGGTTTGTAGATAAAAGTTTTATTTTAAGCAGTATATTTATTTATTTAGTTTTTGTTTTATTAAATGGCAAACATGTTTTCTATGGTTGTTTATTTATGAGAAAAATAAACTTTTTTGTTTACTTTTTGACTCTTGATATCACCCAATGAATCCTGCAGGCTCATGCAGAGCACAGCTTAGACAGAAATGCGATATTCCTACCTTTTAGTTTAAATGAACACCACATTTGTTTTGTACATGCAACGAAAACACAACTTTAGCATCTGCGATCAGTATTTTTAACTCTCACTTGCGATTCAACTGAAAGGCCAAACGACATTTTTCTCTGTTCTTCAATTATTCCTAAAGAAGAAAAAACATGCTCCCTCTGAATAGTCAGTATACGAAACCTTGCAAAAGTTGTTCTAACCCATGATCTTTTCTACATTTTAACACTTTAACAGTCACTTGTTTTATGAATATTACATTTAAAAAATAAATAAAATTATAAAAAATACAAAAAAAAGTTATGACACAAATATATCAGGTATTTGGGGAATACTTTTACACACTTCTACCAGCAGCGTTTTCGTTTATTTCCCAAAATGTTGTCCGTGCTGGAAATAAAATTATCATGTGAGAGCAACCCTACAGTACCTTGCAAATGTGTTACTCCAATTATATCACATTTCATGTTTTGTCACACAATGTTAGGTTCTGGGCAAGTCAAGTAGCTACTAACCTTACATTGTTTGTGTGGCCTATTTAAGGGCGGGAGGAAGGGACTGCAGGAGTCTGACGAGGTTGGGGTGGATTCCAGAATTCCTTGATTGCATGATTTGCATGTTGTATGGCTGCTGTGCCTCCAAGGTAGGACAGTTTGTAGTGGTTTGAGCCGCCAGTAACGGACTGTAGGACAATGCGGGTGGAACTTCCCTGCGCCCTGCATGTTTTACTCCAAAGTTGTAGGCCTATATTAGGCTATTTGTAATTATTGCCTGCTGGTGGTTATTTGTTCAGTCTGGGAGGGCGATTTCTGCCCATGCAAACCCACAGTTATTACCATTACAACACGCTAGATGGAGAACTTTCACTACAATTACAGATACAAGTTGGGTGGAATATATCCATCTGGAAACGTACATTTGTACCCATTTTTCTCACCAAAAAGACTCAAAAGAGTCACGCTGGATGGAGAGCATATTTTTTCTTTGTAACAGATGGTACGGAATGTAGGTCTACACTTTAAAATAGACCATTCTAACACATTAATAATCTGGATGATGCACGGATGGGTAAAGTATGCTTATGCCTGACAGAAATTCCAAAATGAACATGAAGCAGTTTTATAATTTGGCTAATGAATTGATACCTTTCTTCAGATGTTCAAAATAAGAGCCTTCATATGTAGCCTACTGCGATCTGAACCTTAAATTACCTATGTCAAAGCAAATTGAGATAGCTAAAATAGGCTACGTTCTGTTTTTTAATAAAATTTTCTGAATACTGAGTGCATTGTGTGATTAGGCTTAAATGTGTCCAATACAGATAACACACAACATGGCAACAGGCAACCAATACAGATAACACACAAGACATGTAGGGCCTGATTAATCAAAATTCTTGATAATGACCGCAAAATTGCGTGCGGCGCAAAAAAAAAAAAAAAAAAGCGCCAGTGGGTTGTCCTTCTTTTGTAAGTGATCTAAGATTGCGAGCAGTTAATAACAGGTGCAAGGAGCAGTATTCAAATGAGGAGTTTGCGCTACTATGAGCTGCGCCATGGCTAGAGAGAGGAGGAATATGGATTTATAGCCCGTCTTTGGCAGAATAAAGGGGGGAAAAATAAATAAGTATCAATTCTATGGCTGTTACAGAGTTAATTACAATTAGGCTATAATGTTAATTATTTTTCTCCTTAGTCAGAAACCAACTTGATGCGTGTGGTGTACACACGCTGCTCTCTGAAAACTGGCATCATAATCCAGAATCAGAGAAGATTAGAGCTGCAACATGTCTGGAACAAAGTCACTAATGTACATTTTCTACTTACGTTGCTGAAATGCACCAAACTTTATCATAGCCTCTATTAAATGTTGAGTTGCAGTAGAAAAACTTATCTTAAAAATGTGTAATCTGAAAAGGATGAATTTTGTTTTAAAAATGTTATATGAAAATGTTTAAAATGTATATATATATATATATATGATTAGAACATTTTATTAAAGAGCAACTAAACACCAGTGCCCAGCCTTACTCCGCCCACAAGAAAATTTGAAAACGACATCTAAAAGGGGCGTTGCAAGGCGGACCAACTGTCATTGAGCCATACATGTTTGAGCCGACAGCTCGCGCGTTGCCCGAGGCCACCTGTACGGTCAGCACTGATGAGCCTGCCGAAGTAAAACGCTCGCTCACTATTCCAACTCCAACTCGCTACGGGGGCGGCTGCTTTTATACCCCAAGCGGCAGAGCAACGGACGTCACACAGCACAAAGTCACGTCACACAGCCACCAGAGCAAATGGGGAGGACAGGACTGAAATTCAAATGTAGTGCAACCGAAAATGTACTGAGGGCGCCACACAGACGGTTTTAGGCTCAAAAGTGAGATTTTATCCAATTAGCACTAAAATGTCAAAAAAAGGACCAGGACATGTAGAGAGCACTATAACAAACATATTTATGCCGTTTATAAACTCTAAAAAGTTGATTTGGTGCTTAGTTGTCCTTTAATTGGAACCCAAGAAGATTAGTAACCATTCCAGGGTAAACTAATGAGAATCCATGAGGATCGCAACTCACTGTGCGCTCAGCATCTTCTGCAGGTGGAGACATGCTGAGCGCGAAATGGTTTATGATGATCTTTGGGAGAAAAACAAGTAAATGTTTACATAACTGTAAGGTTTATGGCCATTATGGTGTTAATTACTCTTAGGTTGTTTTGTGTTTGAATTATGTTTTTCATTTGTCAATAATAAACGTACTATGTTGAATGTGGTAGCGCAAAGTTAGGACATGACTTTCAGAAGCGCAAAAAATAAATTCCAAATATTTAAATGCTTAGCAAATCACACTGCACCTGGAACGCCTACTTATTTGCCTGTTCTCCTACCCATATTTGACGTCTTCTGACAGAAATGCTCAGATTGCATATTCAGATTAGGGAAACACACTAAATGCATTGCGTGTGTCTTATGCTCTGAGTTTAACAAGCGCAATGCTCTCTGCTTCATGTAAGTAAATTAGCTACAGCCTGTTTTTGCAACGCTCTGCTGTTTGTGCCGGTTTTACAAGTGCAAACCGTTGATAAATCAAGCCCTTAGTGTGTGTTTGGTGTATGGAAATGATTAAATTATTCCTAATAATAGTTCAGCATTTTCTGAAGATGAACTGATAACTCTAATTTCAGAAGTCAGTTCAGAAAAGAAGCTCTGAAATATAAAGTTCTATAAAAATATGAACTGCATGCATGTGTCTGAAGAGGCCTCTACTACAATATTCCAAAATAAAAATGTGCTTGGAAACATTACAGCCCACGCAAAAAATTTTTTTTTTTTTATCTTCCGGTTATTTAAAATAGAATTCTAATTCTTTGGCAATAAAATTCTATTTTTTTCTGGGAAATAGTTCTAACCCTTTAACATGCAGCTCATAAATATTCTCATTTATGACTCGAACCCGTGGTATTTTTGAAAGAAATTTATTGGCACAGTTCTAGCAGCAATGTGTCCCTGTTTATTTCCAAAACTGGTCTCATAACATGGTGTTTAAAAAAAATCCTGTCATGCAAAAGTAACCTTTAACAAACATAAAAAATGTAAATTATGAAACTTTGAACTTATTTCAAATGATTGTCAGCACAACTGTGCAAAGTGCATCTGCACAGACCACATAGAAATCAATACTTTGGTTATTTGTTGCTGCTCATTTGCTACATTCTCAATGATTTAATTTGAAAAGTGTCTATGAATACAATATTTTATGATATGGGCTTAAACTGACATTTAATTTAAAGTAAAATATATATTAATAGGCTTTAAATGCTAACACAGCTGTACTCAGTGCTCAGTGTTGTTTACAATGCTAATCAGGATGCTGGGGGAAGATGACAAGTGAAACACTGTACTATTGTGCCTTTTGTTTTACAGATAAATATGTTAAATACATTCTGCTGGAGATGTATTGCCATGAGCGGATGTAAAAGACAAATGCTAGCAGATCTAATATTCTTCATGTCAGTAGAAAGCTGGATTTGTGTGCTCGATGATGCAGCGGCGGCAGTGGCGCCGAACAAAGCGCAGGGCTTCTGGGGACACCTCACAGTCCTGCACGTTCAGAAGCTGCAGCTCGCAGCAGTTAGCCGCCAGAGCTTTGAGTCCTCTACCCGTCACGCTCTCGCAGGCTCTGAGGCTCACCCGCCTCAGGCCCTGGCAATACATGGCCAGCTGCTCCAGCCCACTGTCCGACACTAGTGGGCATTTGCCGACATCTAGAGATTTCACTTTGGGGCAACTCCTGGCCAGGTGGCTTAGACCGTGATCCGTCAGGCCCTCGCAGCCCCTCGCGTTCAGGTAGCGCAGTCTGGGGCAGTAGCGGGCCACGTAGCGGACGCCCACATCCGTGATTCGGGTGCAGTGGGCTACGCTCAGGTAGCGCAGGCAGCCCTCCAGGCGAGCCACCTCACGCAGGCCGAAATCCCCCACCAGTCGGCAGTCACTGAGACTCAGCTCTCTTATTGACGGGCAGTGGAGAGCGAGGTGGCGCAGGGCTTCGTCTGTTAGTCTGCTACAGCGGCGTAGATACAGGTGAGTGAGACGAGGGCAGTGGGAGGCAATAGTTCGCAAACCCTCATCCTCGAGCGAAAAGCAATCAGTCATGTCCAGGAAATGGATGGAGATCTGCTGGCCATGCATGGGGGACAGCTGGAGGGAGGCCTCCGGGGTAAGGCTGATGCAGGTCACCTTGGAGCAACCTGGTAAAAAAAAGGAAACAAAGCAAATTAAGCTACTAGTTGAAATTTTTGCTTTCAGCTAAGAGATAAAAAAAAACAGAACATGCCTGGACATTTTATCTCATTGTAGAGAATTACACATCACCCCCACTTTTAATTGTCCAAGGGAATTCCACAGGGATCCATATTCATCAATGGTTTATTTTGTAACTTTAAAAAAAAATACTCGTAACAAGGATATTTATTTTAAAGTAAAAAATCAACTAAATTAAGGAAAACAATATAAAGATTTTTTTAAATAAAGAAATAAGACAATAAATTGATTTAAAATAAACAGCAAATAAAAAAATGACCAACAATTTTTTTAAGTGCAGTTATATGCTGATGACAGTCATTTTTCCCGTGGCAGCCTCCTTGAATCAAACTGTGAACCTTTCCATTTCAAAACAAAAATTGAAGTTGGTTCTGAACAAAAAGAAAAAGACATTGACAACAACAACAAAAACCAACATAATCTATAACTGTCAAGGTTTTTTAATGGCACCTTTAATTTTCACACCAGAGAAAACAAAAGAAAATAAAACAGGTATTAATGATCTGATTCCCGAAAAAAACAAAAACAGCTGTTTAAACTTCACAAATTATGTGCAAGTATACCTAGAAAAAATGAAGCTGTTTTGAAATGCAACTCACACCCAAATGTACTTTTTTTTCTGATAAACTGTATAAACGACTAATGAAGTATATTTCAAAAATTTGAATTCTCTAGCAAAATTAGCCAGTTTGGTGTCCATTTCAGGCTAAAACTTTACACTGCACCTGAATTTGAATTAGGCATTGCTACTGGTTCAGCCAGTATGCCTGACGTCAGCCATCCCGCCGATGTGGAGTTTAAAAAAAGCCCAGGCTCGAAGTGAGTTGAAGTTGTACACTCCAAAAAACAAAAACAAAAAAACACAAAAAAAACTTGTTGGGTGAACATAATAAAATTATGGAAATAATTTCCACCCAACTGATTTGGTTCGATTTAGCAATAATGAATTTTGTTGAGTGAATGAAATGTAAACATGTTGGCTCAACTTAATACCCCAGGTAGCGCTTGGGTGGAGGTGGGGGTACCAGCCCCCCCTCCTCTGGGCGCCCTGGGTCGGAGCCTTGGCTGCTGCTGTTGATCTGCTGCTGCTGATGCAGATGGCTCCCATGATGGCATTTCCTGGCTCATCTGTACTCAGCCCGCTTTTTGTAGCTTCTAAGTGTGTGTGTGTGTGAGTATGGTGATGGGTTGGGTTGGGAGGGGGTTGTATTTGCATTGATGATTTTATTTTTTGAAAGGGGGGTTATGGGGTTATTTTAAATCTGTAAAGCTCTTTGAGTAACTTTGTTTGTTTGAAAAGAACTTTATAAATAAAGTTTGATTGGATTTCATTTGATTAATACATTTGGATTGCTATAAGGCACAAAAATATAAAGCAGGGGATGGGACTTGAACTCAGAACAGGGGCTTTGTTTTCTAATCACTTTGGTAAACAATAACTCACAAATATTGCATATAATAAGAATTATGACTTCATTTCCATTAAATAAACATGATTATAAGGATTTCAGTGATATAATTCCTTCACTTTTTTCATCAAAAAGGGGAATTGGTAGGTCTTTATAATATAATCATTTTTAGTTAACAGTGTTATTATATACAAAACCTCTGAGTTATTGTGTAGCAAAGTTGTTAGACTTAAATTGTTCTTTTTAAAACAAATACATTTTCAGTGTGTGAGCTTGTTTTTGCCCACCATTTTTACTGTCTGTTAACTCTGGCTTTCATTGAGCACACAGACTCTGTGATGACACAGTGGAGGGAACCAAACTTTGATGCTCATTTTGTTCCAAAGTCTCCTCTAAAGCTCTATTCATCCGGAAAGCATGAGAGGGATACTTGAAAAAGACCGTAATGTTTGAAGATACCCACTTGATCCACCACAGAATAAATTCAACTGATGTTTGGAAGTTATTTTTGAACAGAATGGGGTCTGTGGCTTTTGTCTTGGATCACTTACATTATAACTGAGTCAGGAGGGAATCTTATAAAGGCTGTTAAGGATATATGGAATCATCACAGCAACCAAATTTATGAGACTGTTCCTGACTGGGTTTCATTTCAAGATTTTGACACATGAGGGCGCCAGACAAGTTAGTTGAATCTGAACACAGACGTTTGATATTTTGAAAAACTACAGTCATTGCAAGGGAATACATCCTCAGTTTGAGTCTTCAATGATTATGTTTCTTCAAATTAAACCCGCTTGCGTGCATTGTGTTAATTTAGTGGCACAAACACTTCTCTGCCACGTGAGTCAACTGCAAGTCCAGATTATTTGTGTCATTTCCTTAATGAAAGCAGCAGACTCATTGCTCCTCTTACTCATGTTAAAGCAACCTCTGCTTTCAGTTAAAGAAAGCCTTTTTTCTCTCCCATAGGGAAACTGAGGGTTGGCAGACCAGCTCCTGTACTTCTAATGGTTTTACCAGCTTTAAAAGAAATAACTGAAAGGCAGTGACTGGAGATAAATCCACACATGAGTACAACATAAGGTAGAGATCATTTCTCAATTTAACCTGTATGAAATAGCTGGGGCTCCAGGACAATTTGCCTCCTCACCAAATTGTATCCCCATTTCGTACCCACATGTGGTCAATTAGACATTTTGTACCAATGTACAAGTCAGTTCATTATAATGCACTTAACTATTGCATATCAGTTAATTTATGTTAGGTATTTTCTTTAATTATGAAGATACAAAGTCATAAAAATGCTCAAATCTTAACTATAACCAAATTTACTTATATATTATGTTTGCAGACTTGGAACTGCACAACATTTTCATAAAATTCTGGACAGTTATAAAATGCTGTGTACAAACACCAGAATTTTAAACTTATTTTTCCAGATCACTTGTAATGGCTAAGCCGGACTTTGGATTTAGTGGCCTTAAACAATTTTTCAGTTATACTGTTAGTGATGACTTTTTTTAACACAGTGAGTATTTTCAAAAACCTGCATATTGTTATTGTCGGTATGTCTGTTTATGTATAAAGGTTCCTCTTAAGATTTTTAGCAGTTTTATAATTAGATTTTGTTTAATTTGAAAATCCAGAAATCTCTAAATACAGTGGACCATAAATAGCTAAAATTCACCAATGCTTGAGATCCTCTAAAAACATTTAGAAAGGTCTATTTTGAAACATTAAGCACCAAATATACCTTAATATGCATTAATAAATTCAATGTAAACCATCATAGTCTACTTTAGTTCTTTCTGCGTCTCTGCTATGTTTTCTTAAACCCTCAGACGGTCGTTGCAGATGATTGCTTGTACTGAACCTGGTTCTGCTGGAGGTTTCTTGCTGTTAAACGGGAGATTTCTCTCTCCACTGTCGCTACATGCTTACTCTGTATGAGGGATTACTATGGTTGGAGTCTCCATCAACAATGCACAGCTCCATGTCAATGAGTCTATGCCATCTGCTAGGATTTGTTAAATAGAAAACTTTTTAACTGATTAGAATGTTTGTATGATTGAACTGAAATATGTTGTCTTGCTAAATGCTTTGAGATGAATCAGAGCTATATACATCAAATTAATTGCACTGAATAGAACAGCTGCAGAAACTAACATCTACAGTCTCCTTTATTTCCGCTCTTGTGGATACAACCAATCAGCATATCAGGGGAAAATTTGTTTTATAATTAAGACTATATATTGTGATTTTTAAAACTGAATTTAACTCTAGAAAAATTGTCAAAGAATTCTAAACACTCCGACCTGTTTCATACATAACCCATCCAGTTTTCAAATTATCTTCAAGTCATGCTTGAAAACACAACCAGTTATTAAGCATGCCCTAAAATTTTGGGCAGCCTATTTAATCCCACCTAGGTAAAGAGAGGCTTTATGTACCAATCTCAGCCAATCAGAAAAATCAAATGCAGTACCACACAATGACCATGGACAGCAGCACTAAAGACATTTTTAGACCAAAGAATTTGGAATTTAACACGAAAACGTCAAATATATGCCCTTAAACGGAAAGATTGCATTGGTTGCATTGGTTGCATTGTTTGCGTTTATGCAGTTTATAAGCAAAAAAAAAGTGGTTTTAGGGTTTAGTTACACTTTAAGCTTCCAACATCTGCTGCATCTTCTGCTTGGTTCTCTACAACCCCTCCACCATCCCCATCTATCAAGTGGTATTTGGGATGACGTGCAGAGATCCAGCTGATACAGAGAGTGGCAGTACAGTTCATCTCAGACCAAAGCAAGGAGCTAATTTCCTGTTCAATTAAACTAAACACTGATAGACTAAAGGTGGTTTGGAATATTGGTTTCACCTCCTTGACATTGTTTTCCTCCTCTCTTAGTTTGAAGATATATGTTAGAATTCCTTATTCTATTTAGTGATTAGCCCTTCTTGATTTAATCTTATTTGTAATCTTTAGTTACACTAAATTATAATGCTTAGACATATGCAGGGCTCTTCTGTCACAACTTTTGATATACTAATTATACTAAAATAGCTATGAATGCCCTCCTGCTAGTACATATTATTATTGCATAAGCACATTTCCCTATAGTAAACTTTTTGTATAGAAAATATCTTAAAACAATTGTTTGTCAAAGTAAGAGAGAAACATCGTCAAAACTGTTGAAAATCAACACATGTCCAGTACCCCAAAAAGTTGGTTAAGAAAGAACCCCAAAAAAATCAAAAACAAATGAAAAGGTCAAGGTGTAAAACAACCAAAACCCAATTTTTCAATTTCCACTAGCTTCTTCTTACCCGAGAGGTTCAGGTGTTCCAGGCTGGGGCAGCGAGAGACCACCTCAAACACAGCATCGTTTGAGATATTATAACAGCCAGCAACCTCCAAGCGTCGCAGCTCCGGACAGCACTGGGCCAGAATGTGCAGCCCGCGATCGGTGAGCCTCTTGCAGCCATTGACCACCACAGTCTCCAAAGTCAGGCATACATTAGGGGTGTCCTGGCACAGTCTGTGGGTCAGGACACGGATAGCGCGGTCGGCGTGCAACAGCTCCCCCGTGAGCCGGATGGTGCTCCACAGCCGAGGATCCCATGCCAGGTTGTACCAGCGGCGGCACACGCGTGCGCACCGACAGAGCTGGTTGGTTGGGAGGTGGGAGAAGATCTGAAGGAGGTTGTGGTCAGGGAGGAGGTTGATAGGGGCATGGTGGTGGGATTTGGACTGTCTGGAGCGAGTGTGGATGCCAGGCTGAGGGTGGATCACGGCCACCGTCTCAGTATGAGCCGAACAAGAGGATGAAGAGTTTGTTTCGTTGCCATTACTTGAAAGGGCGGGTGAGGAGAGGGAGGAGGACTTGGATGGCAAGATCAGACCTGGGCTTGGGGTGCTAAGTGTTCTGGTGCTGGACTCTAAACCTGAAAAGAAGAGAGACAGAAAAAGTTCAATGAATACACATTTTTTAAGTCAACACCAAGTGTTGAAAATAACTGAGCCATCTAGAAAATGCCTTGGTTATATGTTGATATTCCTGCTGGAAAGCGAATCTTTACCAGAAACTCTTGCAGCCTTTGAAAGGTTTCCTCTACAACTGCCTTGTTTTTGCTCTGCCATTCTATCCAGGAACTTTGGAATAAATTATACAAATCTGATTCTTCTCAGTCATACAGGAAGTCCAAAATAGCTAACAGGCCAAGATTTATATCTTTATGTAAAAAAAAAAAAAAAAAAAAAAACTTTGAACATTTTATATATATATTTTTCCCAAAAGACCAGAGTCAGGCTAAGTGTTGCTATCTGAGTTATTTGTGAATCAGAGAGCGCTAAATCAGCTTTTCCATAAATTCTACACAAGAAAATATTGATAACCAAGCTTTTTGTAATAATTATATACGTAAAGCATTGACTGATACTTATATCAATATTACATGTTAACATAATTCTGGATAAATTAAACTTCAAATTAGCTTGTCTTCCAATTTTAATGGATTTAAAAAAAGAAATACACCTACAACATATTAGAAAGGAACAATTATATTTTGATTATCGTTGTAATATTTTTTTATTCATGACTCTTCTGCTGTTACATGTAAACATTACCAAGCGTAGTAAAGTCAGTTTCACCCAAACAGACCACTAAAGGTGTCTCGTACAGTTTTTTTTTATATACACTTAAAAAAAGCATCTGCTAAAAAAAACAACCTATCCTTCCATCTAAAAGATGAGTAAATGTGATTGAAAAGTTGAGAAAGACAGAAGTAGCCCCATTTTCACCATCCTGACAATGACATTTTCAACCATTTTTTTTAAAGCTAGACAGCTCTGATAGCGACTGACCAGGCTGAATGGTCAAAGTTTGGAGGTGAGTGGATTTCTATAAAGACAAGGGGGTAGAATAAAATAGAATAGAATAATCCTTTACCGTCCCACAAAGGGGAAATTCAGCTGTAAAAGCTGCACAGTGACAGGCAATAGAAGGATTTAGATTCACACAAGAATAATTGAAAAAGTATAGAAGACAGAATTAATAACAGTTTATTGTATGTACAAGCACAAAAATTACAAAATAAAGTACTGTGAAGTTAATAGAAATAAATTGGCATACTCAGATTTGAATGTGCAACTGAGTAGGATAATTTAAAAAAATAACATTTACAAAATGTGCATTGTAAGAACCCATTTCAATAAGAAAAAAAACAACATTGTGTTTATTAATCAGAAATAAATAATATAAAAAGTGTCAAGGCTCATAGTAACCAAATACTGTATAACTTTTGGATACATTACACAACTCTGCCTGAAGGCAAAATAAAATCTGAGTTATTGGTGGGGGCAAATGTGCTCCATAATTTGTTATCCTGTCCATATAAAGCTGGTGTTGAGTTCACACAATGTTTAGGAGTAACAGCCAATGGTTTGGCCATTAATCGTGGTCGACATTAGCCTAAGCACTGATGAATTTGATGAATGAGTTACAGCAGAGCAGACTGACAACTACTGAATCATCAGCATATTTTATAATTAGGGAGACGTTAAAAGTGATCCGACACATATTGGCATGGAATATGAACAACAGGTATGGGAGCACACACCCTAGGGTTGAGAGCCAGTTGAACGAAACGCTTTGTCAGATAAAAGACTAGAAAAAAAACATATTAACCTTAATACCCAAAGCTCTGTCTAGAGGCCACACCCATGTATTTCTGATTGATTCATTTTCATCTGCTAGAAATCTGTTTAAACACACATATCAACCAGACCAAAAACGCAAACTCAAACATTTCGTACACTGTTCCACGGAAATGTTTTCCAAAACTCTGAGAATCTGAGATATTTGATTTTTTATTTTATTTATTTATCTTCATCTTCTAGTTGGTGAGACACATTGAAACTCTCCCCTTGATGCCATTTTCCCCCAGTCTCTTACTGTTGAACCATAAACACTGACCTTAACTGGGGCCTGCATTTGTTTCAGTGTCGCTTTTTTTGAGTTCTCATGTTACGTCCTGGATGAGTCATTAGAGGGCCATTTTGGCAGGCCGACCATTCCTGATAAGATCCACCACATTTTTTAATGTTCCAAACCTACTTAAGGATGTCAAGAAAGTCCTGTTTAAGTGAAATTTTGAGAGCCTGAATAGGATTGTTAAAGAATCTTTTCATTAGAGCTACAACTTGCGTTTACACTCTCAGGGTTGTTTTCTTTGACTAAACCAACCTCACCCAGGCCAGAAATGACATCACACAGGCCTATTAATAAACTATGACCAATACTCAAAAGTCTGACAATGTACATATTATTTCCAATACATTTAAAACATGTGGTGTCACTTTCGAAAGGCAGTCAACAAGAAGACCCCAGTTTTAAAATAAATGATTTCTTCATAGTGCGTGCTTGAAATGATACACCATCACGCTGATGGTGGGAAAAGAGGTTGGAAAAACAAGTCATGCCAGTAGCAGTTATCGTTAATGAAGTAGAGTTTCCATGGATCTCATTATCACGTATTTGGGATGTTTAAAAGGAAAAACATGTCACGTTTATCTGCCAGGCCTTTGTTGGAGCACTCCCAGGGCCACTTCATCAGATAAACCAGGTGGTTTTAAAGAATCAGAAGCGTTTGCTGCTGGAGCTACCAATGTGTGGCCCGCCTTGTTTAAAGGTTGATTTCCTTCCAGCCAGAAAGATATGCACAGATCGTCTGTTGTTGTAGCAGCAGGGATCGATCAATGGAGCCCATCGCTGTGCCACGAGACGAAAAAAAGTACTAAGTCAGGCAAATCATCCAATCCGATCTCTCTGAGTTGTCTCTATAAAGCCAGGACACTGTTTGAACTCCCCTCATGCATCCTGAAATTCATCATTTATAGCCATCATCTCAACAAGTCATAAATGTGATGTCACTCTCAGATGTCCAGTCTTCACTTTCCATTCATTTTGGCAAAAAGAATGAGGCGATTAATCTTTTTCTTGTATGAAATGAGGCTATGCTGGATACTTTCTTTTTCAGAAAATCCAAGGATTTACAGTGTTACAACTGTTAAGGATTTATAACAATACTGGAGCAATTTTTTTTAAATATAGAGCGTAATATTATATGTTTATAATTAATATTATGTCACGCAAACAAATGTCATAAAAGCTCTCTGATTCAAAAGAAAGGAAACTCAGTTTTCAGTTCCTGGTATTTAAAACCTGATATGGTTCATTTTGAGCCTATCATTAGAACATTACCTCCAAACAGGTAGAGGTAGGTAGAGTACATTCATGCGGCAAAATTGTCAAAATATTAGATAATGACAGAATATCTAAAAATGTGTTTAGTGAGAGGGTAATAAGGATGCTGTCACTCTTGTGGAGCACACCATAAAAGTTTTTCCTGCAAGTTTTTTGCATCTGCAAGTCAATTAAATGACCACTTACGCCCACAATGCCACGATCCTCCCGGAAGCACAATGCTTTTTTATTCCATCTGCATACAGCTATAAACTAGAAAAAGACTGGGCAAAGAAAAGCAGTCTTTAGAATTATGTACCACTTTAGTTTTGGATTATGATATAAATTTGTAATATAATATATTGTTTTATTTAAATGCATTTCATTTATTTTAACTTGATAAAATATAAAACGTAAAAGTTTGCATTGTTAACGTAATAAAAAGTGAAAAAGTTCAAGGAATGTCAATACTTCGGCTATTTATCCAAAGGGGGAATAGTATTTCTGCACAGTAACAGGTGGGTTTGTATATATTTCCCTTTCTGGATCTGGCAATAATGTTTGATGATCTGAAATATTTAACTGAGACAAAAATAGTAAATAAATCTGTAAGGGATCACCTTACAGCTCTATCATAGCTACAGCTCTGTTGATGAATGTATGCTTTTAGACCAACAGTCAGCTGTTTACACACTGAACGCCGACATATATGACAAATGCGCACCATCCTGGCCGTCATAGGGACCTGTGAGCCGGGTCTGACAGCTGGGCGGTGACGCTGCCTTCGCAGGCGTCCGGCAGATCTCCGTTCCAGACAGGAGTCTCAGTTGGCCTCCTGGCTCTCTGCCCTGATGACATCCACAGACTCAGGAGTATGTCGTCTGATTCACGGCTATGCTATAAAAAATGAATGCCATTGCGGGGCTGTTAAAATCTGACTTGCAACCCAACTCCAGTGAAACAAAGATCGAAAATTGAAAATTTGCAGCAAACTTGTATAGTTTTATTCAGTTTTAACTCTAATACATCATATTCTTGCATTTTGTCTGCTAATGAATAAACTTACATTTTCCTCAGGTGATTCATCTTATTTTCGAAAATGAATATTCACAACAATAATATTTTTAAGCTTCACGCAGTAGGGTTTAATAGGCTGAGGTCATTATTAACAAATCCTCCATTGTAAAGTTCATGCAGCTGTTCAAATATATCCTAACCGTAATGGCACTGTGGTTTTATGTGTAGAATTTAAAAGTTTTAATGGTTTAGTTTTTTTATTACATCATGTTTGAGAAGACATAAAGAACCCCAGGTGATGGAGAAAGAAACACTGCAGAAAGTGGGGGAATTCTAATCGTTTTTAAGGTTAACAGGCCTAATTTGATTGAAGAATATCAAAAATACATGAAAGCAAAGCATGATATCAAAACAACCTTTGAGTCATTAGTTCGTGATGAATGAGGAATGGCTTTGTTGTTCAGTTCCAAGCTGAATTAATGTAGTAGTTTATGTATGCAAAACAAATGCAGCTGACTAAAGAGTGACTTCCAGTTGGTTTGATTACACGTGTGACTGATCAAAGGAGGGTTTCGGCTTTTTAGATGTACAAGGACACTAATCACACTTACTCTGAGGTAGACAAGATGAGTAAAGTTGGCTAAACTGTTGCTTGGATGCTCTAGGTCTGGGATTGTTAATGTAATACCAGCTGGTGGGACTATTTTTTATTATACTTGTTCTAGAGATTTTCATCTATATCGAAGTTGTACAATTACCAGTACCTACCAAACAAATACAGTTATTTTGTTATTTGGTACCTGAATACATACAGAATGTTTATGTGTGGATCTCAGAGCACAGTGCAATGTCCGGCAGTCCAATTTTAAAAAGTGACACCAAAATAGCACAGAAAAGACTCCCAGCTATCACTAAACTCTGCTATTTGGGAACATCAATGGTTGCTCAAGCGGTTATAGTATAGAAAAGGAAGGATGGACCAAATCAGAACTTTGTCAGTGAACACATCTTTTAACAGCAATAAGGTCCATGATACGCTCTGCACAGAACTGAATCATTTGACTAAAACAATATGAAGCTGATTATAAAAACATCACTGATACTGGAGGAAAAAAATCAGCTCCCGTCCACACGGCTACCAGTAGCATCCAATCAGTTCCAAGTCCTTATTTCGTATAAAACCTAAAGTTGGTGGAAAATCTGTTGATAATAAGGAACGGTTCAGCTAGGAAACTATAGGCTATTGAAATATAAAAACAACTCCAAAGTTATTTAAGTATGCTTTTTCAAAGTATGGGCAAAATACTATTTAAAACCTTCTGAATATTAATGATTTTTTCCCCAAAGGTTTATAGTTTTCTACTCTGCCTATGTCTGCTTCCACAATTTCGTTTATAAGAATAAAACAAATCAGATTAAATCTCCAGTCGGTTCTATACTTTCAACTTTTATAACTAATAAAACAAAATAAATTAAAATTAATTTCAGGAATCAAAATATAAAACTCATAAAAACCACAGTGCTATTACATTCAAGAATAAAGGTTATTTGTGTATTGGTGATCAAAGTACAAACAAACAAAAAATTCATACATTTTCATAAATCTTTCATACACATTTAAAAAATCTTTATACTACTCTGTCACTCATGCTATGGACACAGAACTGCAATGATAATGAACATTAATAGTAAAGAAGACAAGTTGTCCAAGAGCGGAACTGAATCAAATTTTGGTTAACAAAATGACCAGTTAAAAATCAGTGGAGAAACGTATTCAACAAAGTTGAGGAAATATTGTTTCTTTGTGTTTATATTTTAAATTCAAGGCAGAAAAAAAATAAAGAAATAATTTAGCATTGTCTCTCTTTTTCTGTTTAAATCAAAAGAACCAAGGATTTTAACATCAGAGCTAATTTAAAGCAGGGCAAAAAAGTTTCTTATCAGCACTTCTTCAATTTTGCCCCAACTTTATTGAAAATGGTGCCAAGTATCCAATATTTTCTTTAGTATTAATTTCGAGTTTATGATATGAATTAAACACAGCCTCTACAGACAAAGAAAATCCCAATGGATTTGGAAGCCAGGAGCGCCATATTCCTCAAAGATATCTGCAACTATAATCATACAGGCTATTGTTCTGCTTCTTCCTAAAATCAATCTTTTTGGGCTTAAACACTATGGGCCTGATTTATCAAGATTCCTGATAATGCATGCAACGCAAAAAAAGTCTGCGTGCCGGTTGTCCTTAATTTGCGGGTGATATACTAAGATTGCATTAGCAATTCATAACAGCCGCAAGAAGTAGTATTCAAATGAAGAGTTTGCGGCCACTAATGATAGCTGCGCTATGACTTGAGAGAGGAGGAATACAGTATGTGCATGGATTCATGATGCATCTTGTCCCAAGAAAAAAAAAAAGGAAGTGGGGGGAATGGGACGGACAACATATCTATCAATTCTATGGCTGTTACAGCATTAATTACTATTAAGTTAGAATGTTGTGAATTATGTTCTTAGTTTGTCATTTATAAATGTAATGCATGCGGTGTAAATGCACTGCTCTCTGCTCAATGTACACAGCTTACTCCAGAGTCAGACTGATTTAAGATGCAGCATGTCCGAGACAAGGTCACTAAGATGTCCATATTCCAATTATTTTTTATTGAAATGTACCACACTATATCATGGTTTCTATTAAATGTCAAGTTGCAGTAGAACAAATATTTATGCTGAAAATGTGTAATCAGAAATCTATTAATTTTGTTTTCATAATGTTATATATGTAGCCTAATTGTCATTGTGGTATTATGCATGATGCTACGTTCTATTAACTGGAACCCGGGCAGATTATAACCACAGCAGTGGAAACTAATGAGGATCCATGAGGATCATAACTTCACCAGGTGGAGACGCGTTGAGCGTGCAGTGACTAATGATGTGTTTTTTGGGGGGAGGAAACAGATAAATATCTACATAACTGTCAGGTGTATGGCCATTAGAGTGTTAAATACTATTAGGTTACATTGTGTGTGAATCAATTAATAAATGTTTGTTAACTGTGGTGGCGCAAAGTTAATAAATGCCTTTCAAAGACAGTAAAAATAGACGCTAAAATAGCCAGCGCAAATATTTGAGTAGTAAATCACACTGCGCCAGGAACGCCTACTTATTTGCCTATTCTCCTCCCATTTTTTTTGCATCTTCTTACAGAAATGCCCATATTGCATATTCAGATTAGGGAAACGCGCAAAATGGATTGCGTGCCTCTTATTCCGGGTTTAACAGGAGCAATGCTCTCTGCGCCATGTAAGTAAATCAGGTACGGTGTGTTTTTGTGACGTTGTGCTGTTTGGATCAGTTTTAACAAGCGCAAACTGTTGATAAATCAGGCCCTGTGTGCGTTGTACAACTAATACCTTACATAAAACATTCAACCAGGGTCCCAGACCCTGTAGGTGCAATCACCTCCCAACCCTTAGCTGCTCCATCCTGTCCAACCAGAACACCAGGAGTCAAAGCAGGCTCCCAGCCAATCAGGGCCCAGCCACACTTACCAGGAGCAGCGGTAAACCAAGTGAAAGAGCCCAGCAAACCTTCACACCTCACTATCCCAAACCCGGATGCCACATCATCAGCACCACCCTGGAGCCTTGCCACCGCAGGGCAACACCCATATGCCCGGCCAGCCCAAGGGCCCCCTCCTCTGCATAACACAGTGATGACAGCGTCATCTTGTGGGGATAGGACAAATCTTGAAAATTTTTCATTTTCCTTTCACTTCACAGCTGCTAAGCATTCGCTTATCAAATAAATCCCTTTAAAAAATACTGATGTTGTGTTATTACTATGACCAAGCGTGGGAAGAGGTATGTGTACATTTACAAGATACAGTAATGTAAAAGATAACGCAAATGTAAAATGTTTCTTATTATCAACATCTATCTTCATCATTAATACAGTTAAAAATGTTTAAAAAAATTTTTTTTAGGAGTTTGGATTGTTGTCGACATAAGTTCCGATTCCTCATCTTGACAAAGGAGAAAGACCGAACAAAAATAAAAGACGTAAAGCCAGAGAATTTAAACAATCACTCCAAATTTTTAGCATCAAAAGTTAAACTTTCTTCAAGCTACCAGTTGCTGCAGAAACAAAAAATCTTTGAATGAGCTAACCACGAGTGTCATGTTTTATATCCGCGTATCATTATCCCAACAAATACCATGCAGCTGTTGAACCCTTTTTTTTTTTGAAGTCGCTGCAAGTGCAGCTGGGGACTCGGCTTGGTTTTGGAAATCAGAGGAGAACAGTGGAACATCTGGTCTTTACCCTGGATGAAGAACAACTGAGCTCTGGTGAGGTGAAAGAAAATCTCATGCGTTCTGAATGCACATATAGCCACAGCAAGGCATTCTTGGCTGAAATCATTTGCCGCTAATGTTCGATCTGTGCCGACGCACAACAGTGCTGCAGCAGGATCTCATTAAAACTGACTTAGCCTTGGTTCTGAGACACATCTGGATGGTGCTTTATACCAGAAGTTTAATGTAAATCAATCAGTGGAATCACTAAACAGCCAGGAGGCCTCGGATGTTGGTAGTGATGCGGTTTTAATGATAAAATCCCATATATATATATATGTGTATAGAGAGAGAGAGAGAGAGGGAGAGAGAGCATAAGAAAGCAGCTTTAAGGCATGGGACTAAGACCTTTCAAAGGGGAAAAACAAGGCAAGAGAAAGGATAAATTGGCAAAAAAGCCTGCAGACTTTGACAGAGACATGTGCACAGGCAGGGTCAGTCCAGACCTTGGTCATAAACCAAAGCCAGAGGGATTCTACTCAGGATCTTTCAGCGCTTCAGGCCTCTGCTAAGACCCCGTCTGGAGTTCCAAGGATTATCACTGTTGCATCTGGCAGAATAGACCTATTTATTACCTCGGTGCCATTAGCCCTGCGACATGTTCCGGCTCTGCAAGGTTCCTTATGGTACTCCAGGCCAGGAAAAAAAAGGAATCAGGGTATGCTTGAGATCAAATCCTAAAACATGACCCCCAAGTGTCAGAAAAGAGAAAACAACAGGCATTGGACCGTAGCAAGACCAAACACACAAGTGATTTATCTATCAGCACTGGATGGCTACATGCTCCAGTTTTACTACAAACCAAACATCTGAGAGAAAAATGCAGGAGTCTGTCTCAGGTTTTATTGAATACATGGAAGTTGATATTAGCGCGCAGCATGGCGGCTCGGCTATCAGTGCTACAGGAAGAGAGGACGTCACTGCACGGCCTGGAAAACAATAGGACCTGCTAGTTACTTCACAATGTGTACACTCGGGCAGGAAATAGACTTTTTCTCACTGAAGAAACCTCCCTATTGCTGTTTTACCATAAGGCAGCAGCTATTCTCACACTCAGGATACAATGCTGAAGCAGATTTGCAGAAACCACAAAGTTTTGCTTTTTTTCCACACTGCAACTTGTTTCCAACTACTTGAGTTCTTTATAAGTCTCCAAAGGCTGGTTTTGCCTCTTTTCATAAATCCATTTATGTGTTGTCTGTCCACCCCACATTTCCAGGACACATATGGAAGAAGCAAGTAATTTGGCTTCAATCAAAAAAAAAAAAAAAGAAAGAAAGAAAAGAGCTGGCTTTTGGGGAAATTATGTCATTTCTAAAAGTTTGTTAAAATGGGACACCGGATACTAAAGAGTGAAGATCACAATGTGCTTCTCTGTACAGTTCATTGGCGTTGGTGGAGTTGCGTGATGAGGTTTAGAGCAAAGAGCAAAAGTCATGTTGAATGATGGAAATGCGGCTACACGTGGCACCCAGAAGAACTCCTCACCAAGCAGGAATGGAAAAGGGAGAGTGGTCCCATATTTATGATATGGTGATGATGAGAAGCAAATGTTGTGATCTTATGTGGTTAAAGCAAGAGAAAATTGGGGAACGGTTCAAACTTCTGGTCATAAGCTCCTGACAAAAGGGATTCAATTTAATTTAGCGTTATTTTGGTTCTCTTTCTTGTTCTATATTTTATCCTGGAACTCCTTTAAAACAGGTTTGTGTTACTCAGTCATTTTTTTTATTTTAAGCTGCACTTTATGAAACCTGATCATACTCATGAGCTATGGTATGTCTTAAGACAAGCTGTTTCTGTGGAAGACGATAAGCGTTTTACATGGTACAGTCAGCTCAATGCAAAATCAGAAAAAAAAAAAGAAACATGAAACCATAAGATGAAAGTTTTCCATTTTCAAAAAGAATTAAAAAAATCACTGGAACGACTTAAGCTTAAGTGACGACACAAATTCTCTGTGACATTGTTTAAATAAACTTCTCCAATGTGACAAGACTTATTTCCATCCACTATTGCACTGATGATGAGAAAGTCAGACCAGAGCAGAAGGCATTGCAGATTTCAAAGCCTTCTCCAGCAAATCCCAAAGATTCTCAAAGAGGTTAAGGTCTGAACTCTGCGGTGACTGATCTGTGTGTGCCCCTCCACAATTTAAACCAGGTGAATCCTGTCATTGTCATCATGTTGGAAGAAAAAAAAAATCATAGTTGGAATAATTTGTTCATTAATGATATTCATGTAATAGGCTGACCACAGTGTTTGGGATCATATTGTTGCTGAAGCTGGACCTGACCAACTGCAGCAACCTCAGATATTGGCACTCCCCCCACAGACTGGTACAGCAGGCACTAGACATGGCTACTGTACGGTACTTTCCATCACCTCATCTGCCTCTCTTTTTACCCTGATGCCCCCATCATCTGGAAGAGACCACTTGACCTTCTTTCACTGCTTCAAAATCAAATCTTTCTCTTGCAAACTGAAAGCCTTTTTCTCCAGTTAGCCTCACTGATTAGTAATTGTCTAATTTTCTAAAGGCGACATCCCTTGAGTTCCCTTCGTATTGTGCATGTGGGAATGCTCTAACTGTCACTATTGAACATAGAACTGAGTTCTATTTTTGCTTTTTTGCAATTTGATTTCACCAAGTGGTTGATTGATCACCGATCACCATCTTTCAAGAATTTTTTCCAAATAAATTTTTTACCCGAAGAAGATGGTTTCCCACTTTTATTCCAGTTTTTAATAAGCCGTTGGATAGTTCTTAAACCAACTTTGGTAGTTTCTGAAATCTCCTTAAATGGATTAAATGCGTAATCCCAATGATCTGACCATCTTTTAAAGCCACTGTGTAGTAAAACCTATTTGGTCTTTACCAGGTTCTAATAACAAATCGTCACATACTACTCTTCACCTTTATACATATTAACTTCTTAGTTTGTTATTTTTCGCTACATCTTAATAGATATCACAAGGAAGAGTACATCTAGGCAGTATATATGTTACCCTGAAGCAAGACATCTGTTACTACTTCCGATGTAGTTTGCTATCTACCTCGTTAAACAGATGATTTAAATTTCTGTCTGTAGATAAATAAATCCCTCATTTAAAGTTCAAGACAGCTCTTTAATATCAGCAATAGCTTGCCCAAATGTATAACTCAGTCCAAATGAAGTTGAATTTTAGACGTCTTACAGTGTTGGTGTAAGATTTCCCAGCTTAATTGGCGCCAGCTGTTATCAGTTAATTTGCACTCTGTTACAATTAAAGTGAAGAAAGAAAAAGAGTGAGGTGTGGGATTCAAACAAAGGTACAAAAAAAAATTACAATGTGATACATTTTTGAGTGAGAGCAGGACCATTTCTCATTGAAAAAGTATTCTTGAATTTTTTGAGCAAAAATCTCCTTTTACAACTGGATCTCCAGCCTCAAGAATGCCCTTATTGTTAGCTGTTCTTGCATTAGTTTGGCATGGAGTGCTTTAGATAGTGGGACTTAATAAAAGAAATAAAAAACCCTATTTGTATCATCTCCTAGATATTCGTTTTTTTGTTGATTGTGTGGCATGTGGGCTATGTCTGTTATTGTGATGATTTTGTACCATGAATAATATGTAGACAGTAATTGTAATATGAATAATGAATCTAATTCTGTCCTTTCTATTGAAGAACCAATCCTCTACCAATATTCATCTGTCTGTGTTTATTCTCTAAACTGTCACCATGCTAAATACAAAACCATCCAAGATTCCCTGTAGAATTATAAAAACTGCTTTTCATTTTTGTACCTTTGCCACTTCGACCACAGCCGACACATCCAAGCTTACGTAATGACACACACCACAAACAGAGATGGAGAGAGTCGGATTTTTTGGCTCAGCTGGTCCACAACTGTGGTCATGCTGCCACTTAAAAGTCCCAAAGACCCAGGTGGATTACATCAAAAACCTAGCAGCCTGAGCCAGAGTCTAACAGGAAGCAAAGCCAGGTAATGTCGCAGCCAAATCCTGTCAAACGTGCTCCTGTAGAGACCCGAGAAACGTAACTCTGTTGAAAGAAATTCAAAAACACTCAAAACTACAGGGCCAACATTCTCTGCCTGTCAAAGACTGAGCAGTAATCAAGGAAGACTTATGAGACAGAAAGATCTGCTCTCTGAGCTGGTGTTTCTCTCCTTCGCCTCCTCCTTTTCTGGATATCTGCTTGCAATTGTTTTGTCTTTTTTTCCACTCTTGTTTAGTTATTTTGCTTCAATTTCCTTGCTCTGCAGGCAAAAGAAAAAAGGAGGATTGAGGATAGCTGATGGGAGAAAAAGCACGGAAAGCAGCACAGAATTTTTTTTTACTCCTCTGTGTTCTTTACATAGACGAGTTCCTGAGGCCAAACCTTTCCATTTACGATGAAACTTGCCATAAATTTACGATGCAGGTTCAGCTTCTTCTAGAGCCAACATGCTCTGAAGGGGCTAAAAATATAAAAAAAATTCTGAGGGTAAAAAAACAACAACATTCAAACAGCAGCCCATGGTAGTAGTCGTCCTGTAAGGTGAGAAGTTCAAACACCCCCCCCCCCCCAAGGAAAAAAGAGATACATCCACATTTAAACAAACTTCTCTGTTTGGATGCAAACATAACATAGCAGAGCAACTTCAGTGAAAGAAAACAACTCGAATCTTCGCTCTGCAGTAAAATTAAAAAAAAAAAGGCCCCAGTGGCAATGACACACACGCAAACATCTCTCTGTAAGGAGTATTTTAGCCTTGGCACAGCAAAAGTCAGTGAAACACTATATATCTGGCTAAGCAAACACGAGTAAACAGTTCCTCAGCACGCGAGGTTAGTTTACGGATAAGTGTGACAGATTTGTTGCTCCTGGAAGCTCGGAGAAATTGAACATGTTGTAAGATGGGAGTTTTTGTAGCAGAGCTGTTTAGACTTCATTTCTGACCTTTACGCTGCCTTCAACACATCTCTGTTGGGGTATTAGGAGGCTTTATTTTCATACATATTTCACCCTGAGGCATAAGTCTGACACTTATAATTATTTATACGATATTACGTTATTTTAACAGACAAAAAAACATTCCACTAATCATGTGAAACTGTGAAAGAAATGTCAAGTGTTCCCAGTTTATTACAATTTCTGAGGATTTGTAGTTCTTTACTTTAGCTTATTAATTGAAGAAAATGCAGGGGGCATTTTAATGTTTCTTGGAGAGATTGAACACAGGGTTGCCTACAGATATTCTTCAAATTGGTGGCTATAGAAATCCTTCAAATTTCACACAAAAACCAAATAGCAAGAATAGATTCTTATTTTATTTTGCCATTTTTTCATGTGGTGAGGGGGGATTTTTGCTTATGCTACACTAGCTACAACTAGATTTTTGTTGTTATATATAAAACATTGTTTTCAAATGTTTCTGTCACGATTCACTGGTGTTTTGTGCCTTTATAATTTCAGGGTTAATTAGTGTTAGAAACGTTTTGCAGTTTGTAGTTTCTTTGAGTCTTAGTTTGGCTGTTTGTGTTAATTAGTCTTTCTCGCTCAGTTTCCCATTTTAGACATTAAATATGTACTTTATTATAATTAATGGTAGGTGTTTCAGAGAAGTTTTCTCAAATAAGACTGTATCTGACTGCATCTGACTGTAAACTAAATTAAATTATATTAGATTAGTTTTTTTAAAATCTAGGTTACCAAACTATAGTGCAATTTTTTTTGTTTGTTTTTGTGTTAGCGCACATGCCTAACAATTTAGCTGGTCATTTTTACATTAACCATTTCTGAGGTGAGATTGTACACTGGATCTTAAAGGTCTTCTCAAACACTGTTACTTTAACTGCCAATTATCTACACATGATTATATGCCAAAGGAATTAGAACATTTTAATTATAAACATTCTTAATACTATATTTGACTTACCAGAAAAAAAAGAACCTTGGTGCTTCATGAATTGACTTTTGTAACTCTTGGGTGCCCGATTCCAGTGAAGAGCTACTATCCTAAATCAAATGGCTGAATTTTCTCACCAACAGTCATTCAACTCTGCAGAAGCCTGGTAAAGAGCCGGTCATTTGATTCAGGTGTGTTGGAGAAAGGATGTATTTAGAAGTTGCAATATGGAAACTCCTACACTTGATAGAACTACTAGAGCTGGAATGGGATTTATGTCATAGCTTTATATATAGTCAATAAAAATGCCGTGGTCACACTTGCCACAAGCTTACCATTCGCTTGACTTTATCCCTTCCAAAACCAGTTTGGATGTTTGTTTTTGGATAATTGTGACTATAAATCAGACAGTGTTGTTCGAGTTTCAAACATTGAGCAATTAAGAGATTAATTGGATTTTAAAGTTACTCCCGCTCCTTCAATTTTTTGTTCAGCATCTTTAACACCAAAATGACTTCACATCATGATGCAGCCATCACAAAGCTTGATTCCACCCAATATAGGTGTTGCACCACTGATTTCACATACTGTAGCTCAATGTTCATCTTATCCCTTTATAGGCTATTCTTTGAAATTGCTTAGAATAAAAAAAGTTAAACTCCGGCATGTTATTGTTTTATATTTACTGTATAAACTTTTCTTCTGCTGCTACATTTTTCTTTTTTTTCATGCAGAAAATCACAGAAATGAAAGTGTCCAGATACAATCACTTGCCTTGTTCTAGTAAAAAAAAAAAATACCAAAAGATAATATGGGAGAGCATGGATAAAACCTATGGGTCTCCTCCCGGTGGGACGTGCCCGGAACACCTCACCAGGGAGGCGTCCAGGAGGCATCCTGACCAGATGCCCGAGCCACCTCAACTGGCTCCTCTCGATGTGAAGGAGCAGCGGCTCTACTCTGAGCCCCCTCAGGATGACGGAGCTTCTCACCCTATCTCTAAGGGAGAACCCAGCCACCCTGCGGAGGAAACTCATTTTAGCCATCTGTATCCGCCTATTATGATTGTCTAAAATCAGAAATCCAAACTGATTTTGGAATAGATAGAGCAGAAGTAACACTGGGGTTCTGGAAAGCTCTAATCTCAACTATACGAAAAATCTGGGGATAATGCTCACAAGCCAATTGTGCCAAATTCTTACAAGTGTAAATGTGTGGTTGAGGGCAAACTTGCTAAGGGACATGTAACTAAATATGAGAAGTATATGTAGGTTTTTGCATTTGTATGGCTATATAATGGTTGGGGGAAATAAAGCATAATCATGCTTTGGGTATTTTCACTGTCAGTGATGCTTGCACATTGCACAAGGAAGGTCTAACAGTAAAGGACTCACAATTTTTATACTTAACTGGATGCAATTGTTTGCTCCAATAGGACAATGATCCTGAACCAAAATCAGAACTAGTTTCTGAATGAATAAAGCAAGTTGTCATGTTTGGTTTCAAAAAAAACTCTAGTTTCAAGCAACAAATCCAGACAACAGGAGAGCAAACTTGTTTTGTTTTAAAATGTTTATTAAACCAAGACAGATCACGAGACAGAACCAGAGAGGTTGCGCCACGTTTGGGGGTTCAGAACAATGGGAGCTGAGTCTGGAGAAGAGCAGGTAAGTGACTAGTGGTTGTGAGGATGGTTCTATGGTTCAGGGCTGGAGTACTGAGAAGTGTTCACCCTCGGTTGTGGGCTTCAGAGAGACTTGGAGAAGGTATGTTGGTTACAGGAACTGATTTTGACCGGGGTGTGGTTGGTTTGAGTTTGATGGTGTGTGCTCGTTCTCTTGCAAGTGGATGTTGGAGGGCGGGCAGGCAGGCCTTGGGAGATCAGCAGAATCCAGGTGAGTTCTTTAGGTTTGTTTCCAGGTAGGAACGGAATGGAGACTGACCAACTCATTAGAGCAGGTGATGAAATCCAGCCAGCTTGGAAACTCTGGAGTCCAGCGTTCACAGAGGAGAAGTTGAAATAGGATAACTCAAGCAGGATCTATAAGGGAGAACAGGGGAGGTATTTTTCTCAAAAGTATTTTCACCAGAACGTCTTTGTTTAGAGAAGCACGAGGAGTAAGTTTGGCCTGTGCACCACGCATAGTGCGAGAACCATCTGGCACCAGCCTTCATGATTCACTCCCCTTATGAATAGTCAGGCTGATGAGGAATGATCGAGAGCACCCGCTGCAAAACCTGCAGCCACGCCCCCTGCAGAATAAGCTGAGAGCAGAGTAAAAACACAAGCACTCACCCAACACACAGCTGAAACAAAATTAAACTTCTGGAAAACCGACCTTAACTATGCAGAAAATATATGAACAATGTTTAAAAAGTAAAGCCCCTTTCTAAAAATCCAACCAATTTAAATGAACTATTTAACTCTGTCAAGTAGAGTGGTAAAGTATGGTAATACGAAAGTGCAGATTCTCTACAGTTTGCTAAGGGTCTTTGAAGCAAAATATTAGTAAGGACATTGGTATGAATTTGACCTTATGTATTTTGATTTTATGGTTATCAGGTAAAATCCAAATATTAAATAAATATAAACCTTTAGATTTAAATGCTGTTTTAAAACTAATTGAAGTTATTTGTTGTATCATTAATCCACTTTGGAAGAAACTAGGGATGCAACAGTACCACTTTTTTCAAAACCGATACCATACCGATATTTGGATCAGAGTGCTATCATTTGGGAGTCAGGTTTTTATTTTTTTTCTCTGCTTGTTACAGCAAATAATCGTGAATAAAATTTAAATAAATTATAAAAATTACCACTAACTTAAATTTAAAAGTTAAAAATTTATATTTTCTGTGAAATTATTGTTTAATTTCCACATCTTAAGTATCGGTTCATTGTACGGTTAACATTAGCCGATACATTCGGCGGTATCGGGGCCGATACACAATACCAGTATCGGTATAGGTGCATCACTAGAAGAAACCTGATTGAAATACACCATAAAGAACCCAAAATGAATATGAGTTTCATGGATGAGTTTGTGTAAACCTCTAAGTTAACTGAGCAGACTTGTATGTCTCAGTGGGGGGTGTATGGAAGCTTTTCCTTGTTTCTGTTATCGCTGTTTCTTTGGTCCTTGGCTGCCAGAGAGGAAACCAGCATGTTCATTGTTCCCCCCACTTCCCACCTTCCTGGTGCCACTTTGAACGGTTGAAGGAACTGACCTCAAAGTTCTCCTCCAACATGCCCGACACCCACACCAGGTCTGGGTTACATCAGCATTTAAAATTTAAACAAAAGCTCCAGCTGATACAAAACCGCCTACAAATGTCACAGCAGACAACATCCTGTGGGGGCTCCAACTTTGTCTGGGCCACATTCCTCAGGTACCCTGAGTTGGACAAATCCTGGAGGCCCAGATAAGGTCTTAGTGTATACCCTGCTGAGAAGTACTCAATTTCATCCCAAAGGAAGGCTTTACTGTCCAGGACTGTGTCAGTTGGGTCTGCAGATAATAAGAGACTAAACTAGGTCAAGCTACCGCAAAATTGCCTAAATAATAACTGAATGCAGAAATGAACAGCTCACTGCCTGAGTCAGTTTGTTTTCAACAGAAGAGTGAGTGCAACTTCCTCCTGTTGATTTTCTGAGAATGTGTGCTGGATTGGTGAAAGACAGCCCTGGATTTCATTAGCTGACTGATATTAATACAGCATAATAATTCAGCACTGTGGTTTTTTGTTGAGACTTAAATACATCTTTCCTTCAGATTATTCTCATGGAATAGATTATCTTTAAACAGCAAAATGAAAACGTACTCACTCTTCAACAGCGTCTCTGGTTTGAATCCTAGACACAGTGGCTAAAAACTGTACCCTTTAAAGGCAAAGAAAATGAAGGCTATATTAAAGAAGTTAAAATTGAATTTGAACTTCTAGGATTCCTTGTGGCTGCATGCTGTTAATACCAGACTGCTATTTCACTTGGTAATAAGATAAACTTCACAAAACAGATACCTCAAGTCCAAGTCTCAGCTTCCACTCACCACACAAAATCATAAAATACTCAAAATGTCAATAAACATCCGTTACAGAATTACTACCTCTCCACAAGAGCTGAAACGCTGCTCTGAGGAATTGACTTGTAATTGAAAAATTGCAATTTGTCGGCCAGTAAGAATGAACTAGCTTAATATCTTGCTAGTGATACCCTGGAGGTAAAACACCACGGTTTGAATAAAATGAAACAAAAAGTTAAATTATAAACATCAGTAACGTTCACAGCTAATGTCTCTGGTTTTGAAATGTTATCACTAAGGATGTTTATCCAGTGGGCAGCACAGTAACATGTAGGCGCAGGCTAACACACAGCGGAAAACAAACGCACCCTAAAGCAGGATGCAACCTCATTAGGCGAACTCTCATTCTATTGGCTGGAACAGTTGCTAGACAACGACACTTCTCGATCTGCGAGCGACCACACAGAATCCGCAAGCAGTGAAGAGAGGTTCATAAGCACAGTTTTGATCTATGTAGAGATACAGTTTGCAAACGTGGAGAAAATCTGTGAGCAAGAAACATAGAATTTGAGAGAGAACAGAGAATATCTGAGAAAGAGCAGAAGTTTTGAGCGCAAGCATTAAAGGTTTTGTAGGAGAAGACAGATCGATCCTCTTCCAAATTGTAATTGTATTCTCTTGATAAATGGCAGGAATTTTCCCCAATATGACTGTAGATAATAGGTTCTGCAGTCGTGTTAAGATGGTATATTTTTTAGAAGCGGTTGACAAACAATTGCTGATCTGAACTATTCCTAAGGCTTTGTGGTTCTTATGTCCCACAAATATCAGGGCTCCCCAACACACATACACAGCTGACTGACAGCTTATAGCACACATATCAAACTCAAGGCCATTTATATGGCCCTCTAAACTCTACAGAACCATATAAATATTACTTTTAAGTTGTATCCATGCACACTTAAATACTCAAATTTATTTGAATAGTCCTATTTCAAATCACTGTGAAAAGATGTTCGCTATCATTTAACATTTATAAATATGTGTTGGGACAGATATTAATTAATATTTTAGCAGTTTGATAAAGACAGTTTTATCAATACTTTCTGCCACAACCGGCCCTTTATGGACTTTTATTATACTGACGTGGCCCAAATTGGAACAGAGTTTGACACCCCTGGCTTACAGCAACAAATGTGTTAAGGACATCCTCTTCTATGCATTATACTACCACTATAAACTCTGCACATTCTGTCATTAAAAGGTTTCAAATGCAGAAACTGAGTATGCATCAGAAACCAGCAAATACCTTCTTGGCGGATTTACATAAACCAGTGGCTCCACCGGCACAAGCTAGAGAAGAAAAAAGCTAGAAATGTTTATTTTAATTGGATTACTGCTTTATTTCCTTTAACAGAATATTTTAGAGTTACTTGTTTTTAAATACGTGATATGTATGGTTCCAGTTCAGTTAAACGCAGTGGCAGCAGAAAATGTCTCATTATATTGTGATGTTCGATTCTGAGATAAAAAGCAAATCAGCGAGAAAGCGGCCGTTGTACAGCTCTGGGATGGCATGAATGCTCCCGGTGTGCGGTGGGGGAAACAGCCCAGACGGCTTCCTGATTAGTTTAGTGGACCACAGGACTGTGTGGGCCTTAGCTGTATGATCTGCCACTGCAGGCGAGTATCTGAACATGGGTCTGCACTGCCTGTGTGCGCCTTGTGCACGTTTTTGTGTGTGCGTGTCTTTCTAAGGAGGGGGGATTTCACTGTGGCTGTGGTGGTTGTAGACCATGTAATTACTCCCACTTAGCATGGAGAAAAAAATAACAATTTCAGTCAAAACACAGTTGGGAATTATGGTTTGGACGCAGTTGTCTACGGTCTGTTACTCACTCAGTTCGTATCTGCACAGGTTGTGCTCAGAGGAGACATATTCGAGACAGTTATACAATTCTCCAGGTTTATTTCCAGAAGCTCCTTTAGGTGGACGGATTCGAATGAGTCAGCGCTTCATGAGTAATTATCGCCTTCTTCTCGCCTTCTTCTCGCTTGGAATTTTAAAGGGTAACTGACCGAATTAACCTCTCCCATGTAGCGTAAACTAAAAAAAGGCAATGAATTGTGAGTTTGCCGGGCCCTTTCTTTGTCTTGAATCCTCTACCTTTTGCTCCCTGGGAAGCACCTTGAATCTTTCCACCAAGCCACAGTTATAAACACAGGCTCTAGCAGCTATTTGTTTTTCAGTGGGCAGCACCAAACCACAGGAATATTACATTCACCATGCCAGAGCAAATTTAAGATTGGTGATGACAACGCATGACAGCAGCCGGTTGAGTGTGCTCTGTACATGCATGAGTAAGCAAAACAGGCAATGTGTCACTGCTCAGCTGAAAAAAAAAGGCATAAAAATATAATGAGAAATCTGTGAGACAATATGAAGATTTTAAATCAAAACAGATGCGTGACTTTGAGCCCCTTAATGATATGTTTATTACAAATAAACTGAACTTTTCCACATTTTGCAAAGTCAGAGGGACAAACATTAATGTTTCAGGATTGTATGTGATACACACACAAAAAAATTATTAACTATAAAAAATTCTCCTTAAGCCCCATATTCTCCAGTACCGAAAAATAAAATAAAGTAAAACTGACCAATCCACCATTAAAAGTTTATTAGAGAACATTAGTGAACAAACAACATGAATACTAAGAAAACACAATAAACAGGTCAGGGATAAAGCTGTGGAGAAGTCTAAAACATCAACATTGAACTTTTTGACCTACAAAAAGAATGCCATTTGCGGCAGAAAACTAACTGTGCACATCCCCAACATCAAACATGGTGCTGGCAGCATCATTCTGTTTAAATGTTTTAGCGGGGACAGGGAGGCCTGTCACAGTGGTTGAAAATATAAATATAGAGAAGAGGTAAAAATCCAGGAAGAACACTTACAAGAACAACACTAAACCTACAGAAAGAGTGGAACAGTTTAAATCATAATCATGCGTTAGAACGGCAGAGTCAGACCTTAATCAAAAATATAATCTGTTGCAAATCCCAGTTGACATTTAATGACACTCTACGTTGCAAAGAATGTACTGATTTTCTTTCTCTAGATCAGCAAAGCCGGTAAAGACAATTCTACAAGCAATTCCAGCTGCCCACATGAAAATAATCTATATAAACATATAGCTTTTCATATATGTTTTGATATAGGTGTTGAATATATGTGACATACATAAAATTGATCGTTTTCCTATATTAAAGGTAAATAATATAGGAAAACCTACCACCGGCTACCAGCCTTCTTCCTCCCCACACTGCAAGCTGACAGAGGTTTTGCCGTTCTTTTACACACTGACTTCGCTGCTCCAGCCTGCGTGTGGAAGACGATAACAGCCCCGATTGCAGCTCCATTCCTCTTATCGACCTGATAAAAATCTGCCATCACTCACAGTTTTTCAATGACCTACAGATGCCAAAGCTGCAGCCATCAAGCCTATTCTCACCTCCAGTTGGAACTATTTGTGTTGGCACAGCTAAATGAATGATTAAACAATCAATCAAATCAAAATCTTCTGTTGCTATTTTTAAGTAATAAAATGTGCCATCGCTATTGGATAGGAGTGAGAGGGATATCTCAGTCCTATCAGTCCATGGGTGGGCGTGTTGGATCGCTTCGGACCATTGCAGAGGTAGTGGAAAAGGGGCATATGAAGCCGGGAGCAGGACTTTAACCCTGGTCTCCCAGGTGAGAGTCATGCATGCTTTTGTCATGTATGGGAGTAATAATGACAAGACCTCCACACTGTCACTCTTCTAAAAATATTTTCCAGAAAAGTTCCGGACGCAGTCGAGGGCAACATACTGTGTGCCCCCCCTATATTCATCGTCTGTCCATTCCAGGGGGACGTGGCGGATCTGTGAGGGTGATATGGCCATATTTACTCCGGATCGCTTTGCCGCCATACAAACCATCTATGATACAACCCAAAGGTCACGCATGGGCCGCATGCGGATCCAAATGATCAGTGGATGATTTACGCAATGCTTGAGTAGTCCATTGCCTCTTCAAAGGTTTGGAATACAGTCAACAATACAAAACAAAGGAAAACAGTTTTAAGGGTGGCAATTCTACGTCTTGCCATAGTTAATTTCCATACATGCCACTTACATGTGATAACAATTTCACGTGTTTGCACATACAAAAGTTATTGCCTTTTTCTTTGTAAAGGACTTCAAATATAAAGTTATTACCTTGATAATAAAAAAATACGAGCTAAGCATCCTGTATGACAGTTGCCAAATTGAGATAAATGACCAGATCCTGCCATGAGCAAAGTGGGAGACATATTTCATAAGTACATACAGAACTTATATGTGGATACATAGAAGCAATACTGGAGACATATATGGCTTGTATATGCACATATATGCACCTCAATTGGGCCTATATGTGGCATATATATGCGTCTATGCAGCATCATTATCATAAATGTGCATATCTGTATATAGACAGCATATATGCCCACATATATTATCACATATTTGCATATATGCTGTATATGGATTATTATATGTGCATATCAACTGCATCCAGGTTTCATATATGCGCATATCCTCATATAGATTAATTCCATGCGGGTGTAATTGCTTTGAAAGGTGTTTCTAAAAATATTGGCACAGAAACTACAGATGTATGTAAAGCTTTTCAGATTTTTATTTGTACAAGATTTTGAAAACTGTGAATCATTAGCTTTCAATTTTACTATTGTATGCCATTTCTTTTATAATTTTCAATAAAATATCTTCAAGTTTATGGTTGCATTGTGACAAAATGCGAAAAAAGTGAGGAGTATTAATACCTTTGCAAAGAACTGTATGTTGGGCGCAGAAACAACACTGAGCATCACTAAAAGAACACTCCGCATCCATCAGAACGAGCTGGTGCAGCTCGCTCTGAACTGATCTAAATACCAGAGTTTTGAACCTAATCCTTCAAGTTGAAAATGAAGGGGGGGATTGTCTTTTTTAAGCATCACTTTGAGTCCAAGCATACATCCAGATGATCTACAGAATGGCTTCTGTGGGATGAAATGGAAAATACTTTTAGACAGACTTAACAGAAAAATTTGTGGGGAAAGGTGGAGAAATCTTTCAAATGAAAGTCAGTAAAAACCAATTTATTCTGACATGCATATGACTATGTTCACTGAGACGACGAGAGAGCACACACCTTAAAAATTAATACAGAAATTTGAGGTTTGCTTCTTGAAACAAATTATCAGGGCAAACACGTCACATTGCTCACCACAAAAACAGACACCTGAACAGTTTCACATGAGCTTTTCCAGGTGTTATAGCCAACTATCTCTATGCTACGCATTTTGCAAACAATACCAAATAATTGGGTTAAAATATATAATATATTTTCATCTATGCTATGCAAATGTCAAATAAATTAGCCCAAATCATGAATTTGTGCAAATGTCATTTTGTACATTGCCCTGCTCAGTATTAAAATTAATTACAAATGTAACGACGAAAACTGGAAAAAGTTGGCCTAGAAATCGAAACAGACCGTAGGAAGTAAGAAAAGATCTTGCTTTGCAGGTTGGTTTTGCCTTGCTGCATTGTAGCGTCAGCAGGTCTAAAAATGAAAAAGGTCACAAGACCAAAAGCTTGCAATAACATTGATCTTGCACAGTGTTTGAGTGTGCAGAAGCCAATGGTTTTTCAGTGGGAACGGTGTTCGTTTGCAACGGCTTAGGCATCAACTTTGGAAATTTTAGACATGGGCTTTTCTTTGAGAGATACACAGATAGAGGCACTTAAGTCCTTTGTTTTGACCGGGTATGGTGGACTCCTCCCGTTGACGGATTTCTGCCACTATAATTACGTCACGTATTTCGTTGCTCTGATCGATCCGAGCGCTGTCCAACTATATGCAGACAATTTGAAAAACAACAGTTTATTCCTCCCCTAAGTCTGAACCTCTGTCTCTCTGTCTGTCTGCCTGTCTATCCATTTTTTTCTGTGCTCAGATGTCATGCCTGTTTGACAAACGCATGTTTCTGCTTTACAATTCAATTCGATTCAATTAAAATACTTCATTGATCCAAGAGAGAAATTTTGTGTCGTTGCAGTTCATACTATTCCGTTTTCTTCAAGGATGTTTAATGCTGATGGCTATGGGCAGGAAGGATGTCCTGTAGGGTTCTGTTTTACAGTGAAACTGTAGAAGCCTCTGACTGAAGACACTCTGTCGATGTATGAGGGTCTCATTAAGAGGATGCTCAGTATTGCTTATTATGATCTTGTTTTATTGAAGAATCCTTCTTTGCATCTTATCCAGTGGTTTTATTTCAATCAAGCACCTCACACTTAAAATTCCTTGATAGGAATGAAATCAGCACCTATAGTTGGGATATAACGGAATGGTAAGTTTGCCCATTAACGGTGTGAAATTGACATCAGTGCCATATTTGGGGCATGGCTGTAGTCCAAATTCAACCTGAAGTTGAATATATTTGTGGAAGAGGTACTGATTTGACAACAGAACCATTTTCCGGGGAGGAACATGGGAAATTTGTAGGCAAATAATACTTTCTTTTTTTTTTAAGATGTGAGAGCAGAGCTATGAGAGAGCAAACCCTTTCGTATCTGGAAGTGAAAATAGGAGATCTCATTTTGAAATGTATGCTCACAGATTTTAGGAAGTAAAATCGCCCCCATTAGATAATCTGGGTAAGCAAACAGATGACAATGAAGAGACAATAGGGAGCCCAAAAGCTAAGCAAGTGAAGTTGAAGCTCTTGTACCTCATATTTATTCTCTAAACTGTCTCCTTTCCTGCAGCCGTGCACCTCCCTCCCTCCATACTGGGCAGCACTTTGAGCCTGATACAAACTCAGTTTAGATAAGCATTCTTTCACTATGAGAAGCCAGAGCTGTGTGTATGCACCCAAACCCCCCCCCCATCTTCTAAAACACTTTCTTGGTTCTGATGTGAGCTGGAACCAGGGAACACACAGGTTTCTGTCCCAAAAAAGGCAGCACAAGAAGAGGAGGAGGAGGAGAGAAGAGGAGGAAAAAGGGAGGGCAGTTTGGTTAATGAGCACCAGATGCCTTACCTTCAGTGGTAGCCACATTCTTTAGAGCTTTGGTTGGTGTGTGATCTGTGCTCGAGCTTATGTCAGAGGAGATGCTTGAGCTCCCTTTACCTGCAGAAATGAAAAACAAACGTGCTTTAGCCTGACAGCTGAGATCACAAATGGACTTCTTCTGATTTATGTGTCACTAATCCGAGGAAATTTGTACCCAACAGTTGCCTAAAATGATTGTTTTTCTTTAAGAAAACAAGCTTTCCAAGTCCACCAGAGATAACACCCCTTTTATGACAACTTTAGTATGGTTGGAAGTATGAAGAGTAAGGAGACCAAAAAGGCCATCAATCTCTGCTTTTATGACATTTATGTTCCTCAGCTGAGGATTAATATCTCCTCCTGGCACATGCATCTGGGCTGTTCTGTTTGACTAAGTATCCATTTTTGATATTCACAGGAAGAATTAGGTCCACTCAAAACCCTCCCCTGTCTTCATTTCCACACAGAACGATCGAGGAAATGCTCCAGAGGAAGACAAAAGCATTTAATAAATGACTACAGCTCTTCCGCAGCACATTTTTTAGGTTTTAGCCTCTTCTCAATACTGCCACATCAAAGCAGTTTAATCGAGTTTACACAAATTCCTAAGTCTTTCTGTATGAGCTATGTTTGCTTTATTAGATAGATGGTTTAAATATCTTTATAATGACTACAGGAGTTGTAAATTTCACAGAGATATTACTCTTAAAGCTTGCCTCTGCTGTTGAAGTGGTGACTGCAGGCTGCTTTTTGCATGCTTGGAAATCTTGCGTATGGCGCATCATTCCTTTTGTCGGGATATAAAAGCAGCTTTGTGGCCTTCCAGCGAGCATGCCACTTCAATAAAAGAAACTCTTCCTAAAAGACTTAGTAATAGGAAGGCTACAGAGGAGTGGAAAAGGTACATTAGGACTAATAAAGCTCACAAGGAATGAGAATGAATTACATTCGGAGAAGGTAACACAAAATACACAAGAAGCATGTGAACGCCTACATATGAAACAAACTTCAGGTGGAGTTTTGGGGAGAAATTTTAATTTAGTCTTTTGTTTTGCTGTTTTGTTTCTTTTTGCATACAGAAAAAAAAAAAAGTTTTGGAAATGTTTCTGCTTGTATCCTGGTGGATGGATTGTAGCATACTTGTATCCAGTGTGTAATTAATTGTGGAGACAGACTTGAAAACAGATGTGGAGCATTGCCCTGCAGAATTCTGCTCTTGTTACTGGGGGAAAAAAAGCACTGCTCTTATAGTTTTTTACACAACTAGATTTTGGTAAAATAACATGTATTAATTATAGCTGAACATTCTAAAGTTGAACACTTTTATAGTCAAGTGAAATAAAAAAAGAAGAATGTTCGGAAGAGTCATTGTGAGACTTTTAAACATGGTACCTTACCAACTCTTAGGCTCAGCAGTGGCAGCATCATGGTGAGGGCCTCCACTGTGCTTAAAAGCTGAACCGATGCTAGGGATTTTACCAAAATGCCAAAAAGAGTGGTCAAAAAAACAGAATTATGCCTAAGGTGGTAGATGGCTACTGAGGTGCTTCTGTGCAACTTACTAAGGGACATTTATCCATAAGCTTGCTGGGGTGCATATACTTATTAGAGCCTGTATATCAAAATCAAGTTTAAAATATCCAACTTCATTGACAATGAGCAGGACAGATGTATTTCAAATCAACATGTGAGCATATCTTTAAAGCTGAAATTCCAAAACAGTGTCTTACAGGCTCAGTATTAAGGACACGTGGAAGATAATTTAAGAAGAACCATATTAGCCACACAGTATTGTAATTTTATAAAGAGCTGAAGGTAAATTATCCATATTGCAGCACCCTTATTTATATTATATACAGATGGTTCTCCTTTATTGACTTGAACGTCATCATTCAAGACCAAAGCATCAATGGATTTCTAACAGCTTTTTTAAAGTGAGATTTTGATACTTTTAAAACTCCCAGCAGTTATAAATTGAATATACTGTATCTATGACTTTTTGTTTCATACATTGGTTGTCTGCTTTTCTGTAAGATATTCTTCTAGATATGCAGGAAAAGAAAGACAAAGAAACTTGCCTGGGATGTTGTGGTTGCCAGTTAGACCCTAAGTTACTGTCCCCAGCAAGAAATGAGAACTTTAGAACATAAAACATGACATGTTTGTAGAGAAGTTGCAATTCAGATGTCTTTATTCAATAGGAACAGCGTTACCATGCAGGCATGACCAGACAGGCTGACACAACACATCAACACACAGTGCTGCAACTTTTCACTTTTTAATTAAACTTAAAAACTTCTGATTGTCAAAAAAAATTTTGCACCACAAAAATACAACCTCAGTAAATAAAGTTCTGTTCAACTGGACCCTGTGTCCAGTTGGTTCGGATGGCTTTTGAGCTACATACAGAATGCTACATAGGTCAAAAGAAGATTGTTACATTTTGAAGTAAAACCAAATTTTTCATCTAATCTCCTCTCCTACTCCAGGTCTGATTACCGTATGACCTGTAGACTGAGGAAGTAACTTAAATAATGTCTGACAACATAAAGTAGACTAAAATACCTCAAAAAAGCAACATATGTCCTAATTTAAAGAAACTGAAGAAGACATAATCAGTTGAATAACATCTAAAGCACTGCAGACGTATCTTTGGCTCACATAAGGTCAGAGATCATGAACTGAATTTAAATAATTGTTATAGCAGCGTCTTATGTAACCAGTAGAACCAAGGAGTGGTGACGGAGGCTTGCTTTGTAGGAATGGTAAAAAATAAACATAAATTCTTTAAACCACAATTATGAAGTTGGTTTTCAATTTGTAGGTGAAAATCTGAACCACTTATATTGTTCAAATCTGAGGTTAAGATTTTGCAGTGCTTACAGATTCTTTAAAAGACCAAACTTGGCCACAAGGTTAATGTTACACCTTCATTTTATTTTTTAACAGACAAAAATTTGATTTTAACTAGTATTAGCCTGTAGCTACTATGCTAAATATAGCCAGGGCTATTTCAGTAATTCTTAAAATTTTAACTGGATTTGATCATCTGTGGTTAAAAATCGAATAAAGACTGATCAAGCTCGGGCTTGATATTTCTAAAGACTTATTAAAAACAAATTTAATGGTTTGCATTTACTGTACCAATGAAAACATTAAAAAAAAGACAGGTTTATCAGAAGCACCTTAGATGGTGCCCTACAGTAGTACTTAGTAAAGGTTAAATTTGGTTTAAATTATAGTGAAGGGCAATAAAATGTTTTTTATTGCTATTGTTCTTGTGCAACCACTGCCATGTAATGCCTCAATTCTTGAGCTAAATCAATCCTTACACTAATATTCGAAACTGATGATGCGTGAATCAATGTGAGTCGGCTCTAACAATTAGTCTGACTGGATTTGCATTCTCTTTTCAACAGGTTCCATCTTTCTTAGTATCATCAATCTCCCCATGACTTAACAGCTGGTCTTTCATCTAAACCGCTAGAGCAACACTACAAGTACTGAAGGCCTACGCATTAAAACAGACTTGCGTGTAGGGTAAAAACTCTGCAATTTCATTTGATTAAAAATTAAAACTCAATTCTCAATCTATTGAATAAATACGCCAAACCAATAACCAACAGCATGTGCATGGATGCACCTTCGATTTTGATAATAAATAGATAAATATTGGGAACATATGCTTGGATGCATAAATAAGGAGAATCTTGTAATTCCCCTTTTGTTGGATGCAAAACACTATTATATTCCTAAAAAAAATGTAATTGTCAGATCAGATACAGAAAAATCTAGATTTTTGAATTATTCTGGAAAGGTTTGATTGGTGCATCTGTAATAGCAACCACTGAAATAGTCTCGGAGTGAGAACTCAAACATTCCCGATGATAGTGTGGATGTAATTTTATTCATAAAGTAATAAGATTAGGTTGTTTCCTAAGTCTTCAGTTAAACAGGCATCTCAACTGTAAATCTATTTGCTTCATGTTAAAGACATACAAAAGTTTGATTTAATATTGATTTCCAGCAAAGTCCCTTCTGTAGAGCTAAAAGAGCAACTTCAAGTCAATTAGAGAAGCTGCTCATAGAGCAAAGGGTAAAATCCAAGTTGAAGCCGGACATATTTTTTCCCTTAAATCACGAGGTCCATCCTTGTCTCTGCACTTATTGACTTTGGACGAAAGCTCAATGGAATGTTATTTATACAAACATCTCTGCTCTGAGGCCAGAAATAATGCATTTGGCTGCGCTGGACAGCAAGTTAAATAGGATACGCCCAAAATTTTGTTCAAATGTTATTTGTACTAATAAAGATGACAGACTGTCTATCTGAGCTAATATTCCAGGGTTATTAAAGCCACATGCTAGAGATCTAATAAAGATAGAGGGTTAACATGTTTTTTTTGTTAAAAATGAAGTTTAGTCCAGTTGGAACAGTTTGTTACATCTCTGTGGCCTGAAGAATCGCATTAAATGGAAAACACATTCATTATTTTTGTATCATCTTGCATCAAAACAAAAATGTAATGTACTACATACTTTCATAGTTTATAAACTTAAAAAATGAAAGAATGCTTTAAGAAACTGAAGTCTTATTTATTGTCATCAATCAACAAAATGCAGTGAATAAAGAAAAGAAGAATCTAAGTTAAATCACAATTTGGTGTGACAAACCTCTGCCTTCAAATCTTCTAGATAAACATGCACCCAATTTTTTGAAGGAACTCCACTGGTAGGTTGTTCCAAACATCTTGGAGAACTAACCGCAGATCTTCTGTGGATGTAGGCTTACTCACATCCTTCTGTCTCTCCAAGTTATCCCACACACACACCAAGATGTTGAGATCAGGGCCCTGTGGGGGCTATACGGTCATTTCCAGGACTTCTTGTTCCTCCTTACACTGAATATAGTTCTTAATGTCTTTAGCTGTATGTTTGGAGTTCGATGTCTTGCTGAAGAATACATTCGGAGCCAATAATAATGCCTCCCTGATGGTATTGGAAGATGGTTAAGAATCTAGTACACCATTACTCCCAACCAAAACTCCAACTCCATATGCATAACTACTGGCCCAAACATTCAAGGAACCTTCACCATACTTCACTGTTGCCTGCAGACACCCTTTATTGTGCCCATCTCCAGCCCTTCGAAGTACAAACTTCCTTCTGCTGCAGCCATTAGTTTTGACTCAGTACAGATCACCTGCTGCCATTTTTTTGCACCCCAGTTCCTATGCTTTTCTGCATACTTGAGTAACTTAGCCTTGTTTTAAAAGTAGACAGGGCTTCTGCCACATGGACTAAAACTAGGAGCTGGTTCCAGAGGAGACGAGCCTGATAAAAGATCTGCCTCCCATTTTACTTTTAGAAATCCTAGAAACCACACGTAAACCTGCAGACAGAGCGGAGTGCTCCGTTAGGAACATATGGAACAACCAGATTGCTGATGTAAGATGGAGCTCAATTATATAAGGCTTTTAATGTAAGAAAGAGCATCTTAAATTCTATTCTAGATTTAAGGGGAAGCCAGATCACAGCTCAGACGCGGAACACCAAGACGACTGTTGCTCAAGAGTTTGGCTTGTAAACGGAGGGTTGCCGGTTTAAGCCCGGATATTGAGTCCTTGTGCAAGACACTTCACCTGTTGCCTAAGGGTGGTGGTCAGAGGGGCCGGTGGAGCCAGTGTCCAGCAGCCTCGCTTCTGTCAGTGCGCCCAAGGGCAGCTTTGGCTACAACGTAGCTTGCCATCACCAGTGTGTGAATGACTGAATGTAGTGTGGAGCGAATTTGGGGTCCGTAGGGACTAAAAGCATTTACCATTACATAGATCTAGTCTTTTACAAGTGGATGTATTATAATAGTAGGACGTCTTTGGAGTGGAAGGATGTGAAAAGATGACAGAATTTCATAGGTTTATTTTCGCTCTTATTTGCTTTTTTATGGGCTTTATAATGGTTGTGGACGAAACACTTTATTGGAGGACTGTAATCAAACCCTTGTGGATGTAATAAGCTACTGATTCACAGGATCTGATTCACAGTGATCTGAATGTAGAAGTAAACGCAATTTTGAGCTTAATTCTTTTTACAATATTTCCTTTAGCATCAGTTAAATGCCACAAGAACATGTTAACACACACGAAAAAGAAACCACGATTTTCATCGGAGTGAGTTTTTAATGACTGTATTTCAACCTAGCTGTGATATTGATAAATATTAGCACCTGTTTGGTATAATTGGCTGATGATACACCTGACTATAATCCTACAAAATCCCAGACTTTGTGCAAGTGCACCTACAAGAATTCCTGTTAGTTTGAAAGCAAAGGGTAGTAATACCAAATATTTGATTTTCTTTTGTTTGCTCACTTTGAATTTTGTAAATTGTTAAAAATGAACAATCGTTTCTGAACACATTTTTCGTTCACATTTTTGTCCTACCTGCCTAAACCTTTTGCACAGTATTGTAGGTGCCGTTAATCGAAATCAATCAACTTCATCAACTGATAATTAGCAAAGGAGGTGAAAGCAGAAGCTCTGACCAACATAGAGATATCTGCTCATGATTCGAAGGCCCGTGGTTGGAGGAAATCATTCATGGTGTATCAGCACCAAGACCCAATGCCAATGGTGAAAACGTAATGGAGAAAAGGTAATCGTGGGTTATGTTGTGGAGTTACTTGACCTTGCGCCTGAGTAAAATGCTAAATGCACCTCAGCATGTTAAATATGGCCTGTTTAGCAGGGATAAGATCTCAGACCCAGAGCAGAGCAGAGGTGATTGGCTGTAATGAACACTACCGTATTTAGAGCTGACCACACGAAGAACATCAACATGGAGACTTCAGTCCAACTGTCAAACACAGTGGTGGAGGGGCTGTGATTTGAGCTCATTTTTGTGGTCATTGAAATGCCCTGGAGTTCCTTTGTATACTGAAGTATTTGAGTCAAATACTTATCTGACAGCTACAGCTTACTCGAATTTGGGTCATGCAAACATTCGGTACAACTACATGCACATGTAAACCAAGCTTTTGGCAAAAAAAATGAGCTAATAGCTTAACCAGAATGGGAATCTTTATCCAAGTTTACATGTCACTCGGAAAAATCTAATTATTGAAAGAAGTGCATTCGACACCACAACACTAGGTGGTGACATGCAACCTTCGCTTAGGAATTTTTCCTGTTGGCCTAGAGTGTTACCTAGATGGTAAACAATAAAAAAATGCTGGTGGCAGTGAAGCAAACTGAGTAAAGGCAGGATATGCACAATGAGCAAAGATATGAACAACAAAAATGCTGCAACATTTTATAACTGTATCGTTCGTGTCAAACTTATTCCGGCTTCTGCGGTCTCTTCACTGCCCGAAGGTGGGCTGCCCATGCTGCCTATAGTGTGGCATTTCCATACAAAGAACTTTTGTTTTCTAACCATATTATTTGGGTGTGTTAGTCCAATTACGAGAAGACCAGTTAAGTTAAACTGACTGTCCTAATTTGTATACATTGATTTCAAAAGTCCAAATTCAGGCAGTAATTTTGGTTTGTCTTTTGATGCATGTAAACACACCTGAAGAAATATAAAGAGTGGGCCAAATTTCCACCGTACCAATGGGAGACAATTATGAAGACACTCTGAAATACAAACACTTTAAACTAACAATGTGTCCACAAACTCCAGGCTCTACAGTGCTGGCTTCCTACTAGTTTAGCATTTGTTTATTTTGGATACCTTGAAGTTAGATTTAATTATCCATCGTCTATACCTGCCTGTCTTTGCAGGATCATGGAGGAGCTGGTGCCCAACTCCAGTGGTCACTGGGCAATAGGCCGAGTGCATCCTGGAGGGTTGCCAGTCCGTCACAGAAACACACAACTATGTACACACACACACTTTCAGGTAATTTAAATAGACAAATTAACCTAACAGCCATGGAGTACCAAAAGAACCAAACTCCATGCAGAAAAAAAAAATCTCTGTTTCTGATTAGAACTCCTTGCTGCAAAGTACCAGTGCTACCAACTGTAGCATTGTGCAGCATCTAGATGCACAGTGGCCAATCGATTTAATTCTGGACCCCATTTACGTTCTTCCCTTGATACATATGCTACATTCTGAATGATATGGACAGAGTAGTACGCGCAAAATGGCTTCCAAGTCCTGAGCTTAGGGTTGAAAACTCTCAGAAATTGGCTTATCAGTTCAAATAAAGGGCTCACCAAACCAAAATGCCTATTTCCTCATATCTACCCTCAGTTAAAGGCTTTTTCCTAACAAAAACAAAAAATGAAAAGAAAAAAGGCGGTGGTGATGAGGAGGGTGGTGGGTGTATAAATTACAGCAGCTGGGATGACAAATGAATATGTTGACCTGCCAAGGCAGCTAATTATGTGAGGTGATACTGAATTTGAACTCCAGATTTCACGGCCATTGTCTATGGAAGCAAATCCCTTAGTTCACATTCTAAAAGGAGCATGGCAATGGCCATTATTGGCAATGATAAATAATGAAGTTGCGTTTAGATACACTCCTTTTTCTCCTTGTAAAATGCGGAATTATTACCAGCTGATGTCACTCGGTTCTTTTTGGAAGACTTTAAAAGTGTTGCATTTAATAAAAGGGCCGTTCGAAGTCGAAAAAGACCTTGAAAACTAAAAATATGTGCACAGAGAGAAATACCAAAGTTACAAATCAACAAACCATCCGTGGTCTTTTATTCCTTGTTTACTACGAGACAAAACACGCATGGGAATATTCATATAAACTACAACGAGTGTAAGACATGAAATCAACGGATTCAACATACAGCGTGCTTATAAATTATTTTTGCTTCACTTACCCTCGCTTCCATAATGTTTTCCATTGTTCGCACCCATTTTAAAGAATACATAATCTACGAGCAAGCACTCGGGTCATTAGGCTGAACTCCAGAGTTAAACACACAAAGAAGGCGGCAGGCTGCTTTAAAGCTGAAGTTGGCTGTTAAAATACAGCACCGTTAGATCCGACTTCAAATAGTTAATCCAGATGTTGAACTGAGGACGGCGGAGCATTGCGCAAAAAAAAAAAAAAAAATGAGTCCAGATTTGGAGAGTTTTGCAGCGTTATAGACTCTAAATCCGAAAATCCGCAGACAAAAGTCCTGATTCCAGAGGAGGTCCAAGGAAAACGTTTTTTTTCTCTTTTTTTCTGAGAAGTTCCTCCTTAAATGGTAAGCAGCTGTTTATCAGGATGAGTGGAGAGTCCAGACAGACTTTGTGAGGACGCGCAGATCCCGTCCGCTGGTTTTGGATTTAAAGAGACCGCAGACCAAGAAAGTAGGGGATTTTTTTTCTCTTCCTTTTTTTAGGATTTTCCTAAAAATAGCCCAAGAATATACGACGGAGTATTAGCGCCATTGTAAACAAAACAAAGTTATTTTGGAGTAGATTTCCACCCAAAACACTCAAATTCTGAGATTAAGTCACATATTTTCCACACACACACAAAAACAACAAAAAAACTCTCATGTAAAAAAGTAGCAAAATTACGAGTAAAAACTCAGAATTTCTGAGACTAATTGCATATATTTTCCAGAAAAGAAAAAAAAATCTCGAAAATTCTCACAAAATGAGGAGTTAAAAGAAATTGAGATTTCATATATTTTCTAGGATAAAAAACATGTAGCCTAATTCTCTGATTTAGAAAAGTAGAAAATTTGCGACAAAACAACCGGAAAAAAATTCTATGATAAAAGGCATATTTTTTATTTTACAATTTTATGACTTTGCAGTGTCAATATATCTTAATTTAGATATGGAAAATGCCCTTAATAATATAAATATCCTCTTTTCCTAGCAAATTTTTTACTTTTCTACATTAGAAAATTACGTTTTTTGCCAAGACAATATCTGAAATTAATCTAAAAAGTTATGTCTTTAAGCTTGTAATCGTAAGAGTCTTGTGACGGAAATTCCGAGTGTTTTCTGGAAAATATGTGACTTTAATCTCAGAAACTTTGAGTTTTTTGGGTGGACATTTAGTCGATTGTTTTTATTTTGTTTACAATGGCCCTACTCCGTCATAAGAATACGAGGAGAGTGCCAAAATGATCACAATTTAATAGGTTGTACTTGCAGTTCTGGTCAATAGTTTATATCATGTTCTTGATTGGAGTAATAGGGCTCACCACCCAGGGTGACAAGGCTGAGAAGAGTACAGGAGCACATTGAAAGAAGTAAAATCAAGAAGTTGCACTGTAAACTTTTTCCAGTTTATTTGGATGTGTTAATAGTGAACGGCCCCCTCGCTATTGTGTTCAATACAAACATAAAGGAAACACTAAAATCAGTGAGATCTAACAGCATTTCTACGATAATATAAAAAAAGTACATCTTGGAATATCCATTTTGTTTGTGATTTTTAGTATCAAGACCTTAAATTTCGCACAAACTAAGTTTGATACATTTTTAGGTTCCAATACATACTAAAATATATTTTTCGAATTCCTTGTTCTGCTCAGAGGTTGTCCTATTGGGATAAATCTAGTTAATTTTAAGTTTGAGGTTTTGGAGATTCTTTAAATTATTCTAGTCACTTTCTGAACTGCAATGCATAACATGGTGCCGCTACCAAGGTTGACGGTTGCTACAGTTCAATTAGCCTACATGTGAAAGTCCCACATTAACCCTCCAATCATTTATTCTTGGTAAAATTATGCAAAAACGTGTGAATACAGGAAAAGTTATCAGCCGATCAAACTTTTTGGCATTTTGGTCATCAATGTTTGGCACCCAATCTGACTTTACTTGGGGATGTACACCTATATTTACGAGTGACAGTGGCAGCAAAACAGACTATGATACTGCCAGCACCAGGCTTGACATTTGATGTCCTTAGATTGGAAAAGTCTACTGTAATTAAATGCATTTATAACAATGTAGTAGCCAAGTTTCAACCATCTGATCTTCACAGGAAAACTTCAGTTGGAAGGTAGTAGGTTCAAGAACTAGAACCACCAAGGCTCCAACCATGAACTAGAAGAAAATTAAAAACAATGAGACTGAGGCTGTGGACCAATACAAAAGCTTCTCATCTGAAGTAAATTAAAGCTATACTGAAATATGCTGCCGCCCTCATGGATATGCCGTTTCACATTTAGTGTAGCTGGTTGATTGCATAAAGTGGCTGGAATAGTCTAGGACCACCTCCAAGTTCTTTATCTTGGCCTCTAATCTACAACTAGATGGTTGAAATGTTGAAAGCTTGGTGTTCAAGCTGAATAACCCTAAGCGTGCCTCAAAAGCAGCTTTAAGATTCTGGAACGGCAAACTCAAACTTGATGAGGAAAAAAAGTCTCGTCAGTGAGACAAGCAATTTAAATCAATTCTTCCATTTCTTAGGGAGCTGGATGTCTTCTGATAACTAAAAGTGTGCTTTTTCTTCAACGTAACCAAAGTGAAAATGTTCACATTTGATTCTGCACGTTTAATTTTTTATCCGTTTGGATTAGCAAGAAACGCCCCCCACAATACATACAAATCTTTGCACCAAATTCTTAAGACCTGTCATTGGGCCTGAATTTCTTCAATATTTTAACAACTGAACAAAGTTACTTAGACTAATCACCATGTCCGCCTGTTATGAACAGTTTACTTAGCAGGTCAGAACAAAGCACTCGTAATCTCAAGTATTTCAAGGACACAGTTCTTCTAAAAGAAGTGTATTTCTAACCCCCACATATTGGACTGCTCCTATGAATAGCAGTCACACAGGTCATCGGATACGCTGAAGTATAGACAACAGACAAAGACAGTTGTCTGCTGTTGACAGTTGGATCAAATATTCTGAATGTAAAAGACAAATCTCCCATTTGTTCGCAGATTGCCTGAAATTATCAGTAATACAGCTGTTAACGAAAAAAGATAATCACTGTCATCTTTGTGTGTAATAGAATGACTGACTGCACAGGCTTGAGACATTTCTCCTATTTTTGTAGATGTCCTGGCAGAAGTCCAGAAAAAGCAAGACAGTCCTCAGCTGTAATCAAGAGATTCCTTCCAGTTTTCTTTTCTCTATTCAAACCAAGTAGTTACTTTTTTTCTACAAATTTTTGTTTTTGAACGCTAAAAGAATGTCAGATCCGTTTGCTGTCACAAGCCAAAATAGACACATTTAAACCATGTCTTATTGGCTCTCAGTATAACAAGCAACTGAGCTCTTGTCCTTTTCAGGTCAATGCCAGACCTCAAAAACCTTTACAGCTAAACATCGCTGCCACACTGGAATGCACAGAGTGACAGAGTCAACCATCAGCATCCAAAATTGTTAAAAAGCATCCAGTTTCTTAATAAAAGTCCAATAATCTGTGAAACAAACAGCAGTTTAACCCTTTTTATGTTGGAATCAGCTTTGACAGCTTGCAATTTCAACCACAGGAACGAATGGGTAAGGGTCGACAGGCATGCTGGCATTTATTTCAGAATGAAGCTCAGATTTAGCTACAGATATGGCACCACAGGTTGAACCAGGAACACTGTTCTGCTCTGGCATGGCTCCACTTTGGGAGACTTCAGGCAACTGGCCATCGGTGTCCATCACAGGACTTAAGTGGTGATCTTCAGCCTCTGTGGTGGCGGGGTGGCTTGTGGAAAGTGGAAGACTGGTAATTTCCTTGAGCCTGCTGTATAATGCCCTCATGGTCACAGGAATGGACATGTAACTGAAATAGGAAAAAAAATAAAAGACAAGGTATCAAACTGAAATAAGCAGATTCTTTATTTGTTAAAAAAAAAAAAAGATAAATAAAAATAAACACCAAACAAACCTAGTCATAACTGTGGAGATGTATTCTTCCAGTGTCGGATCAGATAATCCTGCCCCAAATAAATTGCAGCTGATCTGACGAGGATTGGATATTTTGACCAGCACTGTTGACAAAAAAAAAAAGAGTGAGTTCATATATTAATTGAATTGGACAAGTTTAGAGGAGAGTCGACGATTATATCAGTAGGACGAAGACGACATGAAGTTAGTTGGTGTGAGGGAAGAGGATGGGACTAAATTAAGGCAGATGATTTGCTGTAGCAACCCCTCAAGGGAAAAGTGGAAAGAAGAATGACTCACTTTACTGACAGTAATAAACAATAAGCAGAACTGACCCCTGAAATGCACGTTCCCCAAAATATTTACGATTTAGGTAAACCCCCTCCCCCCCCATCTTCAGTCAGATGTGAAGTCTGTAGTCTTTTGCTTTTCATAGGATACATGTTTATGATAATTATATAATTATAACCATGCCCCCACCAAACACTCACAAAAATGTGAAATATCTGAAACATTTGTTTAAACCTGGTGGATTCCCCCTCCCAAAATATTTTAAATGCTTACAAACAGCAAGACAGTCAGTTTGGGGTTGATGGAAGGTCACAGAAATGCTGGTTGCGGACTCCGGGCGAACTTCAAAGCGCAGGTCACAAACTGAAGCTGTTGAGAATCCACAGAAATAAAGTAGAGCACAACACAAACATAAGATCCTCACAAGCCTTTTTGGCAACAACCCCACCATACTGGGTATAATTCTGTAACATGAACATCCTCCCACCTGGACAGACACTATGAGGAGCCAAACAGCTCCTCAGCAGGATGTTAACGGCACACTGGTGACGCAGCAGCTCCACCATGGCTGAGACATGAGCTGGATGAGTGAAAGGAATGCTATCCATCAAAGCTGCCCTTTGTGCGGGAACATCCCATGCAGATACAGGTAGAATATAGGTTTGAAATCCATTTTCAGGCAAAAGCTAGGCAGAAAAGTATAAATTATTCTTAAGCCTAGATTCAATGAGAATTTAAATAGCAAAACAACTTCCAGTGAGGTTAAAGCTAGAACTGGGCTCATACCACTGTAAAGATCTGCTGTTCATTTAATGGCTCTGAATGGCTCTTTATCAGAAGCTTGGGTAATGGTGCCCACTGCAGGTCACAACCTGCTATAGTCACATCTGGAGAAATAGTGGAATGAGTGTGCCGCTTTTCAAACAACAAAATGTTTGATTTTAATCTATGAAAAGTTCCCAACCTGTGATTTGTTCAAGTCCCTCAACAAAATATGAAAGCACAGGGGTTGGAGTCTTCAGTCGAAGTAGGAAACACGCGGGCAGCATCTCATGCGGCACCTCACTGAGGGCAACGAATGCCGGACAACTGTTTCAAAGACAGTTTTAATATAAACCCCATCAGCTGGGACTTTCATAGTATCAGACTGAATGAGAGACTAAAAGAAAATACAGACCCTCGATTATCCAGCTGAGGAGGCTCCGAGATCACAGAGGTCATCTGAAGCTTGTGGGTGAAGTTGTTGACTCCGACTGTAATTTGGGCAGCCTGGATGACTGGTTTGAACTCTGACAAGTTGTCAAATGCTATAAAATAATGAAAAATAAATAATCAGGTTTGAATTCGCTCCATAATTTAATATTACAATGAGAAATTTGAAGCCAAATCAGCATCTTACACAATTCGGAGTTCTTTGGGCAATCACTCGGAGAAATATAGAAATAAAGAGAAAGAGGATAGTCTGAAATAGAGACAAAGAATACAAAACTCAATCGCTTAAATCCACACAACTGATCTACAGTAAAAGGTCCAACTCATACCTTGTTTTCCTGCCATTAACAATCCAACCCTGCCATTGTTTATTAGGCTCATTGGGGTTTCATGGCACTTTGGTTCACTTAAAAAAAAAATAAGTATTTAATTCAATGTGTCAAAGAGCAGTGGAAAAAAAAAAAAAAAAGTCACCAACTTATTTAACCCATAAATGCACAAAATGTCCATTGGAGCCCCTGCTTAAATATGTACAGTGACACCAAAATGGAATCTTAAATACCAATAAGATTGCCACTTGAAAATTAGGGAAACGTCAACGTTTATTATGAATACATTTCTTCATTAGGGGGGATTTAGATGAGGCAGATGTTTGCTGATCTTGATAAGTCAAAGGCTACAAGAAAATGTCAACTTGCCTCAGCATGCCCATATGTATAATCTATATTTTTCGTCCCAAAGTTTGCTCAATTCCACTAGGTTTTCAGCTGGAAATGTGTGGTTCGATCAGATGAGACCAAAGTCTTGCTTTAGAACAATGAGCACCACAGATGGGTTTGGTGTGAAACAAAGAATGAGTGTGGCAAAGCTGCTCATGCCTACTGTAAAATAAAAATGGAGGATATGTGATGATGCAGGCTTGCTTGGCTGCCAAAGTCTCAGGGAACCCTTCATCGTAAAATACAAAAAACAGTGATGCCAATAACTGAAGGGCATTGGACATTTGCTTGGTTACATATAAAACAAGACTAGCACTAATAAAGTTAATTTTGTGTTGACTGCTCGTTACCCACTTTGGAATATCTGACATCTGCTGAAGGTCTTTCCAGAGGCATCTCAGGGATGTTAACAACTTTGATTTTGTTTCACTGTGGAAATGACATAAGAAAAGGCCATATGCTAACCAAATCAGGTGTGAATAATTGGCTACATTTAGAATATTAGGAATAACCTGGTCATGCACAGTTGTAACACTGGCAAAATCTCAAATATACTCATATTCGGGATTTTAAAAACCTGAATAGGATCCCTGCAGTACTGCTTTTCTAACCAGAATATTTGGTCATGTAACAGCATATCCCCATACAAAGGAACATTGATTTGTGTTCTGCACGTGTTCCATATTCAAGGAAAATTGGCCCTTTGAGTATGTAATTCTTGTATGTGCCATCTGGTGCATAAGCCTACTGCATGTATATAAGAGAAACTCTGCTCATGCATGTAAACAGGTTATTCCAAATGTTTCAGAAACCAGAATAGTGACCTTAACCTGAATATTGACAGCTTGTAAACGTAGTCAATGTTTCAGGGGTACCTACATGTCTCCAGGAATGTTGTACTGGACAAACAGTTCTCCCAACCTCATGGAGAAATCAGCAAAGTTCTTGAACCTTCAACATGGCCAGAAAAAGGAGAACAGTTAGCATTCACAGGTAAATTATTCATCCAAGTAATGGCTGAAACAGTTTCATCATCATCCATAGTTTGGGATAAACTGCTCGTTTTGACGGGATGTCAGAAGTTCAAGTTTACATACCTAAGCAGATGCAAAAGTGAATCGCTGGGCTACAAGATGATGTTAGTTCATTAGTGAACAAAATTCAAAAATAATTACTTCAAATTACCTGATTGACAGAGTCTGCTTACCACAGGATGTTCTCCATGTGGGGCCACCTTTACCTCTTGCACCTCACCAGATGGCAGCAACAATACCTCCAGGTAGAATAAGTCAGCTGTCAGATAGCAGGTGCCCTCAGTAAAGTGAAAACCCATCCTTAAAAAAGTACAATAAAAATGGATGCATATGAGACACCACATGAACTTCTAAATTAAAAGATGAAGAGCAATATGTGGGATATGAATACATTGCCTTGCAAAATTGGCCCTTGATTTTTTTCCAACATTCTGTCATGTCACAAGCACAAACTTTGCATAGTTTTTTGTAACAGACTAAACCTCTTCTAGTCCCAAGTCTTGAGGCCTCTTAACAGATTTGTTTCCATGGTGTCCTGTAGTTGGCACCACACATTCCCCCCAGAAGTTCTAACCACCTGTCCTGCCCACAGCATGATGCTGCCAATAATATGTACTACTAATTGTGTACTGAATGGTGTGCTACTTAAATAAGTGACATTCTTAAGATCCTTCCAGCTTGGTACATTGTGACAACATAGAAAGTTTGCCATGTAAATGAGTAAAGAAAAAGAGCCCGATAAAAACATCCACCTGAACAGAGTTGCCCAACATCAGTATTTGCATTTTAAAATGAGTTTATTTTATAGTTTAACAGTTTAGAAAGTCAATTAATTATATTCCTTGAGAAACACATTCACTATAGATTGCAGGTCAACAAAGTATTGATTCACAGATATTCATGTTCACTGTGACGTTTGTCAAGATGTTCAAGCGGTATAATCACTTCAGTAAGGCACATTAAATCTAAGAAATACATCAACTGTTTACCCTTGTTGTTTGGCAATCATTTCCAGTTTGGATTTCATGTTGTTCATAGAGGGTGCTGAAACAAAAAAAATAAAAAATAAAAAATGATCATGTAACAAGTATTATTGCATTAAGATAAAAGGAAAATAAAATCACTGAATATTTGTTTACCCTGAAGCTCTTCTTGGAGTCTCTCTAAAGATCTGACAAGCGGCTCACAAGGTTTGGATTCATCCCTGGATTTCTCCTATTGTGGGACAAAGAGGAGTGAAAACCCTACAAAGGAGGCGTTCAGCAGTGTGAGGCTTGTGTCAACAGTCTAGTGTTGTCTGCCCATCCCATCAATGAACACGAGCTGCGTGACACTACAGCAAGGGAAATATTGACACTGAGGATCCCTTACACACGGTTTTAACCAGGGGGCAAATATATTGTGCACTCTTTGCTTTGAGAATCTAATTTCTTCATAATCATTGCCATTAGAATTGTATAACCAGCCCCAGCTGCATTTTCCCTTTGGACCACACATCACTTTAGACCACCAAGTAATCAAGATTGCTTTACCAGATTTTGGGGACTGACCACTGCCAAGCTCCACTTTAAATAAATCCACAAGTATCATCTTCTCTGGAGCCCCACCCATGAAAAACGTAAAGAAAACTAACTGAACCCCTTCTACTCCCAGAGTGTTTGCACACAAAATGGCTTTGTGTTGTTAACAGTAGATTTAAAAAAATAAAATAATAAAAATAAAGACATGCTTGGATCTCAAACTATAAATGTTTGCACATTAAGCAATTTGAGCTTAAACAATGTTTATATCACATTGTTGGGACTATATGTATATATAGCGCTCAAGCGAAAGACACAATTCACTTCTATGCAATGTTCTTTTCAGTTCACTCCAGAGTTGTTGTTTTCAGTTATACTCAGGTTTGGAGTCGGAGACTGCCGTAGAACAAACTTAAATGAGTCTCCAATGAGCCATTTCTCTGTCAACTGTTCACACAGTTTGGATCATTACCCTGTTCTAGGACCCATTTTCAGTTTTCTCGTCGAGTCCATCAGATTTGCTGTTAGGTTACAATGGGGGCCCCAGCAGCATCACATTTCAACTTTTTCCATTTGTGCTTTGACTGATCTACACAAGTCTAGGCTCCACCTTTATAATTGTGGCCAAACACACAACTAATGTTCTTGAATGGCATGTTCTTGTCTCTTTTCTATTTTGAGAAATAAGTCAGTCATGTCATTTTTTTCAAAAGTTAGAGTCATGGATTACTAATTAAAAGTTTTTGTCTAAGAAATAAAAGATATTTATAGAATTAATCCATTCATTATTTATTCAACATACAGCTGAGAGAACAAGTATTTGAAGTTTTCCCCATTTACAAAGCATGTATAGGTCTATTATTTGTATCAAAGGTACTAAACTGTGAGGGACAGAATCTTAAACATACAGAAAATCATAGTGGATGATTTTTAAATAATTTCCATTTTATTGCATGACATAAGTATTTGATCACCCATCAACCAGTAAGAATTAAGCTCCCATAGGCCTGTAAGTTCTTCTTTAAGAAGCCCTAATGTTCTCCAAACAAGTGCAATTACTACAGATGAGTGAACTCAATACCTGTATAAAAGACACCTGTCCACACACAAACTCCAACCTCTCAACAATGGCCAAGACCAGAGAGCTGTGCAAGGACACCAGGGATACAATTGTAGACCTGCACAAGCCTGGGGTGGGCTACAGAACAATTGGCAAGCAGCTTGGTGAGAAGCCAACAACTGTTGGTGCAATAATTAGAGAATGGAAGAAGTTCAAAATGACGGTCGATCTCCCCTTGGTCTGGAGCGCTATGCAAGATCTCTCCTTGTGGGGCATTAATGATCATGAAGACAGTGAGGGATGAGCACAGAACTACACGGCAGGTCCTGTCATTAATTAAAGTCCTGCAGTCCACGTAAGGTCCCCCTGCTCAAGCCTAGCCAGTCTCCAGACCGCAATCCAACAGAAAATCTTCAGAGAGAACTGAAGGTCTGTGTTGCCCAGCAACAGCCCCGAAACCTGAGTGCTCTGGAAAAGATCTGTATGGAGGAGAGGGCCAAAATCCCTGCTGCAGTGTGTGCAAACCCGGTGAAGATCTACAGAAAATGTCTGATTTCTGTAACTGCAAACAAAGCTTTCTGTACCAATGCTGACTTCTGTTTCTCTGATGTATCAAATACTTACAATGGGGGAAATTATTTGACCCCTCGTTAATTTTCTACGTTTTTCCAATGCCTGCACATGTGCCTTCTTTGGCAGGAGGACCTTGTGAACTCTGCAGGCAACTAATTAATTGTGGTGTAATGCGTTTCCAATGGTTTTCTTGGTAACTGTTGTCCCAGCTACTTTGAGGACATTAACTAACTCCTCCCAAGTAGTTCTAGGATGATTTATCACCTTCCACAGAATCATTGACACCCCATGAGGTGAGATCTTGCGTGGAGCCACAGACTGAGGTTGATTGATTGTCATTTTGTGCTCCTTCCATTTTCTAACAGTTGCACCAACAGTTGTCACCTTCTTTCCCAACTTCTTTGTAATTGTTTTGTAGCCCATTCCAGATCTACAATTTTGTCTCAGACATCCTTCAACAGCTCTGGTCTTTTTTGGAGCGTTTCGGAATCAGCTTGATTGATTCTGCTGACAAGTGTCTTTTTCACAGGTGACTAGTTAAGACATGTTATCTTTAATGAGGGTGACTAATTGAGTAGAAGTGTCTATCCACTGTGGGAGCCAGAACTCTTCATGGTTGGTAGTTGGTACTTATTTCACTCAATGAAATGCAAATCAGTTTCTATCTTTTATTTAAGGTCATTTTTTCAGTGTGCCATCTGTCAATGTAAACAAACATACCCTTAAAATGATACCGTTCTTAGACTCGATTTCTTTGTCATTGGACAAACTTTCAAAATCAGCGAGGGGGTCAAATAATTATTTCCCTCACTGTAAGTATTTGATACATCAGACAATCAATATTTGGTACAGAAACCTTTTTTTGCAATTATAGAGATCAGATGTTTTCTGTAGTTCTTCGGCAGGTTTGCACACACTGCAGCAGGGATTTTGGCCCTCTCCTCCATATAGATCTTCAGAGCGTTCAGGTTTTGGGGCTGTTGCTGGTTAACACAAATCAGCAGTGTATTAAATACCTGTTGTGCCCACTGTATCTTAAGAGGGTAACATACCAATCAGTTTAAAAGTTTTCTATCTAAGGGAATCCAGCAGATTACATAGTTACAGTAGAACACATTGGCCAATGTGTGTGGCACTGACGAAAATAAATAAAAATACTTAGATTTTATGTCCTATGGAATAAAGGTGCTCATAACGGATAGAGTATGAAATTATAAGTCTGCAGTAAAAGATGACTTTATTTTAAGGCTTTTGACAATATTGCATTCCAGTGTAGCTCGTAAGTGAGGCTAAAGAACAGAAGCACATCAGTGCCCCTATTGAGGCTCAAACAAGGACTCAAGTGTCTCACTGGCTGATCTAATGGGAGTGCATCGCCACATCAGTTCCTGAATCATTGCATGTTTTTATTGTTAAAGAGCCCATCCCAAACTGAGTCAACAAAACTATAGGGTCGGGTTTTTTTTTCCCCTTCTTTGAAAGGAACATGTGACTAAAGGTTTGTCTTACCATGCATCTTCTGACAAGCTGAAATGTGTCATTCCAATTCTTCTCTGCAAACTTGCAATGCAAGTTTGCAATTCTGGTTTCTTCTTTCATTACTAAAAGGAAACATAATGAGAACGTGTTGATGTGTTGCAAATGACACATAGAATCTCTTGAGTAATTGGTTGCTGTGGAGCTAGAGCTAAAGAGTTATGTGCTTGACTTTTAAGAGGAAAGCCTAGAGATGCTTCTTCCCAGCAACACTGGGGGGGGGACAAAAAGTGATTCAGTCATGAAAAAGTTTTTTGGGTTTTTTTACATGTAAGCAAACTGCTACACCATGCCAAATAGTCATAATGTCATCCCCTTATCTGCTTATCCATAATCAAATCACAAAACTGAGCTGGAGAGTGACATGGCAAAAAGGACTATCTGGGTTTCCCTCCAGGACCCTTTGCCGAGACCCCAAGGTGTTTTTGTGATCCAGTGTCATTAAATAAGCTTTTCTAAATACCTCCATAACAACCATTTTGATACTACTGGATGTTTAGCGTTTTTATTTAGTTTGCTGTGCAAAAATAAAATAAAATAATAATAAGCAGGTGATTGTTGCAATAAATAACTTACATGCACTTCTGAGTTGCAGGACAGATCTTTTCCCCAAATACACAGTAAACCTTTAGAGGACATCTGTGTTCAAAATTGAATGGGGAAAAATGCTAAGAAATACATGTTATTAACCTTTATTTCAAGTAGTTTTTTAGCCTGGATTCCTAGCACAACAATTAGAAAACACAGGAACTGTGCAGGCACAAAGCAGTTATGTTTCAACATCTCCAATATAACCAATGGAAGTTTTTTTTTTTTTTTTTTTAAATAAGGTTATCCTTATATCACTATAAATGGCAGCATTTTGTGGTAGGCTGACTAAATGCCCTTTTTAGATAAATAAAAAAGTGACGTTTTCACTGGTTTGTTTTGCATTTCAAGTCTACAGCACCTCTAATAGCCCATCTGGCTTTATTTAATTGTGGTCTGCCTCTCAAATGGTTCCCCTTTTATGAATTATTACGTTTAAGCTTAAATAATTATTTTAAGTTAGCAGCTATGTGCGTTTTAATAAAGTTTTGCTTTGTTTTTTCAGAGATTGAAGAATCAGTAGTTTGAACTCAAAAGTAAGACGAGGTGCTGCGAGTGTGTCCCTGGCGGGCGGGCGTTGTCAGACAGAGCCAAGCCCACAGGACGTTCAGTCCGTCCGCTGCTAACAGCTACCACCACAGTCCATTGAGTTAGCCACGGAGCTAGCCATGAGCTAACAAGCAAAGGAAGCCGAGTGTTTTTATTTTGCCCCCTCTCACTCCGCTTTCGTCCATCATTTTTGCCCCAAGGGAGGAGGAAAAAAATACAGCAGTTGACTTACAGGTATGTTATCCTTCAGAAAATAAAATCCCGCCATGTTTTAACCGCTCCGGTAGCTTTAGCCCCCTTTTTTGTGTTAGTTGTGATTAGCTGCTGTGTTACCGACGGTTTAAGAGCTAGCTCCTCTTCTTCCCAGCTCCTATCGACGGAGCAGCTCCAGTGTTGGAAGCATCTGTTGCTGGCCGTCGGGACGTTGATGGTTCGATTTTAGAGGTGGTTCAATCAGCCGGAGCTCCCGCAGCTGTTAATTAAACGTCAGGTGACGTGTTTACCTGCTCCGTGGGGTTTAGGTAGCTGCTCGCTTAGCCGCGTCGCCCACTTCAACAGCCTCCAGGCTCGGATTTTTACAGCGTCTAGCTTGTAAACTACCTGTTAAATGATCTGTTAACGTTGTTACCGACATGTATGCTTTGCTTGATTAATTTGCTCAATGATAGCTTGTTCAGTTAGCAGGGATTGGTCATCACTTGTGATTGTCATCGCAGTGCTAATTTCTGAGTCCTAGTTTATAACAGGGGTATTGTAATAGTTTTAGGCAGTATTGTCCGTCACGCGTTATTGTGGCAAAATAAGTTCATTTAAAAAAAAAATTATCAAGCGTTTTAATGCTTAGAAAGTCTTACACGATGTTTATAGCTAAACGAGTTCTTATGTTTTCAATTTTAAAAATAAATTATAGGTGAGGATTGCATTTAAGTGATAAATCGTTGTATTGACTGACAGCTGACGTTGCAAATTACTTTTGTTAATTTGTCTAATGAAAGATTGGCAGAATTCCCAAATGTAATCCTGCTTCCAAGTGGCCTTGGCCTGTGGTGGGAATGGGCCTTCACTCATTCACTTCTTTAAATCCTGCTCCCCTTGTCCTCATAGATTTCCTCTGATCCTCTGATAGCTGTAGCAGAAGACAGATTTTTTGGGGGGGAAAGATCACCAAATGTTGTATAGAAATTATAAAATGGCAAACAAAAACAAAAAAACCTTCAGTGTTACAAATCTGTATTAAAGATCTTTCACCGGCTTGGGACAAATTACTGCAGTTTTGGGATTTTATTTTAGTTGAAAATATGCAATTGGGAAATCAAACGTTGATGCACTTGGACATTTGTTTTAATTCCGTCAGGTGTTTCGGCAGTGATGTAATCTTTTCTCTTATTCCCAACATGACAGATTGTTTTATCAAGAATTGTGTACACTAGATACATTGAGGCCTTGTAAATCCTGCTTCAGCTTGCTGTTCCACCCTGTTCTTGTTTGCATAAAGAGACTCTTTTGCATTCAGTGAATCTCGATTCTGTGCACTGTGACTACTGCATGGCATGGCTTTCACAAGGACTCATCGTGACTTTCCTTTTTTTATGATCTTCGTGGTTAATAGCCTTTAAAAAAGAAGTATTCACAACCTCCTTGTACTAATTAGTATATTTGTCATGTTACAACCACAAATTTAAATATTTGTTGTTGGAATTTTATGTGACAGACGAAAAGAAAGATGAGCCTATTTGTGAAGTGCTGTGTGAATTTACTTAGTTGCACGCTAAAAAATAGTGTAACCGATTATCTCCAGAAATCACTTAAGTAGTTCATATCTTTCCATCAGTAAGTCCACTTGTGCGTGTAGCACACAAACACATTTTCCAAGGTCTGAACATCTCGCAGAGCTCCATTCAGTCCATCATCTTAAAGCTAAAAAGAGTATAGCACAGCTACAAAACTACCCAAAAAAATGTTGCTATGTATCCAAATGTAAGCAAATAAAGTGTAAATTAGCAAAGGAACCAAGAGGTGCATGGTGACTCTGGAGGAGCAGCAGAATTCCACAGGATAGGACAGAACTATTAGTTGCACCCACTGTAAAAACATGTCCTTTCTGGACGAATGGTAAGAAAAACATATGAAGACACCATAATCTTGTCGGCAAAGGGGGATTTGAAAAATGTGCTGAATTCTTTGCATGGTGGGAAACTGGGTGTACAGCGCTACCAAAATACACAATCTCTACTGTGAAGCATGGCGGTGGCAGCATCATGCTCTGGGGTGGCTTCTCTTCAGAAGGGACGGGGAAGCTGGAGAGAGTTGACCGGAAGATGGATGAAGCGACATTCGCGGAAGTTTTGGAAGAGAACTTGTCAGAAGCTGCGAGGCTGAGGTTCACCTTCCAGCAGAGCAACAGCAAACATCCAGTCGCAGCTGCAGTGGAATGTTTTAGCTTGAAGCTCAGCTCTGTTTTGGAATTGAACAAAGTGCAGACCTAAATCCATTTAGAAATCTGTGGCAAGACTTGGAAGATTAATGTTCAAAGTCTCTCTCCACCCATTCTGCCTGATCTCCAGCTTTTTGAACAGAGAAATTAGAGACAGAAATTTTTTTTTTAACTTTTTTTTTTTTTTTAGCTGTGCAAATAGGCTAGAGACGTACAGTTTTTCTCTACCATTCAAGGCAGACTGACCTGCATGTTTTACATGGTTCCCTGCTCTAACACGCCTGCTTCACTGGCGCAGGGTTGATAAACATACTCCTTCAGCTGTAAAAGCAGCGAAATACGTTTCCACAAATGGCTGAACACAAATGCACAAAATGCTTTTAGTTTATTTTTTATTTTAATGTTTTATTTGCAAAGAACTTGTTGTCGTTTTCCCCCTTCCACTTAATCATGCTGTACTTTTTGTTGGTCTGTCATATAAAAATCCCCCCAAAAACAGGAAGTTCCTGGTTTTAAGGTGCAAATCAAATTTATTCATTTTGATCCCAATTAGGATAATCAGCTAATGAAGGAAAATTAAATTAGTATATTTCAGAGGAAATAAAATGTGGAGAAAATAAATTCCATTTCTAATGTGTCTGGTAGCATCTGAAAGAATTGCTCCCTTTATAGTGTAACCTCAGACAAAGCGATCTACCTGCAGACATGGTGCAAAGGAGCCTGTGGAAATTCTGATGCAATGTCTGAAATTTTTCCCTCTTTTCTCGCTCTACTTTCACAGGAATTATCACTCTGCAAATTTGCTGCACCTGGAATCCTTTTACGATCGTTGTTTCGGAGTCACGCCCACCCACTCCCTCGACTGTTTTACCCCAACCCCCTCCGTGTCTCGTGCCTCTACGTCCGAGCCATGGCCGCTGCGAAGCCCAAAGGACAGAACTCTCTGGCCCTCCACAAAGTGATCATGGTGGGCAGTGGAGGGGTGGGGAAGTCGGCCCTCACCCTCCAGTTCATGTATGACGAGGTCAGTATCGGGCAGCGCAGAAAACCTGTTAAGTTCGCGCATTTCTTGCCACCGTAACGGGTAAAATTAACGTTGTTCTTCTAGTTCGTGGAAGACTACGAGCCTACTAAAGCAGACAGTTACAGGAAGAAGGTGGTGCTGGATGGAGAGGAGGTGCAGATAGACATCCTGGACACAGCCGGCCAAGAGGACTACGCCGCCATTCGGGATAACTACTTCCGCAGTGGCGAGGGTTTCCTCTGCGTGTTTTCCATCACAGAGCTGGAGTCTTTTGCAGCAACGGTAGACTTCAGGTGGGAGATAATGTATCGAAATAAATAAAAAAATCAATTCAAGAATCCTTTTTTATCCCAAAGGGAAACAAGATGTTTTTTGTAACTTGTGTCAATCAATTATCTCTAAAGATTCAATGCAGCCTCTGTCTAAACTCTGCTGCTGCATGACAGGAGTGTCATGACACGGTAACATCTCATATTCCTGGCAACAGAAACGATATTCCTGGCTGACACAATCAGGTTTTTTGCAAGCGCTGCTACTCCACCTCATTTGCCGTTGCCACTCCTCTTAAAACATCAAAGCCGGGCCGAGCGACGTTGAAGTAGGGGATATGATCGCTTCCCATTATGATCGATAAAAGAGACGGTTAATGGGGAGAGATGGATACCCAAGCCATTCATTTAAAATACACTGTAGCCATTATGTCTGTCTGTCAAAAAAAAAAAAATGTACTCCCAGGTCTGTTAGACAAGCAAATGCAGATTTATGTTAGATACTAATAAGATAAATTACTATTATATTTATCCCTGAAAAAAATAATAGCTCTGAATTGAGCCACTGGGGTAGATTTCACACCAAATTTCGAAATAATTCAAATATACAAGTAAACCAAAGCAAATTAATCCCTCAAATAATTAGAAGATTGTGATAAAGTTGAATTTTTTTGTCACTCATTTCAGAAAGAAAAACTAATTCTATAGATTCATCACACATAGTGAAATATTTTCTTGTAATTTTAATGATTGTGGTTTAGAGAATGAAAACCCCAAATTCAGCATCAAAGAATATTTATAAATATTAAATAAATTAAATTAAATAAAGCTTGTCAGCAGTAGGAAGCATAAAGTCCTCTAAGATTTCCTCTGAGTAAAAGTCTAGTTCTTTTTCTCCTCAGCCCACATAAGATGCTTGTGGTTAGTGTGTAAGGATTCATCTGTTCCTAGAAGCTCTTAACTCCATCCTCAGTCCACTCTGTATTAAGCTGCATTCTTCCTTGTTACTGTTGCAGCTTTTCCTTCCACTCAACTTCCCACCAATATACTTGGATATAGCACTCAATGTGGTCTTTTTTTTCTTTTTCTCTCTGGTCTTTTTGTGACTTTGTCCCAGACTGACTTAAGAGACATCTGACCAGCTGAGGTACCATATAGAGGCTCAGGAAACCTTTGCAGACATTTTGAGTTAATTAGTTGAATAGATCAATGTTTAACTTTTTTGCAACATTCCGATTTTGTGAGACTCTAAATTTTGTGTTTTTATTAAATCAATCGAGATATTTTACTCTATTTTACACAATCTGTAATGAATCTATATTAGTTTTACCTTCTGAAGTACTGACGTTTTTCATGATATTCTTTTTTTTCTAAGTATGTTCAGCTTTAAAATATTTTTACATGGCTTTTACCTTTGCTCCTCGGTTATTTCAGTGATTTAGTTTATTAAGTTTAACATATAGAGATAATTTACACACAGGCTGACATTTTAAAGCCTTTTTTTCTGTTATAATGATTTTCGTCTAAATGAGTCCATGACATTTAAGATTAGAATATTACATCAGACCAATAAAAAGACAGTTTTAATACAGAAATGTGGACATAATGAAAATTTTTTTTAATACCTGCTTCAAGGTTATTTCCAAAAGGTGCTTGTAATCCGACAGTGAAACGTGCATGTAAATGCTCTATGGGTGTTTTTGCAGAGAGCAGATTCTGCGGGTGAAGGAGGACGAGAACGTTCCGTTCCTCTTGGTCGGTAATAAATCGGACCTGGACGACCGGCGGCAGGTCAGCGCGGACGAAGCGAAGGCGCGCGCAGAGCAGTGGGGGGTGTGCTACGTGGAGACTTCTGCCAAGACCCGTGCCAATGTGGATAAGGTTTGTCGCCCCCTCCTGGTTAAGTCAGCTCACAGTTTGGACCCAAGTGAGGGGGGTTGATTATGACCTCTAACTGTTGTTTTGTTTGTCTTTCAGGTGTTTTTTGACCTGATGAGAGAGATCCGAGCAAGAAAAATGGAGGACAGCAAGGAGAAGAACGGGAAGAAGAAAAGTAAAAGCTTGGCTAAAAGAATTAGAGAGAGATGCTGCATTTTATAGTGGTTAAGGAGAGCAGGCTAGCTGCTAGTGTACTTGTACATTTCTCAGATTTTTGCATTTGTTTTGTGCCCAGACCTGACCATGACTTTCTGCTCCTGGCTAAAACAGGACCTCTGACCGTGTGTCAGGAAGTAGTGAGGCGGCACTTCATACACCATTTTTAGTTCTTAACTTTTTATGTGCTGACACTCCGGATAATTTATGATTTATACAATCTCTCTTTCCTACGTTTGATCACACAACAGGGTTTTGATAGGTGAGTGGTGTTTTGATTTTAGGCCTGAGCTTGCCAAGAAGCCTAACCCTCCCCTCCCGAAATGTCCCAAGAACATTTTAATTGTAAAGTGTGTTTTTATTATCTTCAGACGACTGTACAGGTGTAGGTTCAAGAGAGGAGGACGGAGACGTTTTCAGAGCCGAGGTTTGAGAGGGGATAAGTGTAGTTGGAAAAACCATAAAACGAGTCCACCAGCTTTGCTTGGAAAGACTCAGCATTGTAGCTAGAACTCGAAGTTCAAGTGCCACCAAGTAAACAGAATTTACACAACGATTAATCTGGACAGGGTTTTAATGCAGCAATGCCTCCCTTTTCTAGGCAGGAGCCCAAATTTTTTTGTCTTTCCTGCTTTTTTTCCTTCTATTTGTTATTTTGTGTGATAACCTGCTTTTAAATGCTATTTTCTTTTTTTCTTCATCTTTTGTTTTTCTCTATCTCAAACACACTAAAATAGACACTCGTCTTTACAGTTTTCTTCATTTTCTCCTGTCATTTTCTCTTCTAAAATTGCACAAACAACACTAATCACTAGGCTAAATCCGCAGAGGGATTTCTGCAACACTTGAACATTTTTCGATTCTAACCTTTTAGATGTGTTACCTCGCTCGGCTATGGAATTTCATTGCCTTTTGATAATTTTTTTTTTGTGATTGAGGAATGCCTGGTGCTCTGATTTAAAAAGGCGATTCCATAAAAAGAACACTACATGCAGCTCTAAGTACTATAACAATCTGCTTCCAGACTATTTAATTTTTACATGGCTCAGACTTTTAATTAGCAAACTTTATGTTACTCTAGTTTCTATTTAAATGTATTTCTTATTTAGGAATAGTTTAAGGGAAAGAGGAGTTAACAGACTGAAAACCAACAAAAATAAAAGATTGAATTAAGATTTCCTCTTTCCAAAAATGTTTCTGTCAGCAACCAAAGAAAACTTCTAGTTAATACAAATAACAGGGTTCCTACACAGTCTTAGAAAGCTTGGATTTTTGTGTTTTGGCATTTTCCAAATCCGAATGTTTATTGGTAAAAGAAAAAAATATATCTTTAAAAAGATTTGTCTTCCTAGAAATCTTTCTATGAAATAAATTGCTATCGCAGAGCCAACTGACTGATTAATTATATCAGGTGATCATCAAACTATTAAAACAAACACTCTTTAAAAGAAACTTCTTTTTTTTACAAAAGAATATAATAAAATCATCGCAACAAAATGAGCTCTTTGTGTCCTGATAAAATCACAAAACGTTAAAAGTCATGATGTCGCTTTCTAGAGATAAAGGATTCACTATCACGAAAAAACAAACAGGAGCTCTCGTCTCTTTTTAAAGCCTTACAATTAAACATCTTGTTTTCTCAGAATAATACGTTATTTGAACAGCTAACAAGTGGTGAAAACCTGTGTTAAAACAGCTTTATTAAAATAAACATCTGTTTGCGGCTCGCTTCCAAAAAAAAATCTCTATAGACATCAGGTGCCTCGTGCACAAAGGCTGCATACAACCCAAATTTGGCGTGTTGTAACATGCTTGAAGCGCGTTAATGCATCCGGATTTGTTTGTGCGGACAGTTTTCTTTTTTGGGGCGTATGGCGGGTTTCGGTTAGAAATCCGTGCAAGTTTTTGTTCATGAGGCCCCAGAATGTCCGGTTCTGGTTGGTGGCACTACTATCAGCCATTAATCTTAACATAGTGGAGATTATAAATCCACTATTACCAATCTTTATTTTTTGAAACTGTAGGGATCTTTGTGTTTAGCTTGTAACTACATGCCAAAAATGGCCCAAAACGCCATTCAGTAACTTGAAAATTTCAGTCCGGAAAATGTCTGGAATCTTCTAACGAAAAACGTGTAGGAACCCTGAAACAGTCGCCCATTTGTTAATTTCAGTGAATGAAAATTTGCCACGGTGAGCATAAAACGATGAGCACTACAACGATGTGTGAACTATCTTTGCATAGGATCGACCAGGAGGAGGTTAGGGGAAGTTAAACAGTTTAATTCGATAAAGAAAGAAATAGTTATGAGGGCTTTTTTTTATTCTTGTGCAGTGAGTCACAGTTGCCTCTCTGTCCGTCGTGAATGTGAATAATCCCCTCTTACGCATCCTGTAATCCTAAACTGCCAGTGCTTTTGCAGAGCATAGAAGTCATAGACGTTCTAGTTGTTTTTTTTTGTTTTTTTTTTCCGTCAGCTGCATCCTGTGCGAGGCTTCTCTGTGACATACTAACTAAAACTCAACATGTTCCCTTTTTTAGCTCTTGTAACTGGATGGTTTGAGAGGAAAGTTGTTGTTTGGATAACATAAAAAAACTAACTGGCTGCACTTCAGCGACAGCTGAATTTAATTTATTTATTTTTTTTACGCCGGCCTGTACCCTTTTTAATTTTCATTCTCAAGCCTGAGGCTCTCCTTTCTTTTAAATGTTTACTTTCTTGTTTAGGTTCTTGCTAATATCCAATCTGAACATGTTTTACACTATTGATGTGCGAGTAAATACAGTTCTGGTCAGACACTCATCATGGGCATGGATATAATATTAATTTCTGGCCTTTAATGCTTTATTTAAGCTTTCATCTTCACAGAGTTGAATGATTATTAAACATAGAGCTTCACTGAATTTTAAAATTAGAATTGGGCGCACAATTCTAAACCTGGGGATTCTATTTAAGTCACACAACATGAAAATAGGGGCCAGAGATTGAGCTATTTTAACCTCAAAGACAAAAAGTATATTTGAAGGAGCAGATCTAATAACGCTGTATGGTGTTGGCAGCATTATTCTGAGGGAACTGTTTGTCATTGGTCCTGGTGTGTTGCCCAAACTGGATTGAATATTGAAACTGGAGAATTGCATCCAAATTTTTCAAATTAACCTCAAATAAGCAGCTTCTATTTAGCTCTGTGAGCACTCTAGACCTCAACCCTGTAGAAAAAAATTACTGGGATATGCTTAAAATCTGGAATTGGCTTGAAAACAAACTAATTAGAACAGTCCTTACTAATTCAGAGACTAAATGTTCAAATAACCAGCCAGAATTATGGCCGAACCTTTTTGGCATACAGAAAAACAAGCAAACAAACTGATTTCTCTATAACTATTTATGAGACAGTTAAATAGATTTAATGCAATGGGCTTGTTAAAACCTGTATGTATAATTTTGAGCTTGTTTTGAAAAGAGGAAGAATTTTAAGTATGTGCACCATGTTTTAGTTCAGAAAATTCATTGTAGTAATGTAATATTCTGTAATAACCACCTACGACAGAAGAAACCCCAATTCAGATAATTGCACTATTAGTATTGCATTCATGCTCATGATAAAATGCATTTGAACTTCTGTCCAGAACTGTGCGTGGTGTCTATGCAAATGGTTCGCTAGAAATGCAACGAGGGAATGTGAAACATTTCAAAAATACTGCCTCTGCATCTTTAAACTACCTTTTAAAAAGGCAAAGCGCAGCAGAAGCACTTCAGCTCCAAAGCTCTCTGTAGAGATCAGATTACAGCTCGGAAAACACAGCATCATCCAAAAGTTATGCTTTTTATTAGATTTGAAATGACTCAATGCCATTGCACAGATTCCCCGGGTTAATGCAGAAGATGCATGGTTGTGTTTTCTGACTGAACAACAGAAACAAGATGTATGTTGAGCATAAAGCACAGAGGAAGAGGGATGGACTCGGGAGAAAACGAGACTTGACCCAAAATGTTAGGAAGCTATTACATCTGAATACACGCAAAGCAGTTACAGTTGTTTTAAGGGCTAACCTGCGGTGCATCACACAGATTGGACCCTCCCTAAATAGTTCTAGTGACAAGGGAAGAAACTAAAAAAAAAGACCCCAGTTTGTTGGAGCAGGCCTTCCATTACATTGATGCCACTCGTTTTGCTTCAATAATATTAATCATAAAAAGCCAACTTTTCTGCAGGATTCTAAAGCAGATATTGTGTGAAGCACTGCAAGCAAAATGTCCTGTTTGTGTTTTAATTAACTTGGTTTACCTTTTGTATAAATAACCTCGGAATAACAACAGCTATCTACGTCTCGGATCGCATGGCGGTATGTACGCCGTCGTTTAAATGTCTCCTTCATGTTTACTTATTTTGAGCGTAACCACTAATGTAGCCTGTTTGTGAATGCAAGAGGTGAAGCTTACATTTCAATTCATTTTTTTTTTTGTGAGTATTTGGAAATGGAAAATAAAGTGGATATTACTAATAACATTTCAAACTGTGTTTGTGAAATCTTGTGAAACAGCTGGTCTCCCTCACTGTGGTCATGTTTTCTTTCCCACTGAACAGATAGACTGACCTTTCAAATGAAGACCTCCCTTAGGAACACTTTGCCTTTCTGCTATCTGTTTTTGTTTCTTTTTGTGAGTAGACTGAATCTCTGTACCCTCCGGACCTTGAGATTTCTTAGCGGATGACATCAGATGCTGGATTATTATTTATTTTTACATTTTTTGGGGGTTTGCTCTTCTGTTTAATTTTGCTTGGGGAATGCGTCAGGATGTCATCTGATTATTTCTCCTGAATCTTTGGCCACAGCTGAAAACATTAAGGTGGATTTCTGTTCATTTAATTTTTCATCACAAGATCATGTTTGGGGACTGTACATGAACAAACCAGTTCAGTTCACCCAGCTACTTTTAGACTTTTTGTTCGTTTTTTTTGTTATTTTTTTCAGTCCATACGATTATCTTCCCTTTCGGTTTGTTACGGCCTACGTATAAAATAGTTTGTTTATTTAAGGAAACCTTGACATTAAATCGATTAACATTTACATTAAATTGATCCAACTACCTGTAGCAAGCAAAAAATAAGTTATAGTGACTCTAGAAAGTGTCACACCCCTTTTGATGAATACAATGAATGAAGTTAGACAGTTCTCTGTAAGTTCAGAAAAGACCAGGAGGGAAATGGTTTGGGAGGTCAACCAACAGGCTGAATGTCCAATAAGTACTGGCTGAGCTTTACATGGGACTATGGATGCACCGATCTGAAAATTTGGGCCAATTCCACATCCGATATTAATATTGCTACTATGGCTGACAACTGATATATTACATATACAAAATTTCAGTAATCGGTATCGATACCAGTGAAAATCCAGTTCTCTCTACCAATTCCGGTACTTAACCAAAGTTGTTGTTTTTTAAGGCATCATTTTGCAAATGGATGGGTCTTTCTTTTCTAGATGTTTTCAACAATGGCGGATTGTGGCTGGCTAGACAACGGCGACTGATTGGTTGACGCTCAGGAGACAGCTCCGAAAGTTCAGGTAGCTCAACTTCTGCGTTGCTGACTTTTACCACTTTGAAGCTTGGAAACCAGCAAACATTTCCGTTGCCAAAGCACACAAAGCATTGCGGAGACTGTGACCTCAACCGTAGACATAACATGTAATCCTGCTGTTTTGGGCGTTGATGTATTGACAGTGTGAACGCGGCAACACTTGTTAGCATTAGCCGCATCCCGTTTGCTAACGGTTTACTACACAAAGGGCTGTTTATTTCTTTTCAACAGATTCCAACATGCAAATTAAGTATAATTCATAACAAAGCAATACATTTAAAATTAGTTTGAAACATACCTGCTCGAACTCTTTCATCAGATCCTGGTGTTGGTCTTTCAGGTGTTTTATTAAATACGTTAGATGTGTTTCTTCCTTTTGAGAGAAAACTTCGATGAAATACTTTGCAAATGGGTTTTTGATCGTCAGGGATGTTCTCCTCGTTACCGGCTGCAAATCCAAAATATCTCCACACACGGCTCTTTCCTCCTTTATCACCAAGTGGATTTACAACATAAGCTGCACCGCCGGTCGACATGTCTCAACGCTCGCGACCGTGCAACTGCACGTGCTCAGTGTATTCATGTGCATCAAGGAACTGGATTTGAACTGGTCCTCAGTACCACCGGTACTTAAGAATACTTGGTACCATGACGTTTACATTATTTTTAGTACAGATTTGGTAGCGAAGCACCTACCCTACCATCTTTCTCTACCTCGTTATCACTGTCATGGTGACCAAATACCACATGCCCAACTGTGTCCTGAAACACACATAAAACAAAATGGAAATAAATATCAATGATTAACATTAACCCAATTCAACTTTTTGGATCAACTTACAATAGCCAATAGCGATGTTATCGATATATCATGTATCCCTGCATCGGAAAACGATCTGCATTTTCAAAATATTTATAATAATTAGCAGGTTTAAAGAGACAGATATTTAGCCAAGATCGGACAAACTCTTGAGGTAGAATATGTTGCGTTCTGATGGTATCTAATGTAATATTTTGGGCCATAAATACAAAAGGTAAGTTTGACATAAAGGCAACACTGAAAAACACCAAAACAACAGCATACCATCAGTAAAATATGGCGGCGGCTGCGTCATTTCTTCAGATGCGGGTGAGGTTTTTGCTATGCAGCCTTAGCTGTCAATCTCAGTCTGTTGTGACGCAAAACCTTCTAAAAAGTTAGGAATAAAAAACATTTTGGAAAGCTCTAGGCAGAGTTCAGAATTAAATCTGACAGGAAATATGGGTGTACTCCTTAAAGAGGGATGTGACAAATGTTGCTATGTTAAGATGAGGGATTCTGATAGATGCTGTAATTGAGCAACGGATTTCAACTACTGAGTTTATCTCACCTTTTCTGTCTTTTTTTAACCAGATTTTTGTTTTTGTGCAGGAAAAATGCCACATTACTGTGGGATAAGCAGGTATGGAGTGCAACTTCCATGGGAAATTTGCTCTTTAGGTTATTTCATGAACGCATCAATAATTGATGATTAAAAGAAGTTTTCTGTAATCTATTATTGATCTACTAAAAGTAAATATAGTTATATGATTTCGGTGATGTGTATCAACCAGCAAGAGGTTCCTATTTGTCAGTTTTATTTTTCATATTTCATTTGGTTCAAATGACCTAAACCCAGATCATAACCAGAAATTACAGAAATCTTCAGAAGGAAAAAAAAAGAGCAATAACAAGGAAATAAATTAAGAGGTATGATTTGGGGACATTTGTGACAGTATATCTTTATAATTCATAAATATGCTGAACTATACAGGGAAATTAATGGTTAGGTGGGCGGGAGGTAGAAGTGGATTGGGACAAGATGAGTGTGTGATTTATTGAAGGAGTGAACATAAAATGTTACATCCTAGTACAATCGACCTCTTGCACCGAGCTCTGACCTATCTGAAGGATCCTGGTAGCACTGTGAAGATCACGTTCTTTGATTTCTGCTGTGCCTTTAAACACCATCCACCAGCTTATCTATAGCTGAGAGGAAGCAGTTTGCTTTTTCTTAGGATACCCCCTCGACTCAGTGCAGGTGATAGGAAACAGAACGTCTCTGGGTAAAATAACATCCCTGTTGGGCAAATTCTCGCAACCCATGCATGAAGCTGTTACTGAACTGAAGAGTTCCTACAGTGACTGCTGCCTCGTGGGTGCACAAAGGCGTGCTATCGCAGATCCTTCCCCCCAGCAGCAGTAAGACTTTATAACCATCACTGCTCCCAACAACCTCGATGAGTCATTATAAGTCATTTCAGTTTTTCTTATCGCAATCAAACATTTTTGCTATTATCTGCACATTCCTGCTGTTTGCACAGCTTTGTTTCTTCTTGTAAATATTTTATTTTGTCTGCCTGTGTTTGTGAGCGATACATGGACATTTATCTATCAAAAAGACTCTATGCTGTATGGACATTGAGCTGCTTGCAGTTAGCGTACTACCTACCACGGGAGTTTACACACGTTATCATGATAGCTGTGTACGTCCCGCCCTCTGCGAACGCTGCTGCAGCCTGTGATGTCCTGCACACTGTAATCAGCAGACTCCAAACAGAGCACGCTCAGGCCATTTTTCTGAACTCTGGGGACTTTAATCACATCTCCCTGTCATCCACTCTCCCCACCTTCACCCAGTATGTCACCTGCCATACCAGAGACAATAAAACGTTGGACTTATTGTATGCTAACACCATGGAGGCATACAGCTCATCACCTCTCCCTCCCTTGGGGTTCTCAGATACCAACCTTGTTCATCTCCTCCCTCTGGATAAACCTCTACACAGAGAACCAGCTGTGAAATGCACAGTAAGGACATGGTCGGCTGAGACTGAAGAGGCTCTGAGGGACCGTTTCCGTTCTGCTGTGTGGGACAACCTCTGCAGCCCTTTGGAGGATGACCTCAACAGCATCACATAATGCATTACGGACTACATCGGACAACAACGTACTCATCATAAAGGTACAGTGTTTTTCTAACAACAAGCCATGGATAAACCCTGAAATAGAGGCTCTCCTCAAGGACAAGAAGAGATCCTTCAGATTAGGAGACAAATAGGAGCTAAGAGTTGTCTGGAAGAAACTGAAATGGAAGATAAGGTAAGGAAAGGAAAACTACAAGAGGAAAATGGAAGAGCGCTTGCAACAGGACAACAGAAGAGGGGTGTGGAAAAGCCTGAAGACAATCTCAGAACAAAAACTAACCCCCTCCTTCCAGGCTGCAGGAGACTCAGGGTGGGTGAATGACCAAAACATATATTTCAATAAGTTTGATCAGCCACCCACCCCTCCCCTAGCATTGTCCCCCCTGCTGCAATCTCCCTAATTCTCAAGGACTGCCTGTTTTTCATGTTATGACTTCACATCTCTCAGCTCCCTGCGATCAAACCCACCCCCAGCTTCTGAGGACTCCAACATACACCCCACTCCCCCAAAATCCATTCTCACAATCATAGGAATGCATATGAGGAACAAGCTTCGTAAGATCAAGGTGCAGAAGAACTGTGTGGCATTTTAGGATGTCTGTTCAACCTGAGCCTGTTGTTGGGTATAGTAACACAGCTGTGGAAGACCTCATGTGTGGTAGGTAGGAAGAGGTCGGATAAACTCATCAGGAAGGCCAGCTCTGTGCTAGGATGCACTCTGGATCCAGTGCAGGTAGTGGGAGACAGAAGGACTCTGGCCAAATTACAGTAACATCTCTGATGGACAGTCTCCCACCCCATGCATGGAGATGTCACTGAACTGCAGAGCTCCTACAGTGAGACTGCTAGATCCTAGATGCATGAAGGACTGTTTATATGGGTGCTTTCTCCCTGCAGCTGTCAAATTGTACAATCAACACTGCTCCCAACAAACATAGATGTTTACATCAGTGCTGTAAATTGCACTAATCAACCGAATAACACCACTATTGCTACAACTTGTATTTTATTTTCCCCATACTATATATAATAACTTATTAGAATTTACACGTTTACTTTTTAATGCACAGTCTAATGCACAATATGTATTTTTCAAACTTTTCTATATATTCTTTTTTTTTTTTTTTTAAATCAATATCTTGCTCTGTTTGCACACTACAACCTGAGTTTACCACTTTATCTTTACCATAATAACTGTACAGTACTCTGTTTTTCAAACTATTTTACATGATGTATTTTTTTCTGTACAATTTTAGTGTGTTTCTGTTGTGTGTCCTGTCTTTTTTGCATATGTTGTTTTTTTGTTTTGTTTTTTTGAGCTGCTGTTACAACCATATTTCCCCCTGTGGGACAATTAAAGGAATATTCTATTCTATTTATACATGTACATGCACATTTTTTTCTCTAAATTAACCTACTCAGCTGCATATGTATCTATTTTAAATTACTCCACCATTTATTTTCCTTATTTTGCAAATGTGTTCTTACTTTTTTGACTATTTACTTATTTATTTTTATTTTCTGTGAATATGCATGCTCCTACTTACCTTCACTTGCTGCTGTGACACATTAATTTCTACACTGTGTGTTGCTAAAAGATATTTCTATTCCATCTGGTCTTAGAAGTATCTTTCTACATTTATTCTAAGAAATAGATAAAATACGAAATAGCATCTCAAAAGTGCTTTACAGATTAAAATGACCCCACATAAACCACATCCGTTTTATATATATATATATATATATATATATATATATATATATATATATATATGACCCCACATAAACCACATTCGTTTTATATATAAAACAAATGTGGTTATGTGGGGTCATTTTAATCTGTAAAGCACTTTTGAGATGTTATTTTAAGAGCGCTTTGTACATATAATTTGATTATTTGATATATAGGGTTCTGATTACCTGTGTGACAGAATCATTAAAATGATCAGAAATTAACACCTGAAAAACAACACCCTGTTTGGAAAGTTTCTATAGCCTATGTATAGGTGGTACTTTTTGACCTATATTTCTTTAATAAATGTACTTTAATTTATATGTTATTTATATTCCTATTATAGTGTTAAAGATAGCCTAATCGATCTTTAGATTTTCGTACTTAATTTTAGTCCGTTGCCAAACCTGAGATGTAATCATTACTGAAAATCTTTCAGTCGTAAATAATGTTGTTCTATTTTGAAGGTGAGGTTTCCCTTAATGGTGACGTCTGCTCTGATGAGGATTACGCACGCCGGTGCTATTGGTTCACGTCGCCGCACGAGGCCTGTAGTTCGAACGCTGCACAGGCCCCGACTGTCTGAGCCGTTAGCCACGTTACGCACAAACTTAAAACATTTAAAGATGAATCTAAAGTGTTTCTGAGCGGCGTTACGCGTCAGGAGTGGTTGCCGTATTTGGATGATATTTTGAGACGATGGGTCATCAGTCCGGCTGGATTTGTTTAAAGAGGAGCGCGTTTTAAATGGCTTTGTTTTCCTAACAGAATTTGCCTTCAACTCCACGCAAGGAGAAAGGACAGCTAGCGGAGGCTAAGCCGCTAGCGGGCTATTCACTTCCTTGTTGCACACCGGAGTGTGTTGGGAGAGAAGAAGTTTCTACGGGGACATTTTCTTTTTCTTTTTTACAATGTAACACTGTCCGGTGGATGGATTTAAAGAGTCGCGTGGACCAGAGTGGCGAAGGAGAAAACGCGTCAAAATACCTGGAGTTGTTTTGGGGGCCTCTATGGGCGATTCAATGGAATGCGACTGTGGACCTGAACAGTTAGCTAGATAAGGCTAGCTGGTTAAAGCGATTAGCACTGGCTAGCAAAACTGGGAGACAGCCATCCTGGAGTACAATGGTTGAGTACCAACTGGTTTTATAACTCTGCAACATAACGTTATTTGAGTGTGGTGGATTATTTTTTATAAAATTTTTTGCCACCAAGTGTCATCATTGGTAGGACCGCGTTCCCTCTGGACTCTTGTGTTTGCTTTGCAATGGAAACGTTAAGCTTTTGATCCTGCTAGCCGACAGGCTGTCTTATTGAGAGACGTCAGCTAGGTAGCCTGTTACACTGCTAGCCCAATGTTTTGTTTAGCAACACGTCTGCGGACTTAGTTTTGAAAGATCGCATCGCGCTGTTTTATTCTGGACTTTGTAGTAGCTTTGGTTCATTTGGAAGATAAATGCCCAATTCAGAGGTGCTTCGCGAGGGTCGCGGACGGAGCCCCCCTGAACAGCGACATGCTAACCGGCAGGACAGGCGGAGTAAGCCGGGGAGCGGTGGGACACAGCGAGAGAGGCATAGGGAGAAGAGGCGCTCAACAGCCGCCCGGAGGAAGAAACGCAGGCAGCAGAAGAGCAGAGAGCCGTGGTCCTTTGGCACGACAGAAAAGCCTGAAAATAATCGAAAGGGCACTTTTGATAAGGAGCTCGAACTTCGGACGCTAGTCGAGTATGACGATGTTAGCTCTCAGTCGGAGCGATTCTCCGGAAGCCCCTCTCCTAAACTTTACCCTAATGCTGACGGACTGGCTGTGGATCGACTTAGCGATGTTGACTTTGGGGAGTTTAACGGACCGCCATCCCCGGTAAGAGGTCAGCTGGAAGGCCGGGAGGCAGTGTGCCTTAGTAAGGACGGTGTAACAAGAGGACCATCTGTAAAGAACAAACAGGGTAAAGAGACGGGCAGAAAGAAGAACCGTCACAGTCGTGAGAGAGACCCCTCCAAAGTCAGGGGTGGAAGTAGCCTGAGTGGCTCTAAAAATCACAGAGACGCTGGAAAGACCAGTGAGCGGAATGGCAAAAGGACTTCCACATCTCAGACGTCCCAAACCGCAGAAAAAAAAGATTCCAAAAGGCACAAAAGTAAAACTAGGTCTGAAAAAGAGCCTCCAGCTGCGTACAGAGAGGCTCCACAAGCTTACAGAGATGATCGCGATGACCTCAGGGCGTACAGGAGAAGTCCTGGTTTTAAAACAGACAGTCCCTATGGGTCATCTTATTCATACAGCTATCAGTCTCCTGGTGGGTATAACCAGGTCATATCTAGAAGGAGTCCAACCTTCACAGGCAAAAGACTTTCCCCCAGTTCCACTTATTATAGCCGAGACGTGGACGTGTACGGAGCATATGGCGCTACAAAGTCACCTAGTTCATACCCCAGCAACAAGAGGAAAAGGTCTCCATCAAGTCCAGTCAACTGGCGCAGGTCACCCAGTTTTGGCAGACGTAGTCCGTACGAACAAGGCGAGTTCATCCCAAGCCCTAATGGAAATCGTAGAAGGTCCCGGAGCCCTTACAGAAAGTCCATAAGTCCAAGTCCAGATGTCAGGTGAGTTCCTGAAGTGCAACTAAACCAATCCAGCTTGGTTTGGCTAAATGTGTTGTTCTCCATACTGCACTTGTTGCTGCACACTGCAAGTCAGCTGGCTTATAAGGAGGATACATTTGGTGGTTCGGGGATTCGAGTGAATTGCTCTTTGTTTTAATTTGGTTCAGGAAAAGGAGAATGGCAAGAAACGAATGCAGCAAGCACTTACGTTGCTTCTAAATGAAGCAATGTCAAAGTAGCTTTAATTACAGATAAAATAGCTTTAATACTCTAAATAATATAGTAAGCTAGCATTAGTAAATGCACATTTAAAAGTTTAAATATAAAATATTGCAGTTTATAGCATTTTTGTGACATTATGAAACCACGTTTGCTGTTTTTCAAACAGTGATAGATGTATTTTCATGTTATGACTATTCAGAAATCATTTTATATAGAATTGTTTATGGTGGCGGGGGAGATAAGAAGCATCAACAGAGGAACATAGCTAATCATATTTACACTATAACAACTCTGTTTGTGTCTACTGCCTCAGAAGGCGGAGGAAAGGTCTACTTGTCTTCATCTAGCTGCTATCAAGTGTGCATTTTATCTGTATGACCTTGATCATCAAAATGCTACTGCTTATAATAATAAGAAAATGTCGACCCCCCCCCCCCCCAATCCTCTACAGCATTATCTGTGTTTCCGTTGTTTTTGATTCACTTCTAGAGTTTAAAATACAAAAAAATGAATGCTAAATGCTCTTTTAAAGATAACAGCAGTCGGATGGAGGCTAAGAGTAACTTAGTCGCTGTTCCTAAGGGGTCGCTTTAGGCGTTTGTGCAACAAACTTCTGTCCTCCCAAATATTAGAATACAAGTATGCCATTGAGGTTTAAGTTGGTCAGAGCAACTTCTGCCAGTATGATTTCATTGGTTCATCACTTTGTTTCTCTTGGTAATTTGTTTTCCTTAATGAATTTTGGAGCTTTCTAATAATCAAAAACACTCTTATAAAAACAGTCTATTGTGTTTTATCCGTCTTCGGGCCGATTGACTCATTATGAAATATGTGCCAACGACCTCCTATCGTTGGCTAATATTTAACTTACACAACCACATTTCTTCACAGTAGACTGAATATTTTATAGAAAATTACCGTAGGCTATCAGGTTTTTTTGTTTTGTTTGTTTTTTTTTTGGTACAGAATGTCCTCGTTGGATACAAACGTACGGAAGCATTTAGCCGGTAGAACTAGGAAGTAAATTCAGGAGCAGTAGCTCGTTTAAACAAGAAAATTCCTAAATTTTATGATATTTAATTAAAAAAAATCGTCTGGCTGAATATGGCTTCCTAAAAGGCATGAAAGGGCTCCATCTCAATCGTCTTCTAATCATCCCGTAAAGTAATAATGTTTTACTGTTACAACCTTGTTATAACGAGATTTTAAACTCCATATAACGATTGTTTTAAATCTTGTTTCACTTAAATACTGGTCCTAGCTCTGGTGGTCAAACTGTTCCCCATGAAGGGATCATACGAGCAGTGCGAAACGTTCTGTAGAGATAGGGGTTTGGAAGAACAAACGCCGCAAAAACATAATCCAATAGAGGGGGTGACACGACTATTCAGTATAGATGGATTCTGAAGAAAGTAAATGTCTGTAGCCATTTAAATTCATTGAAAGAGTCTTATTTATGCTCAACATGGTATTTGGTTTTAATTATTTGCAGTATTCATTTGTTTTCTCCTTTTTGCAAAGAGAAGGTTAAATTTTGTCAAGCGTAAATTTTTTTGGGGGGGATGAGGTGTTTTGTTGTCTAAATTTGGTTTTACTTTCCTTTTCCAGACGGTCTGCCAAGTCGCGCAGCAGAAGTCCGTATTCGAGCTCAAGGCATTCACGTTCCCACAGCCGTCACCGGCACTCTCGCTCCCGCAGTCGCCACACCAGCCTCTCGCCGAGCACGCTCACGTTCAAAAGCAGCCTCGCCGCCGAGCTCAGCAAGCAGAAAAAGGTCAAAGCGGCCGAGGCGGCCGCCAAGGCCAAGAACTCCAGCAACACTTCTACCCCGACCAAAGGTTCCTCATCCGCTCCACAGCCGAGTCCAATGCCTAACCACACGTCCAGGAAGGGACGTCCTCCCTCTCCAACCCCCCCAGACAAGGGACCCAGGACCCCTACGTCGAGCCAGCCGCAGTCCCCAACAGACAAGTTGTCCAAGAAGACAGCGGAACGCAAGACCAGTAAGGACAGAGACGGGAAGGGGAGAGATGACTCTATACACCGGGACAAAAGGAAAGTGGTTGCACCCGGACCGAGCAAAGACAAGGACCGAGCCACAGCTCCAGTGATTTCTACGCTGCCGCCGCTTCCACTGCCTCCGGTAACTGTCGAAAACGTTGAGAAAGGAGAAAGGTATGGATTAACATCATGCTGTTTCAGGACACGTTTAGGTTTTACGTGACCATTCGGATCTGCTGAAACCTTTCCTGATTTTCATCTTCAGTTTAAAGGACGTCTCGGCAAAGAAGAAGTCTGAGAAGAAGTCCCGTCAGCTCCTGAGCGACCTACCTCTGCCCCCTGAGCTTCTTGGCGGCACATCTTCGCCACACAGCCCACCTGAAGACAAAAAGTCCCTAACGCTTCGCCGACGACCAAGGTTTGCTCAGAAACACAGTCCATTACTGCCCCTTTTTAAGGTAAATCAGTTTGTTTTGCTAAATATATCTTTTACGAATGTTTTGCTGCTGTTCCCAGAATCTGTGGCCCAAGATACGGTGAAATCAAAGAAACCGAGATATATTGGGGAAAACGTTGTGTGGACAAGTTTGAGATCATTGGGATAACGGGGGAGGGGACCTACGGTCAAGTGTACAAGGCTAAAGACAAAGACACTGGTGAGAGTTCATATCGATATGAATGTTTTATTCTGGAATAACCAGGTTTTCTAAACTTTCTGGAAAATCTGTCATTCAAAGTATTTCACCTTTTTGCTCATCCATCCATTCAGTTTTCCTAGTTTTCTTGTTCCGAACTTATCTGCCATAAATTCATGTTAAACATGTGTAATTAGACTTTTTTTAAAATGACAGAAAACCCTGGATGTTTGAAATGAATGCATAGGAACCTTGAAGACCGCTTTCAGCAGGTGTTTCAGTCACAAAGGTAACCCTGTCAAAGTTTGCGAATAAGTTTGTCCATCAGCTGTTCTTTACTTTCGTCCTTCAGGCGAGATGGTGGCTTTAAAGAAAGTTCGGCTGGACAATGAGAAAGAGGGCTTCCCAATCACAGCCATCAGAGAGATTAAAATTCTGCGACAGCTCAATCACAAAAGCATCATAAACATGAAGGAGATCGTCACCGACAAGGAGGATGCTTTGGACTTTAAGAATGACAAAGGTAGCAGCTTTTTCTAGTCACTCGTGTTCTCCATTTTCCGTCTCTGTGCTGACTGAAGCGTTGTTCTCGCCTTAGGCGCTTTTTATCTAGTATTCGAGTACATGGACCACGACCTGATGGGCCTTCTGGAGTCAGGTCTGGTGCATTTCAACGAGAACCACATAAAGTCCTTTATGCGGCAGCTGCTGGAGGGTCTGGATTACTGCCACAAGAAGAACTTCCTTCACAGAGACATCAAGTGTTCCAACATACTGCTCAATAACAAGTAAGACACAGATCTCGTCACGTGAAACAGCAGTCCTCCGCTTTAAGATTTTTGTTCCAACACGTGTTAATCAACTTAATTAACTTTTAATCAGAGGTCAAATCAAACTCGCGGACTTCGGACTGGCTCGATTATACAATTCTGAAGAGAGGTGAGTGTCGTGTTCTCTTTGCGGGTATTTTGACCTCTAGTCTGATGTTGTTCTTCAGTAATGAACATGTGCTTTTTCAGTCGACCATACACCAACAAAGTGATCACACTGTGGTACCGCCCCCCCGAGTTGCTCTTGGGCGAGGAGAGATACACCCCGGCTATCGATGTGTGGAGCTGTGGGTAGGTGATCATCTTTTTTTATATATATATATATGTATACTTTTTTATACTTATGATTTACATTTTTATGCACCCATGATTAAAGAGCTGTTCTGTTTATGACAGATGCATTCTGGGCGAACTCTTCACGAAGAAACCCATCTTTCAAGCTAACCAGGAGCTTGCACAGTTAGAACTCATCAGGTAATCTCTTGGTTTCAGTTCTACATATAGTAGACAGTGTTTGTGGAGTTTAGGGACCACAGTCACCCACGGAAATCTGAGAATATTTGCGACCTCTTCTAAAAAGATTTATTACTCCCTGTTTTAGTAGTTCAGACATCAAATACACTTTAATATGAAATAATACGGACCGCGGGAACCGTCTTAGCACTAGAACAGAAGCGATATCTACTGTTGTCTTTATCTCTGCTATTTGGGATACAGGCGATCAGAGCCGATGAAGGTAGATGGCGCTCATTGATTGGTTGCAGATTGATTCGGGGCCGATTTGCAGGATACTTGTGTCATGTTAACATACCGGAACATCAAATAATAAAATTTAATAGTCTTTAGATAAATTAGTCGACCAGAGTCCATGTCATTATCCTACCCTACCATAGTGCTACGGTCAAATACTTAAACATGCATAGAATCGTGAGCACCGCTCACTATGCTTTAATGCCTTTAGAAATGGGCTGGACGATATGAAAAGAAATGTATCAATAAAATCTTGATATTTTTCTTCCCAAAAACTGTTGACTTAAATATTCCTGAATCAAAGCTACAGATCTCAAATCTCACACAGGCACCTACAGCTGTAGATGTACATTAGAAACAGTCAAAAATAATCTATTGGAATATATTAATCATATTACTTTCTTGAATAAAATGTTTTATTTTTCTGAACCAAAATAATTAGCTTTGACATTTAAAGGACTATATCATGCTATTTTGCCTCTTTCAACTTTGTTACCGTTGGTGTTGTACAGTATTAATTTGTCCTAAAATTTAACTTGTATCCTGTAGTTAGTATTGGACCACGAAGTAAAACGTTTGTCTGTAATCCCGCCTCCTGCTCCCCCCCTGCAGTAAGATTCACGTTGAGTGAGGATGAGAGGTGTAGCAAGGTGAATCAAGGCGAGAGGCAGACTTGATGTCCCCGTAAGAAACTAAAATTCTCGCATTTTGTAGCCGCGGCGCTGGAATGTCAGCTGTGTCGCAGTGCCACAGTAACGTATGGAAGGGAAAAACTGGTTGCGTCGAATGGAATCATCTGCATACAGAATACAGAACCGCGATCCTCTGTATTTATGTATCAGGAAAAAATAAAAATTATTTGCTCTTTATTAGGGCCGGGACTCTAAAAAATTTTAATCTAATTAAATACAGGCTTTGTAATTAATTAATCAAAATTAATCGCACATAAATATTTGACCTGAGAAAAGTGAGAGTTTTCTTAACATGGATTTTTAGTATGAATAATGACTGAATACATAAGTTTAAGTCATCAGAAAAAATAAAAACCAGCATTCTGTCAGAACACAGATAAGAGAATCATGGAGAAGGCGTAAATGTCTCTCAGATAGAAATAGATAAATTAACACGGTGATGACCAGCAAGCTGCAGTGCACCACCATCATCCCTCCTTGCAGAGCTGTGGAGGATGAAATTACTCTCGTGGAAATAGCTGAGGAAATAGCTGGAAGCAGCGTATTGCAGCCGCGTGCGCCATGTAACACGAGAGCGCACGCAGTGACGGAGTATATGAGACCGCTCCGTCACCAAAACCCTCATGACAGGAAGAAATAGCTAGAGCAAAAGTTTTAACTGTACTGAAAGCTAAGCTTCTGTCCATCAGCTGCTGGAGGAATGACAGCACGCGGCTTAGCAGACATGAAACGGGATCTGCGCCTTTCTCTGCGCACCAGCGCTGGAAGGCTCCGGTGCATAAATAGGTGCGATTAAAATGCGTAAAAAAATGTAGCGAGTTATTTTTGTATAATTAAGTAATCTTAATTAACGCGTTAAAGTCCTGGCCCTACTCTTTTAGTTTTTTTTGGCACATTTTTAAGTCAAACCCTGATGTTTAAAACCACACAACAGAAATCAGATTGCTGTAAAAAGTGTAGTACGTGCATTCAAAATCCAAAAAATCAACTATAAGTAAGTTCAGTAAATAGAGGTGAAGAGGAAAAATTTGGGTACAGGGGTTTGTTCTGTATTTAATTTATCATCACATTACGTGTCGCCTCATTGTGCCATAATAAATAAATGTGTTTTTCATAGCCGAATCTGCGGCAGCCCCTGTCCTGCTGTCTGGCCGGATGTCATCAAGCTTCCGTTCTTCAACACCATGAAACCAAAGAAGCAGTACCGGCGACGCCTAAGGGAGGAGTTTGCTTTGTAAGTCTGTTCATTCTTAACTTGTCATTATGCGTTCCCGAGAGCTGCTTTTCAGACGCTCTGTTTCTGCCGCCCAGCATCCCGCCGTCCGCCCTGGACCTCTTCGACCACATGCTGAACCTTGACCCCAGCAAGCGCTGCGCGGCTGAACAAGCGCTGGGCAGTGAGTTCCTGAAGGACGTCGATCCCGACAAGATGCCTCCGCCAGAGTACGTCATGCCGTTCATGTCAGTTCGGCGCGCACCGATCGCAGAAGCGTTATCAGGTGGTTGACATTTTCCGTCTCTGTAGTCTTCCCCTTTGGCAGGATTGCCACGAGCTGTGGAGTAAGAAGCGGCGCCGACAGAAGCAGATGCCAGAAGAGCTGGTGGCCCCCAAGGCCCCCCGCAAAGAGCTGGGCCTGGACGACAGCCGCAGTAACACGCCGCAGGGCTTCTCCGCTCCGGGGGGAATGAAGGCACAGAATGCTGCTGCCTCCACTCTACTTGGTGAGTTTAACTACCGTTTGTGTCGCCGCTCTGTTATTTGTGTGATCGTCACCCATTAAACCTAATGAGAGTGAGCCCGGCCTCAAGAAAACCAGTCAGGGTCCGATGTGTAGTTGTTGGTCTAGTTTATAGTTTCTTCCACTCTCTTTAAAACATTGATACCACTTGAACTTTTTAGAACCGCAAGCTTCAATGTATTTTACTTGGGTTTCATGTGATAGTCCAACACAACATTGTGAGTTGTAGTAAATTTAAATCATATATTGATTTCAAAATTTTTAGAAATTATAATCTCAAATTTTGCTGCCTTCACTCTTATTCGCCCAAAATAAATAGATAATATTCCAGTCTCACCAGTTAGCACCAGAAGTGCCTAAATGTATAATTCCCAAGCTTGGAACTTCTCACAGAGCTTTGTTTGGTCTGTCATCTCAAGGGGCGACGACTGCAAAACCTACCGAGGTATGTAGGTCCGTGTAAACCAGGAGTCTGCACCCGTTTTTGCCTCGCTCCGACAGCTACATGGTGTCTTCAGCTGTACATAACCCTCCAAAGACAGATGGCGAGTCAACTTTCAGCCCTCCTTACTGCATGAAAATTAAAAAAAAAAACATAGTATCACCCCCTCCGCTCAAGTTTTAAAATAAAAAGATTTATAGTTAGAAAAGAACTCCCTTCTTGAAATTCATTATAAAATTAGTTTTAGAAAGCTCATTGGGTTCAGCCTAATGACACACACATGAAATAAATGTGACACAAAAATATTTTCTTGCGCCAATATTAGCATTTGAATGTTGAAATTCTTTCTAGGTATTAAAGGTCTCATTTGCTGGTGTTTTTACTAATTTTTCAGTGTTTTCTGGTATGAAATAATGCTGTCATAACAAAAACAATCATTCCCAGTTTTACAGTTTATGCCAGTTCAGTGTGGGAGTGGGCGTGGAGACGTAACATTTCGGGGCTTAATCATTAAGATTAATGCCATGCAAGTTCATGTCCTCTTATTGGCCAACTGCAACACTGCTCCCACCCCTTTTTGTTTGCTAAAATCAGTAACATGAGACAAAAGTCGTGCCCGTATTTAGTCTCAGATGGAGTTTACCACCCAGTTCTGGCAGCATTACCAAACAAGACCGGACTCCAACATGCTACTGACCGTTTCGTCTGATTTGAGCCTTATAATCTCTGCGGAACGAGTGCTGAGTTTGATGGCGCTAGGCGGTACTGTGCGTTCTGACTTCTGAAGGTCAGGCTTTTTCAGAACCGTGTGACTTTTGCCATATGAGGAGCCTAAGTCATGCCCTTCTACTTCAGATCCCCCCTAGTGCCCCAAAAAATGAATGAGAGTCAATGGAGCGATAAATTATTTTCTGATTCAGTTTGAAATGGGGTATGGATCAAACATATGATGTCCGTGAATTTTAAAGACTAATTTTGATGCTGAGAAAATGCTGATTTTCAACTGGCGGCAAAAGTTACTTTAGATTTTGTGTAAAAACGTTTAGCGAACTACAGCTTTAGAAGAAGGAGAGCAAGGCAAGTTTATTTGTAAAGCACAATTCAAAATGCTTCACAGTTGCATAAATTAAGAAAACAGATAAAGAGAGAAAAAAATCAACTTAAAAAATAATTAATTACAATAAAAAGCAAGAGTGCAGATAAAATACTGGTAGAGAGCCATGGCCTCCATGACGAAGAATGGAGCATTAAACACGGAGAAAACCTCTATAAATCTGACCATGTGAAAAGAAGCAGCTATGCTGGGGTTAAAGCAGTCGTGGAGCGAGAGCCAGCATGGAGGAGAAGCTCTACAAGCTATAGGTGAGTGTTTTACGTGCTACAGCTAGTGCTAGCTCGCTCTAGCTGCTTGACGTCATATATGTGAGTTTTGATTTGTAGGCATTTTAATTGTGAATTTTTACACTCAAATAAATCCCAAATTACTTGACAAAAACAATCAAAATGTACATAATTAGTTATCATTTAAATCGAAGTACAACATATGAGTGATTCAGGACGTAAGACAAAGCGGGCCAGAAAATAACTTTTATCGCGCCATTTACTTCCATTCATTATTTTTCCGCCAGGGGACCCACTGGCCGACCGGAAGGGTAGGAGACTTGCTCCCCATAAACTTTCTGTAATTGATGCAGAAAATTTAGTTTGGAGAAAATATTCACACGTGGCATGCTTATACAACTAAGAGAGACTGATTGTATTGAAAAACAACAAAACAGTTTTTTCTGATTTTCAGTGAAGGAGACCTTTCATTTCTCTAAAGCCTGGTTCATTTACTTAAGAGTAACAAGACTACAGAAGGTAATAATCAGAAAAGCAGCTATTAGATGCATGGTTACTCGGGAGGAGCTGCAGAGATCCGCAGCTCAGTTGGGAGCATCTGTTGAAAGAACACCTTAAGGCGACATGTTTGCCATAAACTATGTAAAAGTCGCTGTGAACAAGTCGGGAAAGGTGCTCTGGTCACGTGAGAGTCGTAATGGTGGTGGCGGCATCATGCTGTGGGGATGCTGCAGTTCAGTAGGACAGGGAAGCCTGTCGGAAATAATGAGCTGAAGAATATGTATAAATGTATAAATACTTGTGATCTGCTGATTTTCCTGCACATCTTAAAGGTTTTTGACTAAAAGTAAGAATTCCATTTTATGCTCTGTTATTTGTAATTACAGAACCAAAAGGTCCAAATTCCCAGTTCACCCAGGAGCAGTTGGCGGTCCTCTTGAACATTTTGGGCCAGCCCAAAAGTACAATCAACCCAGCCCAGTTTGTTCAGTCTATGAGCACAAAGGTCAACCAGGAGACGCTGCAGCAGCTCACCAAAGCCTTAGCTCCCTCGGACCCGACGGAGCCCACGCCCCAACCTGCGCCCGCCAAGCCCCCGCAGCCTCCAGCCCCGGCGGGAGTGCCACGCACGCCCCCGATGCCCAAGCCTCCTTCGCCACCCATGTCCGCGCCGCCGAGCATCCCAGAGGGCGAAGCGGCGGCCGCCACGCAGACGGCCGTGACCATGCTGCTTGCTCAGCTGCTCCAGGCTCAGCAGACCCAGAGGCAGGAAGCAGCCGACGTCACAGAAGCAGCGGAGAGCAGCAACCCTGCTGGAGCTGCCGCGCCGCCACCGCCTACGCTTCCCCCTCCAGAAATCAAGCAGCCTCCAGAGCCCAGCCCAGTTTCTCCAGGTGAGAGTGCAGCGTTTCACTTAAGTCATCAACAAACGACTCATTCGCAGTGGTAAAATAAATTATAAAAGCTTTTGCTAATATCTGAACAAGGGGTGTGTTTAGGCAAGAATGTGGCAGTACGATATGCATCACGATGCAAATATTGAGATATATCACAATGCTATAAGAATATATATTGTGATTTAAAAAAAGAATTCAGCTGTAGAAAATCTTCAACCTTTTTCATCTATAACAGATTCAGTTTTATTACTAGATCTTGTCGATCCGCAGGTAGCAAGAGGAAAACAGCCACCAACTGGCAGTCATACTTTTAATTTTATATAAAATATAAATTCAAATCCTACAAAAAAATCCTTTTATTTTCAATATCGATACAATATCAGTGCGTAAAATATCACAAAATATTGGCATATCAGTATTTTCTCACATCCTTAATCTTAACCTGTTGATCCACAAAAATTCTTGCACATCATAGAGAAACCTAAAAGATTACAAACTTAGCATTTTAAGATGCTCTTTTTGGTTCCTTTCTAATAACTTTAAATATCCAGAAACAAGGAGACAACAAACATTTACAGAAATCACAAATATCATAGAAGTATTTTTAATTCTTTTGTATGTTCTTTTGTTCTGCTGGGACAAATTATAAGATGAATATTTCAACCTACTGACCCTTATGTCCATGTACTTTACAGTTTATTCTCTCAGTACCGTGGGTTTTTTTTATGTGTGTTTTTTCTTCTTCAACCTGGACCTTATTTGTAGCCTGCATTACGTTCAGTTAGTCACCCAGACTAATTTGGAGCCACTCGGAGTCCTTCAAAAGAAGTTTCTATCCAGCCGCAATCAGCATATATCCACATAATGGGAGTTAATGGAGCAACCAAAGTGCAGCTTTATCTGCCACAAAACTCCTTCATTTAACCAATATTTCGTTATGAAACGCCAGCGCTATTCACCTGTGAGTTTGGAGCATCTCACAGGTGCTTCATTGCCGTCTTCAGGAGTGTTTCACAGCCGCTTACTCCAACCGATTCCAAAAGGACCTTTTATGAGACTTAAAAAAAGAAATCAGGTGGTTCTGATGGGTAATATTAATGGCTTCTTCCTGTTTTTCTTCTTAGTGGCTGACGTTGGAGGCGTGTCCATCTTGCCCCCAGATCAGCGTCCGCCTGAGCCTCCGGAGCCCCCCCCACACGCCGACCTGGACTACCGGCAGCCACCGCCTGAGCCTAAGCAGGCTCACGCTCCCCCCATCGCTTCTGCGAGCGGAGGCGATGGAGGCCGGCCCCCGGAGCCGGACTACCCGCCTCTTCCTTCTGCTGAGGGCTCCGCGTACAGCCACCCCCCGCCTCCTCCTCCGTTCACTCCTGCAGGCTTCAGAGACAACTACATGGGTCACATGATGGGCGGAGGCCTGCCGCCTCACGCCCTGAGGGAAGTCTTTGGCGGGCCCGGACAGGCAACCGGGTCCTCAAACAGCGCCGGGGTTCTGCCACCGACCCACCAGGACCAGTTCCCGCCTGGAGCTGCTGCACCTGCAACCTCAGGACCCAGTAGTTTGCTGTTCAGCGGGGACAAGGACCACAGATTCGAGTACAATCACAGCCCTCTGCCTGTGGAGGGACTGGCCAACCCCATTCACATGTACAACCACGCCATGGCTAGAAAGGACATAGCCCCTCCTCCACCCCCTATCCCGGCACCGGGGCAACCCTGGGGCTCCCCATCCCAAGTCGGCGCTCCTCCTCTCCCCCTGGGATTTGTTCCACATGTGAATTCGACAGCAACAATCAGAGGACGAGGCCTGCCTTTCTGAAAGCCCCCGAATCTTAACATGCAACAAAAGGCTGCCGGACTCTGGAGCCGTTTTTGTAGACCGGTCTGGAGATGCGCACTCACTTTGAACAACTTCAGTCTGTGTAAAGCATTGTATTATTATTATTTTCCTTAATCTGGAATATGTTGCAGAAGGACAGATGAATAACACCAGGAGCTTTTCTAGCTCGTACTGTTTCATTTTTTTTTTTTTTTATCTATTCTGCTGTCTTTTAAATTAAACTTTTTTTTGTTTTTATTTGTTTCTGGGATGTACAGCGTCAGGCCGGGTATACATTTTTAATCTCTACCTTTTTAGCCTTTCTGTAATATTCCAAGGCAGAGTAGTATTACTGTTTTGCACTACTGACCAAAGTAGGCAAACTATTTTGGCTATGAAAGGAAATGGATGCACACTTGGAACATGACTGATGAGGTGTCGTCTTTTCCGTCTTGAAATCGATGGTGGATGACTGGAGCGTCGGAGCAGGGAGCTTCTTCAAGGACTTGGACTGGGCAGCACTTGTACGACCGCAGCACATTCGATCTTACATCATGAAGACTTGGAGTTCCACGGGAATCCTCGGCACTGTAATAAAGAATTATCGTGGGCGAAGTAAACCGATGCAGAATTCAAAAAGGAATTTTTTTTTCTTCTTTTGTACTAAGATGATTTGTCCTCCTCCCTTGTCCTTTGGCAAATGTTTATTAAAGAAATGCCAACAAGGTGTCTTCAGTTGTTTTTCTTAGATTTCCAACTATTTGGTTTGCACCGAATCTCACCACAGGGAGGTAGCAACGGGTCGAGCATCTCCATATAGCAGCGGTGACTCGCATGCAACGACTTCTTACTCTTATTTGATACAAATCAGACTTGATGACGTCTTGCAAACTGCAGATATTCATGGATTCTTTATATATGTATTTATATATATAATACAGACCAAAAGTTTGGACCTCATTTAGTGCGTTTTCTTTATTTTCCTTCTCACTGAAGGCATCAATACTATGAATGAACACATATGGAATTATGTAGTACTTTTACAAAAAAGTGTGAAATAACCTGGCTTCCAAAGTTACTGGACCTGAACCCAATGGAGATGATTTGGGATGAGCTGAACCACAGAATGAAGGCAAAAGGGCCAACAAGTACTACGCATCTCTGGGAACTCCTTCAAGACTCCTCTAGAAGCTCAAGAGAATGCAAAGCAGTAATCAGAGCAAAGGGTGGCTACTTTGAGGGATCTAAAATATAATATTTATGTTATTTCACCCTTTTTGTTTAAGTACATACGGTAATTCCATCCATTAAGTGTTCATTCATAGTTTTGATGCCCTTAATTGAGAATCTACAATGTAGTCATGGAAATAAAGAAAAGTCATCGAATGAGAAGGTGTGTCCAAACTTTTGGTCTGTACTGTATATGTATACATATATAGTAATTCATTTACAAAAACAGTTTTACTGGTTATTCACACAGATGCTTTTACGTTCATGTTAACTTAATTGGCATTGTATTGGTATTGTCAAGAGAAATATGAGAGGGACCAAACCCAACGATGCATATCAGATTAATACAACTGTTAAAGCAACTTCCAACACCTCAGCAATGCTACAGGTTCCTGTTCAGATAAATGTATCACACTGATGCAGACCTTAATGCTGAATTCATGTAGTGTACAGCACAATGACATGCTTCAGAATCAGTCCTCTCTTACGGCCTTAGTTATCCCTGTTGTATTTTCACCTTTTTCTTCCACTAAACTTTCTGTCAATATTCTTAGATGACAGACTGCCTGATTGGCAATAACTTTCTTTCTTTGTAGTAAATAATTTTTTATCAGTTCAATGTAATATTCTACTTTTCAGAAAATCTGATTTTTTTGAGGGTCTTCATTCACTTGAAGCGACAATCATCCAAATTGATTGCTATGTCGAGTTTCACCTTTTTAATTAGTGGAGGAGATTAAATGTTCCATGATATTCTGCTTCAAAGATTGAAAATGAGGGCTCTTTGTATTCTGATACACTAAACTCCTTACTGAAATAAATATAGTTTATCATTCTGGGAAGTCTGTGTGCAAAGACAGAACATGCTTTCACACTGGAGCCGGCATTATAACAACTGATCTATGAGAGAGATACTGATAAACACAATTTAAACTAAATCTCCTTGATATTATAGGGAAAGCTGAAGAAAGAGTCTGCATTCTCATCATACGTCTGTTTTGTTTAACTCAAATTTGAACACCCCCCACCCCCAGCAACACACACACACACACACATTTTATTGGTGGTGATAAAAAAGCCATTATCTCTTGATGGGATCTGTTCAGCAAAGCTGATTCAGAACATGGACAGCAAAGAGTCTGTGATTAATACAGCGTGGATGATGGATTGCTGAAAGTTTACAATGCCCTCAGTTAGACTGACGCCACCATTCTGTCTCGAGTAGAATTTAAAGAACTGATGAGGATGGAGGGGATACATTCGGCTGTTGCAGTTTTTATCATCTTTTAAATTTCAATTTGTGACCCACAAACAATTTGAACTTTGCAGGAATTAATTACGGAACATATGCAACGTTCAGCTTATCAATAAAATGTATTAAAATATTATTAAAAAATATATTTTCTTCATTACTTTTAAATGAAGTATTAATTAAGGTTTTGTTTGTACTTAGAGGTTATTATTTAAAATAATTTTAAAAAATGTATAGGAAGTGAAACCCCAACACTGTTGTAGTAAAGAATAGATATGAGACAAACAGCTATTTGGTTACTGTGAAAAGTGTTTGGAGGAGTCAAGGTAGTACTTTCTAACCTGAAATCAAGCTACCAACTGTCAAGCATAGTGGTGGTGGCATCATGCTTGGGGACTGTTTTGCTATTGGTGCCAGTCTGGATGAAATAATGGCATACATTTCTTAATTTCACCTCGAATTAGCAACTAGACATTTGAAATTTTGACAATTGGGTCTTTCAGTAGGAAGACAATTTTAAAGACCCATCAGAACTGGATGCTGGTGTCATTGGAGCCTTAAGGCAAGGCAATTTTATACATCTAGCACACTTTCAACACAAGGCAATTCAAGGTGCTTTACATGATTATCAAGATGTGAAAATTAACATAAAATCACTAAAAGAAATGAAATATTTATGAAATATTTATTTCGCTCAACAACAACAACAACAGATGATCATTTTACATAAAAGTACTCAATCAAACCGTAAAAAAAGGAATAGGCTCAAGCCTTGTAGCTTATAAATATCATATCCTTTACCCCCATAGGAATAATCAAATCCTTAAATAAGAAAAATTAAATAGCGCTGATAAATAAGTTATATAACAGTTTGAAAATAAATCAATGATAAATCAAGAAATTAAATCAACACAAAGTTATTCATCAAACTAAGTTTCTATAACCTTGGATGATACAAATGTTAAATTCTTCCTGAATAATGACAAAGAAAAACACATCCTCAGTTCATCATTAAGTCCATTCCATAATTTCACTCCCAAAACTGACACACATCTATACTTAACATTGGTTTTCACTTTAGGTATTTCAGACACATAAGACCCCCTGAAATCATATTTTCCATCTCTTAGTTTAAACTTGCTTAAAATAAAAATTGGAACACTCTTCTTCATCACTCATATATAATTTCTAAAGTTTCAGAACATATAATGTCCATGAATTTTAACATAGATGATCCTACAAAAAACTGGTTGGTGGATTCTCTGTATTCAACTTTATTTATTATTCTAATAGCTCTTTTTTGCAATTTGAAAATTTAATCTAAATATGTTTTGTATGTGTTCCTCCAAATCTCCGCACAATAGGAAGGATGTATTGGGGTGTAAGGAAAACAAAGGTATACAGTAAATAAAGGCAGTTCTTATTAAAAAAATCCCTAGTTTAATAAAGAATACAAATGGACTTGGACAATTTTCCTTTCACATGTTGTATTTATTACTTCTAAAGATTTTGTATCATATACTCTTTTAATTTCAACATTTAATTCAATTTTACTTTAATATTACTTTTACAACCTCCAAACAACATAAATTTTGTTTTACTTTTATTCAACGATAGTTGAAACCATCTATTTAACTTCATCAGTTCTGTTTGTACTGTTTTCAGTCATTTCTTTATATCCTTTCCAGAGCAAAATAAGTTTGTATCATCAGCAAACATCACATATTTTAAAGTGTCACTAGTTATACAAATATCATTTATATACGGTAAAAATGACTTAGGTCCCAATTCCGATCCTCCACGTTACTTTTCTAAGTTTAGATTTCATATTCTGATACTCACATATTGGAACCTATTATTCAAGTAACTATTAAACCAAAATTGTACTACACCTATTAAAACATACCTTTCACATTTCTGTAAAAGTAAAGAATGATCTAGCGTATCAAAGGCTTTAGGTAAATCACTGAACACACCTATTTCAAACTGTTTTTCATCCACAACTGTTGCAATATTTTCAATAAATTCCTTTACTGCTAGAGATGTTGAGCAATTTCTTCTGAAGCCATACTGATCATTCAATAAATCATATTTATCAATAAAAGAGTCTAGTTTGTTTGCAACTAGTTTTTGAAGAATCTTTGAAAATTGAGGCAGTAAAGATACCGGTCTATTATTAGACACAATCTGTTTATCACCAGTTTTAGATAGTGGGATCACTTTAGCAATTTTAATTTTATCTGGAAAAATTCCAGTTTGAAATGATTTGTTACAAATATATGTTAACGGCTGAAGGACACTATAAATGACTTCTTTAATTAGTGACATGTCAAGGTCGTCACAATCCATGGATTTTTTTACTCTTGAATTTACTCACTACTTCTACAATATCACACTCACAGACTCCACCAAGAAACATTGAGTTACATTTACAAGAAATACATTCTAAAACTTTATCATCATTTTCTCCTACATTAACAAAAGAATCATTAAATCCATTAACTACGCTCTCAATATTCTCATTCACTACATTACCTCTTTTTACGATACGTGTTGGAGAACATATATTATTCTGATTTTTTATTATCCTATTTAGTACACTCCACGTAGCTTTAATATTATTTTTAGATTTTTGAAGCAGCTGTTCATAATATCTTTTCTTTTATATTGCATAATAGATGTTAATTTGTTTTGGCATTCTTATATTTGTCTTCACTTTCCTTTGTTCTATGTGTAAAAAAATCTTGTATAACCTATTTTTCCTTTTACAGGCTCTTTCCAGACCCTGTGTAAACCAGGTTTTTTTCTTTTTATAATTTTCATTAAACTTTTTAATTGGACAATGTCTGTCATAGATTGACAAAAATATAACTAAAAATGCATTATATGAATCATTAGCATCTTCCACCTAAACTTTTTGCCAGTCTTAATTTTCTCAGTCTGTTTTAAAAGCTGCAATTTGTTCTAGTGTTTTTATTATACCAATATAATCAATCTGCTTTTCCTCTTGAAAATGAAACAGATCGTTCATTTCAAGCCCTGAAAAGACAGGCAAGTTATTACTTACATCTGTGACTAACAATCCCCAATGAATCAAGCCATCTATCTTATTTACAGAAATATTGTCACACACCACAACCCAAACAACAAAAAACCCAAACAAACACACAAAAACAACACACCCAAAAAAAACACCGAAAAACAAAGTCACCTTCTCTTTGTGTTTTACTGATATTACAGAAATTTCATTGGTAAACTGATCTTTACAGGATGCAGGTGTACGGTAAATGCAGCTAACTAATATGTTTTTAGATCTTTCAACCAGAATTTCAATGGTTAAACATTACAGAAAGAATAAAAAAACATTTATAGGAGAAACAGAAAAACAATAAAACAATAAAAGACATTTAACATTTGGTTAAAATAACAATCGAGGATTAAAAAAAACTCTTTGAAGCAATAATATCAGTTACTCATAGCTGGTCTAAATAGGAATGTTTTTGTTTTAGATTTAAACGAGTTCAGTGTTTCTGCAGTTTTTCCTTCATCCGGTAGTTTGTTCCAGATGTGAGGAGCATAGAAACTGAAAGCTGCTTCCCCATGTTTGGTTCTGGTTCTTGGGACGATCAGTAGATCAGAGTTGAAGGACCTGAGTGATCTGGATGGTTTGTATCGTAATAACAGATCTCTACTGTACCCTGATGCTAACCCATTCAATGATTTATAAACTACTAAAAGCACTCAGAAGTCTATTCTCTGAGAAATTCCCAGTGTAAGGACTTTAGAACTGGGGTGACATGTGCTTTCCTGGTTCTAGTGAGAACACAAGCAGCAGCATTCTCGATCAGCTGGCAGACCTGTGAAGATACTGTTACAGTAATCAAGCCGGCTGGAGATAAATGCATGGATGAGTTTTTCTAGGTCTTCTTGTGTCATCAGTCCTTTAATTCTGGAAATGTTCCTCAGGTGATAGAAGGCTGATCTTGTTATTGCCTTTATGTGACCCTTGAGGTTCAGGTCAACTACACTTTTCTGCAACCTGGACCTTATTTCAAGACTTTCACTCTGTGCTCTATGACAGTGGTTGGCCCTGCTCAGACTAGTGTAATGGCATAAGGCAGTTACTTCATTGAAATTGCAGGTTGTTGTAAGTTTGATTAAACAGCTGTAAAAAAAACCCTGGAAGACAACAAAAAAGCACCCAAAAGATGTTCAGATCTCACAGGGGAATAGTGCTTGCGATTCATAACAAAACATTGGTGAAATTAAGGAGTTTTGTGGCAGATAATGCCTTATTTAAAGGCTGCGTTTTGGGTGCCCCAACAACTCCCATTATATGGATATATGCTTCTCACAAATGGATCTAAGCATCTCTTGTAGGACTTCAAGTCACAATAGAATTGTGTTAAGTAGCATATGAATGTTTTGCATGCTAGAAATAAGGTCCAGGTTGCAAAAAACAGTAATTGTCCTTTAAATAGGGTAATTCCAGTCCATTTAAACTAGGAAGTTAAGAAAAAAAATCTTATTTCAGAACATGTATAAATATAGAAACTAAACTCAGGTGAATGCTGTTATTAATAACTAAATTGCAAGTGTTGACTTACTCAACGCTATCACAATTTCAGATGTTCCAAGGGCTTCCAAGAGTAGATGAGTCAGGATTTCCAACAACACAGAGCAGAAAAGCCATATGTAGGGGTTTTTGTTCTGGCTAGAAAAAAAAAGCTGAAGTATGATCATTGGGGCTTAAGACATCATAACAAGCAGAAAAACCTTGGCTACCAACTTAAAATTATTCCCACAGAAAAAAAAAACAACATTTTTTATGACAAGGCATAGAAAAACTCCAGCATGGTTTTATTTTTATTAGGGTATGTACAAGGATCTCTACAGGTGAAAAAATTAATAAAAAAAAGAAAATAAAAGAAAATCAGACAGCTGCAGCTCACTGAAAATCCTGGTGCCAAAGTCCTGACCAATGCTGGGAAAATTGATTTTAGCACACCAGTCCTTAAGTCAAAGCACTGGTCAGGTCTGAACCAGCCCTCTTGTCAGCAGAGACCTGTTCAGAAAGCATTTAGTTATGCTTGTCATCTCTGGAATAAAGAAAAAAATGTGAATTTATGAAAAAAATGGAGGCTCTTTTAGTTTATTTCTATATTTTTTTAGCTTTTTATTTGGTCATCATTTCAATGTTTAATTCTTTCGTGTGATTATGGTCTCATGTTTTTATGTTAGTATGTCATGTGTCATTTGTCATTTTGATGCATCGGGTGAATATCCCAGAGTCAACTGTTAGCAGATGTATATGAGAGTGGAACGAGAGCAACTCAGCCACAGAGTGGACGACTTACAGAGTGGCACTCAAGGATGATGAGGTGCAGAGGTAACAGCTTCATGCCTCCAGATTTTAAAGTCAATGGGTTTGCCTAAGTACAATGCAAGTATTAATGAAGTGGTGTGAAGCATGTTGCCACTGGACTCAAGAGCAGCACAGATAGGTCCTCTGGAGGAACCTATCCTGCCTCTAATGCAAAAGTCTTGGTTTGGTTGTTGCTAGGAGAATGCAAATCACCTAACTACATTGTGTCAAGTTGGACTCACCTCCTTATTTTCCAGTAGATGATGCACTAAATAAGACTCAAAATACAGTAGTTTTTTTGCTTTTAATATTGCAAGCATAAGGTTGAGAAAAATTCATTACAACAGTAATAAGTTACAGTAATATATTACTGATCAGATTAATGTAACGCATTACTTATAAAATGTACGTCAAAAAGGTACTCAATATTACAGTAACTCGAATTACGTACCCATTTAACATTGCTTTTCCGCCCAAATAACAGCAGACCAAATCGAGTTCGATATCGTAGAAGATCCACAGTGCACTTATTGTTGCTCAAAACCAAACCATCAGAAAATCAGGATGGCTAAGGAAAACGACTGCACATTTGCAAAGTGGCATTACTAGCGTTCCTTCCCTAACCCTCTGTTGAAAGACTGTTCAGTCTCAGGAGCCTCATCTTTGTAAACCATCTTTGTGATGAGTGCTTTCAGCCATTTCTTTTTCATGCAATTAACATTAGACCTATGAGATAGAAGACATGCAAAGGCACTTGAGACTGAGTTTATTAAACGTGGTAAAATACAGTATTTGTGGTGTCACCCTTGTGTAAAATGTAAACGGCTAAGTTAGTGTTCAAAAATCATGTTCCATTTTTAATATATTTTGCCAAAAGTAACTTAAAGCAGTGTAATTCAGTTAGATTTTTGAGACGGCAATATGTAATGCAAACATTACCTCTTTGATGCTCTAACTAGAATTATAAAATATATTAATTGTTTTTGAAACTTGTTCAACCCTGGTACACATACAAAAAAGAAAATCACTGCCTCTTTTCACATTTACTCGGGCTCCATTTTAACCAGACACAATCCAACTGTCAATCCACAGGGTGGTGCTGCAGGACAAGTAACTAAAATGGCCACCAGAAGTTCCTCATTTTGCCAAAAACGTTTAATTGTTTTCATGAAAGTGTAAAGACCGAGTTGTACCTCTCTTCCTTCAGCATTAACACACGGATTTGAACGCTTTGATTTCCTACAAAGAAGTGGCTGTTCACTAATCCTAAACCCTAATCCTTACTAGGGTTTGATGGTGGCAGAGTTGTAAAGCCTTCTGTTGAAGAAATCTGGTCGATCTTTTCATGATTGTCAGATTTATGAAACTCATTACCTGAATACAATCTCGACAAAGCCGCAGTGACAATAACTGCTATGCACTGGGTTGGTTGGTACTGAAATGTAAAGGTAAAATAATAAGAGTCCAGTGGAATTTATAGAGGAATATACATGGTGACCTTGAATAAACCTTTGAGATCCATAACATGAGAGTGCATCTTGGTGCCAGTGGCTCCTTGAAGGGGTGAGTCAGCTGAAATGATAGCAGCTTCACGCTCCGGGTCAAAACCTTGTTTTCTGTTTGCGTGTCTCTGTGTGCTTAGAGAGAGAAACAGAGGAAATGCATTTTTGTTTTTCTTTCCAAGCAATTTCCCTCCCGGAGCTGCGTTCACTTCTGTCTTTATTTACTTATTTAATTCTAATTAAAACACGGGATCTAAAAGTAGTGGCGAGGAAACAACGAAGGTGCAGTCTTCCGCATGCATGCCCAACCAAACCCTCTTATGGTGTCAGTAATTACTGTATGATGCATATTATAGCTCGTTTGCAACTCCACCAGCCATTAACGGCACTGCATTACGGGTTGTTAATCTCCTCTAATGAGTGGCTTGGTTTTAAAGCAAATGTGTTACAGACAGGAGATCCTGGACTAGCTTGATATTCTCTGAGAGAGAAGCCTTCAGAGCCAATCAGCAATGATGAAGTGTCAAAGGAACTTTCTTTTCTTGGCACTGGGCAGATCTGCGTGGTCAGCAGCAAGGTGACACTTTGTAAAAGGTTGTGCTGCACTGACCTTTTCCCAGCAAATGGCTCACAATGTCGCAAGGATAACCTCCGGTTACTCAAACTATCACGTTGAAAAAAAGGTCAGAATCTCTTAAAACCTTTTTTTTTTAGGAGGACCTGCTAAATTTGCCTCACGGAATGTGTTATTTCACATAACTTCTCACTGACATCTTTGTTAACTCCATAAAGGAAGACAAAGATTTCTCAAATCATACTCCGGCAATATTACCCAGAAATGTCATACTCAGCCTCCCTTTAGAATTTACTATTGAAGTGTAAGGTCAGCCTAAGTCACTTTAAAAGTTAACCTGGCTCTGCAGTAGGTATGAAGACCTGACACTACTTAAATATCATGGAAAAGTCCACTGAACATCAAACACATCTATTAGGGGGGGATATAGAAAATAAAAAGCTTCCATGAACAACAGACCTTGAACATTTTACTCAACTTTTTATTCTTACTTCAAACCTGCCATCATATGCCTAATTTCCACTGCAAGTCATATGTGTCTGGTTTGGGACGCTATTTTGTCTGTTTTGTTTATTTTACATTGTAAAAGAATTCCACACAATCGACCTTTACCATTCCTGGGTCCCCCTTCGGTTGTAGGTTCATAGGGCTATGGTCAAATAGCCTGCATTTGTATAGCACTTTTTTAGTCAGAGAAACACAAAGCATTTGACACTACATGCCAATAGTGGCAAGCTACTACATTGTAGCCTTAGCTGCCCTGGGGCACAAATACAGAGCCGAAGCTTCTGGGCCGTCTGACCAACACCAGCAGGCAACAGGGGGAAGTGTCTTGCCCAAGGAAACAACGATCAAGAAAGACAGCAGGGATTTAAACCGGCCAACCCACAGATTAAAGGACGAATGTTAAGGTATGACTAGGGCGGAGCTACTGGCGTCACACAAAACAGTATCAATTGGGAGACAGAAAAATCTTGCTGCTTGCGATGAGCATGAGACATGCTAGTGCGCCATGTTTGTTATCCCATTAATATGATGCACCATTAGACATTTGGGTTTAAACTCGCTTTTCCAGTGAGAGTTCAACGTCTGATGGAAACTTTCTGAATACATTGAACTATAAAATTGTGTACTGAACCACATTGATCCGTGCCGTACAACTTAGTGAATTTGACAAACCTGGAGTAAAATTCCTTGGTCCCAGTAGGACATTTCTTTGCTCGTTAGAGTCTCTTGGCCTTATCCAACAAAGGTTATAAAGGATCGCACTGTCCTGTCCAAAGGTCCTGGTTAGGAGAAGGGTAAAAAGCATTCTGAAGGATTTTATTCTGGGACAACAGTGGGAATAAAAAAAAAATATATATATATTTTCTAGATCTATGGAAACTGGTCAGACGTGAGGTCATCAGCAACACTGATGGAGCTAGATACATTTCTGGTTGGGTGCAATCTGGTATTCTCCATAAATCTGGATTAGGGTGTAGCATTGCAAGACTGAAGCATTTACTTTAAAAAAAAAAAACATACCATTAAACATCCAGGACTGCTTAATTTTCCTAAAACTTTCTCGGAGAGTTTTTTTATGATCTTTTGAAACCAGTTCAGAATGAAAGATGTTACAAAAATTGGCATTAACCGACATAACCAAGCAGTTATAAAGTTAATCTGTCCCTGCAGGACTAATAGTTGCCCTTTCAAATCATTAGGAATTATGTTGCCGTCATGTTTGCAGGTTTAAAGGACTCAGGAACCAGCACAAATTCAGAAAACCAGGCGGTTGGTTGGATATGACAAAATGTTGATTCAGAAATAGTAAAATGTGAACTGTCTCAGGTAGATCGCCAGGAAATGGAACCACAGAGGCAGACGGAGGACTGCAGCAGAAAACAGATGTTAGGTGGTGAAGACGTGATGGTGATTCAGAAAAATGGATGGCTTTACTCACAGGACGGCTGATGGTTCTGATCTTTGAGGTGGTAAATAGGATCCTGTACCAGAGGTTGGTCGAGACTGACGGAGGTTTTGGCTTTGTGTGTATGCAGGTGGAGCGGGTAGACGGGCAGGTGGACGGAGGACAGACAGACCAGCGGAGGCAGTGGTGCAGAGACTGACCAGGAGGATATCCAGAGTAACAGGTAAGTGGTTTCCAGGGATTCTTTCCGGCAGAGCGGCAATCAGAGGAGGATACCCAAGGAGACGGAGGATTCTGGATCAGGATCTGCGAGAAAGCCAAGGTGAGTATTCATACTCCGATATTTCTTCAGGCGAAATTCCTAGAGCTGAGATTGGCCGTGTTTAACACAGATGTAGCGAGAACAGTCTGACATCAGCTTTCTTCTTCTTCTTTAATTTTATTGGCGGTTTACATGCCAGTTTGGTGTATTACCGCCCCCAACTTTTCAGGGTGTGGAGTTTCAATGGAGGATTAGACGCTTACATCTACTTGTTTAAAAAAACAAACAAAACATTTTTATTCTGCAATATAAACCTGTTTTCTTTAAAAATCTCATGAGAGCTGACCATGTTGATGTCTTAACTGGAGAAAAGGAAATTAAACATTCTACTGATAAACTTGAAAACCCTATTTTTATAACTTGTATAAGCTTCGCATTCCAACAGGACGTTTCACAGTTTCTACCTTATCACAATGAGAACAGAGACCAGTCTCATGTTTCCCTAATTTGTAAAGATTTTTATTGAGAAATGTATGTCCGATTCTTAACCTTGTGTTCACACTTCTTCTCTTCTCCTAAAAATACCCTTCCTCCTTGTTATCCCTTGTTTTTGTATTGAATGTAAAAAACGTCCTCTAGTCTCCTTATCCCACTGTGCTTGCCATAGTTTGTTTATTTCTGTTTTTATGATACTTTTGGTTTATGATTTGCTGAGCGGTACTGTCCATTGTAGTTCTTTAGTTAGAGCTCTTTTAGCCAGGCGGTCCACTGCCTCATTACCTTCTATGTCTACATGTGATCGTACCATAGACTGTATAAAACAATGGACTAACCTTCCGGTACGTCCCCCATAGGTTTCTGAAGAGCAAAAATGAGGCCAACTGGGCGGTTCCCACCGCCGCCATGTTGTTCACGTCACTCGCCTCGTCACTCTCAGAAACTCCAAAAATGGGCGAAGAGGTGGACCTGAGAGTGGCGCTGTGAGGCTGGGGGCGGAGGGTTAACGCTCAGAGCCGAAATAGCTACAAGCTAGTCAGAAGCTAGTCGGGAGCTAACTGAAGCTAACGTAGGCTGCAGCGAGTTTCAGCCAGAAGACCGCGGTTGAGAGACTTTTACCCTGTTTTTCAACAACGACCCCTTTAGACGCAGAAACATATCGAGTAGAGAAAACAGATCAATATAATAAGACCCAAATGGGTCGGATCAATACGGCCTGATATTGTGTTATTTCCATTACCATCGGTGGAGGGTGAGGACTTAGTCGGCTTATCTTAACAACACATCCAGCTAAAAGTAGTCACAAAGTCATCATGAAAATTCAGATCCCCTAAAAAAAATAAAAGGCTTTTGACTCACCTCACATCAGACATCCATTAGTTTATGCCTCCAGCTGTGTTCCTCACAGCCGTACTGATCTAACCAGCCATCATCCAGTCTGTCTAGAGTCCAACTCTGTAGTCTTCCAGCCTGATCTAACCGTCTCCCGCGCTTGAGTCTCGAGGTGCTCTACCTGACCGGATCTGCCGCGGCGTCCCGGTCCTGCCGACTTTGCTGCTCTGCTGCTACCCGACCGATCGCCTGGTCCAACTCGCGTGTAGAAAGAGATAAAAGCTCCAACCAGAACAACATTCCTCTCTGCCACCTGACAGAGACCCCCCAAGCTCGTTAAGCTTCAGCCGGTATGAAGCATAAACTTCTTGGACACTCTGTTACTGTAATCAAAACGACAGCAAGCCATCTTTGCCCAATAAGTGCAGATTAAAATCCAAAACCGAATAAAAACTGCAGAGGCAACTGATAGTGGAGTTAAGAAACACCAAATGACTGAAGTCTTTACGTTAGTCCCAGGCTTTGAAGAGCTTCCCCGTTAGCAGCGGGGGACAGCATACCACGGAGCAAGCTATTAGCTACAGTTTACCACCATTACCCACCAGCGTTAGCCTAGACAGACCTGTCAATCAAAAGGACATGCCCCTAATTATTTATAATTTCAAGATTAAATTACAAATAAACGGAGAAGTTAGAAAAAAATTCACCCCCCTCAGAGTTTTCATGATGGTAAACCTGAACTATCAAACCTAAAATGTTTTTTTTGAACCAGGCTGTAAACATGTTTATTTTTGCTGTAAAGTTGGCCTTTTTAACATGGGAGTCAATGGGAAATTGCTCCTTTTTGCAGCCATCCCCCAGCGGATGAGGGCTGAACTGCAATTTTTGTCACTTCCGCGTTGGCTTCACATTCTGCGGGCGGAGTTTGCCCCTTGGGATGGTACCCACAAAAAACATACTGTTATATTCATATTTTGTAATCTATATAAACTTTGAAAATTTTCCAAAATCAAGTCCGGTCTACAATCAGATTTACAATTTGCTATTCTTAATAATGATGCCATAGAGTCTGAACATATTATATATTGATTAGCTCCCATCTCCTCTATCCAACTGAGTGCTAGTATAATTGCTAGTAGTTCTAAACCGCTAAGTGACCTGATGTTCTTTTAAATATTGATTTTTCTAACTGTGGTACGTAAACTGCTGCTCCTGTTTTTCCTGGTTCTTTTGAACCATTGGCATCAGCTTTCAGTTCCCATCCCTATTTTAAGGCTGGAGATGATGAGTCCAGATGAGCTGAACCTGCTGCCAATCAGCCACGCCCCTGCAGAGAAGGTAGGAGAGCAAACACAGCAAAACACCAGCAAAACCCAGGATCCCAACAGTTGCATTTGAAACCACCCATTTGCATACAGTAGCTCATTTGACATATATCTTTTTTGGAAACTTTTTTTTTCTTTTTTAGATAATTTAGGATTACATTGTCATTTTTATTTGCTATGACCAAATACTGGGATAGGATTTTAACGATGTGTCTTCTAATGGACAAGTTTGTGTACCTTTACTTAGTATTTTGTAGAATTGCCTTTTAAACTCAATGACCTGACTCAGAATGTCCATGTAGGCTTCTCTCAATAGCTTGCCAGGATTTTGGCTCATTGATCTTTAAAGAACTGCTGTCGTCTGGTTCAGACGGATCCCAATTCTCTAAGAGGCTGAGGTTTTGTGATGACCTTATTGTCCTTAAGCCACCTTGTAACTACTTTTGCTGTATGCTTAGGGTAACTGTTCATTTGGAACACTAATTTGTGCCTAGCTCATGTCTTTCGGTGTTTTAATTCTATATGATTTCCCCCCCCCACACTTATGATGTAATCTGTTTTCTGAAGTACACCTCCTTTAGCAGTCACCTAGACCCTCCTTTGGCAAAACAACCGCACAACGTAATGCTATGGATGACAAACTCTTTCCAGCTTCAGTCAGCATCTTCACAGAGTCTTTTGATTTTGTTTCGAGGTAGATAAACACATTTTACACCAAAACACATTTATCTCTGGGACACAGAGCTCCCTCCTGAACAGTATAATGGTCAGACGTTCTCACACTGTTTATATTAGCGTATAATTGTTTGAACAGATGAAAGTGGCACCTTCAGACATTTGAAAATTGCATCCATGGATAACCCAGACTTGTGGAGATCTGACATTTTCACCCCAAAATCTTGGAGGAATTCTTTGGATTTTTCAATGCTGGGAAGCCTCAATGAGAAAGGTGTGTTCAAGCATCTGACTTTACATGTAAATACATAAGGAGCTACGAGCAGGAAAATAATGTTAAACATAAATGACTTTCATTACTTATCTGCCTGCGATTTTAAATTTTTTTGTTATGTCTATAATATTTTTAATAGTGTGTACATTTGCTCCCCCGCGGGTACAATGCTAAGACTTTTGATGAATCCCTTTGCTCTTTTGCTTTAGGCCATGTAAAGTCTCACATCTCCAAAGCTATATGGCCTGTGAAACAGAGTAAAGCTGGTTTATGAAGTGGGTTCCTATGGTTGTCCAATCCAGAGCAAAAACAATCTGCAGAGCTATTAACAGGAATTGTTCAAGCAAACACAAGTGCTCTCCAAGAAATGTGAAGGGAAATGTGAAATCATGTGTGAAATGCGAGTTGCAATCCAAAGAATTATTGTGGCTAAAATTGAAATGTCACGGGGGAGTGGAGGAGTTGGGGTGACAACTACTCCGACATGCATAAAGGCAAATAAGATATCTTGGTTATGAAACGTGCGGTAGTTTCAGTCTTGCCCGAAAGCGTTTTACTATTTGAACTCAGCAGCTCTGTTTTTATAACCTTAACCCTGCTCACGAAGACGTATATATAGATGCAGTAACTTCAAATATCTTGTTCTGCAGTTTGTTTCTTTGCCAGCTCCGGATGATATGTGCTGTTTCCATGCTGACTTTTCAGGCTTCATATTCATCTACCCGAGTTGTAAGTGAACTGCTGACATCCTCCTCAGCAGCAGAACCTGTCAGAGAAAAACACACTTCCACACACCCAGACACTGATGATTACCTGGAGGGAAAAATCACCCTGGAGGCTCTTTAACTCATCAAAACAAAGAAATAAACAAAGCTTGTTGCTGCTGTTTGAGCAGAAGAAAAATTGAAATGGTCCGATAACCATGATTGACACCATTATATAAAAATGCTGGGTAACTAATAATGTCATCAGATGGAGAACAATCTAATTTTATGTGCAAATTATTGCATAAAGACTAAAAAGAACACAATTATATGAATAAATAACAACTACAAAATAATAAATTATTTTAATATGAAACCCCTTTTTAATGTTTGTTCTTCATTCTTTGAAGTTACTCAAAGTAGATAAGTATCACAACATTTTACTCAAGTGAAAGTAGTGATACTTCACACACAATAATGCCACAGTATTGCTTAAACAGAAGTAAAACATAAAGTATTGAAAATCTTCTCTTAAAAGTATTTTTTTAATAAATGTTTTTCCAAAACTCTTGTAAATGTAGCTAATTACTACCCATCTCTATTTAAAAGGTACTATATGAATAACGTTTTACTTGGTTACTTACTTGAGACTTTCATGCAATATCTACTTCCTTAAAGACAAGAATTCTTTATAGATCCTTTAAAGGTAAAAAAAGACCCTCCTCTGTGTAGTGATCGGAAGACCGACTCTTTTTACCGACTCGGATCATTTACTTTCGAACATTAAATTGAACGAATCTTGAACAAATCATTTAGTTAATTTTAACAGCAGGTGGCGCTGTTGCCCTCTTGTGGGCGTCGTAGTAAACAAGGCAGCGGTTCTCCAACGAATCATAATTCACAACCCCAAATTAATTCAATTCAATTCAATTCAATTCAGTTTATTTATATAGCGCCATTTCACAACAGATGTCATCTCAAGGCACTTTACAAAAAGAGTTATTACAATACAATGTTAAGTGTAGAAATTACAGAACCACAGAAGATTGCGTCGTGGAATTCTCAGCAATCCCTCATACTGAGCAAGCATGCAGCGACAGTGGGAAGGAAAAACTCCCTTTTAACAGGAAGAAACCTCCGGCAGAACCAGGCTCAGCACAAGCGGTTATCTGCCGCGACCGTCTGTGCTTGGAGAATACATAACAGAGACACAGAAAGAGCAATAGAACTGATGCAGAAGTTTGTTGCAGGACGTGGAGAATTTTCCGTCACTGCAATGCCATCTTAGTCAGGGTCGTCAAGCAGGGCTAATCCGGAGCACCTACTATAATAGAAAACAGGTTAGTGCTTGAATTGACAGCACATCATGCAGTTGGGGAGAAGTAGGAGAGAAAGTAGGAACAGACCCTAATAATGTCCTCCAACAGCCTAGCCTAAAGCAGCATAGCTACTAACATTAACCTGTCTCCTAGCTACTAGGAGACCTGGCTACCAACACTCTGTCTGAGTCCTCCTGACCCGTGGACGGTGTAGGGCCGGTAACGGCCCCCGTCATGCCGGGGTCTTCTCGGAGTCGGGTTGTTTGAGAATGCAGCCAGAAGTGGGTGGTAAACTCCATCTAAGGCTAAATACCGGCACGAGACCGATAGTCGACAACTATCTTAAGGAAAAATAGACAGAACTGAGAGGACAGAGTTGAAGAGGGCGAGAAACGTTTAAGAGATAAACGGGTGGGGTCCGCACAGTCTGCCCGGGGGATTCAACCCGGCAGGTAATGGGCGGCCGCACTGTGCGGGAGGATCCCCTTGAGGGACCTCTCTCCGGCGCTGGCTGGCCCCTGTGGGGCACATTTCTTCCGCGGCGGTAAGCCGCGACCGGCTCCGGATCTTTACCTGGCTTACATTAATCTATCTCTACCTAGCTACTCTACCTCTTCCTATCTCTTCCTAACTTTTGACACTCTGCCTGACTACTAACATTAACCTGTCTCTTCCTATCTACCTGTCTGACCTGACTCTAACTACCTATAAACATATCTCTAACTGTAAGCTTTGTCAAAGAGGAAAGTTTTTAGCCTAGTTTTAAAGATAGACAAATTGTCTGCTTCACGAACCAACCCTGGGAGCCGGTTCCATAGGAGGGGAGCCTGATAGCTGAAAGATCTGCCACCCATTCTACTTTTAGAAATCCTAGGAACTACCAGTAAACCTGCAGTCTGAGAGCGAAGGTCTCTGTTAGGAACATATGGAACAATCAGGTCTCTTATGTATGATGGAGCTAGATTATTAAGGGCTTTATATGTCAGAAGGAGGATCTTGAATTCTATTCTAGATTTTACTGGGAGCCAGTGAAGAGAAGCTAAAACAGGGGAAATGTGATCTCTTCTTTTAATATTCATCAGAATCCTAGCAGCAGCATTTTGAACTAACTGAAGACTTTTAATTGTATTCTGTGGACTACCTGATAATAGACAGTTACAGTAATCCAGCCTTGAAGTAACAAAGGCATGGACTAGTTTTTCAGCATCAGTCCTGGACAGGATGGTTCTAATTTTTGCAATATTCCTAAGGTGAAAAAAGGAAATCCTACAGACTTCTTTAATGTGAGTTCTAAATGACATATCTTGGTCAAAAATGACACCGAGGTTTTTTGCTTTATTACTGGAGGCTAATTTAATGCCGTCCAGGTGAAGGGGCTGACTAAGTAGTTTCTTTTTCAGAGCTTCTGGTCCAAAGACGACAACTTCTGTTTTATCAGAATTTAGAAGCAAGAAGTTTAGAGTCATCCAAGTTTTTATGTCTTCCAGACATGCCTGTAGTCTACCTAACTGATTGGATTCATCAGGATTTATGGATAGATATAGCTGTGTATCATCTGCGTAACTATGGAATTTTATCCCATGCTGCCTAATTATTTTACCAATAGGAAGCATATATATAGTAAAGAGAATCGGCCCAAGCACTGAACCCTGTGGTACTCCGCAAGTAACTATTGAGGTTGAGGAAGATCTATTGTTTACCTGAACAAACTGAAATCTGTTAGACAAATAAGATTTAAACCAACCTAGTGCTGTTCCTATTATACCGACACTTTGAAGCCTTTCTATGAGAATATTGTGGTCAACAGTGTCAAAGGCAGCACTGAGATCTAACAGGACCAGAATGGTCACCAGTCCATTGTCTGAGGCTATGAGAATATCATTAGTAACCTTCACCAGAGCTGTTTCAGTGCTGTGATGAGCTCTAAAGCCTGACTGAAACTTCTCAAACAGCTCATTATTGTTTAAATGCTCACATATCTGGTGTGCAACTATTTTCTCAAGAATTTTAGATAAGAAGGGAAGATTAGATATCGGTCTATAGTTAATTAAGTCGTTTTGATCAAGAGAGGGTTTCTTAAGTAGAGGTTTAATTACAGCAATCTTAAACTCCTGTGGTACATATCCATTGACTAAGGATAGATTCATTATATTTAAAATTGGAGCAGCGATCAGAGGGAAAACTTCTTTTAAGAGTTTAGTTGGGATTGGGTCTAAAACGCAAGTTGAAGGTTTAGATGAAGCTAATAATTTTAGTACATCACAAAGTTCGGCTGCATTAAAGCAGTTTAAGCATATATTAGGTTCCACCATTTTTGAGGCTGCCTCATTAACTAAGGAGGAAGCAAGCATATTGGGAAGGTTCCCAATTATCTTATTCTTTATGGAGTCTATTTTATTTATAAAGAATTGCATGAAGTCGTCACTGCTTAGAGCTTGGGGAATGGTTGGCTCGATAGAGCTATGATCCTGTGTGAGTTTGGCAACTGTATTAAAAAGAAACCTAGGATTATTTTTATTCTCCTCGATTAAAGATGAATAATATGCTGTTCTAGCTGTGTGAAGGCTCTTTTTATATAGCAATAAACTATTTTTCCATATTAAAAAGGAATCATGTAAATGCGTGGAGCGCCATTTTCTCTCTAGTTTTCTAACATTCTGCTTTAGGGTACGTAGCTCTAAATTAAACCAGGGAGTTAATCTTCTATGGCTAGCCACCTTCCTTTTCAAGGGGGCAACTTTGTCTATTGCCCGACGCAGGGAGGAATTAACGCTATGAACTAAAATGTCAAGTTGTGAGGGGTCACGAGTTAAATCACTGTTTTCTGTTCTGCATTTATAAACTGAGGAAATTAAAGTTGGAAGAGCTTCTTTAAAATTTGCTACAGCGTTGTCTGATAACGTTCTGGTATAATGAAGTTTTCTTTCAGGTTTGATATGATCCATTAGAGTAAGTTTAAAAGTGATAAGGAAATGATCAGACAGGATAGGGTTATGTGGAAAGACTGTTATTTCTTCACAGTCAATGCCATAAGTCAGCACAAGATCTAAAGTGTGGTGACAAGAATGTGTTGGTCCCTGCACATTTTGAGTAAAGCCTATTGAAAAGCTGTATTTAGACTATCACTTTCATTATCAACATGAATATTGAAGTCTCCGACTATAATGACTTTATCAGTGTTTAAAACTAAGTCAGATAGAAAATCTGAAATCTGATCTAAAAATTGAGAATAAGGTCCTGGTGGACGATATAAGACCACAAACAAAAGTGGCTTTACTGCTTTGTTATGTGTATGAGGAAAGCTAAAAACTAGATGCTCAAAGGAACTGTAACTATTATTTTTTTGGAGATTAATTAGTAAATCGGAATGAAAGATAGTTGCTACTCCACCTCCTCGACCAGTACTTCGAGGGACACTAAAGTTTAAGTAGCTAGGGGGAGTTGACTCATTTATTGTGACATGGTCCTCTTCCTGCAACCATGTCTCTGCAAGACAAAACAAATCAATATTATTTTCACAAATTAAGTCATTTACTAAGAGTGTTTTTGAGGGGAGAGATCTTATGTTTAGTAAACCACATTTAATTGATTTGTTTTTATGTTCAGTCCGAGTTTTATTTATCTTTATGAGATTTTTATACTTTGCTCTAGTAGCATTAACTTTTAATTCATTAGTTTTGGGTAGTGGACGGGAAACTATCTCTATAGGGTAGTGGGTGGGTGGCAGTCCCTGTTCCTTGACCTGGACTCTGGGTTCCCTGAGCTGGACTCTGGGTTGTCACGGCTTTGGGGAACTAGAGATAACCCTATCAATGTTCCTGTTGGTATGAGGAATGAGATGGTAAATTACCCATTTACCGTCTCATTCCTGTTACTCTTACCAACTAATTTCATTAGTAGAAATATTTATAGTTTATAATTAAATTTGTGGGGAGAAAACACCCAGTAAAAAAACATTTCTGCTCTGGACTGGAAGAAAAACCCTGAGTACAAAACTCACATCACGAGAATAGCTCATTAGTACACAGTAGTATAGCTCTGCTAACATGCTAACAGCACATTGAGTTACTCACCCCTTCCTTTCCGAGAGCTAACCGAAGCTAGCTTGCAATGTCTGGTGCTGAATCGCTAGCGTGAACAAATCGCTCACTCCCAGCTCACAGCTCAAACGAGCTGAACGACACATTCACCCCTCCTCCTTCCTGGCTCACAGCTCAATTCTCCACTACAATACAAAAGGCAACATGTTTTGTTTCACCTGACAATAAAAAACAAAATGCCACAAGCTATTCGAAAACCTAGGAAAGCATATACACACCACAATAAAGTTATTTGTGTCCACGCTGCCATCATTGTTTAACAACGCGACAGTGACTAGGTAGGTGTCACGTGACAAATGAACGAATCTACTACTCCACACACAGTACACCCTGAGCTGTGAACGATGAACGAGGAGATCCGTTCAGTCCGAACTGTTGGTCACATTACAGCTCTACAGCCTGAGCTGTGAACGATGAACGAGGAGATCCGTTCAGTCCGAACTGTTGGTCACATTACAGCTCTACAGCCTGAGCTGTGAACGATGAACGAGAAGATCCGTTCAGTCCGAACTGTTGGTCACATTACAGCTGGGTAGAGGAAGAGTGAGTGTAAACTAATTTTGACAATTAGTGATACAATTAAAACAAAAAGGAATAATTAATAAGTTCCCTATGTTTACATGGTGCGTTTATTGTGTACAAAATTTTACATTATTATTATTATTATTATTACTACTATTATTGATTATGTTTGTTGTTATTATCATCATTATATATTTATTATTTAATCAATATGCTGATATAGTTTTCAAAAGTATTTATTTATAAACACACTTTAAATTATACACACAATAACACATCTACAAGAATTGAAGTCCACTAAATAATTATGATTTAATGAATAAATAATATATATCGGGTGTCGAATGACAAATAAAGGAACATTAGATATCAGACATCATTCATTTCCTTGTTCATCTCTCAGTCCGCTCCACAGCCCGTAGCAAGCTGAGCCACAGTTTTCACGTGACGAATGAGTAAGAATGATCCGTCACGATCCGTATATGAACGAATCGTGAGCGAACTGTAGTACTTGCTGCTCGCCACACACAGCCTGAGCGGTCTGGCTGTCACATGACAAAAGAACTGGGACCTGAAAACGGACGCAGCAGCTGAGTGAGTCATGAACGAATCATTTCTGTTTCCTGTCTTGCTGCTGACTGAGCTCATGCAGCTGCTGACATGTGGCAAGAGAAGGTACTGCATGACAATGAACGAATCGCTCACTGAGAGGACTCGTTACTCTCGGGTCGTATAAAAGATTAGTTCATTTTGAACGAATCGTTCACGAACGACACATCACTACCTCTGTGTGTTAAAATATATGTCTGACAAAAAAAGTTATATTGATAGTCTATTTTGGACTACAGATAGAAGAGTTCATTATTATTATTTTTCTAAAGTTTCTGATTTGGGTTTATCTATTACACAAGTAAAGTACAACAGATTATATTATAGCCTAGCCAGCTATGCACATATTTCACCTTAATTTAACCCTCTGGCTGAATGATGTGTCTGAATTTTTTACAGTGTGTTCCAAACTTTTGTCTGCAAAATAATATGAAATTATGTCAGTTTTTAACCACAGTAACAACCATCTGCAGCAGTAAAAATATTTTTTCACCCTCATTTCTGATACTCATGCTTTCAAATGTATTTGACTTGGCACACAAGCTGATGTGGTCTAATTGCCCGTGTTTCCATAGAAAACATATTTTTTTCTTTCCTTAAGAGTGATTTTCAAAAAAGAGATCCTTCAGAGGATAAATATATCTCATGAGATAAAAATGTTTGATGGGGCAGATGTTGATGTTTTTATTTGAATTCATCAAGGAGTAGACACTACCAAACATGCCAGAGCTGTTTTCTCGTCCTCATCTGGTGACTCATCAAATAAGTAATTCTCACAACAACAAAAAAAGAAAAGATTTTGTTTAGATTTAAGTTAAGGTAGAAACTGCATTTGCTCTGACAGTGACTCATCCACAGGTAATGGCTTATGTGGGCTTTAGCTGCAGGTAAATGACTGCCCCCAAGCTGCCATTAAAGCCTGATAATTAGAAAAAAGGCAGATTATTATAAAAGGTCCTCATTAAAGTGTCCTTGGTTTTTAATCATTTCCACCAGTCGCAAGAGATTACACATCAGCTGGCATTCAGCTTTATGTAAAAAACAGGTTCTCCCACAGGATTTGATCTGATTTGGCAGCTGAGTGCTTAAGTTCATCAGGCACATTGTCAATTTATTTGAATTTCATGTGAAGCTTTGCAGTTGGCTGACTAATGAATGCTCTCTTCTGAATCACAAGTATCCTTCTTTGTTGTTTAACTGTCATAAGCTGTTGGCACCACTGGAGCACGGCAGCAAGATGTCTGCTCTCATTAAAGCAGGTGTTTTTTACATGAAACATTAGTGTCAATGTATACATCTTTTGCCACCTTTGGTGGCTGCAAGATTGATTAAAATCCAGGCCTGACATGACAGAGTTTATGTTATCCTAAAGCAGATCATAGCTCGTACAGTTAGCATAACTCTTTCCAAGTAGCTAATGCACCGTTATCCAAACGGCTATGGTAGCCATGTTCATAGGGCTAGGAAAGATATGTTAGCATGGGACACTCATTTTGTCTTGGGAGTTGAAGCTCGCAGTTGGGAAGGACTTCACACCTGAGTTATAAGCAGTCTGTTTGTAATTCATAAAACAATGGAATTGGCTAGTTAATGTGCTGTTAACTGCTATTAGTGATACAAGCTGTATTGATTTATCACCTCAAATTATGCACCACTGGTTTAAAGTGAAAAACTATCAGAACTAACAGTGTAAGGCTCCTCCAAATGTGTTGTCCTTTTCCCAGGACAGGTGTGGAGTATCCTTCGCTGCCCATCTTAGCTCAGAGGTGGGTAGAGTAAAGCCTAGTTTATACTTCTCCAACAGCAAATTCACACAGAGACGTATTGACTGAGACATTTTTCATTTATGGTTCTCCATTTCTTTCTCTCTTTTTTTCATTGATTTCTCAACGTTCCAAAGCAATTCTCGACCAGGACAGCAGGTGCTAACTTTTCATTGTGGCTATGCCTTCCATCTGTTTACTATCACAGCATTGTTTCGGTTTTTTCTTCAGCCTGTGAACACATTTCCCCCTCAAGGAGCAATGGACGACAGAAAGTAAGTCTTGCTGAAGCTGTAAAGCTTTTTACCAGAAGTACAGCTCGTTGAATACTCTAAAAACTCACGGTAACAAACACAGCAGCCTTTTTTTGTTGTTTTCCTACACTTCCTTCAGTTCAAAATCGCCAAAAGACCAAATTAGATAAATCATCCTTTCAGTATAAAGCATGTAGTGCCCAAATGCTGCATTAAGTACTGATTTCAGCGACTATAGAGCCCCGTTCTGGTGAAGCGATCTCTGGCTGTTGCTGAACTGACTAATCACAGGATTATGCTCTCCGCTGACGGAGATGGAAGCCTAGTTTATGCTTCTCAATTTTGATGGAGATGGATTACCGCAATGCCATTATCCGTCGACGCAAGGGCTCTCTGTCACCTACGCAAGGATGCACAAATTAGACGCCCAATTTTTAACTATCCGTCTCAGTCAATGGAGAGCATATGCATCTGATTGGTCAGTTTCAAAGCCGATCCTTGAAATCCTCTGTCACTCCTATAGCACATCTCACTGCTGTCTCACAGCTCTCATACATATCCCGCACCACTCTAACATAATTCCCTGGTACTCCAGAATGCCTAATACAAAACCACAGCTCTTCTCCTGGCACCCTTTCCTATGCTTTCTTTAAATCTACAAAGACACAATGCAGCTCCCTCTAAACCCTCTGTACTTCTCCATCAGCACCCTTAAAGCAAAAAAGCATCTGTAATACTCTTTCTTGGAATGAAACCGTACTGTTGCTCAGAAATGTTCACTTCTTACCGAAGCCTAGCTTCAACCTCTCTTTCCCACAGCTTCATTGCATCACTCATTAACTGTGTTCCTCTGTAGTTGCCACAATTCTCCACATCTGCCTTTTTCTTAAAAACTGTCACTAGAACTCTTTTCCGTCAGTCCTCGGGCATCTTCTCAGTCTTCAAGGTCTTGTTGAAGAACCTAGAAAGAAACTTTACTGCCACCTCTCCTAAACACTTCCATACATCCACAGGTATGTCATCAGGACCAACTGCCTTCCCCGTCTTCATCCTGTTCAAAGCTTTCCTCACTTCATACTTTTAATCTCAGGAACTTACTGATCCACAATGGCCACCTCTTCTACTCTACATTCTCTCTGATTTTCCTCATTCATCGGCTCTTCAAAGTACTTTTTCCATCTTCCCATCACACTCTTGGCATCTGTCAGTACATTTCTATCCCTATCCTTGATCACCCTTACCTGTTGCACATCCTTTCCATCTCTGTCTCTCTGCCTCACCAATCTATACAAATCATTCTCTCACTCCTTACTATCCAACCTAGCACACAGGTCATCATACACCCTTTGTTTGGCCTTTGTCATCTCTACCTTCACCATCCATCTCCTTGTGCTCCTGTCTGCTCTCCTCAGTCCTCTCAGTGTCCCACTTCTTCTTAGCTACCTTCTTTCTCTGTATATGTTCCTGGACTTCATCGTCCCACCACCAAGTCTCCTTATCTACTTACCTCCTTCCAGATGACACACCAAGTACTCTCCTACCAGTTTCCTTAATCACATTAGCTGTAGCTGTAGCTGTCAAGTCATCAGGGAGAACCTCCTGGCCACCAAGAGCCTGTCTCAACTCCTTCCTGAAAACCACTTGGTCCTCTGCTCTGTCTTTATTCTCTTAACCTTCCTCACCATCAGTTTCATCCTACAGTCCACCATTCTATGCTTTCTAGCTACACTCTCACCTGCTATTACTTAACTAAACTCTTTCAGATCACAACGTCTGCATAAGATGTAGTCCACCTGAGTGCTCCTATCTCGACTCTTATAAGTCACCCTATGTTCCTGCCTCGTTTGGAAGAAAGTATTTACAAGCCATTTCCATCCTTTTTGCAAGTCTACCACCATCTGTCCTTCTTCATTTATATCCTGGATACCAAACCTGCCCATCACTTCCTCATCCCCTCTGTTCCCTTTACCAACATGTCCATTAAAGTCTGCACCAATCACCACCCTCGCAACTCTTGGGATACCCTGCATCAAATCATGTAGTTCACTCCAAAATTTATACTTCTCTTCTAACTCACATTCTACATGTGAGGCATAACCACTAACAACATTGATAATTTTTCCTTCCATTTCAAGCTTCAGACTCATCAAACTATCTGACACCCTTTTCACTTCCAGAAAATCCCTAGCAAATTCCTCCTTCAAGATAACTCCTACTCCATTTCTCTTTCCTTCTACACCATGGAAGAACAACTTGAATCCTTCTCCTAAGCTTCTAGCCTTGCTACCTTTCCACTTGGTCTCCAGAACACATAGAATATCCACTTCCCTTCTCTGCATCATATCCACCTGCTCCTTAACTTTACTTGTCATAGTTCCAACAATCAAAGTCCCTACTCTCAGTTCCACGCTCTTGAATTTCCTCTTCTATCTTCGCCTACCAACACACCTTCCTTCTCTCCTCCTTCGACCAATAGTAGTCCAATTTCCACTGGCGCCCTGTAGGTCAACATTACCGGTGGCAGTCGTTGTTAACCCTGGCATCGACCGATCTGGTATGGAGTTCATGTTTGTGATTTGCATAGTTGATTTGGCTTCGGTTTTACGTCGTTTGCCCTTCCTGACACAACCCTCTGTATTCTTCCGGACTTGGGACCGGCACAAGGAATCGCTGGCTTTTGACCCCTTATGAGTGCATTGCTGTCCTGGTCGAGTAACACTGAAAAAACAATGCAGAACGGAGAGGAAAAAACGGACTACTATGAACAAAAAACGTCTCTGACAATAAGTCTGCGTTTGAGTGCAAATTTGTTGTCAGAGAAACATAACCTAGGCTGTAGAAAATGGTCCTCTTCTCTCTTCGTCATTGCATAGAGCACTTGCGTGGACGGCGCTGCATCAGTCCGTCTCCGTCAAAACGGAGTAGCATAAACTAGACTACCCCAAACCTTAACTCAAATAAGAGTAGCAGTAGGCCTACTTCAAAATAACATTACTGAAGTAAGAGTAAAAAGTAAGTGTTGTAAAACTACTCCAAAAAGTAATTTTCTCTTAAAAGATTCTAGGGTACATGTAATTGCGTAAATGTAGTTACTACCCACCTCTGCCACATCCCAAGAGGCACTGCAGATGAAACAGATTTTGTTCCTAACAACGGTGGAAAAAGTTGAATATAGAGTAGGAAAGGAGTAATGTTGTAAATATGATTTGGGTATGATTTTATTCAAATCTGGCATTACAAAAATGAAAAGCTTAATGTGCGTGTATTGTTTCTCATTTGCATGTATGTTTTGTAATATAATAAATATTATTATAAATTTATAATATATAAATACTAAACTCAGTATTACTCGTCAAGCTCTAGCTTTCTCATTGTATTAACAACTGGGAAATTAGAAAAATTGAATGTTGCATATAACCATGAGCAGTTTAGCTTCTGGTGGATTTTCTTTGTATTTGCACATTCCTTTTTTTCTCAGTCTTATAATTGCTGGCGAGCATCCTATCACTGGTATTTTATTAATTTATCTTCTGTCATAAGCTCTGAGTCTTGGAGGTTAGAAGGCCATTTTGCTATCACCCTATCTTAAGCTCCCTCTACGGATGATTTATTAGATTTAAGTTGGGACTCTGGGCCACTCAAAAACATCAGTATTACTTCCAGTCAGAACAAACATGTTGGTAATATTAAAATACTCATTTAAGCTTAAATTTAACAGGGTTTCGAATGCATAGTTCCATCAAAGCATGAATGTATACAAACACCTTAACCCCCTTCAAAAAGAGATGAATTTCCAATAATGTCCTTCCTTATATCCCAGTGTTGTATTTTAGCACAAAAACCATCTAAAACATGAAGCTGCAGACTGATATGCCCCTAATTAATAGTTGTATTATTATTATTTTGCAGTACTTTGTCACATGAAACTAAAGCAATGATACTCCCATTTAGGGATTATTAATAATTAATGTTTTCGGTGACAAATAAAGTGTGGTAGGCTATATCATCATCTCTCAAAGCAGTCCATAGGTTTTTTAAACATGGGAAATTCTGAATTCAGTTAAATGAGCCTAGATAACACAAAAAGCTGTTGCAGTTTAATCGTTTGAGCCTAGACTTCAAGAAGTCTCTCTCGTTGTCAGACTGATATGCATTTTAGAGATTGGAATATTGATGAGCGTACTGCACAGATAATAATTTTGCTGGAGTGAAGACATAAAAATCTTGTTTACAGTCACATTTGTGTATAATCCTTGTGTTACAAGAAAATTGTTGTTTCTTGCTTATTTTAGACAGAGGAAGTATTACGCGTCTCTATTTAGTGTTTGCATTTCAGATTTTGTCCACATTATTTAGCATTTACCTCGTTTTTACCCAGATGTTTGTCCACCAGCAGACCACTGAATCTACAGAAATTCTACTGTGCCTACAATTCACTTCTGACCAGAAGGTTTCTGCTGTAAAAGCACTTTGTGTTGAGAGCCCAGATGAGGACAAACTGTATATTTAGTGTTGGACCCAGTCATTCGCAGCTTGATTAATGAGCAGGCAGACAGACAACTAGAGTACATTCTAATCACCCACAAGGACAAAGAGTGATAGAGTGAGACTGGGGGTGTGAAGAAATGCCTGCCCGCTAATAGCTTCAGCTGTCTTAAATCTGAAAAACACTTAGTGAAACTAATAATGGAAACAACAGACTGATTCTAGAAATTGCCATACTTGCAGCACTCAAAAGCTTTCCTTGAACAAATTATGCTGGTTTTCTTAATACAAAAAAAAGAAAAGAAAATACAAAAAATACAGGATCTGTTGTGAAATACTTTTTATTCAAGTTTGATTGGTGTGAATGGTGTTTGTGGTAGGTAGCCCCAACATCCCACACCTGAAAAACAGTGCCTTGTGTGAACCCAAACTAAAAAGCCTGCTCAGTTTGCAAAATATCCAGCCCTCTCATTTATAGAGTTTTTTTTTTTTTTTAAGAAACACTGCTGAGGTGTCAGTAAGCACATTTCTGCTGTAGGTTCAGCAATTGTTTAATTATGCAATGCTTAATGATCTCCTGACAGTCTTTGCCTGAAAAATCATTATTCTATACTGTATTCCAGCTCCACTTCACGAAAGCTACTGCTCTCCAGTTTTTAGAAACATCCCTGCTCCAACACAGCATAATCAAATGATTTAATTTCCTCTTCAGCATGCCATCAAGTTTGGCAGAGCCTTGGCAATAAGCCATACATTTGATACAGTTGTGTTGGAGCAGGGATGCATTTAAAATTTACAGGACAGTAGCTCTCGTGGACTGCAGTTGGAGACCCCTGCTCTGTACAGTCTAGGGTTCCACAGCGGCTCAGGTGGTAGCATTGTCGCCATGCAACGAAGGTTCAGATCTCGGCCTGGTCTTTCTGCCTAGAGTCTCTCTAATTTTTCTTTAGGTGTGTGCGTGTGTGTGCATGTGTGTGTTTGTGTGCACGTGGTTGTCAATCATGTGTCTCTGTAATGGAGTAGCACCATGGCCAAAATGTACATCACTTCTTGCCCCAATAACTGCTCGATATAGGTTCCAGGCCCCTATCTCCACCCCTATATAAGGACAAGCTGGTATAGACAATAGATGGATGGTCTATGAGCAAGTCTAACGCTGTGTCCAGACCAAACGCGATAGGAGCGACTAGAGTTTCAGGTTTACATGTAAAATCAATGGAGGAGCGCGATGAAGCGCAACTAGGGGTCCCGCGAAACTTCAGAAGCAGATTTGCGTCGCAAAAAAGCTTTTGTGCCTGATTCGCGCGAACAATTCGTGCTACAGATGCGATGGAAAATTCTCGTTGCTTTTTATTTGGTGCATTTTGTGCATTTGCGCTCATGGCGTTTATGGCTCGAGTTGGAAAAATCTGAACTCCAGCGTCAAATCGCGCCGCGACAACCAATCAGGGGACAGAGTTTCAGTGATTCTGTGACTGTCATGGAGTCACAGCCTCAGCAGGACATGGAGGAAATACTGATAAACACCGTGGCTAATCACCCCGAGCTACATGACACAAGCAGTTTTCAATACAGAGACAGAAATGAAAAAATAAACTATTTAGACAGGAATGCTATTAAGAGGTTTGTGGGTGGCTCTTAAAAGAGCCGTTGTTGTTGTAAAAGCACCTCTCGGCCTAGAAATGAGCCTTGAAACGGCCTCATCACCTGGTTTCCTGGTAGCAGCTCCCGCACCACGTCCCACCCTGCTTAAATATGATAAACTTTTACGAGCCGCAGATAGATGGACAGCTGCTCAGAAATGTAGTTGGTGTTTCGGCAGGCGAAGCTTTGACCTTTACGGCACAAACTGGGCGAGCAGGTCACGTTTTCCAGGCGGCGAGGACCCGGTGTTTATGAGAGCCTTGCTGCTATTTATGGATCCCTCCGCCGTAGCTAGAGTGTATCCGTAGCTCACCAAACCCCCAGTGCAGCGGTCCCAGCTCTACCGGAGGCAAGGCCGAATACGTAATCCACTCTGTCCTCTGTCAGCTCGGTTCATAATCCACCGCCAGCTGCACTGTAGCCCCAGCTCCGCTGAAGCCCCGGCCGAACACGCTGTCCTCCGTCAGCTCGGTCCATAATCCACCGCAGATGCACTCTGGCCCAAGCTCCGCTGAAGGCCAGGTCGCACGTGAAAATACCATATTTGAAGCGTGACCAGTTCGCGTTGTACACACTTCAAGGTGCGAATGTGCACGCGAACAGCTAGGCATGTGTCGCGCTTCAAATTCGCTCCTATCGCGTTCAGTGTGGACACAGCGTAAGTAGTCCAATAATTATTACCTGAAATAATATGAAAAGAAAAAAAAATCAGTCCTTGTCACGTCAGCTTTTCCAAATATTTGGGCCATTGGGGTATTATTTCACAGCATTTACTGTATGCCTCTATTTTTAAGCAGTAAAGCAAATGCTCTGCATTTCTGCCATATTTAATTAGAGGTGATTGTGACCCTTATAGCCGAGATCCATGACTACTTGAGACCTACACTAAAATTTTGTAGTTCAAACTCCAGCTCTACTTTAAAAAGCAATAATATTCAAAGTAGAAACCATCTTCCATCTTCCTTGACTCCAGAAGCTAGTATTTAGTTTTCCTTTTTTTTTACTCTGATTGGTACAGTGATTAGTTTTTCCTGCTTATGGTTGTCCAAACTTAAAGAAAATCCTAAAAAATCTGCCTAGAATCTTGTACCAGATGCTTTTTTTAATAATTTGAGGTCATCAAACTGAATTATTCATAGTAAGGTAACTCAGCCAGCTCGTGGGTTATTTCTGTTCAAGCTGAAGAATGCAAATAATATTTATGCAAATAAGCAATAATTATTTGTTTTCAGCCACACATAAAAATCCAATAAAGCCATTTCAAAAACGAAACACAAACACCCTCAGTTGCCAGTGATCTGAATTGCAGTTGGCAGGAAATTGGAGCTTTTATACATCTGTAGCACAAAATGCTTTTACTAAAACAAACTGTGGTGTTAAATAAAGTGAGTAGCCTACCTATATGTAAGCAATCACAAATGTTTGTTATGTATGGCAGCTGTCACTTTGTGAATAACTGCTGACCTTTTCTTGTGGCCCAAGCTGGCAAGAAATTGTATCCAGAGGATGGAATCTATATCAAAGTAAGTTATAAAGCATTCACCTTTTGTTATGCTAGCACAGATAAACTACTTTCGAATTGTAGACTGTTTCATCCGGTTGAACACAAATGGAAAATATTGTCCAGAAAGTAAAAAAAAAAAAATTAAAAAAAAACGAGTGGAAGGAAACATTAATAAACAAGCGAGAACAGGGGAGCAAAAAAGAGTGAAAGAGAGATGGTGTTCAGAGCTGAGGAGGAATCGACTTCTTTCTTCATTTGGCCTCTTTTGTTTGAGTTGTTCCACAATTGATCAGACCAGAATGTGGATTGATTACATTGTCAGTGCCACTGTCATCGCCTCTTGAATGAATTTAATATTTGATTTAAATTGTTATTCATACCGCCGGGTCTTTGCGGCACCATTTTGCTCCATTGTCAGTTTTGATTCATCTTGAACTGCCCTTCTATCAATAACTGAAGGAATTAATGAAGAGCAAGCCTTTTCCTTGAGACTGGTGTGCAGAATTATGCTGTGATATAATAGCTTTTCTTAATCTGTTATTGTTTTTTTGTTGTTTTATACATTACAAGATCATCACTTTTGTCTTTTTAAAAGATCACACTAAAACTATTGTTCCTTACAAAACAGCTGTTCTCCAAAAGTTAAACTCAGTTCATTTTGCAGGAAAGACATGTGATTATATGATTTAGCCACAGGTGGAAAGAGTACTATAATATTCTACTCAAGTCAAAGTATTGCTGGGATGAACCTTTACTCAAGTACAGGTAAGATTACCAGTCTAAAAAAAATAATCAAGTAAAAGCAAAAAGATGTGTATTTCAAAATTACTCAGAGTAAGGTTACTAAGGTATTTTTTTCTTTTTAACAGCAGTCACTTCTGAATAACGCTGTTGCCTTTCTTGAACTGAAGCCGAAGTGGTCACTTACATCTAGTCAGGGGTTAACATTGTTGTCTTTGAGTGGAATTTTATTCTCCTCCTTGTTCGCTGGATCCATACTGATGTTGAGTGCTTCCATCTTTTTTCCTATTAGCACTAGTTCTCATATCCATCATGCATAGCAATATTTCCAGCCACAATATTTTTAATCATATTCATTAGTTGTTGTTTTGCTACTCAGTCATTGACATGATAAAAATGTACCAAAGTAAAACACTTAAAAAAACCATACCTAAGTACAAGTAAAATTACAGACTTTAAAAACGACTTTCAAACGTACAATTACACACAAAAAAAACACTCAATTCCAGTAATGCAAGTAAATATAATTAATTACTTTCAACCTCTGGATTTAAAGTTGCATTCCGGATTATTTCAGGGAGTTCGTTTTTTTTAAACCAACGTACGAAGGTCCTTCCCAAAACATCCCTTCTCACCCCCTCCTGCAAGCTTTCCTCTCCCTCTATACCTCCCTTACAATTGGGCATGTGCATCTCCTATGATTTCACCGCATGTCATTGTGTACTTTATCAAATAAAACATTATATTGATTTGCTTTACTGAATATATGACTGTCTTACCTGTTCAGCAGAAATGTGTCCAAAGCTGTGTCACTTTGAAGCCTTTTAAGACTCGATGGTAGCCTATCTCCATGTTAAAAAGCATATCTAATGTAAATCGAGGGAGGGACACATATCGATGTAACACCCTACTCGGGTCTCTAAGGCATTTTTCGAGTTTGTCGCTGTATTTCCCATAGTTTGTTGTTGTTTTTCTAAAGTTGATGTAGCCCTGGAATGGCTAACCATTTAGCATAAGTTTGTTATGACTTCTCCATGACCGCTCTCTACCATTATGGTGACTGTAAACAGGAAGAGTGTGATGTGCATGCACGTTGATTGACAGTCGACACAGTAGAAACTTGAATTCTACTGGATAAAAAATTTGGCGGTCAGTCTGAATTGCATAGGGGTCTATAGGAGGAAGGAGGGACTTAAGAAAAATAACATATAGCCTTCCCTTTTATCATAGTACTGAACCCCACATGATTTTAAAGATATATAAAACTAATACATAAATAAATTCTCCAGAATGCAGCTTTAACTAACATTTTTAATTGTCTTTTAGCAACTACTCTTTTGAAGGACATCCAACATTTACTATTTAAACTCATTAATTGGTTAAACTGATCAGCACTTTTAAAGGATTAATTCACTTTTATGGCAATAAATGATTTGGTAAAGATATATATTTTTTATATATATATATATATATTTTTCCTTCCTCTAAATTCATAATCACATCCAGGTTGTTTATTATAGTGGGTACATTCTTGTCTTACTAAACATTTTTTATTGTTGTTAGGATGTTTCCATATTGGTTCATTAGTGTTTAGTTTCTTACCTTTTTTATCTTCTTTCCTCTGCACATTTTTTTAGTGTTGGGACTTTTTCCTTATTATTTGTGGATCATTTTGTGTCTAAGTTCAGCTTCCTCTGTGATATGTGTTTCCTAGTCTCTTTCAACCATCAGCCCTCCCCCTCAGCTGTTCAGCATTCCCTTTATTAGACTCACCTGGTTTCCTGTAACTAATCCCATCTCCTCTGTATTAAAGTCTTATTTTTATTGTTTGCGGCTGGATTCTTCTTTTGCAGTCACTCCAGTTTAATGTTCTATTCCTGCTGTGCTTTGACTGAGATTTTTGATCATTAAATCCTTTTTCACTCAATGCTTTCACTCCAATGCTTCTTCCAGTCTGCCTGGATATGGGTCCATTACACTACAAACTATAACAGATTAATCTTCTACAACAGAAAAATGTAATTTTTGTGGCAGAAGCTACTTTTTTTACTTTTTAAAGATTTTATTTTCTATCCATCTTTCTCCAAAACTCTGTGAAGAAAGAAAAACCTTATATAAACTTGTCCCTTCAGAAACTATCATTTGTTTGCGGGCAACCACTTATTCTGCTGTGTTGTTCATTACCAGATGAACCCATACATATCATTCTGCCTACCATCATCTTGAAATATGTGCTGCGCTGTTTGTCTTTTCTATCAACAGCAGCCAAGCGTAATACTTTCAGTGCCTGCAGCTAACAAAAGACACACAGTAGAGTTAAATGTCAAACTACAATTATGAATGTAAGAACATCATTTTAAGTTCTCTTATGAGATAAACTATCAATGTAAAATATGTACCCCTTGTTGTATGGCCAAATGTGAAGATTTGACTATTAAAAAAAACAATACAAACCCCCGCAACTGTGATCTGGGAACACAACCAAAAATGAACCACTTCTTCCTAATCCCACTGTGGACATTTCCTGAAAATGTCATTTAACCCAAAAAGACCCGGAACCATTTTTACCTCAAGGAAAATTAAGGGGATCATAAGACAGGTTAAACAGGACACATACAACACATTTCTAAATAAATAAATAAATTATTACAATAGTAGGTGGCAAACATCTCAAAGGTGACATAGATGTCACTTCAGGCGTTAAATAGTTAAATTATGTGTTAAATCTAGCTAGCTACTTGGTCCCCAACAGGTCTTACTGCAACCCATGAATGAAATTATATAACTGATATTGGTTCAATTAAGCTATTATATACAATATATGACTAAACTTAATTGAATCAGCCAAGTATACTGATCAGATCGTGATTAGTTTTCTTATTGTGACATATATGTCACTACATTTTTTTTTTCAACCATTTTTAGATTAATTGCCCGATGTGACATGTGCGTCACACCAATATTTACTTGATGGTTTTATGCAAAGTTCTTCAAGAAATTCGGAAACAGTAGTTTATTTTTGACAAACAGCATTATGTGTAAACATTGCAACCTTTGAATTGAATCAATCCTACCTTTTAGCCTCAGAAAGAGCTTGTTCAATATTAGCTGGCTAGCTGGTTTTTCCACATGCAACTTTCGGTCAAGTTCGGTTGGTTGTATCGAAACACATGAGCACCCTAGTGGTCACATGACCTTTTATAAAAGTGCTATAGGTGTTATTCTGGGACTTCATGAGAGAAAATAAAGAATCTAGTTTAACATGGAACTATCCAGAACGTTAATAGGGTATGAGACACCAGTGTCAATGTGGGTCCTTATGGGTAAAAACCACCTACAAGGTCTTGAGCTATGTTGCTAACTAGTTCTGTGTTGAAAAAAATTGGAAAATTGATTCTGAGCTGATTCTTATGGAAATCAAATCCATTGACAAGTCAAATTTTTTTTTTTTTTTTTAGAATAGTTTGCCATTTTTACAGCTAAAATACGAAGGGCAAGTATAAACGACCATTTTAAGTATTGTGTCTGAAAGGGTTAATATAGTTTCCCCTGGTGAATTGTTACTGACCCAGTGTTGAGTCATTGAAATAGTGTTAAGGTGTTTGATTGAGGACCCAAATGCTGTTTGGACCTTTTACGGCACATTTTACTCATAAACCCAAAAAACATGTTCTGAAAGCAGACAAGACGTGCAAGATGTGGTGAGAAGTACCCAGACAACAAAATCCAGCGACAATCAGCAGAGACAAGAGGGTAAAAGGGAACATATATGCTGGGAAGGGTGATTAGGAGACAATGAACAGCTGGGAACAGAGACAAGGAACAGCTGACTTTAATTAGACAAAACAGGAAAACAGGGAGTGACATAAACAGGGAGAGAGTCACACTGTGACAGTTACAGGCATATAATTAACACTAAAAAAAAATTCTAATAGCACTGACTCATATCAATATAAAACTTGATCAGATTGAATGGGATGGTATTGTGATAATCAATTATAGCTCCTGAGAATCTGAATCGAATCTGTTCTTGAAATTTGAATCAAAACCGTGCCCTGTCTTTAACTAAGACAGACAGACAAAGACAAACCCTGGTGAAAACGTTACCCCTTGGCAGAGGTAATTATTCCTGTCCTTACCTATTTTGTCAAGTAAAGTAAACAGGATTGTGAGGGTAGGTCCTGGTGTCCCATACTATTTTTTTCCATTTTCAAATGGTGGCTTCTAGATCCAAATCCAAATAAGATACCTCAGTGTTGGTAGTTGTGGCATGACAAGTGTTTAGAAAGTGCAATTGACCTGAACACTTTTTTGCCTTTTTTTTAAGGCTCTGTGGACTTCATGTAGACCATGAAGTGAAATCAGTTTAATGTATACTGCTGATGCTCTCACACATGACAGACAGATCCAGATTCTCAGCTGTGTCATGAATAATTAATGTGTTTTGATCATTTCATGCAGCGGACCACTAGCAGGGAGAGTGATACTTTTCCGAATCTTCTTTATTTTACTTTTGGGGTTTGTTGTTTAGATTTTGAAGGACTTGCCAAGATAAAACCCACAAGAATTGGAAATATATAGTAGATACCAGCCAAGCTGTACCAGTCTCTTGGTACATGAGCGTTGGAAAGGAAGCCTGGTTCCGGCCCTCTTGAGATGTGAACCACATCGTAGGATAGTTTGAAGGCTGCATGGAGCCTGTGTAATATAAACACAGAGGTAGAGCCTGAGAAGGCAAAAGGTAAGCCTGTAACGTCTCCTCAACTGACCTCTTTTTACCTCACTGCAAAACATGGATGCCAGCTGTCGTCATTGTATCCGGCGGGAAACTTCCCAAGTCAGGTAACAGCCGGAGGGGAGGAATCGTTGAACAACAGGAGCTGCAAGTACAAGCAGAGGAAGCGCTGTGAACCAATGACACACTCGCACACACAAACACACTGCATCAGGCTGCTTAAACAAGATATGACACATGTCCCATTCCCTTACGCCAGCCAGTGACAAGTGATCAGGCAGTCTCATAACTCATGCAGTGCCCGGGTACTTGGAGCACACATTTAAATACATATCCATTCAAATACAGCAGTTCTTCTCTGTTATTTAATCATTTAACACCATGATAGTTGTGTTTGAGGGAGCCCGCAAGTATACAAATTTGTATGCAAGCTTCGTCTGTTTGCGCGTTTGGGCCCTGAAATAAAAAGAGCAGCAAGGATTACCAACAACATTTCGGAAAGCGTGAGCTGTGAGTTGGAATTTTAAATGTGATCTCATAAACTGCAACTCATATTTGATGAGGAGTGGAGTGTGGTTTTTATTTTTTCCCTCAGTGAAAAAAATGGAGTGGGGAAGGAGCTGTGTGGTTAAGTATTTATTTTACATTTGGATATCCCAGGTCTGAGCAGGTACAAAGATATAGGGAACCCAAACACATGTTTCGGAGCCACAGTAACTGTTGATATTAAACTTAATGATTTACAGGACCAAATAATTTTTGTTAAATATGGGAAATTATTTGTTCCTCAACACCATTCCTAATAAATAAAAGTAAACATAACCACAGCATGATGTTGCCAACACCATGTTTCACCATGGGGAAGATGTGTCCAGTGTGATATGTAGTCTTAATATTATGCCAAACATAGCATACATGGCTTGTATCAATAAGTAAACCATGCTTTAATGGTTTTCTTTCAACAATTTTCTTAAAGATTCATGTTATTCATGTCTAATATTTTTCTCCCAAATAAACTTTGGCTTTGGAAAGAGGGATTAAACAGAGCTTTCTGAGGTATTCAGTGTCTGCTTTATAACCTGTGTTTGCTTTAAACATTCTATCTCATCAGTCTCCTGTGTCCCTTGTGCTTTATTTTGCTGTTTTGTTAGGCTGAGAGGTGTGATGTGTAAAAGACTTAGCTGAAGAGAAAACAAAGCAAGTTTCATATCTTTCAATCATCACAAAAGTAGCAGCTTTCGAAATGGCAGCCCACCCATGTAACTCTGCTGCATCCAGTAAGTATAAAAAAATAAAAAAAATTCCCCTCTTGCCCTCCGCAACGTTGTTCGCCATTACCATCCTGTCTGTCTGGATCTGGAAGTCCCACAGGATTTTTCTCTGTCATTCTTCCCCATCTTTGGAGGTGTTTCCCACTTTGACCTTGGGGTTTCCAGCCCACACTCCGCACAGATGTTTCTGTATACTATGCCAGCCACTTGGTTATGACATTCCATGTATGCTTTCCCTGCCAGCATTTTACATCCTGCTGTTATGTGCTGGATTGTTTCAGATTACTCTTTGCACAGCCTACGTTCACCTCGGGTCTTGTCTGCTGTGGTAGATCTGGGCCTCTATCGATTCGGTGCTTAGAGCCTGCTCCTGTGCTGCCAGGGTGAGTGCTTCTGTTTTGTTCTGTAGCCCTCTCTAGCCATTGGTAGGATTCTCTGGATCAGCCACTTCAGTTATGTTCCAGTGGTGCATCCCATGTAGGGGCTTGTCGTACCATGATGGTTCCTCCTTCAGCACCTCCTCATCTCGCCATTGTCTCAAGCATTCGATTCTATCAAAAGAACTATTTATCAATAATGAAATTGTATATAGGCTATATATGTATATATGTAGGACAATTAAATAGTGCCATTTTTGGTATTTATTTTCTTTTTTATTCACTTAATTAGTTTACATTTCTTCTCTATGTCAACCAATCAAATTCCTGCTCTAAAGCCTAGTTTATGCTTCTCCAACCGATAATTTGCACTCAGATGCAGATGTATTGACGGAGACGTTTTTCGTACTCAACTTTTCCACTCCTCTCTTTATTGTTTTTTTTCAGCATTGCTAAACCAGCACAGCAAGGGGTGCTAACTTTTTATGGCATCTGTGTCTACAGTTGTGACCAAAAATTTTGAGATTGACACAAATATTAGTTTTCACAAAGTTTGCTGCTAAACTGCTTTTAGATCTTTGTTTCAATTGTTTCTGTTATGTACTGATATATAATTACAAGCACTTCATACGTTTCAAAGGCTTTTATCGACAATTACATGACATTTATGCAAAGAGTCAGTATTTGCATTGTTGGCCCTTCTTTTTCAAGTCCTCTGCAATTCGACTGAGCATGCCCTCAATCAACTTCTGGGCCAAATCCTGACTGATAGCAACCCGTTCTTTCATAATCACTTCTTGGAGTTTGTCAGAATTAGTGGGCTTTTGTTTGTCCACCCGCCTCTTGAGGATTGACCACAAGTTCTCAATGGGATTAAGATCTGGGGAGTTTCCAGGCCATGGACCGAAAATTTCAACATTTTGGTCCCTGAGCCACTTAGTTATCACTTTTGCTTTATGGTACGGTGCTCCATCGTGCTGGAAAATGCATTGTTCTTCACCAAACTGTTGTTGGATTGTTGGAAGAAGTTGCTGTTGCAGGGTGTTTTGGTAACATTCTTTATTCATGGCTAGGTTTTTGGCCAAAATTGTGAGCCCACTCCCTTGGATGAGAAGCAACGCCACACATGAATGGTCTCAGGATGCTTTACTGTTGGCATGACACAGGACTGATGGTAGCGCTCACCTTTTCTTCTCTGGAAAAGCCTTTTTCCAGATGCCCCTAACAATTGGAAAGAAGCTTCATCAGAGAATATGACTTTGCCCCACTCCTCAGCAGTCCATTCACCTCTGCAGAAGATCAATCTGTCCCTGATGGGTTTTTTTTGGAAAGAAGTGGCTTCTTTGCTGCCCTTCTTGACACCAGGCCATCTTACAAAAGTATTCGCCTGACTGTGCGGGCTGATGCGCTCACACATGCCTGCTGCCATTCCTAAGCAAGTTATGCACTGGTGGCACTCTGATCCCGCAGCTGAATCCTCTTTAGGAGACGATCCTGGTGCTTGCTGGACTTTCTTGGATAACCTGAAGTCTTCTTAACGGGAATAGAACCTCTTTCCTTGAAGTTCTTGATCATCCTATAAATTGTTGATTTGGATGCAATCTTAGTAGCCGCAATATCCTTGCCTATGAAGCCTTTTTTATGCAACACAATGATGGCTGCACGCGTTTCTTTGCAGGTAACCATGGTTAACAATGGAAGCAACGATTTCAAGCATCACCCTCCTTTTACCATGTCAAGTCTGCCATCAGAATCAGAATCAGAATCAGCTTTAATGGCCAAGTATGACACATACAAGGAATTTGACTCCGGCAATTTTTCTCTCCAGTACAGAACTTAAATAAGTGAAATAAAAAAAAAATAAAAAAAAATAAAAAAAATAAAAAAAATAAAAATAAAGGATAATATATACACCAAACCAGGGTTATTGTACAGTAAGTATATACAGCAGTGCAGAGTTTTAGTTTATTGTTCATGTGAGTGGACTCACACTCTGAGACTATTCAGAGTTCATCAGAGCGACAGCCTGGGGGAAGAAACTGTTCTTGTGTCGGGTGGTTTTGGCGTACAGCGCTCTGTAACGCTGGCCTGAGGGGAGGAGCCTAAACAGATTGTGGCCAGGGTGTGAGGGGTCAGTGGTGATTTTTCTGGCCCGCTTCCTGACCCTGGCCCGGAATAGGTCCTCAATGGGGAAGATCAGTACATATGATCCTCTCTGAGGACCTGACTGTTCTCTGCAGTCTGTCCCTGTCTTGCCTGGTGGCGGATCCGAACCAGATAGAGATGGATGAGGTCAGGACAGACTGGACTATTGCTGTGTAGAATATGGTCAGCAGTTCCTGAGGCAGGTTGAACTTTCTGAGCTGACGCAGAAAGTACAGCCTTTGCTGGGCCTTCTTCCTTATAGAGTCTATGTGGGAGGTCCACTTCAGGTCCCGTGTGATGGTGGATCCTAGGAAACTGAAAGACTCTACTGTGGGGACTGGCCTGTTGGTGATTATGAGAGGAGATGTTGATGGGGGTCTCTTCCTGAAGTCGACTGTCATCTCCACAGTTTTGAGTGGGTTTAGCTCCAGGTGGTTCTGACTGCACCAGAGGACCAGCTGTTCCACCTCCCTTCTGTATGCAGACTCGTCGCGTTCACGGATGAGTCCAATGACGGTGGTGTCATCTGCAAACTTCAGGAGTTTCACAGAAGGGTCTCTTGACGTGCAATCAGTGGTGTAAAGGGAGAAAAGCAGTGGGGAGAGAACACATCCCTGGGGGGCGCCGATGCTGAGGGACCGGGTGCTGGATATGAAGTTACCCAGTTTCACCTGCTGCCTCCTGTCAGTCAGGAAATTGGTAATCCACTGACAGGTGGAGGGAGGCACGGTGAGCTGGGACAGTTTTTGGTGGAGGAGCTCTGGGACGATGGTGTTAAATGCAGAGCTGAAGTCCACAAACAGGAACCGAGCGTAGGTACCTGCAGAGTCTAGGTGGTGCAGGATGTAGTGGAGAGCCATGTTGACTGCATTGTCCACTGACCTGTTTGCTCTATAGGCGAACTGCACGGGGTCTAGCAGGGGATCCGTGATTTCCTTCAGGTGGGACAGCACCAGTCGCTCAAAGGATTTCATGACCACAGATGTCAGGGCAACTGGTCAGTAGTCATTTAATCCTGTGACAAGGGACTTCTTGGGAACCGGGATGATGGTGGAGCGTTTGAGGCAGGAGGGGACCTCACACAGCTCCAGGGAGTTATTGAAGATCTGAGTGAAGATGGGAGCCAGCTGGTCAGCACAGACTTTCAGACAGGACGGAGACACTCCATCAGGACCTGATGCCTTCTTAATCATCTGTCTCTGAAATAGTTGGCGCACATCCTGTTCACAGATCGTCAGCGCAGGCAGGGTGTCAGGTATGGGGATGGTTTGGGGTGATGCTAGGCCTTTTGTGATGGAGATGGTGGGGGAGGTGGAAGGTGTGAAAGTTGTTTCAAACCTGGAGAAAAAGTCATTGAGGTCCTCAGCCAGGCGGGGGCTCCCCACAGGGTGGGGGGATGGTCTCCTGTAGTTGGTAATGGTCTGCAGGCCCTTCCAAACTGCAGAAGAATCGTTGGCAGAAAAACGCTCCTTCAGTTTTACACTGTAGTTCCTTTTTGCTGCCTTGATCTCCTTTGTCAGCTTGTTCCTGGCCTGCTTGTACAGGTCCCGATCCCCACTCCTGTAGGCCTCCTCCTTGTCCTGGCGTAGCCGTCTCAGTTCTGCAGTGAACCATAGTTTATTGTTGTTGAACGTGCAGAAGGTTTTGGTCTGCACACACATGTTCTCACAAAAACTGATGTAAGATGTCACAGTGTCAGTCAGTTCGTCCGGGTCTGAGGCTGCTGCTTCAAAGACGCTCCAATCAGTGCAGTCAAAGCAGGTCTGTAACTGCATCTTTGACTCATCTGTCCATCTCTTTACAGTTCTTACTACAGGCTTAGCAGATTTCAGCTTCTGCTTGTAAGATGGGATGAGGTGGACCAGGCAGTGGTCAGAAAGTCCCAAAGCAGCACGGGGGACAGAGCGATATGCATTCTTTATTGTGGTGTAGCAGTGATCCAAAGTGTTCATGTCCCTGGTGGGACACGTCACGTGTTGTCTATATTTAGGCAGTTCAAGTTTGAGATTTGCTCTATTAAAATCCCAGAGAATGATTAGCAGAGAGTCCGAGTGAGTTTTCTCCACGTCTGTGATCTGGTCGGCGAGGTGATGTAACGCCTCCGTTACACACGCCTGCGGTGGAATATATACAGCGACCAGCACAAACGAGGCGAACTCCCGCGGTGAATAAAATGGTTTACAGTTTATGAAGAAAGACTCTAGGTGAGGGCTGCATGTCTTCTTTAAAACTGTGACATCTGTTCACCAACCTTTGTTAATGTAGAAACACGTTCCTCCTCCCTTTGACTTCCCAGACAGTTCCGCGCAGCGGTCCGCTCGGAACAGCTGGAAGCGCGGCAGCTGTAGTGCGCTGTCCGGGATGTGTTCACTGGACCAGGTTTCAGTGAAGCAAAAGGCGGCAGAACGACGAAAGTCGGAGTTCTTGGATAGGAGAAGGAGCAATTCATCCATTTTGTTAGGCAGAGAGCGGACGTTCCCCAGGTGTATGGATGGGAGAGCGGTGCGTAATCCCCGCTGTCGCAATTTAACAAGCACACCAGCTCGTTTCCCTCGTCGGCGTCTCCATCTAAATCCACAGAGCGCTGCTGCTCCTCCAGTCAGAATCTCCATAAAGTAGTCTGGTTGATTAAAAACCGGTGAAAAAAGTCCGGCACTGGATAGCCCTATTTGTAGGATTTCCTCTCTGCTCATTTTAATAGCAGAGGGAGTGCAGAAAACTACGCAAAAAAGTAAAATTGTAACAAGTACTAGAGAGCGAAGTACCGAGGCGTCCATCCGCGGCGCCATCTTAGAAAGGCTTCTAACCCAATCAGCCTGACATAATGATCTCCAGCCTTGTGCTCGTCAACATTCTCACCTGAGTTAACAAGACCATTTCTGAAATGATCTCAGCAGGTCCTTTAATGACAGCAATGAAATATAGTGGAATTTTTATGGCAAAGAAGGATTATTCAATTCATCTGATCACTGTTCATGACATCTCTGGAGTATATGATAATTGCTATTATGAAAACTTAAGCAGCAACTTTTCCAATTTCCAATATTTATGCAATTCTCATAACTTTTGGCCACGACTGTACTATGAAAATGTTGTTTCAGTTTTTTTCTAGGCTTGTGAACGCATTTCTTCCACAAAGAGCAATGGACGACAGAAAGTAAGTTTTGATTAAGCTGTAAAGATTTTTACTAGAAGAGCAGCTCATAGAATACTCTAGAAACACATGGAAACAAACACAGCAGCCTTCTTTGTTGTTGTCCTACACCTCCTTGTGTTGGAAATCGCCAAAAGAACAGATTAGATAAATTATCCTTTCAATATGAAGCATATAGTGGTGAAACGCTGCATTAACTACTGATTACAGCGACTATAGAGCCCCGTTCTGGTGAATTGATCTCTGGCTGTTGCTGAAACTGACTAATCAGATGCATACGCTCTCCGTTTCTGTTGAGGGATAGTTAAAAATTGGGCCTCTGCTCCATGCGTTCCGGCATAGGTAACGGAGAGCCTTTCCGTTGACGGATAATGGCTGTGCGTCAATTTCTGTCAAAACGGAAAAGTATAAACTAGGCTTTGCAAACATGCTTCCTATGAAAGAGCTGCATTTGTGGTAAGCTTTCTCTTTAGTTTCAAGTTTCAAAACAAGATGACTGCCACAGCAACACATTCTCACTCCCAACTTGTCATATTTGGACGCATGTGGCCGCAGAGGATAGACCCACATGGTAACAAACAAGCATTTAAGCAATACACTATGTTCACAATTAATCCCAAACTTTAGAAATAATGTAGAGTAATGTTTTTCACTAATGTTCTCTAAAAAAACATCCCGTGAGGCCTTCACAGAACATCTGGATTTATCCTGAAGTAGACAGTATTTATTCACTAGATAACTTATAGAGCTATTTGGTTGCATTGCTTTTTAGTTAAAAATTTTAGGGCAAAGGGGACTAAATGCATTTGAACGCCACACTGTTGCAGTTTTTTAATTCTACTCTTTAAAATGTATTTAACAAATTTGAAATTTAATGAATGTAATGATCTGTGATGGACTGGCGACCTGTCCAGGATGTACGCCGCCTCTTGCCCGTTGACAGCTGGAGATAGGCACCAGCCCCCCCGCGACCCCTGGAGGACTAAGCGGTTCAGAAAATGGATGGATGGATGGATGAATGTAATGATATATATATTTTTTCCCAAAACTTTGCAGTTGGTCTAAACACATGGACATTTGTGGTTAATACATGACCAAATGAGAAAAAAGTTCAGGGGGTGTAAAAACTTTTTGAAAGCAAAGAAAGGCTGGATACAAGTACCTTCATGGATCTAATGACTAGAAGCATGTATTATATGGAAAAGACTCTCTTCTACCTATTGTTGTACCCTGCAACTCCATTCATATTGATATACCACTTTTCAACTGTATAAAACAATTATATACCAAATTCTTGTCCCAAATGCTCTGAAAAACATTCCATTATCTATGTGTAGATACATTTTTTAAGGAAGTACAGGTTACCAATGTCAAAGCATTTGTTTTCGGACATGCGTGCACGGAAGAAAAAAATAGACTGAGATGGTGGAAACCTGTGGCGAAGTGATTGCAGTAAAAGAAAAAAATATATACCCAGACTGCTTATCAGCCAGCGTTTGTTGAGAAGTATTAATATGTAACATCTTGCAGGGCTCTCCAGGACACTTGCTTTGGCTCCAGAGAGAGAGAGAGAGAGAGAGCCCGGCGTTATCGAAGCTTGGCAGTATGACTTGGTGATGGTATCGGGGGGTGCTGACTGGATTCTATTAGGCAATGCCCACATCTATGTCTCCTGAACATATTGGCTCACACTGCAGGAAACTCAGCAAGTGATAGGCCTGCAGTCATGACACATGAGCTATCATCCACCATCCAGAAAGGCATATCAGTGCATAAACATTTACTGCAGACGTGATGCTGCAATGCAGAAGTTAGTTGTTTGTTTTGTTTTCTTATATGTCTGTATATATATATATATATATATATATATATATATATGAAAGACTGTTAATTTGTTGTGAATGTTGTCTTTAGTGTTTTTTGTTCACACACACAATACTGATTCAAACACCAGATTTGCATTTGAAGACATGAAAGCAAATCTTCAAAAAATGACCTTAAACGTCATACAGAATGTGAATGGTTTCTGCAGGGTCTTGGAGAGGTCCTCTGGGGTGCATTAAGATTGATGCACAAAACGTCTGTGGAGGGTTCGTCGTTGTTTATTACCAACGGTGGCAGCGTATCATGGGCCCATTGGCTGCGTTGAGGAGGCTGGTTGCAGTGCTATGGCTTGTTGTCTGAGAATTTGAAGGAGGACTCATCATGCCGGCCTCATGGAATGGCTACAATCTCACCACATTCATGCAAAAAGAAGTAACGGGACTGGATGTAGCGATCAGAGTGGAGGAGTATGGAAAAACAAGAAGTGCTTAATAGTATAATTTTACAGCACTTGCTATGTAAGTAAAAGAACAACAAAAAATCTGCAAGCTTAAGAGCCTGAGTGCTAGTCATTTAATCACTTATACCCCCCCCCAACACACACATCTCTGAATTGTTGTAAATCAGTGATGTTCAAAGTTGTAGATTGAACTTACGCTTGTGTGAAGAGGGTCTAAGATATAAATAATTTTAGAACATGGTATGGACTTCATTATTTACCTTAAAAACCTTAATTTATGAGAGGCTTTGTGTATTTTTTTTAACTATGACTGCACTTTGGTGTTAGCAGTATTGATCTTTGGAAGTTAGATATTTAACAGTTACATTAATGTTGTCTAGTCAAATGTTGCAACCCAAATTACTGAAAAAAATACCCAATCTAGGAAGCTACATAGAAATATTAACATCCTGGTTCAGTCCAATAAATACTAGTGTCATTTTTTGTTTTTTAGTTTAAAAAACTAATACAATTGTGGTAAACTCTGTAAATTTGACCAACTTCAATCAATAATAAAAATAAGATAAAAACTTGGTCCTGTACTTTTAAAAGTAGGGCAGCATTTGCTTCTTTGTTAAGGCGCCTATGATTTCATGGATATTGAGTTTGATTTTTTTCTCAATCCCGGTTGTTTTCTTTATTCATCTCTTGCCATTCTTGGTGTTCATTTGTGTTTAGTTGTAGCTTTAATTATTTTGTGATTAGTGGTTATTCCCCTTTGTCTTGAATTCTCTTCACAACTCTGTCAGTCAATTTTCTTCAGCTCCATAGTGTTGCTCTCCTTACACCTGCTGATTTGTAATGGCTGAACCTGTTTCTACTAATTACCTTTCCAGCATTATTTTTCCTGTTTCCAGCTCCGTTTTCCACCAGTGATTTCCCCTGTCTCGTTCCTGTATTTTGGATTTAGTTGGACTTTGGGTCTTAGACGTTTCTTCTAGTAGCCTACTTTGTTAAATCTTCATCTGAATTATGATCTTTCTTTGTCCCGTCTGCATATGGGAACAAGAACCACTTTTAACAGAAGGAATTAAATATATTAAAAAAGAAAAAAAGTAACCAACTCAGAAAGGTAAATATACCTGTTCAGCTTTTTAAACCAAAGCTATTTACTTAATTTCCCTCTGGCATTAAATGGAAAGTACAGTTTTTTGCAATCTGGACCTTATTTATGGCACACATGACTTTATTTACTCACCCAGATAAATTTGGAGTCCTTTGGGAGATGTTTAGATCCATTCGTAATCAGCATATATCCATATAATGGGAGTTAATGGGGCAACCAAAATGCAGCCTCTAAATAAGACATCATCTCCCACAAAAATCCTTAATTTCACCAATGTTATGTTATGAAGTACCAGCACTATTCCCCTGTGAGTTTACAGCATATTGGAGGTGCTTTTTCCTTGTCTTCAGGCTTTTTATCCTACACTAACACATAATTTCAGTGACATCACTGCCATGTGGCATCTGTTATGGAAATCTTTATTGCAAGGTATTCATTACTCACATTTCCTACATAAATATATTGCTTATTTGTTCTGAGTTATTGCTGAGTTCTTAATAGTTATACTGATGCATTTATAAGTTTGATTCTGTTACTTTCTTGATAAAATATTGCAGTTCTGATTTGATACATGTACTGCAAGAAGCTAGTTATCTCATATGACACATCCCATGTTGCCTCATGACAGATCTTGTAATTACCTGCTGACATATCCCGTGTTGTTCTGTGATTGGTCTTGTGATTATCCCCTGATGCATAGAACAGAGTGTCCGTTATCTTCCCATAACTGCTGAAACGGCTACTACCCTGTATGATGTGATTTGTTCTCCCAGAGCTGAGGAATGAACTGATCAGCAACAAATCCAATAGGGTGTGGTTAAATCAGTATATATATATATACAGTATATATATATATATATACACTACCGTTCAAAAGTTTGGGGTCACCCAAACAATTTTGTGTTTTCCATGAAAAGTCACACTTATTAACCACCATACGTTGTGAAATGAATAAAAATAGAGTCAAGACATTGACAAGGTTAGAAATAATGATTTTTAATTTGAAATAAGATTGTTTTTACATCAAACTTTGCTTTCATCAAAGAATCCTCCATTTGCAGCAATTACAGCATTGCAGACCTTTGGCATTCTAGCTGTTAATTTGTTGAGGTAATCTGGAGAAATTGCACCCCACGCTTCTAGAAGCAGCTCCCACAATTTGGATTGGTTGGATGGGCACTTCTTGCGTACCATACGGTCAAGCTGCTCCCACAACAGCTCAACGGGGTTCAAATCTGGTGACTGCGCTGGCCACTCCATTACCGATAGAATACCAGCTGCCTGCTTCTTCTCTAAATAGTTCTTGCACAATTTCGAGGTGTGTTTTGGGTCATTGTCCTGTTGTAGGATGAAATTGGCTCCAATCAAGCGCTGTCCACTGGGTATGGCATGGCGTTGCAAAATGGAGTGATAGCCTTCCTTATTCAGAATCCCTTTTACCCTGTACAAATCTCCCACCTTACCAGCACCAAAGCAACCCCAGACCATCACATTACCTCCACCATGCTTAACAGATGGCGTCAGGCATTCTTCCAGCATCTTTTCAGTTGTTCTGCGTCTCACAAACGTTCTTCTTTGTGATCCAAACACCTCAAACTTGGATTCATCCGTCCACAGCACTTTTTTCCAGTCTTCCTCTGTCCAATGTCTGTGTTCTTTTGCCCATCTTAATCTTTTTCTTTTATTGGCCAGTCTCAGATATGGCTTTTTCTTTGCCACTCTGCCCTGAAGCCCAGAATCCCGCAGCCGCCTCTTCACTGTAGATGTTGACACTGGTGTTTTGCGGGTACTATTTAATGAAGATGCCAGTTGGGGACCTGTGAGGCGTCTGTTTCTCAAACTAGAGACTCTAATGTACTTATCTTCTTGCTCAGTTGTGCAACGCGGCCTCCCACTTCTTTTTCTACTCTGGTTAGAGCCTGTTTGTGCTGTCCTCTGAAGGGAGTAGTACACACCGTTGTAGGAAATAAGATGTGTGAACATGATTGCACAAGGGTTTTCTAATCATCAATTAGCCTTCTGAGCCAATGAGCAAACACATTGTACCATTAGAACACTGGAGTGATAGTTGCTGGAAATGGGCCTCTATACACCTATGTAGATATTGCACCAAAAACCAGACATTTGCAGCTAGAATAGTCATTTACCACATTAGCAATGTATAGCGTGTGTTTCTTTAAAGTTAAGACTAGTTTAAAGTTATCTTCATTGAAAAGTACAGTGCTTTTCCTTCAAAAATAAGGACATTTCAATGTGACCCCAAACTTTTGAACGGTAGTGTATATATATATATATTGTACCAGTTATTTGTGAAGTAAGGCAGAGGTCCCTATGGACTCTCCATACAGTATGTAAAATAAAAGAAGACCGCTGATCCTTTTTTCTCTCATCACCATCTTTTCCACCACACATCCCAGTTTTAGTGTGAGCAGGACTTTTACTCTGTGCTCGACAGCGGTCAGTTAAATAGAACTTGATACTGCAAATATCGACAAGTTTCATGTTTGTCTTTTCCGAGCTGCACTAACAAAACGAACGAGTGAAATAAGTTCTGCTTCCACAGCAGCTTTCCGCAACCTGTTCAGAATACAGCCGCAATGGCAGATGGATGCGATGTCATTCAAATTCGCAGTTAGTGTAAGGTGGAATCAGTTGAATTAAAAGCCTGTAAAAACCCGCATGACAACAACAATGCACCTCCAAGATGCTCCGACCTCACAGGGGAAAAGTGCTAGTGATACATAACAAAAAATGTCTATAAGAGGGCCTGAAATGAGCGCTATAGTTTGTCTCTCTGCGTTGCTCTGCAGTGGAAGGGGATTCTCCTAACAGTGAATCACCCTTTTATTTGTGACACGCTGGACAGGAAGGAAATCCCTAGAAAAATCTGTCTCTCTCTATGCAGCATCTGGCCGAAAGCATCTGTTTCCCGATGTTGTTTAGCACCCTTTGTGGCCTACTGACAGAACTTTTTCATAGACCTTTCGTTGTGCACACATCTTCCTCTTCTGCCCATTAGTTTACACTTTTCCCCTTTTTTTATGAACTAGACCTGATCATTCAATGCAACGTAAGACTGAACCGGTTCAAAATTCTATTCTAATCGTCTTATCATCATCTAATAGTTTTTGAGAGAGTTATCTCCTGTTTCTTAAAGATGCAACCATCAGATACTTTTCATGTACTAAAGATGTTTTTACCTTTGGTTCAACTTTATTTTCTTTAGTGTACCTTTAATTTATTCTGCAGTATATTAGTTATAATTTAATATCCTTACTTTATGTCATAACACATCGATATATTATCCAATAAAAAAATGTAAAAAAATGTCATTATCTAAATCTAAATTGACTCTAAATTCAAGTTTTGTGCCCAACTTGACACAAAGCTTACAGCATAACTGTATGTTCTTTGCTGCAGAACAGAGCACCTTCTTGCCTCTATTTAGCTCTTCCTGCCACCTCCTGTAACTGTGTGCTTTGTTTCAAATGTGGGTGTTCATTCATTTTCTTCAGAGGCAGCTTCCAGGCTCAGGAATGGTTCACAGTTCCCTCATAGCTCAGACAAATGCATTGTGTTTTCCTGTAAGGATTATCTACAGAGGCTAAAGGCTTCAGAGACACTGCCAAAAAAAAACCTAATTACTCAGACCATACAGTGTTCTTCTGCTTGCAGTGGTGGTGGCTCTGAAATGTTCCTACGCGAGTTACAAGGCTTTGTAAGGTGCCATGACAACAGACATAAATCTTAGTGGACCCTTAGCAGTTTCTTTCAAGGATTAAACTTCTAAAAGCTTATTTTTAAAATAAAATCTTCCCCAGAAACATCAAAGTAAATCAAACATTGTGCTTCTGTTTTAATCATGAATATATTTTTGGACATATTGGAACCAAAATCAATCTGTAGGAAATCAATATCACTGAAACATTTTGTTCTTTGTTCATACTTTTACAGTTGTACGGTGGATGATCTGTATATTTACGGGTCAGGAAAAGCGGAGGTCAGACAAGCAGAAACACAGCATGATTCGCATCAACTGTGGTTGATTGGCAAACCGCGAAATCCTCAATGTGACTGCTGGGTAAGTCCTCATCCATCACCGTGCTTATTTATTTATCTATTTATTTATAGAAATGTAATCACTGTTGTACAAGTTATGTTGTCCTGTATGTGGCTTCAGTAATAGAATGGCAAGGTCTCTAGCAAAAACTGAATTTCAGGAGTTAGTTAGTTTTTTAATCCGGTCTTAGAGAAACATGCAGTCATATAGCAGGTTTAATGATTAAACAAATTAGAGGCAGGTTTATGGATCGGATTTACAGCTGCTGCATGTACAGCAGCGGGCATAGACAGGGTGCTGATTGTAGTTTAGGACATCTGAATCAGAACTGAAAAACAATATGACACAGATCATTTTAAAATACGCAAACCTCACGTTTTTTAAATAAATATTATCCTAATAACAAATAAATGATCAGAAGGACTTACCATGAACAATGTGAGCCTCACAAACTCTATCAGTTGCTGCGGGTACCCACACTTTCTTTTGAGCATCCAGGTTTAATCTACTGATCGCCTGCAATCTCTTTCGTTTTTTGAAAAAAACTTTTTATCAGGCCCCTAGCGGGCTGTACAGTCGACCACATAGCAGGATTGAATCATCAGCTCCGCTAAATCCTCCTCCAAACGTGTAAAACAATCAAATTACAGGCAAAATACGATACCATGATGCAGTATGAGAAAACATAAACATTGACATCACAAAAAGATCCTCCTATAAGATCACATAAGTGGATTGATAAATGGCTAACTCACATTAGCATTAGCATATAGGTACTTACTTCTCTGTCCATCAGGCATCTTTGTTCTTGGAAATGATCCAGCTGCTGTTCTTTAGGAATGTAGAATTTTGATGCTTATATATATGAATTATTACTTATTATGAAAAAAAGTACTGGTCATTACTCTCTGTGTTCTCAGACTGATTTTTGCACCACATATCAGAACTGAGCTGGGTAAAAGGGACTTTGTTTATTCTGCACCCTACACTGGGAATTTGCTGCAGAAAGATTTACAGTTTAGTAAACTGATTGAACGCCCTCACATGTCAATGTTTTTAATTGAGATTTTATTGTAAGTGCAAAAAATGTCCTTCAAACTGTTTTTATTTTTCATGTTTTCTGAGTGTTTTTGTATGCATGTAATGATGAAATGTAACTCAGTTGCCTATCTTGGCCAGGTCTCCTTTGCAAAAGAGATTTTTAATCTCAATGGGCTTTTCCTGGTTAAATAAAGGATATAATAATAATAATAATAATAATAATAATAATAATAATAATAATAATAATAATAATAATAATAATAATAATCCAAACAGCCTAACAGGCATTTTCACAGAGACAAGTAAAATTTCAACAAAAAAGTACTTTTAGCTGCAAAAATTGAAACAGCTATGAGCTTTGAGAAGGGGAAAGGTGTTTTTGCAACTCTTTCTGCAGGAGCGGTGTTGACACATCTAGCACTTCCTAGTGGTAACATAGTGATGTAAAATACATCACTATGTATTGTACACACTCAGTTGTTTTCCAAGAGAGGGCGGTGGAGCTGCTCAGAGAGCAGGATTCAGGAGGATTACTCAGATATGTGTGAATTAAGCCAACAACCACTCTAGTGGGTTTTTTATGAGAACATTTAATTACCCGATGATTGAAAACTCCAAACGTTTGATTTTGCATGATATAGGCCCTTTAATTAGTTAGATGTCAGGCACTTAAAATGTAATAGTTGACCAATTATTGTATGAAGGCAGTCTAAAGGAAATTTAAATCGAACGCAACTGGATTTGGTAATTTGTCTTGGAAGACGTTTCACCTCTTATCCAAAAGGCTTCATCAGTTCATGCTCGCCGCTGACCAGGCTGGGACTGGTCCACTGAAACCTTCAATTTAACTTTTAATTAAACAATCACTTTAATTACACTGCTCTACGAACAATCCGTACTATTCTAAATATTTTAAATTACTTTAAAAACTATACAGTACCCTGTTTTGTACCTGTGGTATGTGATGTAAATATTTTTCTTCTGTAAAAATTGTGTGTTTCTGTTCTGTTTGTACATCTTTATTTTGTTTTGCTGCTGTTACAACCAAATTTCCCCATGTGGGACAATTAAAGGTTTATTCTATTCCATTCTATTATATTCTATTTTATCAGCTCAAAATTGTAACTTTTCTGGTTATGTTAAATTGTGTTAAACAAAAATGAAGATAGGTTACCCAATACCCACTGAGAGAATTTAAGAAGTCTGAGGATCTTGAGGTGCCCATGCACAGGCTCAGGGTATACTAAGATAAAGCATATCTGTTTTTATTGCATGTAAGACATTTAAAAGAAAATATTCTGATAAATAAAAAAAACTTTTTTACTTTTTCAAAGAAAAACTTTTTAAAAATATTTTTACTTAGGTGCAATTACCACTGGTAATGAGTGTAATACAAGAGGGCTTCTTAAAGAAGACCAAATGGGTCTGTGACAGCCAGACTTAAGACAACTTGGTGTCCATGTGGACAAGAGACTGGACTTGATAGTCAACAGTGAAGCCATCTTCAAGAAAGGACAAACCAGAAAGTACTTCTTGAGGAAGTTTAAGACCTTCAAGATCTTCAGCAAGATGCTTGATAAAACAGCGGTGTATCAAACACTTATTTTCACCCACTGCATTATGAGTTAGAGAATATCTAATGTAATTCAAATTCATTAAAGTTGTTCCTATGGATATACTCACTCTGGTAAAAAGTCCAAAACTGATTTACTTATGTGGCCTTTCTAGAAATTGTATGGATCTGGGTTTTTTGTGTGTGTTTTTTTTAGCATGAAAAATAATAAGAATTACTCACTTAACAGCAAAGAAAGCATGACTAGATATAAATTTTCTTTACAAAGCTGGCACAGTCTTTCATTTATACTTCAAGCCTCATAATATGCACTGGTAGCTGTGAGTTGGAACAAACAAATAAACAAAAAAAAATCAATAATACATAGACGAGAGTCACATTGACTCACTGGCAAAGTTTCTTCCCCCCTTTTAGAAGTTGCTTGTTTCTTGAGCGTAGCTGAAGGGAAGAAACTGCCCAGTCATCCAGCAAATGAGAGAGCAGCTCTGTGATTTAGAGAGAAGCATCTCTGTCAGGTAGCCGGTCCACCTGAGACTCCGATCATTCTGGCTGTTCAGCTGCCCATTGATGGATGGCCACACTTCTTTTATTGCTTTTTCTGCCCTTTGATCATCCTATTGTGAAAACACTATTTTATGCTTTATCTGTGCTGCAACATTCTTTGATTTATTTTACGTTGTGCATCAAGAGACTTGTGGTTTTAAGAAGTTGGCTTCAAGGAGAGCATGGTGTTTTCCCCTCAGGTTCATGTAGAAGTGAGTGAGTGACTGTGTGGAAGCAGGACAACCTGAAAAAATACTCCTCTAGCTGATTAGGTTTCTGCAACACAAAACACCACATGGCCTTGTTTTTATTGGCAGATGAACAGACAGCACCAACACTACGACCCAAACTGATGCAACAGAGTTCTGATTCTTAATGAGCACCTAAAAGTCATTTAAGGCTACAACACTACTATTTAAATCAGGAGGACGAGCATAAAGAACAGCCATAAATTAAAGCAAAAACTCTGAACGTACTCTCCTATTCAATATTTCTGCTCTTTGCAGTTTTAAGAGAAGTGCACACCTCATGGGCATGAATTTTATATAAATTTTTTGGCCTTTAATAATTTGAACCTTCCTTTCATCAGCATGAAATAATATTAAATATAACCTGAGTGATGGTTGTGCATAAGTTTCAATTTAATTTCAAATGTACAGTCTCAAAAAATGAATTCATCACTATTAATTTTTTTACTATTATTACCGTAGTTTATAGAACTTTCATAGAGTTGAGGTAAGCGTTATTACAAAAGCACGATGTTAGTCTGCTTGATCCATTAAACCAGTTTGTGTTTGGCATCGTTCCTTCCTCTGCATGGCCCCCCAGAAATATCAGTTTCAGTTTCGATCTTATCTCTGTTGATTTGAGGTAAACTGGGTAAAATAAAGAGTAGGAATATCTCTAAACTTGTTCACTTTATGGAATGCATCGGTACTTCTTGGAGTGAACAATCCCACATCATGAGGACACAACTACCATACCTGACAGTAAAATGTTAAACTTGAAAGCCTCACTTAACAAATTCAAACGTGCGTCCTGTCACTAAGGCAAACTCACTTTATGTATAATTTCATCTTAAAGTTTTTCTTGAGAAAACACCGTTTTGTCCAAATTTTAGTTGAAATCCAACTTTTCTATTGGAGCAGGGCCTACGTTCTAGGTTGGCAAACCTCTCAGTCCTCCTTGATGTTAACCTTGCTTCACTGTTGTTATGACCTTTAGCCTTTTCTGTTTCTTCCCTTTTATACATTTTTTTGTTAAATTGCAGACTGGATCATTAGCTGCTGGCCTGACTTCTTCACAGAAACTGTGTAGCTTTATTAGTGCTAATAGATTTTGCTTGTTGTTGTTGCTGGTTTTTGAAATAGCTTTGAAGTAACCTCTGTTTTAGTTTGTGTCTTGTTTAGCTTTTGTTCGTACTCTGTATCACACCAGCTACTGCTTGGTGTGTAGTCTGGTTTTGCAAGAGCATTATGGTCAAATATGGTTCTTGAGTATTTAGAAGAAATGCAGCTATTTGGCTATGAATAGTTAAAGGATTGCTTATGGCATCCCATAAGATTAACAATTCATGGAAAATTATCATAAATGGGGCACCACCTAACAGGTCAGAAACTATATTAATAGCCACATATATCAGTCTCTATTAGTTTAGCATCTGCGCAGAAGAGGCTGAGGTGAATAAACAAGAAGTAGTTTGTTCTAGATGTGTTTTGAACACAAACGTTGCCACTATAACAGACAAACAGTGACTTTCCAAAATACAAACATTTATTTACAAAAGAAAAATCAGACAAACACACTATTGATTAAAGTAAATGAATAACCACCAGTAAAAGAACAATTAATGGATAAATATGCAATAAAAATAGAAACCATAAATTCTGATTTCACAGTTCTCGAGGAATCTGGATCTGGCTTATTGCAATGCTGGACTGAAAGCAAAATGTGTTGACTAATTGTGTTTAGTTAACTAATTAGCACCACTGGATTATGTCTAAACCAATGAACAGTATAAGGAAAAATAAAACATTCTTTGGATTAAGAAATGTTTTGTTTAAAATTATCTGGATGGACTCCCTTTAATAGATTGATCACGGCAGTAAACAATCTAATTCCAGTATTGGTACTGTATCCTGGAAGTATCTTGGTACATCAAGGTGGGTTCAAACCAAACACATGGGCTTATTTTAGCCCGTAGCTAATTGCTAACCCCCATGGTGCTGTTTGGATCCACTCCAATGTATTTATTAAACATTAAGTAAAGAAAAGAAATCTCCTGTCAGACTGAGTAATTCAAATAACCGGATTTAGAAGACTCTTTGTCGGGACTCTTTGAAAAACATTCCTTCAGGCCAAGTGACCTGGTGTCACCCAAACAAGTAACTGATGAAATCTTTACAAAAAACATTAAAAAAACAACCTTTGAATCATAGTATCCTAAACTAATCTTGCCTCTGCCCAAACAGACAATTAAGTTTTTCAGGCTTTCCATAGTTGATGAGAGGGGGCTCAGACGACGTTAGCCTAGCAGGCTAACAATAGCTGCGGTAGCTTATTAACAGTGAACCTCATGGCCATTGGAAAGGCAGGTAGCTTGTTCTCTGATTTGGCTAAGCAGTGATCAGTTCCAACTTCCCTTCACTGAAAAGTACCTTTTGGCAGCTTTATCAAGCATGGAATCTACTCCAATTTTTTACTAATTGGAGTGGATTATTATTCATTGATTGAAATTTTTCTAAGTACACTTTGATTTGAGAAACCTTCACTAGTAAAAACAAACAAGCATAAAGGATAACTTTTTTCTTACTTTTTCATTGCTAAAATCTGAGGTTATCTTCCAAAATAGTAGAAAGATGGGTGATATTGCGACTTATACAATTGTAGAACTGCAAATTATTAGCTCAACCTTGTAAGCAGTCTTTGTACAAAAGGGATTTACTTTATCACTTATGGTTTAGCAAATTAGAATTAGATTAAAGGGGCGGGATGGGTATTATGCAAAATTGACTTTTTGACGTGGAACATCCTGATAAAATGTGTTTTCCTCATTAAAAACATGCCTGAAGTGTTGCTTTGACTCATCCACTTATGTTTGAATAATTTTTGCCGGTAGTTATTGAAGGTACTGAAACGTCTTCTCCCACCTATCTACCCTTTTCCACCCATCTCCTCCCCCTAATTGACATAGCTTACTCAGCAGCAGAGCCGCTGCGCCTGCAGCCCTCCCCCTTTATTTCATTTTTTATTGTATTAATTTTTTTTGATTGTGACTTTTAAATGTCGTAGATGTAATGTATGTTTTTCTAATTGTTTTTATTGAAATTTTCTACTGAAGGTCCACAGGAAGACTAGCAACAACTCTGTGAGAGCTAATGGGGGTCTTAATAAACAATACTTTAAAAGCATAGGGTAAAATAATTTGCTATCTCCCAATGTGCCTAATTTATGGAATTAGGATGATTATCAGATATATGTGTCAATTAAAACAAATACTTAAAATAGTTTTTTTTTGTTGTAATAATTAAATTGTAGTTAAGCTAGCACACAACAGGGAAAACCTTGTTTTACAGACTACAATATATGGCCAAATCAAAGTGTAGTACTCATAGCCTTGAGATAACTGACATAATTTGACACACAGCTCCCAATTCCTGTGTTGCATTTTGACACAGATGCAGACAAGTAATTTGCAACCGTGCGCCCTTTCTTGTAACACATTGAACGTAAATGTTGTGCCTCATTACTGAGCGTGGTTGTAGAAAATGCCTCAACACTCAACTTCTTTATTTCTTTGCAGGAGGTTTTCACTTTACCTGAAGCAAAGCTCATTTCACTGGAAAATTGGCTCCCCCGTTCATCAGCACCCCTCTCTCCCAATCTCTCAGCCTGCCTCTCTAAATTCAGCCGTTATTGTAGTGCCTCAAGCACTAATCCAATTAGCTATAGGAAGCTAATGAAGCTATCTCTCATTTGAGCTTGTCACCTGCAAGAGGGTGGCAATGGGAAGGGGGGAGTATTTTAAAGTTCTAGAGGGAAAAGTAGATGCAAATTTTCCAAGCCTTTAGAATAGGATTTTTGACATTAAACTAAACCTTACACATGGAAGTGTTTGGCAGTTGTATTATAAAAAAAAAAAATCTGAAAAATTCCCCTAAACTTTCTTCTTATCAATCCAACATCTACCAATAAATTTACTCCTGGAGTAAAAGTTCTGGATGCCCTTCAGTGAATCACATTGTCATAATTAAACGTGAGCATTCCACTCTCCTGACCGTTCTGACCTCAGCTTCTGGCTTCATTTTAGATTCCTTGGACCTGCTCCGATCTATTAAGGGCCGTAAACATATCTTCAGTTACAAAGTGCTCGCCCCAGGCTGCCCTTTGGAGCCAGGCTCACACACAGCTGCTATATTTCTCTCAGTGCTTCATTTAATGCCATATGGTGTCAGCACTCACCCTCCTTCCAAAAACAGTGTGGGAGGTGAATTCAGCACCTGCCTGCAGCAATATTTTAAAATGAGTTAACGATGGGTTTCATGGCACTTTGCATTCTCAAAGTGTTACAATGGAAAACAAATGTTTTAGGGTTTTAAAGTGTCTGAAATATAATCATGGAAATATTATAGTTGTGAGCAGATAAAATACAGTAAAATGTTGGTAAACTGATTTAGGCAATTTCTATTGTAGTAATTCTTAATAGTGTTGTTGGGAACAACAGAAGACAAGAAAAAGAAGTAACATTTAACTTATAAAACAATATGACATTTTAGGTAGATTTTACTAAAACAAATACTTTTTTTGGTCGCTTTTATAGAATAAAGCCTATTTTAAAGATATCTAGAAAGTTTATAGAATTGTTTCATGACTTTAAGTAGAGCAATTTTTTTAACTAGCTCCCCAATGGGGAGTCCCTGACACCAAAACTATCTAATTGTAATCTAATCATATATATACCTGAACTTTGACCCCAAATGACAAAGCAGCTACAAAGGAAGCATAGTGGGTGCAGAGTGTTATGGAATTATTCCATAAGGATGAGGCATCGGTCTCCATTGACATTGACAAATATTTATAATGGCCAGACCCTAATACAAGGGGCCGTCAGTCTCCGGGCACCTCTGCTCTCCCATGTTCACCATGTTGTTTCTCTCTTTGCCTGCCCCGGAGCCTTCTATCGGATATATTTGGTCTACTCTACAGATGCAACAATAATAAGAGAAATCCTTCAGTTAGACCAGAGTAGGTAAAACGTTCATAAGTCTTCTTCAACGTCAGTCTATTCATTGAGTCCCAATAATTGTTCCATATTCCCCTGATACCTTTACTAATAATTAATAATCACTAAATGAACTAATCTTGAAACACTTTTCCCATAACAGAGCAAAACCAAAGTCTTTCTAAGCATATAACCAGACATACAACCGTAGAGAGTGACTAGAGCAAATGGGATGCATTAGCCAACATACAGTCTTGCTAGTAGTATTGAGGATAGGGTGACCCAATGTCCAGCTTTGTGAGGAACAGTCCCACATTTTCATCACTTTTCACACGTCCTGGAAACTTAGATACTGCTGCGAATGATTTAAATAAGCCAAAAAACACATCAGACATTTCTGACGTAAGATAAAATTGTTTGGCAAACAACTAAAACAATATGTATTGCTATTAAATCGTTTTTTTAAATAAAAAAAACAGGGGTCCTATCATAGCAAGCTCGCTCCCAGCCCATAACTGGCTCTTCGTTTTTCTCCTAAACTGTACCATAACTTACTGCACAACACTCTGAAACATGCTTATTTGTACGTTATTATTTGTGTAGTAGTAGTTGCTTTTCTTATGTTACACTGTTGAAAATGATGGGCCAACTCATCTCCCGGGCAACATATTTATTTTTGCAGAAATTCTGCAGAAAGAAGAAAACGCAGTTCAGTTTGAGAGACTCTGTGCATAGTGTAGTCTCACTCACAATGTACTGGTTTCTTCTGCCAGACCGTCAACTACTGATGATTAGGGGCACAGAGCGTGCTCTGCTGGTGGAACCTATACGACATGCTCAGATGGTAAAATAGACTAATGGTACTTTCAGACCGCAAGCTTTGTCAACGTCAAGCAACGCTCCCAAAGCGACTAGTTCGACACATATACACAGAAGTTAAATTTTTAGGCTGAAGCTTGCAAAGCTCGTAGGCGGGCCTTTCTCTGCTGGATGTTTTAAACATTCGCGGATCATGGTTGGGTAGGCAGGGTCCACGTCGGGCAACGTCACTACAGTGAGATGCTCGGTTGCCATGCTTCGTCAAGAGTGTTAGGACCGTCAAAAGTTAAACTAGCTGAACTTCTGCATTGCTAGCGTTATGCGCTTTGAAGCTTGAAACGCAGGAAAAGCTTGAAAAGTTGACAGAGCCAACGCTCCTCTGACGGTGTCAACCATAGACTTAATGTAATGTAATATTGCCGCTGCTGCCGCTGCCGTTTGGGGCGGTGTGAACGTACCAGAATAGTTGATTTTATACAAAAAATGTTGGGATGCAGTGTTTTGCTGGTATCATACCTCCAGTCTGCTAAGAGATTAAACCCCAGACAGTTCCGCTGGTCCCTCTTCTTTTCTCGGTTCAACCACAACAATCTCATATTGCCCCGGCTCCAAGAACAAGAAACCAGATGCCTTTTCCAGAATTCACCAGTCAAACGAGACCTCCACCAAAACAGCTACATTTCTTCCACCCACCTGCTTTATTGGCTCCTTCACCTGGGACATTGAGAAAGCCATCCAAAATGCTCTCAAGGACGAGCCTGATCCAGGTGGGGGACCTCCAGGCCGTCTGAATGTGCCATCCACCATCCGAGCACGGACCATCCACTGGGCTCACTCTTCAAAATGTTCATGACATCCTGGAATCAGTCGCACCATTGCTCTTCTTCGTAGATACTTCTGGTGACCATCATTAAACAAAGACGTTGCAGAATATGTGTCAGCTTTTCATATTTGTAACCAATACCAAACGTCTCCTCCAACCACTCTCCACTAATACTCGACCCTGGTCCCACATAGCTCTGGACTTCATCACCGGCGTTCCACCTTCAAAAGGTAAAACCGTTATAATGTCTGTCATTGATCATTTCTCTAAAGCCTGTCACCTAATTGCTCTCCCCAAGCTCCCATCGTCCACAGAAACAGTCCATCAGCATATTCTCCACGGCTCCATGGCATCCCATCTGAAATAGTCTCTGATCAAGGTCCACAGTTCAAATCCACCGTCTGGAAGCAGTTCTGCTCAGCTCTGGGAGCCACCTCCAACCTCACCTCTGGTTACCATCCTCAACCGGTCAGTGCGAGAGATTAAATCAAGAAATTGAAAACACCGTTTATTGCCTTTGCAGGCAGAATCCACTTACCTGGTTTCTCAGCAACTGGTTTCTCTCCATTTGAGATCTCCCTAGGCTACCAACCTCCTCTGCTCCCAATATCCATTCCCAACCCAGTGGTACCACTGGTCCGTGCTTGTCTCAATGCCATCAGACGTGTCTGGAACCACGCTCATGCTGCCCTGCTACGTACATCTACTAAAAATAAAACGTCTGGCTGATAAGAAGAGCCGACCAGCACTCACATACACATCAGGACAACAGGTATGGCTGTCATCTAAAGATTTCCCCCTCAAGCTTCATCCCAGGAAACTTGCTCCTCGTTTCCTCTGTCCCTTCCCCATCAAGAAAGTCATTAGCCCATCAGCCGTCAGACTCAATATTCTGTCCCATCTCCGTGTTCATCCTGTCTTTCATGTATCCCAAATCAAACCTTTTAACTCAAGCTCCCACATCTCACAATCCGCCCGGCTGGATTCTTGTGTTGAAACAGAGACAGCAGCTTAATGAACTTCAGCTACTGGGAGAATTTTCAGCAGCAGAACAAATAACACAAACATAAAAAAAATCTGAAAGAAACAAACAATTATTAACGGTATTTATAAATGTATTAGAACCATTGTGTTCAACCCTGAATTCAGTGTATCATATTCAAAATGATTATAGGTAACAGTTATTGAATAATAATGTTTACATAAGCTTAAACATACTTTAATGACACTGCAGAGCAAGGGTGTATCCAGCAACTTTTTCAAAGAGAACTTAATGGAGGGCAAGTGATGATCTTGGGTGTGACATGAAAAATAGGTCTGTTATACTGAGGGGACAGAAGCAAGAATAACTGACAGACATGTAAACATCAAAGTTCAGGGATTGATATAAACTTAAATTAACAAAAAGAATGCATGGTTCTAACTAATTAAAGATATATTTTCTTTCTTAATTTAATAAAAATCTTATTTAAATAAGAAGTGATAATGTAGACAACTTCATAAATTGAAAAAGCAGGGCAGAATTAAAATCCCAGACATATTTACAACTCGTTTAACCCACACATCAATATTCTATCTATCTATCTATCTATCTATCTATCTATCTATCTATCTATCTATCTATCTATCTATCTATCTATCTATCTATCTATCTATCTATCTATCGGGATATTTGAAGACTCAATCTATCAAAGCAGCAGTACCTCTACAGCTGAGGGGTAAAAAAAATAGGCATTTTTTGCATTACACTTTACTTTATTATAAATGTTAATAATTATGGATAAACAATTTTGGTTTATCTTTTTCCATAAATCCAGCATTGAACATGTAATGAGAGAAACAGTAAACCTTATAAAAAAGAAAAAATACTGTTGCGGGATGGTTGTACGCCGCAAGAATTTATAGGTAACGTGTTCATGTTAATCGTAGAAGTTCTCCGTTGTATATTATGGTTTCTGTTCCAAATGTAGCCGTACTCCTTAGATATCCTTTTCACTCAATTCACTTGTTGTCAGTGTTTGTTGGTTGTTTTCTGCGCACCACCACAGAGACAGCAGTCCACAGGACTAATTCTTTGCCTTGACCCTCGTAATTGTGCGGTGCTAAACTGCGGGAGGTGCAGGTAAATTCTATCTTGCTGGTGGCTCAGTTCCTGGGTGGTGGCATACTAAACAAAGATCTTGCCATAGAATATAAATATTGGCTAAAGTATTTGTTAGAAACAATTATTTGTGGAAACCACGTTATTTGTGCCTTTCCGAATACTGTATTGGGGTTCGGCTCCATCTCTAATACATACATTATATGACTGAGTTTGAGCTTGGAATGGTTTGATTTTTCTGTCCAACACAAAATGAAGTCTAAAAGCCTGTTTCTGTGAATAAACTATTTTTAAAACGAGTTGTCTGGACTATAAAACCATTATGAGTGAAAATGGGCCCAGTTTTATGCTCTAAAAATTATTTTTTTTATAAAATGTTACAATTAAATAAAGCAAGTTCGACAATCTGCTGAGGTACTCTGTTTGGATTTTGTTTCTTTGTTCATACAATGCAACACAACTCTTCAGGCAGGGATGGTAATACTGAGTAGCCGAGCTTTGGATGTTAGGGTTCACCTGAGCAGTATTATATATAAAATCAGCATGGAGGCCTCTGTGGTTCCAATGAATGTGGCAATTTTTCCAAAATCAAATTTCTATGCTTGCAGACAACATGCTTATAAGGCCTGAAAATGAATAATATAATTTGAAAGTGGTAGAGGTCAACGCAACCAAGCATGGACAACTTTTGCTTCTCTTCTTTCTTTTTTCCCTGCAGCAGGTAACATTGTCTGTGGTGTGAAAATGAAGGACATGCCATCCAGTGTGTCATATTCAGTGAAAAGTGATCAGGTGCCCTGCTACACATTCCAGCTCTGTGCTCTGGTGTGTTTTTTTGTGTGTGTGGAGAGCTAGAAAGGCATTTGTTGATTTGGCTTGTTCTTGCTGGGCCGCACAGAGCAGTGTTAGACCTTGCCTGTGGTGCTGCCAGCCTTTTGACACCCTGTTTCCCAGTCTTGATGACAGCTCTGCCTTTTTGCCCTTCCTGAGCTTTTACAGATTTTGTTAAAACATTAGGAAAAAGAAGCACAGGGACCAGAGACCTGTTCGTGGTTCGTATATGTATGATAATGCCAAGGCGAGATCAGATTTTGCCGCCAGTACTTTTTATTAATAAAATATACACCTAGCAACAATATTCAGATTTGCTGAATTTATTTGCATTCGTTAGTGTACCGCCACCGATTTTTATATACAAACCGGATTCCAAAAAAGTTGGAACACTAAACAAATTGTGAATAAAAACTGAATGCAATGATGTGTAGATGGCAAATGTCAATATTTTATTTGTAATAGAACGTAGATGACAGATCAAAAGTGTAATCCGAGTAAATGTATCATTTTAAAGTAAAAATATTTTGATTCAAAATGTCATGGTATCAACAAATCCCAAAAAAGCTGGGACAAGTAGCAATAAGAGGCTGGAAAAAGTAAATTTGAGCATAACGAGGAGCTGGAAGACAAATTAACACTAATTAGGTCAACTGGCAACATGATTGGGTATAAAAAGAGGTTCTCAGAGTGGCGTGTCTCTCAAAAGCCAAGATGGGTAGAGGATCACCAATTCCCACAATGTTGCGCAAAAAGATAGTAGAGTAATATCAGAAAGGTGTTACCCAGCGAAAAATTGCAAAGACTTTGAAGTTATCATCATTAACTGTGCATAATATCATCCGAAGATTCAGAGAATCTGGAACAATCTCTGTGCGTAAGGGTCAAGGCCGTAAAACCATACTGGATGCCCGTGATCTCCGGGCCCTTAAACGACACTGCACCACAAACAGGGATGCTACTGTAAAGGAAATCACAGAATGGGCTCAGGAATACTTCCAGAAACCATTGTCACAATCCACCGTGCCATCCGCCGTTGCCAGGTGAAACTCTACAGTGCAAAGAAGAAGCTATTTCTAAGCAAGATCCACAAGCTGAGGCGTTTTCACTGGGCCAGGGATCATTTAAAATGGAGTGTGGCAAAATGGAAGACTGTTCTGGGGTCAGACAAGTCACGATTCGAAGTTCTTTTTGGAAATGTTGGACGCCATGTCATCGGACCAAAGAAGACAAGGACAACCCAAGTTGTCGCACAGTTCAGAAGCCTGCATCTCTGATGGTATGGGGTTGCATGAGTGCCTTTGGCATGGGCAGCTTGCATGTATGGAAAGGCACCATCAATGCAGAAAAATATATTCAGCTTCTAGAACAACATATGCTCCCATCCAGACGTCCTCTCTTTCAGGGAGGACCCTGCATTTTTCAACAAGATGATGCCAGACCACATTCTGCATCAATCACAACATCATGGCTGCGCAGGAGAAGGATCCGGGTACTGAAATGTCTGCAGTCCAGATCTTTCACCTATAGAGAACATTTGGCGCATCATGAAGAGGAAGGTGTGACAAAGGATGCCCAAGACGATTGATCAGTTAGAGGCCTGCATTAGACAAGAATGGGAGAGCATTCCTATTTCTAAACTTGAGAAACTGGTCTCCTCAGTCCCCAGACATATGTTGAGTGTTGTAAGAAGAAGGGGAGATGCCACACAGTGGTATTTGTTGACACCATGAAATTTTGAATCAACATATTTTCCACTTAAAATTGTACATTTTCTCAGTTTAAACTTGTGTTCCATGATTTATGTTCTACTCTGAATAAAATATTAGAAGTTGGCACCTCCACATCATTGCATTCAGTTTTTTTCACGATTTTTATAGTGTCCCAACTTTTTGGAATCCGGTTTGTATTTTATAAAGGAGGGTGTCATGTGAAGAAGGAGTGTGGAATTGTAACATGACAGTAAAAGAAAAAACAAACAAAAAAAAATTACCTAAAATTTTTCTACACCTAAAAATCTGAAAAGTGTAGTTTACCTTTGCTTCCTTTGCCCTTCTTACTCTTATGCTATAAATAAAATGTGTCAAAAAATGTACACTTCACATAACTTTGAACACATCATCCCGGTGGTTAAACACAGTAACATCATTCTAAGTGGGTGCAACCAACCACATTCAGAGAAGCACTCAATAGGCCTGTGGTAACTCTAAGGGAGCTACAGAGATCCAACACTCAGATAGTTGAATCTTGTGACACAATGACTATTGGCTGAAAAGTGATTATTTAAAGAAAACCATAAGAAGTCCTGTTTTCTGGCAGATGTGGGGGACATGCATAGCGGTGTGTGGCAATCTCAGATATTATAAGTAATATATTCAAGAAAGAGTATGGTAAAATTAAATTTTATATATTCTCAACCCATCATGTTCTTTAGTTTAACAAATATTTTAAATGCACATAGACTGCTTACAGTTACAAAACTGTTATTGATTTACTTATTACTCCTTCATGTTCATATTTATGTAAAATATATTATTCAGTAGATAGACTTCAGACTGGGACAGATGTTTAACATTTTTTTATTTTTTGAAGAGGAGTGACTCTTAATTCCTGCATTTTATTATGTGCAGCAAAAGTTTAAAGTTTTAAAAAGTTTAGTGCTAATTTGACATGCGCGCAAGGTGTAAACTATTTAGAGCGATTTCTTTTTCATCTTGGGTTTATTTTCTGGCTAAAATTGTCATCTACTAATGTTCATCTTATCTAATGGTATAAGGGATTTTCTTTCTATTTAATGCAAGTGTTAGTAACATTTACAGTATAGTAGTATTTGAACTTCCGCTGAATTTGTATGTTTGCTTCCTGACAAAGTATCTTAGAATCCTTTAAAAAAATAACTTTTAGGTGCTTCACATTACTGCAAGTCAGTGATTCTAAACACAGCCAGAGCTACAGTGAAATGGTTGAGTTTTTTGATGTGTTAAAATGGCCTTGTCAAAGTCCAATCTTAAATTTAACTGAGCATCTATGATAAGACTTTAAAACTGATCTTCACATATTCCGCCCCCCTAGGAATTTGAAGAAAATTTGAGTATTTTTCCAACAACAACAACAATAACCAAAATTGTTCTTCAGGTGCGCAATGCTGGCAAAGAAATCATAACAAGTCTACAGTCCATATGTCATTGAAAAGGCCAGTGTTGTAATGTATGCTAATGATGTCAATTGGTTCCCCACAGCATCAACAATACCAGAACTGAACGGGTGTCTGCAGCAAGAGCTAAACACAATAGTTGTCTGGATGAAAACAAATAAACTGCAATTAAACATTTCCAAAACCAAGTGTATGACATTTTGTAGTAGTTATACGTTATCAAATATTACCTCACTTAATCTGAATACTGAGGATACTAAGGTGGAGCAAACCACCAAAATCAAACTGCTGGGCATTAGAGTGATTAACTTATTATCCTGTTTATATCATATTGACCATATAGTCAGTATGATGGACTGGGGAATTTGCATGTCAAGAAGATGCTCTGCATATTGTCCAACCACTGTATTGAAAAATGTTGTCCAAAGTCTTGTTTTATCTCATTAACAGTATTCCCCAGTAGTTTGGTCCAGCACGGCCTAGAAACACTTAAGAAAACTTAAAATAGCCCAGAACAGAGCAACCAGAGTAGTATTGCACTGTCCGTTTCGCACCAATATGCACAAGATGCGTCTCAAACTGTCTTGGTTAACTGTTGAGGCAAAAGTAAAGTACAGCCTACTGATGTTGATGCAAAAGGTCATGATTAATAATACACATTATCTTAAAGAAAAAATATAATTTAGTGGATATTGTCATGAGCACGTAACACGCAAATATAGCAACAACATGGTTGTAGTCCCAAGCCCTAGAAGTAATTTTATGAAGAAAACTCTTCTTTATATAGAGGGACTATTGAGTGGAATTTACTCCCAGGCTGTGCCAAGGAAATCCAAAATCTGAATATTTTTAAGAAGACCATATAACAAAGACTATTGTATTGAAAGTGTTTTATTCTTTTATGTTGTTTTTACTGTTGTAATTGCATAAGGGGCCAGGTGTTTTCCAGACTGCATTGCTTGTATCTTGCGACGGGTATTTGGTGGTTTTACAGCTATGAAAGCTTTAATGAAATATGTATGTATGTTAAGTTGTATGTATTGTTAATTGCATTTTTGTATTTTGATATAATGGACCCCAGGAAGACTAGCAACCACTGTAGTGGAAGCCAATGGGGATCCACATAAAACAATAAAGAATATGGGGTTTCTGTGGTGTTTGTCTGTTTTCCTTCCCTCACTTTCTTGTGAGCTCCTTTAGGGGGTTGCTGCCAGAAGTTGAAACTTTCAGTCACTTTTGAGGGCATGGCCACCTGCTGGATTACTTGTGCACCTCCATCTGTGATCATTGAGCTTTATAAGGAGCTGGCTGCCAGACATTCAGTGCTTGGGTGTTAACCCTCTTGGCGCCTGGGTTTTTTTCTATACAATATTCAATTTTGATATATCTAGCTCAAAATGTTTTAGTTTTAATATGGTTATAGATAAAGGCACATTGTAAATGAAAAACATCTTCAGTATGATCCAAAGGTTTTGATGGGAGTGAAATTATTCATCTAATTTGCATATTATGACATCATTAGGCATTGGCAATATTAGATTGCATGACTTCTACAAGTTTTTTCTTTTCTACATTGTTGAAAATGTTAATTTCAATAATAATAATTTCATTTTTTATTTAGATTTCTCTATATATGTATTTTCTAAATATATACAGTTGCCTGCATAAATGAGTACACCCCGCTAAGTTTGTCAGAAAACCTTTAGCTTCATTTCAGAATCAACATTTTGTATGATATACTATTCTACAAAATACTCCCACAAATATGGGCCATTGATTGCACACAATATTTGTTCATTTGCACACACAAAAAAGTGATTTGCCTAACAAATTTATTCAAGCCCATGTTGCAAAAATGACTACACCCCAATTATAGTCCTAGGAGAAAAGCCACACCTAAGACTACAAACTTCTAATTAACAGGCATTCAACCACAGGTGAGTCTAATGATTCATTTAAGAGGTGTCCAGCAGACAGGTGACAATAAAAGGGCATTACTTTACAAAGAAAAGCCCTTCCCATTTCATGCTGTCAGCAATGGCTCCACATGGTAGAGAAATCTGAGAAAGGAAATAATTTCTTACACAAAAAAGGTGAGGGCTACAAGAAGATCAGAAAAGCTTTACATATCAGTCAAAATACTGTAGCAAAAGTGATCAAAAAATTTGAGAAAGATGGAAGTGCAACCATCTTACAAGGCCATCCAGGCCATCCACCGAAGTTAACATCTCGACAGGAGCATCTTCTGATGAGAAGGGTTGAAGAAAATCGCCATGCAAGTTAACTGCAGTTGGCTAAAGCAGTAGAAAGCCAAACTGGAGTGACTGTATTCCGGGACACCATACGGCTCACACTGCAGAGGAATGGCATGCATGGGTATCGTCCATGAAGGAAGTCTCTCCTAAAGCCCATGCAAAAAAAAACACGCCTAGAATTTGCTAGGGCCCATGCTGGAAAAATGAAGACTACTGGGACTCTATACTCTGGAGTGATGAGACCAAGATCACTGTTTTTGGAACTAATGGTTTAAAAACTGTATGATGTTGTAAAGGTGAGGATTTAAATGAAAAATGCATGGTGCCTACAGTGAAACGTGGTGGTTGCAGTGTGCTTATGTGGGGCTGCATGAGTGCTGCTGGTGTTTGGGAGCTGCAGTTCATTGTCGGTATTATGAACTCAACAATGTACTGATCTGTAACCGAAGGAGAAGATGCTGCCATCACTCCGTGCACTTGTCGTCGTGCACTTTTCTAACACGACAATGATCCAAAAACACACATCTAAAGCTACTGCTGCATTTCTGAAGCAGAACAGGGTGAAGGTGATTGAATGGCCAAGTTTGTCTCTTGATCTGAACCCAATCAAACACCTGTGGGGAATTCTGAAGCGACAAGTTGAGAATCCCTCTCCATCCAGCATCCAGGCTCTAAAAGAGGTTATTCTTGAAGAATGGAAAAAGATAGATGTTGTCTAGATTGCCTAGACAATGCTTAAAAGACTTGGTGCTGTCCTTAAATATCATGAAGTTCATACAAAATACTAGATGTACTAGTTTTGGTTGCAGGGTGTTTTCATTTTCGCTTCAACCAATTTGAGTAAAACTGAAGATCTTGTGATCTAAATTAGATTATTAACCTTAATTCATGTTATGGAGTTAAATAAGTGTTCAATAAAACTCGCCCTTGTGGAAAGTTTGGAAATGGTTCTTTTGTTCATTGAGCTACTGATTAAATTCATACTTTTTAAAGTGGGTGTACTCATTTATACAGAGCACTGTATATATATATATATATATATATATATATAATGTTTGCCTTCTTTTCAAGAACAGGTGGACATATCTGTTTATGTCCTATTTTATGAGGCTCCGTTACTCTGTATACTATGTAAAATAAACAGAAAGAAGATAATTGGGCGCAGAATTTTACAGATCCGTCCCAAAAATAACTACCAGGCTTATCAAATAGTCTGATCCACTGGAGATCCTATTCTACCTCATCTGTCAAGCAAACCTCGCCAAAATCATCCTCATCATCATCATCATCCTCCTCACTAGCAGCGTGACAGAGAACTTTACTGCTGTTTACTAGCTTATTAGCAGTCTTTTTTTCTCTCCTGTTTTCCATCGCATCTACTATTATTTTCACAGATTTTTACATCCCTTCTACCTCCGTAATGATTAGCATTCTTATGAACTGATTATGTCACTGCCACAGCTTGCTACCTGATCACATACCTTTCTCCCACCGGGAGAATGTGATCCACAGCTTTGGAGCTAGAGCGTCATGGCGAAATGCGACTGGCTGTTGCTGTGGCCCATTTACTTTCGCTTTTTTTCTTCCAGGATAACTGAAGATCTTGATCAGAGGTAAATATTTCTCTTCAGAATCTGAATAAGCCAATACTTCAGGTGGGGAACTCAGACGTCCAGACGCATTATAAGGTTTATGTTTCTAAAACTCGCTCTCTTTGTGCTGTGACTGCAGCAGCTGCACCTCATATCTCTGGCTCCCGGCGCTGACTAAAAAGCTGATTTACTCCAAAAGTTTCCATGGTAACACACTGAAAAATGTGTCTTAGATTAATTTACAGATGTCCGCCATCTTCTAGTGTAAAGTAATAATTAAATTAGTGGCCTAATCTCCAGCTGTGGCTCGTTAAAGTCAGGAATGTTGCTTCTTGCAATATTGTGACTTTGGCGCCTAGAGGATTAACCTGCTAGGGTCTTCTGCATCCTCCATGATCCATCAACATTTCTTCACCTGGAAACCAGTTCCATGTCTGGCAGCCTCCAACAGTCAATTTCCAGCTCCCTCTCACGAGTGTGCTCTCTGCCGGTCCATTCTCCAACATCCTCCCCTTGCATTCAACCCTTCTGGATTTGCTTCATGCAAACAATCTATCAGCTTGATTCAGCAACTTTCTACTTCGTTTGGTACCTTTCCACGGGATCCAAGCGTTAGCTGCTACAGCTCAACAGCAGGGCAGACAGAGCTGCAGCGGAGAGGGTCTTTCCTCTGTGGAATCTGTTATTCATTCATTAGATTCTTTCTGCAGAGATTTGCTCAAATCAGTCTGGACTTATTTCATCAGCAGAATACAGTTATCCTCATCGATTGGCAAGTAGTTGTGTCTTTGTCGTCGCCCACAAAGGAAGATGAAGCACAGACCAAAGCTTTGTGCTTACATAGGGGTGATGATGCTTCATGAAGTTCTGCTTTTCCTGTTGAAGCCAAACTGCATTGTGGGATTAGTTTGTTCATAAAAGAAACTTAAAGGCAATATCACAGGCATACAGTGGGCCCCGCCTGGTCCTGTTTCAATAGTTGCAGATTGACCTGTTTTTGAATTTTTCTGTGGATCACAATTCCAAAGTACTGGTGGTATATTTGCCTATTCATGGGTTTTGTCTAAAATCTTTGACAGAAAATTCTGTTACGGGAGATGAAACTTGTAGAGACAATGCCGCTTAACACACTACTGGCCAGCCTTTAGAAAAGCAGCCAATCTGGGCCTTCATTTTCCATTAGTGGTTGTACTCCCAAGAGCAGTGATGAGCAAGAAAATACATTTTAGCTTCTATGGTAGTCCTAAAGACATTTGCCACTGTGCTTATGCATGCATATTAAGGTTCATTTGGTATTTGAACTACTGAAATAGGCTTTTATAAGAGATGTCGTAGATTTTAGTGGTTGTAATCCCTACCCCACACGATTAACAGAGGTACAGTGTACCCAAAAGTCTATACGTTTTTTACTCTGTGTGTGTGTATGGGGGGAAGATTTCGTACAAAGCTCAGTTAAAAGAGCTCCCTGCATTCAAAATTCGACCAGAGGCTCCGCTCACATATTGCATAGCTGCATTTCTTCATCAAATTGCAGAGTCACGTTAAGACTTCAAAATGCAACTTTTTACTTCAAAGGGAGCTTTTACATGTTTCCTTGCTTTATTCTGTGTAATTACTCTGTTGTGTCAAGGAGAGAGTGGTGCCTCTTAATGCAGGTTTATAGGACAAACACTCATCTCCACACTTCTCATGTCTTTGCATGGAGATGAAACAGATGATACTAAGTGTGCTTGGTTCTTCCCACTCTTTGCAGAGGACATTTACTCCAGTTAATCACGCTTCTACGAGCACCAGTCTCGCAACCTAATGTGCAGCCATAAACTGGATGCTGTCAATAAAGCATGTTTTAAAGTTTTTTTTATTTTTCGTTGAAAAATAAAGTCAAGATTCCTGCCACCACATTCATGTTAACCCTCCTCCCTTGCTTTTTCCTTTTAGAGCCCCGCAGCAAAATGTTAAACCACTCTCAGAACATACAGTTCAAAGACAGACACAAGTCAAATCTTCAGGCTGACCATCACTTATGCACATCAGAATCTTTAATATCATGTTACAGCATCTAAATCTTACTGCAGAAGTTATGCAAGTCCACATTACTGGGACTCTAAATTATTTACAGTCAGCTGAATGGTTGCACGGCTAAATCAGGGAGAGGTAATAAGTATCCTTGAGCCGCACAGTCATTTTTACACTGCTGGACTTCTTTAAATTTTGTTTTCTGTAGATGCTTTCAGTAAAAAAGCATGCAGTATATTAACTTGTAGAATCATTACTTAACTAGCACCAAATACATATTAAATTAAGTAAACAATGCTCAGATCCAAGAGAAAAACAAAAATGAAGCTTGTTTTAAAGAAATACAGAGAGGAGACATCTGCTGTTTGTCAGTATCAATACCTTATCTCTCAGAAACTTCATTGGTAATTTAGTGAGGCTTTAGACTAGTCACAATAAAAGGAAACTCTGAAATGTGCAGTGTGATCCCACAGCACAATGCCACATATGTTGCAACTTTTCAGGGAGCGTGCAATTGGCATGCTGATTGCAAGAATGTCCACTGGAGTTGTTGCCCGTGAAATGAATGTTCATTTCTCTACCATAAGCCTTCTCCAAAATGCATTTCAGAGAATTTGGCAGTACATCCAAACGGCGTCAACGCCACAGACCACATCTAACCAAACAATCCCAGGACCTCCACATCTCACATGTTTACCTCCCCATGATTGTCAGGGACCAATCACCCGGACAGCTGCTGTAACAGCTGGTTTGCATAGCCAAAGAATCTCCGAACAAACTGTCAGACATCATCTGGCAACTTTGCATAGCCATTGAAGAGGACTGGAACAACATTTCACACAATCAACAACAGGATAAACTCTAGACGGAGATGTGTTGCACTGCATGAGGCATATGCTGGCCACACCAGACAGTGACCCCCACTAAAGCAAAACTGCACATTTAAGAGTGCCCTTTTATTATAACCAGTCTAACATATATCTGTGCAATATTCATGCTGTCTAATCAGCACCTTACTATGCCAGACCTGAATGGCAGGATGGATTATTTTGGAAAAGAAGAATTGCTCACTAACACAGATTTAGACAGATTTGTGAAAAGTATTTAAGAGTAATGGGACTTTTGTAGGTGTAGAAAATGTTAATTTGGATAATTTTTTTATGACCTTAGAAAGTAGAATACCTTAAACACATCTGTTTATTTGCATACAGGGTTAGACTTGTCATAATCTGGATGATTTTAGGATTTTATGCTAAGAGTTAATGCCAGGGAGAGGTTGTTATCATAAACACAGGGTTACTCCTCTTGTGTGCGTGGTTACTATCACCAAAGAAAGGCAGAAATGGTCATACAATTTCTACCTGTAGAGGACATAGGCAGGATCAAGAACAGCTATTAAAAGCAAAAACAAAGAAGTTGATTCTGGGTCCCTTTCTGCTTTTGATGCTGAGGGAAACGGTGCTGTTTTGAACCCTATTCTTCAATGTTTCAGCTTTTTGTATCAGGGCAAAGATTCTTGCCTTACGTTTAAACAAAAGAACAGATGTCCATGGATTCTTGGTGTTTCCTCCTTACTCTTTGTGGATAGATTCCTAATAGAATTCATCTAATGAAAAATTGGAGCAAAAAACTAAAGTGTTGGAATTATATTTTCGTTCAGTGTAAATCTGTGTATCTTTTTTACCACTAAAAATATACATATATTCTTGAAAAACTGCAAAAAAGTTCAATATTGTTATTTTTCAATGGAAAATTGCATTGAAAATTTTACCATCTCGAGTAAAGAAAAAAAAAAGAAGAGAACCGAAGAAAACAGTATTTCACTGCCACAGCTTAGAAATACATCCAGGCAGAGTATATTGTTGAACTGTTACCATTTTAAGGGGAACCAGTTTTATATCTCTTTGTAGTACGATATAAAACAACATTTTTTAGATGATAAACAAAACATCCCACGAGGTGTTTGTCATTATACTGTTACGACATGTCTTGTTTCTTGTTTTAATGAGATACTGCTCCTGTGTTTATGTTCTAGAACTAGCAGTGAAAAACTTCCATATTCTACTTTATTTGGGGTAAAGCTATCAAACATGATATGTATATGTCATGTGGATCTTTATTCCATGACGTTGTGAAATGACCCTCATAAAGAAGATGTAAGGCACAAGTTACGACCAGTGTGGAGAGCTGGTTGCTGAGTACCCAGCTGTAGACAAGATCGTGGACGAACCTCAACTCTATCCTGGAAGCCACATTACCTCAGAAGCTGTTCTTCTACGCACGTCAACTGGTCTTTTTTTCTGCCACTTTGGTCAAGGAAAGAGGTCATTAGATCAAGACCAGTTAATGGATACATTTAAACTGGATCAAATATTTATCAAATTTTCAGCTGATTGTTTTTTATTATTCGAATTTAAGGTGGAAAAAACTTTCACGTGTAACTTAGCTCACATCCTACCACTGACTGATGATTATGTTATGATGCTACTATGTGTCCGTCTGTGTTACTCCTCCCTCCTTGTTTGTGTTTTCTCCCCTTAGTCTCCTTAATTGTCTCCAGGTGCCTTTCATCCCTCTTATTAGTTCCTAGTGTTTATATGCTCCCATTGTCCTCTCATCTTTGCTGTGTCCTCGTTTAACCAGCCCTCTTTTTTCCTCGTCTGTGCCAATATTAGTTCCTTTGAATGCACATGGAAATAGACATTCAATTTCTCTAAACCTGTCTCTGCACCTGAGTCCAACCAAAATATTGTGACAGTTTAAATGAGTTCTAAAAGAGGGAAAACAGTCATTTGATTGCCATAACCAAAAAACATATTTTTCAGTGTTATAGTCAAGAGTTTGAGTGATTACTTGTTTAATTTAAAAAATGTATAATTAATATATTTCTTTGATTTAAATCCCACCAATCTATATATAAAATAGTAAGCCTACTGTAAGTTGAAATGCACCAATGTTTTCATGTCCTTCAATTTTTCAAGCACTCTTAACAAAATTCAGCTGTTCTGTAATGTATGAAGGTCCATAAAATTAATTTGAATGAGGGTGGAGTTCTACCTGGAATGTACCAGGAAGTTCAGCTAGACTAGACAACAGACTAAACCGGATTGCAACACAAAAGTGCCTCGAAGAAAAAACAGAGCAGATTACTTCAGGAATATGCTGAGATATTTCAATAAGTGCTTTCTTAAGACACAACATGCCAGCATATTGGGGTAATATTCCCAGCATGGTGTGTCTTATGAATACGCCATGGCAGCTTTACATTGCAGGAATTTTGTGGTAATATGGTAATAATATTACCACAATATTGCAACCTGCTTGCCAATTAATGAATAACAGAAAAAAACGTTGATTGAAGTTGGTGGTCATACTAAAAGCCACTAGGTCTCTTTCAGAGGAATCTGTTAGATAGCTTCCTGTAATAAACCCTATTTTATAAAGCTTAAGTGTTTTAGAAAACTTAATTTAGCCCTTAATAATTTGTTGAAATCTGGGTTAATGGACATGCATGAACAGACATGCACTAACAGATGACAAGGAACTAGCGGAGAACTGAACATACAGGTAATCATATAAACACACACCAGGGTAATCAGGGAACAGGAAAGAACTTGAAGTAATCATGGGAAAAACAATGGGAACTTCCCCTGCCATTGATTGGTGACCTGTCCAGGGTTTACCCCATTGCTTGTCCTGTAACTACAGGAGATAGGCTCCAGTCCCACGCAACCCTGCAGAGGATGGACATTATAGATAATGGATGGATGGAAACAATGAGAACAAGAAAATCGCACAGGGAACACAGATAATATCACTGGTCAGGTGTCAGGTGTGGTATTGAACAACCAACCTTTCACCAATCAGTAAAGGTACTGCTGAACATTGTGAAAAAATAGGATTTAATATATATATATATATATATATATATCAAAATGCCGGCAATATATATATATAAATATATAATATATTATATAATTACACTTGTATGGTTAAAATGATTTTTTCTCTATATTTCCTTAACAAGAAACATCATGTAGCAAGTTTAGGCTCTTCCCCGAACAACTGATAAAAAAATAAATTAATCCAACACAAGATCAAACATCTAAATAAATTACTTGTTTAAAATAAAACAGTAAGTAAAAAAAAATATTAGCAGCCTATGATGGCTCAAGAATTGCATAAAAAATTTCCAAAGCTCTAAATTATGAAAGACAGTAATTGCAGACGTGTAACATCACAGATGTTGTCAACTTACCACTGAGAGAAACATCTGGGTGGTCGTGAATGTAAATTAGGTTGTTTTGCGCACTCAACCAGGAAACAGACTTTAAATAAAACAAAACCTTGTTAAGAGATGTGGTTTTTTTTTATCCCAGGCAGATTGAGCAAGTAAGAGACTGAGAGGAGGCTCTATTTTAGTTGCTGATACAGATATGATGGAGCCTTGCACAGATTACAGAGGAATGAAGCTAAGAGATGCTGCAGAAGGCCTCTTAATTTTTAACCCTGCAGATAAAGAGCACCACTTGAGCTGAAGCCTGTATGGCTCATGAGCTAAGAGTCTCTGTATTTGCCACCAGTTTTTTGTTTAATTGGAAGGAAAGTAACATATTCCTTGACATTAACATGTTTTCGTTAACATGGAAAAGATTTTGCTGAAATGGTGTAGGAATTCTGTTGAAATTACGTTTCATGCCTCCCTAAAACTTCCATTAGGCATTCTGAAAGAGCCACCTACCTACCTCTATAGAACAACAGGCAATTTTACTTTTGATTTCTAAGATATGCATCACAAGATATCGTTCTGTTTTAGAGAAATGAAAAATTAAAGTCGTCAAAATCAACAGATTCCAATGAGGAGCCATGGGATTTCTGCACACTGTAGTAGTTTGATTTATTTTTTTAACGCATAAAATGAATACAATTGTAAAAGCTGTTTTATTCTCTTTGAATATTTGAAATAGAAACCTGGAAAACAGGTATTAATTTTCATACCCCCACCTTGGATGACTTCAACTGCAACAGACCTGTAGGTTACTGGTTCGAATCCTTCTCCTTCCCTCCCTGGAGGTAATCAGGGGGGGTTAGGTTAGGAAGGGCAACTAGTTTAAAATGCCCGCCAACTCTGTGTGCATGCAGCTGTGTTGCTGGGGAGCCTGTCGTGCTGTAGCAACCCTTTGGAGGACGGTGCCGAAAGGAAAACGACAACAACTCTGCATGTCTTCGTCAAGTCAAGAGCGCCAAATACGAACAGTCTGCCAGAGGGCATACTTCTTAAATGTGTTTAAAAAGGCAAAATGTTTTCAGTGAAATTAGAATGGGTTCTTTCACTGTAAATGGGTCATGTTTAAGATTAAAGTCAGATAAAAATTTACTGGAGTGTAGTGAGATGAAACCAAGTTTTTTGATAACTTAGGAAAAGATAGCAGACACTCTTTAAATTTGAACATTAGTATCAGGACAACACAAAATAATCAGGTCTTCACCTGGTTCTCAAATTATTTAAATGCTACACGTTTTAAAACACCTAGCAGAGAAGGCTTTTCTAGCAGTTTCCATGTGATTTATATGGTAAACTGTTAGCTAGGTGTTGATAATAGAAAACACGTGATTGGATGATCAATCTGATGTGTCCTAACTCTCAAAACCTGTAATGCTTGCACTCAAAGCTTCCACTCATCTCAAATATTCACTGTTCTCTGTCAAAAGTTTGTTTTCATGCTCTGATTATATGCTTCTTGCTCACATGTTTTCACCTCACGCACAAACTGTCTCTCTGCACGGATAAAAACTGCGCTTCAAACCTCTCTTCTTTGCTTGCTGATTCTGCACGCTCTCTTGCGGATCAGAAGCGTTTTCACTTAGCAGCCGTTCCAGCCAATAGAATGACAGTGCTCCTGAAACGAGGCAGCCCGTTTTAGGGTATGTTTGTTTAGTTAACTGGGCTAGCCTACATGGCTACATGTTAGTAGTACTAAACAATTACAGGTTTTGCGAGTTAAGACACATAAGACTTGTTGTCAAATTGTAAGTGTACGTTTTTGCTTTATGGAAGTAAAGCAAAGTACCTGTCAAAGTAATGCTTCCTAAAATACTTTGTTGGGAAACTCGGAAAAAAACCGCTGGAGTTTTCCTTTAGCAGTCCTGCTGCAGCGTAAATGTGTATAACGTCGAAATCAAGACAGACTTTGGAGACATTCGTAAATCCAAGGGGAATATAAAGATGGTAAAATTACTGCGTTTTGGGTAGGTTAAACCTTATTACAAGCAGAATTTGTCCAGCCCTGAGCAGTTCTACGGATGTCCGCTGATGGAGGAGGTGAATATAAATACTGCTGAATGGCTCAGACTGGCCCAGGGCCTTTCTGCATGGAGTTTGCATGTTCTCCCCGTGCATGCGTGGGTTCCCTCCGGGTACTCCGGCTTCCTCCCACAGTCCACAAACATCACTGTCAGGTTAATTGATCACTCTAAATTGTGGATTGGCGACCTGTCCAGGGTGTACCCCGCCTCTCGCCTGTTGACAGCTGGATATAGGCACCAGCCCCCCCGCGACCCCTTGAGGAACAAGCGGTTCAGAAAATGGATGGATGGATGGATGGCTCAGACTGGCTCTAAAATTCGCAGGGTGAGTAAGAAAACATAAAAATAGCTAAAAAAATAAGGTCCAGGTAAAACAAACAAACAACAGAATTCCCTTTTAAGAGAACGGCCAATAACTCAATAAACCGAAGCACTCTGAAAAGAGAGATGAGTGGAATTCCCTTCCCAACAAGGTTTGAGATGACTGTGTCATATAGAATAAAACTTTGAAACTTATTACAGCTGAATGTTGCTTTAGAAGCTTTGGCTGAGATTTGCATATGAACCGTTTTACTTTCTTTTGTATGGAAAATGCCTTTTATATAAATAAAGTGAACTAAATAATCAAATTGTAAGCGCCAGCAGCTTGAATCTGCGAGCATCTGCTTCAAACATTAGACGACTCCTACTGTGCTTCATTACTGCCCTGGATAAAATGCTTCTCGGTGTTATGACTTTAGAGTGAGAACAGGTTATATCACATCAGTTTGGATTTACAGCTGGTAAATTCGGTGTGGGATGACCAAATCAGTTTCAGGAACCTAGATGTGGACCCACACAGCTTGACTGCAGAGCAACGATTAAAGCTATTAAATTAGGGGCTACCCATCCCCCACTGTTATGAGTAAGAAAATAGAATGCCCACAAGCTATAGTCATGCCACATTGTGGCAGTGCCTCATGTTGGATGATCATTTCCCTTAACAAGAGTAATTATCACATTCAACATGACTAATTTAATACAACCTAAATTAGTGTGGTTCTCCTCAGGCATCAGATTCCTTCTATGCTATTCTACATTATTGCTCAGCTAAAAACCCTGCTGCGCTTTAAAGAATTACACTGAAAGATAAGGAACAGATTTGTAATCTTTTCAGGAAAGTAGACTTTGTAATTAGGCGCATAGAGAAATCTATTAATAGTTTTGAATATTGGCTTTGGTAATCAAGTATAATATTTTAAATTTGCTTGATTAAATTCCATAATAAATAGAGTTTTCTCAGATTAAATTGATTTTATCTGGAATTTTATCCTGTACATTAACAATGTACAGGAATTAAGTAAATCAGATTGAAGTCAAACCATTCTGACAGCAATTAGTTTTGGAGTGTACTATTTTACACTTTTTATTGCTATTACAAACCAATCAAGATTAACTAAATTTATTATTAACTGATAGTTTAGTGAATATCTAAACTATCCAAAAGAAAATACAAATTGAGAAACTGTAACACCTGCAATACACTATTTCCTGGTGTTTGCAAAGCAGTCAATTTAAGAGCACAGTTTATTTTCTTGACGATGATTGGACGCACCCCCGACAATGGTAATAAGGAAGACCATGGATTTTAGCACCTGCAGTAGTGCTAAAATGGTTTCCACTGTGTAAAATAATGTATATTCAGGTATATTTGGTGTTTGAATTGTTAAAATAGGCAGTTATAAGTGTACTCAAGTACTGACAGACTTTAGCAATTCGCAGGCTGTTGTGGTCCCTAATCCCCAGAATACTTGGAATCCATTGTACATTATACAGTCTTATTGTTTATGTGTTTTTTTGAAAAAAAACCCAAAAAATGGTAATCAATGGCTTTTTGTATATTTGGCAGATAATTATCATTCCTCAATATATAAAAGACAGGAAAACATGCCATTTAAAAACGCCTATTTCATGCTGTGTGTGGTACGGACGCCGTCCGGTTTCCGTAAGGACTGCAATTCACAACAACTGCGCTTTATGATTCGGAACGTCTCCAGAAATTTGCACCAACGCGAGCACCAAATCTGAGTGGTTCATACGATACCATCTATGAAAACAAAGAAGCTGGTAAACAAAATGGAATTTTGTTATTTCTATTTCCCCAAATAACTCACTAGAGAATTTTGTACAACATAAAATTTAAAGTCACTGTTACTTTCACATGGGTAAGAAAAACTCAGGATTCAAAGTTCGTATAGCCTGAAATTGTAAGTCTTTATAACTTATAGTTGAATGACAAAAACATAAAAAATCAAAGTTGGACAAACGTAAAAGTTCAAGTTTAATTGTATAACTTAAAATTCTACTGAAATTTGTTTTCTTGACATTTTGATTTCTGTTAACTTTTCTTTTTTTCAAAATGTAAAGTTTGGAAAAACTTTAACCAATATTGCATATCCATAATTATTATCATGGATCAAAAAATATAATGTGAATTACAAGTGTAACACCAAAAAATATATTTTTATGCCTATTTTGAATTTTACTCGAATACAAATAAAAATACAAATACTTTTCACCCTCAACAAATACAAATACCGGCTGTTTTGCAAAATCCTACAATAAACATTTAAAAGAGGTGTTTGTCAAGTGCTACTGGGATTTTTACAGGAACTGTGTGTTTTGACATTTTTGGCAACAAACTTCCTGGTGGGTCTGGGGTGAAGATGTCGAAAAGCACCTCATTTATAAAGTAGAGATGCTCTGGGTCTGTTTCTTTACTAATAGCCTTGGGAACCTTGCTAGAAAGTATTTAGCAAAAATGTTTTTATAGCCATTCCACAGCTATAGAAGGATATTTGTTAACATCTTTCTTTGTCTTTGTGTGCATGCGTGAGTGGCTGGTTGGAAAAAAACAAAAACAAAATAAATGGCTGTGAAGATGCGACCAGCACTTCTAAGAAATTTACAGGTGAAATCCCCGATATATAAGCACTTTAATGTCTTAAGACATCAAGAGTTTTAGAGAGAAAGTCAAAATCTATATTGATGGCAAAATTGCAGATATAAAAAAAACAATTTGTCCTGTGAAAAAAGTTTGTTCGATTCTCTTGTGTCCTGGCCAAAAATCCGCTGGGAAGACATTTACTCCTATTTAATAAAAAGCCCTGAACCCTTTGCTCATTAAAAAAAGTTTAAGTTTCTAAAGTCAGAAGGCCTACAATTATTTTGTTTCAAGGAGAGTTGAACCGATCTCTGCAAAACACAAGGCCATGGTTGTGCTAAAAGAGGAGGTCAAGCCTGGCTGAGTCACAGCGTGATTCACATCACCTGTGGGTGATTGCCAAGGAGAACAGTTAAATCCTCACTGCGACTGCAAAGCTGGGTAAGTCCTCATTGATCAGTATCCTTATTTATTATGGAAATGTAGTCGCTGTTGTACAGTCTCGGTTGTTTGTTGTCACTTGAGAAATTCAGTGGCGTCTATTCTCTGTTATCACCGCTTACACTATTCTTCTATTTTTAAATCTAGTTTTGGAGAAACATGCTGCCATGTAGCAGCTTTAATGCTTAAATTAAAAGCAGCTGTTGAGATAGAACTTACAGCTGCTGCATGTACAGCAGTTTGGTGTTTGGAACACCTGAATCAGAATGTGGAAACAATAAAACACTAATGATTTTAAAATATGCAAGCCTGGAGGTTTTTATGAAAGCATATTCTCTAAATAACAGATCCATAGTCAAAAAGACTTACCTAGAACAAAATTAGCATCACATACTGTCAGTTGGAGCAGGAATCCAGGCTTTCATTGGAGTGTTTATTCTACCGATTTCCCTCAATATCTCACTCTTTTTTTGTTTTTCGAAGGGAAATAAAATAAAATAAATGATCAGGCACCCGATTGGCCGTGCAGTCAACCACACAGCAGGATTGAACAATCTACTTTGCTAAATCCTTCTCCAAATATTCAAAATAATTGAATTATAGGTAAAATATGATTTTTCTTACCACCCGTGATGCAATGCGAAGAAACATAAACATTGACACAAACTATAACATACTCTGCTTTACTTACACAAGCATAAAAAAACTAAAAAAAAAACTAATGTTAGATTAATTTTTATATGGATTTTAGGAGTGAACATAACTGTGACAAATAATTATTACTTGACTATTTGAATTTTCTAAAATTCCACTATAAGGTTATTTTTCTACAGTGACAGATTCATTTTTTAAAAGCCTTTTTACACATCCTTCCCAGTATACATGATTAAGTTTACATAGTATCGCTGAGATGGAGAGAGCAACTTGCATTAAAAAATGCCTGACAGCACTTTGAATCTTTACAACAAAACAGAAATAATAAGGATCTTTTCACAGACTTTATCACAACACATCTGTTTGCAGTCTGATTATTGGTCTGTGAGAACACAAACAGAAAGAGACATACGATTGAGCTGAAAGGGGGTGAAATGAATGTCATATCAGCCATCTCAGTCCAAATGTCAGCCAGTCTTTTTTTCTGATAAAGCGACTGAGTTATCAAACTGCTTCCTATTGCTGGTGCTATGGTGACAGGAAGGCATAAAAGAGGTGAATTCAGAACCTGATAACACTAGGAAATAGATGTTACGGCTTCATCTTTACCTTGGTTTGTGCTATGAAATTGTTCATGTCTGCAGCCGAGGTTGTTCTTAAAAATGTTACTGTGATTGTAATTAAGAAACATTATGAAACTCAACTGTGTGTTATTTTTGGCGTGTATGAGATGCACTGCAAACACATGCAGTGTTAGATTTTGACCTTTTTAAAGCGTTAAAAGCCCAATTAAATTTTTACTGGGATTTTGTTATAATAAACCAACAGAGAGTTGTCCATAATTGTGAAGTGGATAATCTTGCCATGTGTGGTGTGGTCGGGGTGCTCCGGAGTACTCGGAAGGACGTCGGAACACCTTTAGACACCCGGATTTTCAACATGTTGGATTGTCTTTAACCGATGTGCAGTTTGTGCGGTGTGGTCGAAGGACAAAGGAGTACGCGGCTTTCAAATGTAACGTGTAGCCCAGTGTTTTCAAACCCATTCCTTAAGGCACACTGCCCTACATGTTTTAGGTTTTTCCCTGCTTCAGCAAACCCAATTTTCATTAATGACCAATTAACAGGCTTTTGTTAAGGACCCAGGTGTGTTACCGCAGGGAAAAACCTAAAACCTGTAGGTCAGTGTGGGTCCAATTGTGTGGCCAATCAGAAAGCGAGGTGACAGGCAACAATTCACATTGGAAGTATTTAGCCTACCAGGAAGCGAGGTGATGTAAGGACACTACAGAGAGTGTGCAAAAATTTCTGTCTGACCTGGGAATGATTGTGAGTGACAACTGTTCCTTTGGTCTGTATCGTCATTGCCATATGGCCAACCACCGCACACTGTAGAACAGAAACTGTTATATCGTGTTTTTTAAATCACCCTGTGTGCGTTCTCTCAGGTTATGAAAATCAAGATTTTACAATCTTTCACATTGTACCAAGCCAAAGAAAAATACAATATCCCCAAGAATATTTTACATTTTACTAAACAATGTATAATTTAGAAATCTAAATCTCACATAAAATAGCAATCAATATTACTAATCAGGCTGAGGTTGCGAGGAAAACATGTCTATTATGTTACTAGCCACTTACATGTCCGGTGGAAAGCTTGCTTAAGGTGAATGCCAAGACTGCACAACTGAAGAACAGTTTATGCCAAGCCTCTATACATTTTTATAAATCACACAAGACCTCACAAAAACTTGAAGCATCTCAACAGACTTTAATTTTCAAGACATCCACCATAATCTTCCTCCTGAATCACTACACAAGGGTTAAGTTTAAATAAATTAATACCCTTTTTTTATTTCTGCTAGAAAAAGCCAACATCTCTTAATCTGACCTTTTTTCTCAGAACTCCCAGTGTTTTTTCAGTGTCCCAAATCCTCTTTTGTACAAACAAGTTAAACATACCCATGTTCTTTAATATCCAAGTCAAAGTAAAGGCCTAAATTTGTTGTCCACAGATGAATGGGCAAATATATTAGTTTGTAGATGTGCAAAGTTAATAGATCCCCCAAAAAGTTACTGCCAATAATTGGCAACAATAAAATAGCTATAAGTTTGGGGTTGCAATGTGCACTATACTGTTTTTTCCCCCCCCACTCTTGATCTTTCCACAGCAAGGTAAATAAAACAATATTATAGCTTGTAAAGGCTGAAAAAGTGAAATCTTGTTTTTCTGCTTATTTTAATTTTAAATTTTTCACAATACTTTTTTCCCCCCACCAGTATGCGCTCATGGGCTTGTTTTTAAAGTTTGATAACAAACTGGCATGATGCAACATGAGCAAATACTCTCATTGCACTGCACTGATGTAAATATTGCACCAGACATAAAATATTTGTTGCACAAATATATTCAGAAGAAAACAGTCAGCTTGCAAACTTGCCTTCAAAGCTGTAACAGTTTTGCATTAAACATCAATAGCGTTTTTCTCTCTAGTTTGCATGAGAATAAAATCTTACTTTGAAATGTCCTTTTATCAGAGATTTAAATGTTTTGCAGGTTGGAGACTGCATTAAGATCACCTTTCAAACATGATAGTCTAATTAACAATACTGCACGACAAAGATATTAAACTTTAACTCTGATTATTCATTCATTCTCAGGTTTTCTCTAGTAGGTGGAAAACTACTTCAAATATTCACAAAAAAAAAACGAAAAAACAAAACAAAACAACTTGTAGTGATGTAGAGTGATGTTTATTTTCCCCTTCTACTTACACCCCCAACACTTTTGACTATTGTTGCTGCTGTTCTCTTTCACTCATAAGAACCCATAATTGTGATGGTCAGCCACAAAAAAGGCAGGAAATTACGAACATTTTGTATTTGTGAGGCTTTGAAGGACACAGATAGCACCACAATTCTTTCCTTTAACAAGATTTCTCTGCCTCAGCAGGAGATTTTTAAGGCTTTTTGAAATAAAAAAAAGAAAGAAAACAATGTCTTTTAAAGTGCAGGACAGGGATCCATTGTTTGACGTGCCACGGCTGTTGTTAAATGTGGTAGACTTTTCATAAAGTAGTCCACTGCCTACTTTCAAGACAAGAGTTAAAACTTTCCTTTTTGTCTATTTCTTATACAAACTAGGGCTCAAATAAAGCCTGCTTCACCTCTTTACAGAACACAACATAAATTACTCACAATCTGTCGTACTGTAAAGCAAATAGCTTATTTAAAAATGTTAAATAAAAACAAGCTATGAGAACCAAAAGAGAGAAGCCTTAATGAAACAAGGTTGTGTATAGCCATTTATGTAGTAATTGCCTGTCATCTGGATCCCCAGTCACTGACTGTCCATTTCTGTAAAGCAAGACAATAGAATGCCTCGACAGAAAAAAAAATTAGTTTATATATGAATATTGATGCTGTAAACACTTATGATGCCATTAGTTGTTCTTTCAATAATTTATAATATCTAAATATACTGAATGCCAGTAATTTGTTCTCTCTTCTTCGATTATGCTTTCAAACAAAACATGAATACCAATAAAAAAATTCTCAAAACTCTTCTTTTAGAATTTACATGGAGCATAATTTCTTCATCCATATTATTCTGGCTGCATTTTAAATGTTTAACATTTATTTGCTTATTCCCGTTGGAAAACAGAAGTTCAGATGTGATACTCCGAGCTTTGAGCAAATTACATTTAAAAAGCACTTAGCTTTACAATAAATTATAATTCCGCCGCTCCTTCTTTTTCTGTTCAATTCCCATTTTGTATGTTTAACATGCATTAGAAAGTAAACATAAGTGGGTGGCTTAAATATCTTTTCTTTTAAACATAACTTATTATTATAGTTTCGTTTAGGAAACTAAATCCCATAATTCACTATAATAAATCATAGTGTTTTTGGAGTACTGGTCACTATTCCTAGAACTGCAACAAACCAAAACCCACAAAAGGAGTTTTGACCTGGCTATTGCTGCCATGCTGTTATTGTTAAGTATAAAATTATTGATGGCACATGAATAACAGGCTCTTCCGTCAGAATCTCACAGCTTGTTGGCTCAAATTATTCTTTGAGAGCCAGTTGTTTGGGAACTAATTTATTCTTCACCGCTTTACCACATGATGCGTTCAGCTAGGTAAGGAGAAAATTGCGGCAGCATCTTGAGAGTGAGGACAATGTAGATTGGATATATTGTTTGTGGTTTGTTTTTAATAAACAAATTCCCCTATGTATGTTCAGTTTGTCAAATACCTTGTAATTTTTAGGACAGAATAAAAATGTAACACCTTCATAAGACGTTAGGATTTTTGCTACATCTTGATTCACCAACAAAGTAATTTATCTCATTGGGTAAGTTTGATTTTTTTTTTCCTTCTGCTCTTTTAATGAGGTCTACATCATCAGGAGATTATTTTCCAGCTCAGATGATAAATATGTGAATGTAGCGACTGGATAGAGGTCAGCAGGACCAATGAAAAAAGGAGACTGTAAAAATGTAGGGTATTTCTTTTTCTTCAGCATGCTGAGATGAGACTGAACCATCGTATACATTTTCATTTAACTGCTCTGTCAGCACTAGATGTAAATCATTTATTTTTTGGCACCTGGTTTAGTCTTCACTAGCTTGTTCAACTGGTTGTTGAGCAACTCCTAATTTATTTTTGTATTGGATTTTTTGATGTTCCTCAATTTTAGTAAAATAAAATAAAAAAACTACATGCATTTGCCTGCCTCCTGACTCTTCTCTGAATTTTGTTCCTCCACTTCACTACTCATGACAGTTTATCCTTCTGTAAAGGCTGCAGTCACAGCAGCTGGTTTATTTTTCAGAACAACAAGGAAGAATAAAAATACCTCTCCCAATCTAATGTTGAATCTGATGCCTGTAGTCCACCACCCCCTTTACATCTGCTCCAGCCATCTCATGAGAGTTGGCAGAGTGTCATATTTTGTATTGGGACATCTATGCCACAGAATGTCAGAGATACCATACATTTTGTCAAAATGACAAGCAGGTGTGCTGATTTATTGATAGGCTGCAGGTTGCTGAGTTTCAGAAAACTTAAAACTATCTTCATGACTTCAAAATATTTCATTGCTAAGTGAAAAAGTTTTTTGCTTCTGGTTTTTAAACTCATGGAAAAAAAATTTGTTTGGCATAATTAAAGCTATATCCTCATGTTTAAATTGAGTTAAATTGCTATTTTCTTCCTAAAGACAACCCACCCTGAAGGAAAATGTTTAATTTCACCATGGACTCTCACATATGCAAAAGGCTTTTATTCAAATGTAAAAAACAATAATGCAGAATTGATTGGAGTATAATTTAAAGCAGCAGCTTTAGGCTGATTTATTCTGCATCATGGTACTCACATTGCATAATGATGTACAAGGGAACAGTCCATAATAAACTCTTTCCTCTCACTTAATTATAACTGGATATCCATTTCCATTATTTTCAGTGTCATATTTGTCTTATACAGCTCTAATGAAAGATAGCAAAATTAAATGTTTTAAAGGTCATACTCTATTCTTGCAGAATAATAATTCGTGCATCTTGAAAATTGCATTTGTTTCCTGAGTTGCTTTAGTGCACCTCTACTGCTAGCTTGGTCATGTTAAAAAACTAAGTATACCCTCGCTTACTTCACTGGAGAAGAAAAACAGCCTGTCTGTACCTTCTCTCAAATTGTAAAACTATCTGCATATGCATTAAAAGCCCACAACATGGGCTACAACACTTATAACATTTATACTCACCCCTTCATGTCATTTAACGACAATTTCTTACATTCACATGTTAATAAAATCCAGCTACTGTGCCTTCAGACTGACTCTGCAAACAATTATTAATGAATAGGTTACCATGATAGAATGCGACCCATAGTTTAGTTATTAAGTTTCTTCACCATTAAATAATTTATATTAATGATTTTAAAAGAAAGAGGAACTGATTGGGAACAACAGCAACTCAGTCAATAAAGTGTATTTTCATTGTAAACTGTAAAAAGTCACACAAATACATTTTACATTGCAAATAAAAATATTAATTGCTGTTTTTAATTCATGAACCAGGCAGGTTGACAGCCCAGGATGGCTAAACCATTCTGGACATGTTTGTTCCTTCTAGCAAATAAGTGGAAAAGTAGCAACCAGTTTTTTTAAATGCACATTAGCATCTGATCCATTTTAAAGTGACCACTTCTATTCATATATATTCCCCTCTCTTCCAGAACATGCGGTTTCGCCATCTATCCCAAGCTAGGATCCTCTACCAGAGGCCCGGGAGCCATGGGGAGCCTAATGGTGCGCTCACACCGTCTCAAACGGCAGCGTCAGTTACGACAAGATTAGAAGTCAAGTCTACGGGTGAGTTCATCGGAGTCTCTGTGATGCTTTGTGTGCGTTGGCTCCCTCAACTTTAAAAGCGTTACTTGCTTTTTAAGCGGCAAGGTAGAAAACGCAAGCAATGCAGAAGTTCAGCTAGCTGAACTTTTGACAAACTTAATGCATTTGACGCAGTATGCCAACCAATCAGAGCGTCTCAATGTAGGGACGTCGCCCGACATCGACATAGTTTAGCCAGTCAGTTCTTACAGAGGCCTCCCCACCAAATTTTTATTTTAATTATTCAACGAGGAATGGGAAAAAGGGTGGCGGGATGGCTTTTATTAGTTCATCAACACTTTCCGCCAAACCTGTTCTACTTGAAAATTCATCCCACATTCTTCTTGTGTAACCTCTCTGATTAGGGTTATTTGACTAGTAGCCTTCCAACAGAGCCATGTTTTTGCATCTCATCCATTTCTGCCTGGTTACTGTTCCAGTAGATCATTTTTCATCAAGGTGCTCTGGTTCCCTAGCACCTGATGCAGACCTTGTTTGTCCAGGCGACGTCTGAGCCGGCGTATCATGTATTTAAATGGAAAGACTGAAAACAATCAACAGAAAAAAGGAAAAGGTGATTAAAGAAAGCATTAAAGTAAGGTAGACAGGATTGAAGGAAAGACAGAAGGAAGAAGGGAAAAAATGAAGAGCAAAAGGAAGGAGGAACGTAAGGAAGGAAGACTGTGAGGGAGTGAAGAAATGAACGATGAAGGAAATGAACACAAGGACAGATGGAATAAATGAACAAGGATGAAAGAAGGGACTAAATGAAAAAGGATGGAACGAAAGAATGAAGGAAACAGGAAAACATTTTAGGAATGAATGGAGAAATGAAGGAAAGAATGAGAAAAGCAAGACAGACAGAATAAAGATATTCAGAAATGAAGAAAACCATAGAATAGGGAAAGAATAGGAATAATTAACTTGTCCCGGTGTCTAAATAATGACGGCAACATTTAGAAACTATGACAGGAAATAGGGGCCATATTTTTAGTACTTATCCATACTTAGAAACAAGTTGACTCAAATTCTCCATAGCATTATGACTGTATAGGAACCCTGGAGATGTCAAAAGAATTGAATGGATCTAAACTATGATGTAAAAAGTGTTGGACAAAATTCCTCCATCATGATGTAGGTGAAGGAATACATTAAGCCATTGCTACTAAAGGTGACTACAAGCTGTTGAGTCACAGGGTGTACTTAGTTTTCCTATTCCCATACCTAAACTGAAGCACTACGCATTAGTAAGCAAAACACAAAATCAAAGTGTATTAAAAATCGGTCCAGAAATGCTTTAATTTTTGCATACGCAGTATATTCTCCTGTATGAATGGCAATTAGAAATCTTCAAAGGCTCTTTTCATCCTCAACTGCAACACAACCTGAAGGAGCCTGATGTATAAAGGCTGCAGAAGAGGAAAATAGCAGAGGTCGCTCCCCTCTGATTAGTTCATCCATGTTAACAGGTTGTGTTTACCTCATCAGGGATCAAAGGTGTGCCACTCCTGTCTCTGCAAGGACATCACACCGACACAGCATTCGGACGAATTATCCAATTAAGCGTGTCCGTTCAGGTTGAGATGCGCCGAACCAAAACGCTGATGAATGCCGTGCACGATTGGGATGGTGCGCGTGTGTTCTTGGTCAACATACAGCCAGCTAATAAAAAAGAAAAACATCAGCTTCTGAGCATATTTACAGCAAAGCCACGGCCAGCATCTTAATTATTCAGCACCCGTACAAGATGTAATGACTTCCTCCTGTTATTAATGACCTGTGCTTCAGCTCATTTATGAAAGAGCACTTGTGTGTATTAGGCAGAAGATGAAGGAGCATGAGATTGAAGATGTTCTACTATATAGTCATTCCAGCTTAATTAAAAGTTTTGTGAAGTCCAAATAAATAGATTGCCTCTTTACACTTCCTCTAGTGTACATAAAAGCTGCTTGATTTCAATTTTAAATAGTAATTTCAATAATTTATGAAGTGTATTGCTTTCCTTGAAGTTCCTCTTTTGGTGTGAGCCAGTTTGTGTGCACTAGCTTGCACCACCATGGAAGTAAGTTTTTTAGAACACAAGGAGGCTAATCCTAGTGACCACCCTTTGAGTAAAGAGCACTAAAAGCAGTGAAACAAGGAATATACTAAATGAAAACATGATGCAAGCTTAGAGACTTGTAAACAAAGGAGGTGAAGATGTGCATTTTAAAAATCTAATTATTGAAAAAGTGGAGCATTAAAAGGGAAGAATGTTTCAAAGTGAAAAAACTGCATTTCTGAACTACACGACACACAAATAAACAAAACCCATCAAATCCAGCCAGATCATAGTACAGAAGAGATTCTGAGAGAGGCGAAAGCAAGTGATCAATAGACTTTAGAAATCAGGAGGACAAAGAAGTCTTCAGAATGATACAGTGCTATAAGGAGGTATTTACCCCCTGTACAGATTTATTCTGTTCAAGGTTTCAGATTGAGAATTTTTTGAAATACAGATGACAGTTAAGACCTGAGTGAATACAAACATTTATTAAATGAAAAAAAAAAAATCAATCTGGCCATATGTGAAAATATAATTGGTCCAGAAAACACCTGAACTTACCCTTTAAGATCTTGCTTTTTAGTTGATGCATTAAGCGTTAGTTTTTATTACAAAAAGGACAACGTTTCATGTCTTATTATGTTTACACCAAGTGTGATGGCACTCCGGTTTAAATCAAAACTTGTGTTTTGCAGAAAAATAAATTTAACTTTGAGAGATTAATAAATGTTTACCCTACCTGATAAATGTTAACTGATGATATACTGAAATGATAATTAATTCTATGATCTGTAAGTTTTATAAACAACAATACATTTGAAATCACATGTTAGGGAGTTAACTTTTGTAGAACCTAAATCAATCAGAAGAATTTATATAATAGACAAAATGTACAGTGTGAGTGTTTTCCTTGTACTGATGATTTTTTTCAGACATCAACTGTAGTTAGTTTAATTAAAGTTTCACAGCTATTTCCCATCAATAAATCAGTACACCTGCTGACATCTAGTCATGTGTAATACATTTTAATTTACGTTCTGATGAGGAAAATAACTTTCAAGCAGTTAATGAACATGTTTCATCAAACCCCAATTACTATATATATATATATATATATATGTTTAAATTAATTGATATAATAATCTAATCTTAAATATTTTGTTATTATTAGATGTAAACAGAAAATCATCATATTAAACAGAAAAAAAGGCTGGAAAAAAATCTAAATTTTACTCTTTGTGAGCTGAACTATTTATGGTGAAGGTTGAAGTTACAAAACTATCTTTGCTGCAGTAGATTTCTTAAATTTAAAGAAACTGGTGAATTCGTCCACTAACCTAACCTGAACTTTTTTCTTTTGGTTCTTTACCTCATGTAAAGAGCATTGTGTTCTTGTTTCCTGTTGCGCATGAGCTTCATAACGTAGCACAGTCATATACTATAATTTAAATACAAAATAATGCCTGTGTTGCCTTTAAATAGGTTACAAAGCTGCAGCTGCTTGTGACTCCCAGTGGAAAAATTAACCTTTAATTCATCTTTAGAACCGTGCAATGAGGATGGTTCTCCAAGGACCAGAGATTGGGATTTACTTGGTCTCTATTAAACGGTCACGTTAACATCCCACTGGGTGTGTAATTATTGACCCGCATGGCTTCAGATATTGCGGTAACAAATCCTTACACAGACGTTGCTCACACCAGATGATGTGCTGATTCAGGCATTGTGGGACTATGAAGCCATTGAATATGGGCAGTTTTTCAATGCTGTGGAGTCACCGGATACATTTATTTACTGAGTCTGCAAAGAAATGGCTGTCCTTTATATGCATTTAAAAAGATGCAAAAAAATCTGTATCTTTATACATCCATCCATGATATATTACCTTATATCCTTTGCAGTGGGGCTGGTGCCTATGAGAGGCAGGGTACACCTTGGACAGGTTTTCAGTCCATTGCAGTGTATTAGGTTAGTAAATATAGGTGTGCATATATTAAGCACCCTCCCAGTCCCCTTAGATAGATCTGCAATCCTGGCTGTGAGCCATATTGTCACTTTTTGCTAGTGATCAGCAAGTTGTTAAGTTATTAATTATTTTTATAAAGCCCTGAAACACTTGCTGATTGCTGATAACAGATTTACAATCTGCATTCATGTCTTCAGTAATTTAACACTCACATCTATTATATAGGAGTCATAACTGATTAATACTGCGGGTACTATTTTAGTTTTTTTAGGCCATTCTCAAAAAATTCCAGTTCAATTCAGTTTATTTATATAGTGCCATTTCACAACAGATGTCATCTCAAGGCACTTTACAAGAAAAGTTATTACAATACAATGTTTAATCTAGGAATTAGAGAACCACAAAAGATTGCGTCGTGACTTTTCAGCAATCCCTCACATTGAGCAAGCATGAAGCGACAGTGGAGAGGAAAAATTCCCATTTAACAGGAAGAAACCTACAGCAGACCCAGGCTCAGCATAAGCGGTCATCTGCCGAGACCGTCTGGGTTTGGAGAAGGCAGCAGAGACACAGAAAGAGCAACAGAACTGATGCAGAAGTTGGTAGCAGGATGTGGAGAACGTTCCTCCACTGGAATGCCATCGTAGTCATCGTCAAGCAGGGCGGGTAAGGAGCACCTACTGTAGAAGACTAAGACAAAACAGATTATTGCTTGAATTGACAGCACATCATGCAGTTGGGGAGAAGTAGGAGAGAAAGTAGGAACTGACTCTAATTAGAGAATTATTAATAATGTCCTCTAACAGCCTAGCCTACAGCAGCATAGCTACTAACATTAACCTGTCTCCTAGCTACTAGGAGACCTAGCTACTAACACTGTCTACCTGGCTTACATTAATCTATCTCTACATAGCTACTCTACCTCTTTGTAACCCAGGTTTAGAAGAAAGTCTTTAAAGAACAAACCCCCTAAACATCTATATACATTTTTATAAAATAACATTTCACTAAAATATGCTTAGATAATTAATTTTGAAATCAAATTCATTAAAAACCGTCAAATAAATAAGTAATTCATTGATAAATTGTCAAGTAAATAAGATTTCATTGAATAAAAACTGTTATTTAACAGAATTCCGGTTGAAATACGGCCCTACTACATTTCCCATAATCCCGCGGGAGAACCCAGCCAATCAGAGGCCTAAAACCGATCGACGTCACGACATTCCGGTTCACTTCCGGTGTTTCACTTCCTGAAAGTGAGAGAGAGCAGCGTGAGTTCCGCTAGTAATTGTGAACTATAATCCTTCACCATCCGTGGGGTAAGCAGATAAAATATAAATATTTAACAAAATCCGATGTTAATATGAAGTATTTGATATCTGATGGCGGCTATATTGCCATGTTTACACTTGTAGAACTCCGTTATTAGCACTCGGTCGGCGCAGATGCTAACTGAATTAGAGAAACCACAACTTTGACTCAACGGTGAGTGTAATATAATGCATCTTAAACATGGAACATTAATAAATACATTAAGCAACCTAAGTACAGAAGAAGTAAGTCGTAAAAGCCGACATGATTGGAAAAAATTAGGGAAAAAAAGGCGGCTAGCACCTTGCTAGTGTGGCTAATTTTGCCTAGCCTCACATTTAGCTGTAATGATGGTACTAAATCTATCTTAAATCTTTTCTTAAGGCTTATTTGATTCAGCTGAAGGAAAAAATATTTTGAAGTTATTGTGAAGGGTAATTGATGTATGATGGAGATGTGTTGAATGCTTTATGTACCCTTTTTATGGGTGATTTAAAGTCAATTTTTGGTGCGCTCCTGTTCTGTTACCGGTGCAGGCAGGTAGCTTATAGCACGTTGAATGATTGTAATGTCTGTAAATTACTTGAATGTTTTGATTGCTGTGAGATGTCACTAATGTGTGTTGTATTCATTTGTATAAGGACCATCACTAATTCTGTGATAACCACAAGTGCTGAAGTTAGCATAACTAAGCTAATTTGATAGATTTTGAAGAAAAGTTGCATTCTAAGCGCCTAATTACAGTTCCGCGCTGTAAATTCACTGATTGTATGACTGAATTGAGAGTATATAATTCTAACCAATTGATGCAAGGTGAATAAGTTATTCATTGGATAAAGAATGATAAATAATACGATCGTAACGAACTTTTGGATTTTCTGGCCGATCTGCAGGTCAGGTTTTTTTTTTATGGACAGATCCGGACATTGAAGGGTGAGCTTGTTGGCTGAAGCATCCTTGTGAATCCTCATAAAAAATTCTGAGCTTGAGCCCTTGGAAGATTCCCAGCGAAGCTGGGTGGCGAGCCAGTTGAACCACAGGACTGAAGCGCGGGTAGTATCTCTCCTCTCCAAACGTCTTTGTGGTAGGACAAAACGAACACTGATACCTTGGAGACAAACCACTGATAAGGAAGCGAAAAAAAGGGCCCCAACGGTTGAAAGAACTGGATTGGGTTGAATATTTTTTTTTCTAATAAGGATAAGTTTGGCCGGCCATTTGTATTTTTTTTATTATCCTGCTTATCAGTTCATGTTAATGTGTTCAATTTTTTTATTGTAATTCCTTTATTAATAAGTGAATAAAAAAAGGGAAAGAAAAGAAAACGTACCTTGTGTCTGTCATTCATATTGATGCTCAACCTTGGCTCTCCTTACGAACTAGTATCTTCTGACACTGGTCCAGAAATAATTTTTGGTTTTTTTGATCTCTTTCATTTAATATATGTTACTCGGTTATTACATAGTTAGTAAAAGGGTTACATCTTCCTATCTCTTCCTAGCTTTTGACACTCTACCTGACTACTAACATTAACCTGTCTCTTCCTAGCTACTTGTCGCTAACTGTAAGCTTTGTCAAAGAGGAAGGTTTTAAGCCTAGTTTTAAAGATAGACAAGTTGTCTGCTTCACGAACCCACCCTGGGAGCTGGTTCCATAGGAGGGGAGCCTGATAACTTAAAGATCTGCCACCCATTCTACTTTTAGAAATCCTAGGAACTACCAGTAGACCTGCAGTCTGAGAGTGAAGGGCTCTGTTAGGAACATATGGAAAAATCAGGTCTCTTATATTATTAAGAGCTTTATATGTCAGAAGGAGGATCTTGAGTTCTATTCTAGATTTTACTGGGAGCCAGTGACGAGAAGCTAAACAGGGGAAATGTGATCTCTTCTTCTTTTATTCATTAGAACCCTTGCAGCAGCATTTTGGACTAACTGAAAACTTTAAATTGTATTCTGTGGACTACCTGATAATAAAGAGTTACAGTAATCCAGCCTTGAAGTATCAAAGGCATGGACTAGTTTTTCAGCATCACTCCTGGACAGGATGGTTTTATTTTTTTGTCAATATTCCCAACGGTGAAAAAAGGAAATCCAAGAGACTTCTTTAATGTGAGATCTAAAAGACATGTCTTGGTCAAAAATAACACTGAGGTTCATTGCTTTATTACTGGAGGCTAATTTAATGCCGTCCAGGTGAAGGGGTTGACTAAGTAGTTTCTTTTTCAGAGCTTCTGGTCCAAAGATGACAACTTCTGTTTTATCAGAATTCAGAAGCAAGAAGTTTAGAGTCATCCAAATTTTATGTCTTCCAGACATGCCTGTAGTCTACCTAACTGATTGGATTCATCAGGATTTATGGATAGATATAGCTGTGTATCATCTGCGTAACTATGGAAATTTATCCCATGCTGCCTAATGATTTTACCAATAGGAATCATATATATAGTGAAAAGGATGAGTGAAAACAAAACAACAAAACCTGCCTCAAAAGCGATTTATTCATGTAGGGGCATTGTAGTCTTAAAACGGTTGAGTCAGCAAAGAAGAAGAGTGGATTGGGTCCCACGAAGAAGAGCGGTGGGAGGACCAACAACGGAAGCTGCAGGCAGAGGCTGAAAGCAAAGGGCAGTTGTTTCGTTTGCAGCCCAAGAAATCTCAGCGGAGGGATTGCACTGAAGCGAGGAAGGGAGAGCCTCTATCTTCTCGGCAGATGAAAAGGGGCAGCCCAGACCCCCTCGGGCAAGGCAGGCAGACCGGGGAAAACTCCCAAACAGCGGGGAGCCTGGACATGAACTTGATAACGTTGTGGAAATGGCTCAGGAACTTGAGAATGGTGTGGAAGCGGCTCAGGAACTTGAGAAAGGCGTGGAAGGGGCTCAGGAACTTGAGAAGGGTGTGGAAGTGGCTCAAGAACTTGAGAAAGGCGTGGAAGTAGCTCAGGAACTTGAGAACGCCATGTAAGTGGCTCAGGAACTTAAGAACGGCATGGAAGTGGCTCAGGAACTTGAGAACGGCGTGGAAGCAGCTCAGGAACTTGAGAATGGTGTGGAACTGACACGGGAGCTAGAGAATGTTGTGGAACAAGCACAGGAACCTCAGAACATCTTGGAACTGGCTCAGAAACCTCCTGAGAGACATCAGTGGAGTCTGGAGCGGGAGCTCGCCTTTTCCTCCACAGAAACTCGTACCATTCATAAACAGCATCTAACATACTAAGATCATCTCTATTTTTGAGAATTAATTTATCAAAGTCCTTCTGAGTTGCCAGCTCCAAAAGTCGCTGACCTCAGGCGAGTCAAGACTAGGAGCTGAAAGAAGCTGGGAGGACACAGAGGGAGAACCATCAGCAGGTGGCGGGAGCAAACGGTAACCGGAGAGTCACAAGGGGGGTCATCCTCTGTCTGGCGGCGAAACCCATGCCGATGTCGGGAAAACAACTGAGAACTACGACTTTGATCGGCGTCCAGCTGAAAGGAGCCCAGACCCGACGGACAGATCACCAGCCTGGATCCCAAGGGTGAGTCCATCGGCGGGCAGGCATTTTTAGCTGCCCCTCTAGCCAGCCACTGCATCAGCGTGAGCCTCTCACCTGTCACTGAGTCTTGTGGACGGTTTCTTTCTGTCATGTTTAGGTTTTTCTTTAGACTGAGATGCCAACAGGATAAGTTCAGAACTCACTTAAATAGGTCACTAGAGCACAGGTGATAACGAGGAGACAACAGTGTAGACAGCAAAGTGACAAATGGTTGAACACGTTCTGACATCAACAAAACAACAAGCACAGTAGGGGAGCACGGATCATATATACACTGGGAACTAATTAGGGAAGACTAGACACACCTGGGAAAAATAATGAGACACAAACAGGGCATGATGGGGATGTAGAGTCCCATCATGACATTAAATATCAGTACATAGCTTCAACTGATCCAACTAGAAACTACTGACCAGGCCAGAAATCTAGGTGTAATAATGGACTTAGACCTGAACCTCCAAGGTCACAATAGGCGTCTCTCCACCGGTACGATTCGACTCGACTCGGATCGACTCAGCCTCAGTACTTTTTACTCTCGACTGGCAGAAGTCTGGCTTAACCGCTCCGAGCCGATAATATTTTTCGTACCACCTCAGCTGTGGTTCCATCTGTGCTGAACTGGTACTGAAAAGCGACGTCAGACGGCAGTCGGTCACTGATTGGCTGGAGGGCGGAGTCACTGGAGACTAACTTGACAGTGTCTTTTAACAACAAACCGACCGCCATTTTGAAATCTCACTACAGCGAGTGGATGTTTAGTGTTTGCTGAAGAAAAATGACAACGTTAAAAAGCAGTGCTGTGATCCAAACGGAGTTTCAGCATTTCTGAGTTTGTTGGCTGAAGAGAACATTCAGTGTGAGCTGGATGGAGCTGCTCGCTGTGAGAGGGTTATCAAGGAGGAGTCGGGCTGATCGCGGTTTGCAGCCAACGGCTCTCACCTGCAGGCCGAAGCAGAGAAACGGAGAACGCCGAAGTCCTGAACTTGCTGTCTCCTACTCTTGGTAAGAAGCAAATTTCATGCCGCTTGTATATTTTATTCACAATATTAACCTATTCAGCTGCATATTATCTTCAGTATGACAGTTGTTTTTATTATCAGTTATCCAAATTAGTTCTGATGCCGTGTTTTGTTTTTTTAAATATGAATGACCTACTTACGTTTTTTGAAGCACGGTGAGACATATTTGTTTCTTTTCCTTAATTTTAATTGGTAGCGTATGTTTTAAATGCACTGTAAGCATAATACTTAAAAAAAATATCTGCGATCCGCTGCAGCGGGATCAACACCTTCTTCTGATGGAGCAGAAGCAGGAAAGCGGCTTATGGAGGGTGGAGATGACACGATGCCTTCAATCTGCCTTCAATCAAACCTTCCTGGGATGTTGCAGACTAAACCATGACCCACAGACATGTGCAACTGGACTTTGTTTCTAAACTTTTTCTATACCTGTCCAATAAAAATGTCCAAGCTATACGCTTGTATTATCATTTGCAGTTTCATTACACGCTGGTTGGTGGAATCATTTTACAATATTATGTCTGGTATCCGCGTTCAGCAACATTTAAAAAATCTGTTAAAAGTAAAAAAGTCTTGCGCTGCTAAATAAGTAAACTGCATACATTTGAAAGCTGCTGAAAAGCCGAAGCCTACTCAAAGATTGGATATCTGTAAAAAACATTGTAGTGGTGATTTTAAAAAACTGAAAACATTTTCAAAGCACACATATTTATTACAAAACATACAGTTTGGGTTTGTAATTCATGGAATTCGTAGCATGTATATGGCAACTCCTTTCTTTAAGGGGACACAGAGGCGGAAAGCTGCGTCGCTCCAGCGATGGAGTTAGTTTTCTGCACATGTAGATGAATTTGTTCCAACTTCCTGAAGTTCTGCAGCAACTGAGCTTCGGTGAAACCCAGAAGAACGTCTCATCACTTCAAGACCCAGTTAAACAACCAATCCGACGGTCGGCTGCGACGACTTCACAGAGCAGTCATCTGAAACACGCACACACACAATACTTATTAATAAAGCCAACTTGTTAACGTAGGTTTTTACGCTGGGCTTTAGCGAATAAATAAATACCCAGAGCGTATTTATAGTCCACCACATCAGGGTAGTATTTAAATTGGCTTACCCACACAAGCTGCCGGGGTCCTGTCTATCGCATCATTCTCCTGCAGAGCTTCTCACACTCGTTTGTACTACTCCATGTTTTTCCTTGCAGTGTGCAGCTTTGCAGGGGTCTTTACTCTTCGATTAGAGAGGCTTTCTCTTCGACGTGCGTCTACAGAAATCCACAAAAAAGCTCAGGATCGCTAGTGAGGTCGCCATTGTTCTTCTCCCTCTCCGAGCCTTTCTTTACTTCCCGCTACGTACTCTGGGGCCGCCCACCATATGACGGACCGGCTCACTTTAGACGCTCTGGTTTGTTGTAACTGTGAAGCAACACTTAACAAGTAGAGCCCTGTTGAGTCGCGTTACCGAAAGTACCGGTACGGTATGACTCGGCAAAAGGTACTAGTGGAGAGATGCCTATAAAGGCAATAACAAGGTCAGCTTTCTATCACCTGTGGTAATATTTCTACATATGTTTTAAACATCTATTATTCAGAAGGTAAAAGTCTGTTTATATAGTTTGCATGGTTGTAAAAAATATATTGTCTGTCAGTATTTGTTATTGGGATAAGCTTTTAAGTCATAAAACTCTTGGGTAAGTTTTATTGCAGGCTGTAAAAACAGGATGTCTGTAGATTTAGTATGTGGAACCAAGGCCATGAAGCTGGGAGTGTTGCCATAAAACCATAATTCTCAGAATGAACTTTTGACTTGGATCTGTTAGAAAAGACACGTCCCTTATGACTGCATAATTCTCTGACAGCCAATAATGGCTAAGACACTGTTTGGAAATGTTCTGATTGGAGCAGACTCGAGGGAGAAGAAACGCCTACAATCCTGGCAAAAGTCTGGTGCCTATAAAAGTTATGACACGGAAACCATTCGTCGTCAGAAATATTGTCTGGCCCAGAGAAACTAGGGCATCTTTCTCTGTAAACTGCAATTTGTTAATCTGTTCAAAATAAATGTTAAGAACTGGAAATTGGCTCCATTTTGTCTCTGCTTGAACATGCACTGAATTAATTTTGATAATTATTTAATTCAACACACCTGAGGAACATTTCTAGGATTACAGGACTGATGACACAAGGAGACCTAGAAAAACTCATCAATGCATTTATCTCTAGCCACCTTGATTACTGTAACAGTATCTTCAAAGGTCTGCCTAAAAAAAAAAAAATAAATTTGACAAATTGCTAATAATCCAGAACGCTGCTGCTCGTCTTCTCTCTAGAACCAGGACTGTAGAACACATCACCCCAGTTCTAAAGTCCTTACACTGGCTCCCTGTGTCTCAGAGAATAGATTTCAAAGTGCTGTTATTAGTTTATAATTCACCATGTACTGTAACCTAATGTACTCAGGTTAGCATCAGAGTGCATTAGCAATCTATTATCGTGGTACAAACCATCCAGATCACTCAAGTCCTCCAGCTCTAGTCTACTGATTGTCCCTTGAACAAGAACCAAGCACGGGGAAGCAGTTTTCAGTTTATATGCTCCCCACATCTGGAACAAACTGCAGGTTGAATGCAAAACTGCAGTCACTGAACTATTAAATCTGAAATAAAAACATACTTATTTAGACTTGCCTATGAGTTACCGTTATGATTAATTTCTGTTTTAATGTTCATAATTACATAATTTTAAATAAATGTTCTCTTATGCTCTAATCACTAAATATTTTCTTTTCTTTTAATGACTGTTATTGCTATAATTGTTTGTTTATGCTTTCTTTCAATTATTCTATGTTTTACTCTTCATATTTTGTAATCATGTAAAGCACCTTGAATTGCCTTGTGTTGAAAGTGTGCTATATAAATAAAATTGCCTTGCCTTTGCCTGATATTGTCCCAGATTTGCAAAGCATTCTGTCTTACTCCAAATCCAAATTCAGTAATGGCGGCGCTGGACTGAATGTGAGGGGGAGAGGGGCAGGGATGGCTTGCAGCAGCATTGGTCTGCGATGTCTATGTATGGTATATTCTGCTGATTTGACATCAAGAACGGGGAGAAATTAAGATCACGTATATGAGTGCGGATGCACATGCACGTGCACGTGGGCTGGTTAAAAAAGCCAAGGGTAAACAAATGCTCCACTTTTAAATATCGGTTGTGTAAAATCATTAGACAAGCATAATATACTGTACATGTTTTCACATGGAAAAGGGGAATTTTCAGGTGATGACTGCTTTTAAGATGATTTCCCTAAACCATTTCTAGATTTAGATACAATTTAAATTTAAAACAAAGACTGGACAGAAAACAGTAAAAGGATGATTATCCATGTAGAGCCTATAATCTATGTGGTATGCTGGTGGTCTGAAAGATTGATAATAATACATATTTGCATGTGCCTATGAAAACAAATATGCTTCCAGACTCCACTCTGCTCCTCTTACTGTTTGGCAAGTGCAAGAAGAGTACCAGTGTCACAGCACCATAACATTAGTGTGATGTGTGTTTGATGCTACCATCCTCCTACTGACGTTAGCAAATTGTTGCTCACAACATTGCTTACAAGCGGTAGTATAGGTTCAGGCCCCAACTTTGATGCACACCCCCAACATTCTTGCCTGCAGGATCCCTACCACCAAAGTTTAAATCCTACTTTGTCTTTGAGTACAAGCCCAGGTATTCCAGCGGTATATCAAGGAGTGCCATCTCTCTGCAGTGGCTGGTCCTTTGTGCAACCATCTCCCATCAGCCCCCCCCACTCTGCTTAATGTCAACTCCTTCCTGTTGCCTGCTAGACAGCAGGTCATCTGTGGGGGCAAACCACATCTCCAGTCATCCTCTCAAGGCATCGTTTTGACTCCTTTGTAGTTAAGGAAAATTGGGTCCAACGATATACACTCAGCTGGTGATCAATTAGGCTGTCCAAAGGTTCACATCTTGCTCTGCTGCTGGTACTGTCGCAAGTTGCAGTTAACAGACATTCATTACTCAGTCTGAAAAAATAAAATAAAATATAAAAATAAAAGCAAGCAAAAAAGAAAATATTTTATAACATTACACAACTTAATTGTTTTCCCACCCTGTTGCACTTATAGAGTCAAACTCTTAATTTTTTGTTTAAAAAAAGGCCTCAAAATGAGGTGTGTCCTTGCGGACTAGCGAGGGGGAGAACTGAATATTTTTCTCCACCTCCTTCAGAGGAAAAGGACGAAAGGGAGGAAGGATCTGTGGATGAGGAGAGCAGCCCTGAGCCATATTATTGCAAGCCGATTGCTTGTGAGTTTCCAACTCGCTAGGGAGGAATGGCTGAGACTGAGCTTCTTTTATACTTCACAGTGGCAGAACGATGTCATCAAAAATTCAAGTTGTAGCAATTCCCGATTCAAATTCTAGTGCAGTGTAAAGAACCTGAAGAGCGCATTCCACTAATGGTATATGGTATCATATTAATATTTTTACCAAAATCTACTAAAATACAAAAAGCACTATTCGACACTCATTTATACAGTTTATCAGCATGAAAAATTGATTTTGGTGTGAGTTGCACTTTAAACAAAATGTCACTTCATTTTACTTGCTATAAAATGTAATAACATGAAGGGTCAGCTCTAGAGCCAGTTCAACAGCAGCAGAGTTCCCCCAACAGCCAGAAGGCATAAGGTCAGCAGCTGTATAGTTGTTTGCTGAGAATAGATTGATCTGTCCTCTCCCTCTTCAAAAACAGCTAGGGATTGTGTTGACTTAATCAGGTAGTCCCGATTGATAACGTGCAGCTCTCAGATGACCTCCGTCCTCTACAGGAGGAAGTTGATCCCTTCCAAGGCAGCGCTTAGTGAAAGAGCTTGCTTATTAGAGAGTTAGCGGTCTGGCCATGTTGTTGTTGTACTGACTGAGAAGAGGTCTACAGTGACCTGACCTTTCTCCCCTATAGCATTCAACCCCCAGGACCGCCATTAGTATTTGAGTCCAGATTCCATAGTTATTGTGGACAGTGCGCATAAAGGTCAATAAAAGTAAATGTTTGGGAAAGATTGAAGCAAACTAAAAGATTGGGAGAAGAGGCAGAAGAAAGGTGGGGAATAACCAATCACAACAGGAAGCCTTATAATGTAGTGAAAGTTAGAGCAGTTAATTTTGTGACATCACATTGTGATAATACACTATTTACAACTACTGCATCTTCTGCATCCCCACTGATTTTGATGTTGCTTCAGCTTTATTGTTTTAATTAGCATGATTCATCACATCTGTAATTTCAGCAATAAAATGCTGCCAGTAAGGCTTGGAGTATTGTTAACTACTCCTTTGGCTGGACCTAGCAACCCTTACCATGGTGGTCCATGCAGAAATACCCTTTGATGTTACAGTGCCTGTATGTTTAAATTGCATTATACGTTATGTACGCTAGACGAAGTGCTGAACATCAAATAAATGCAAGCCGTTATTATCATTTCTTCATTATAAAGCAATTTCTAAAAGGCTTGAGGACTCAAAGCAAAGTACAGAGACAAACATTATCAACAAACTGATGGAAACATGAATTTAGATGTTTTTTTCAGAAAATTCTGAAGAGGAATGTCCTCATCATTTTGTAACCGGAAACTCAAGCACACTTTGGTTGTGCTATAGGACAATGTTCCAAAGGCAAGAACAGGTTTGATATACTTATAAAAAAAAATCACAAAAGGAAGGTTCTGAAGTAGCCCAACGTTTAGGTGGAAATTAATTTTACCACCAATAGCCAGGTTGCTTGGGATTGTTTTATTTCCTTAAAAAATGAAACCATTTGTAAACTACTTCTTGTATATACTCAGGTTATCTGTGTCTGGAAAAAAAAAAGAAAAGAAAAAAAACACTTGGGGGGAGGGAAGTCCTTTTATTCAGTACACTGTACATTAGCTTTACCAAAATTTATAAAATAAACACTGAGCCAGATAAAAGAGACCTTAACAAATGAAGCTTCCTCAACAAGGCGTAACTAAAGCAAACATATAAAGACTCATAATAACTTAAGTGAGATTAGATTTATTATTACTTAATTTAAGGAAAGACCCACTGAGATTTAAAATCGTATTCACAATGGTGACTTGAACAGAAACAGTAGTAAAAGACAATATACACAAAATTGACAAATTGTGAAATATCAGTTGTCGACATAATATAAATAAACCTATAAGGAATGTTAACTTGCATGCTTGTTTTAGACCTTCCACCTCCTTGCAATTCAAATCCTTTCCATAACCCCCCTGGGCAGTGTTTGCTAAGTAACATCCTGTTTGGAACATTTAATGTGGCCCTTGGGAGATCTTGATACTTAGCGTTCAGAAACTCATAATAATCAGGTGGTAGAATGCAGCAATGCTGTTTGGAAGAACTACAGTGTGGTAAAAGGAAAGACAGATATCAGATTAATTTAACATACTTACCTACTGTATATACATATATATATATATACACCTTCAAATCTTCTTAGATCTACTTCTTTACAAGATCCCAAAAAGGATAAAAAAAAATTGGTATAGAGTCATAACTGTTCAAATTAAACAAATTCACAGCTAAGTACACTAATTTTATGTCAAGTTAATCTGTCTGAGATTAGTGCATGAGGAAAAAAAGTATATAATTTCAGAAATTTCAAGGCCAAGAACTGTATGTTGCAAAAAACTGCTGAGATGCACAAATCTGGTCACAAAAGAAAAATGGGCGATTGGAAGCATATGACCTTACTAAAAAACAAAACTGAATTAACTGGTAAAGGTAAAGGAATACAATAACGCAGAGTAGAAAGTTTGAATACTTCTGGTGACAGTTATTTAACCAGCAAACCAAGGGCACTTTTATCCCTAAAGAAAAGAAGCCTGTGGGTGGCTAGCCCACATTTTGTCACATAACAAAAAACCTCAATGCATTGTAATAAAAATGCATTGCAATATTATGTGAAAGACCATAAGTAACTGTGAACTGGAATAAAATACATGGTTTCAAAAATGTTTACAAGTGAAAGCCAGCACATTCAAACGTGCATAAGAATTCAGTTCCTTCTACTTTCAATAAAAAAAAACATCATCATGAACACCAAGACCTGGCTAAGCTGAAAGGCAAGCCTAGGAGACCATTGATCAGAGATGTGGCCAAGAGCCGTAAGGCAGCTATGGTAGAGCAGTACAGACCCAAAGCTGAGGTTAGAGAATTTACTCTCTAGTTGTGTACTCTGGCTTCCTACAACAGTCAAAAAACATGACTTTTAGATTAATACGTTTATATTAATTGTCCTTATGCTATGACTATGAGTGTACATGGTCGTTTGTCCTTTGTGTCTCTGTGTTGCCCTTCAATAGACTGGCAACTTGTCCACGGCGTACCCTGTCTCTCACCCGATGATTGTTACTGATAGGCATCAGCCCCAAGGCAACTCTGCATAGGATGGACAGCTGCAGAAAACTAACACTGCATAGACCCTGAACACAACATCTTCTACTGGCAGCATCAGCCTGAGGATGCTCTGTGTCACTCTAATGCCTCTTCTACAATAGGGTCGCCTTAGACCTGAACGGGTTGGGTCAGTTCGGTCTTGAACAGGTAAGTTGTGTTTCCATTACCATCTCAGAAGAACGGTAGCGGGCGAGGACATGGCCGGTCTTAGCTTAACGAAAGCTACAGCAAAAAGCAATCAAAAAGTCATCATGACAACACAGATCATCTCAAAAGTTGAAAGAATTTCAACTCACATCTCTCAGACATCGATCCGTTCATGCCTCCAGCTCCTGATCTGTGTTCCTTATGCCAGTACTGGTCTAACCAGTAACCATCTGGTCTTTTGAGATTCCGAAACTACAGCCTTCTAGCCTGATCTAGCTGCCGCTATACTGGGGGCTACCAACTTTCTTCCTCTCCGGGCTCGCTGCAGCTTCTGCCGACTGTCAAACCCCAACTTCGACTGCTACAAAACTAGCTGATGGAAGCCTGCTCCAACCCATGTGTACAGTAGAAGGGGATAATAGCTCCGAAGGCAGCTCCATTCCTCTTGGCAGCTGATAAAAATCAATTTTCTGATGTCCAAAATGCTGAAGCTGCAGCCGGTATCTCGTCCGACTCTTCAGCATTCTAGCCCGATCTAGCCAATTCTTGCTCCTGCTCTCTGATCACTCCAGAGAACTCCTGCTTCTCTGCTGCTATCACCGGCTACCAGCCTTCTTCCTCCCCGACACTGCAGGCTCGCCGCGGCTTGTATCACATGACAACGTCGTTGTTCCACTGCATGTGGAAGGTGAAAGCCTCGATCACAGCTCCATCCTCTTTGCAACCTGACAAAAATCTGCCATCACTCAGTTTTCTCTCTTCCCTGCTGCTGGCGAAGCTGCTGCTGGTATCATCCCCTTTCGGCTTCAGACTCATCAAGAATTACAACCCTCGCTAAATGCTATAAAACTATGAAGGTAGATATGTTTCAAAACATCCGTGGTTGTAATTTGGATCCACACGCCGGTAAATTGATCTGCATGTCTGTAAATAGAATCCGCACGCTAGCATTTTAAATCTATTCTTGTATTTTGGATGCGTACATGTGTGTATGGCTGCAGGTGGACCTTACTTGACCCTGGCGGGATTTTAAACAAACGGGTGAAATGTTTGTATTAAAACTCGAACTCATAGCAAGAGAGTTGTGTGTGCGCAGCACATTCGAGAAGTTGTGTTCACTGACTCATAGTTTTAGTGGGAAAATTGACCCGTGGAAATAGAGTTTTAAGCATTTCGTACGTACTTTTCTACAACTTAAAATGCGAAGTAAATTTGTGAGAACATTTTTCACTGGTGAAAAGTTTACACACACAATCAAATTTATTTTTCATGTTTTTGACCAATTTGATACAAGTGAAAATTCAGTTGTACAAGTTCGGATTTAATGTGCAACTTCTCACATCGCAATACACAGATGTAGTCATCCAAAATACAAGCTCAGATTTAAAATACAAGCGTGAGGATTCTATTTACAGACGTGCAGATCAATTTACAGATGTGTGGATCCAAATTACAACTGCAAATGTTTTGAAACACATCTACCTTTCTATAAAACACTTTATAATACATCCAGTTCTTAAAAAATATAAAGCTACTTACATAAAATAAAAAATAAAACATTGTCTGAGACTTTCAATATTTCAAATTTTCTGGAGAACATTTCTGATTTTGGTGCTGTTACTGTTAGTACACACTGAGACAACAGCCCAAGCCCAAAGAGTATATTTTGATTGACAGGTCATTAAAGCCTGAACCCGATTACAGCCCGCCAGTATTCAAAAGCCACATGTCAGGGTTTCCACTCGAAAAAATTGCCGCTGGACAACGTGACCGGCAGGTTTTCAATTTACTACACAAATGTTTGAAATTCTATTCAAACAGGGCTATTATCTAAATCTTAAAATGATAAATGAGGCCCTATAGGAATAACATCAGGATATGTTGATTGTAAAAATTTTTTTTAAAGTCTGCAGCTATATCTAATAAAATGAGTACCATCAATTATGCTATCTTACATACATGACTTCTAAAATAAAGGCTATTGCACAAGCCTGCCCTCTTTAAACATTAACATAAAGAAACTAAAGGCCTGGCTATTGTCAAATTAAATAATTCGAAAATTAAAAAACACATCCTGACTCGGTCGTACCGTTTTGATAACGCAGTGTGCTGCTGACTTGATATCAAATAATGACTGTATGAAATATGGAATAAAAACTATGAACTCTGAAAACAAACTGAAATATCCCTGAACATGAAATGTTACTTTTTTACAGGGTTACCATAGTCTGAAAACCCTAACAGAGGTCCTTGGCATTTGCTGAGAGAATTGTAACATCCTCAGCTTTAACCACTTCTGTTGGGTAAAAGTCTTTCTTGCCTGTGTGCATTTCTGTGTGTGCCCTTGACTGCTTGGTCTAGATTTCAGGACATTTTATCTGACCTGTGGGCATCAGGGTTAGGTGCAACCATAGGTAACGAACATAGGTAATGAAACACGCTAGAACGGTTCTAAAGCTACCCGTTCCAGACTGTACTGGCCCTAGTGGAAAAGGGACATAAAACAGGGGTGCACAAATTCAGGGCTTGACAGCTACTATCCTGCAGCTTTTAGATAAATCTTTTCTTCAACACACCTAAATCAAATGGCTGGGTTCCCTTAACAACATGTCATTCAGCTCTGCAAGAGGCCTGCAAAGGAGCCATTAATTTAATTCACGTGTGTTGGAAAAGGGATACATCCCAAAGTTGCAGGATAGGTCATAAAGTCCTGTTAATTTATATTGACTTTTGTAATTGGAATTGGAAAGAGAGTAAAAAAAAAAAAAAAGCTTAACCACTGTAAATAGATTTGCTTTGCACTGTAGGGGGTGACAACATCTATATTTGTAGCTCTTAGTAATATGTTTGACCTCCATCTTGTCTTAATGTTGTTAAAGTGGTTTGTTATCTATACGATGATCCTTCAATGTTACAAAAGCACACTTGCTCAAAAATAATTAGTAAATGTTTAGACTGGTTGCAGTCAGTAGAATAATTTTTTCAAGAAAAACTTTTTGTTATTTTTCAGCTAACTCTAAATTAATTCCTCCTATTCTCTCAGGTGTTGTCCTGTGCGTCATGCTGTGCTCTCCATCATATACAAATTGGGAGGCTTGTACACAGCTTGATGTGCGATTACCAGCAGATGCAAGAGATTGCTGCAATCAAATACCTTGAGGAGACTCGGTGCAGCAGAGACTCCAGACGACCGTTTGGGGTCTATGCATCAAGCTTGCTCCAGCACCAATAATAAGGTTTTCACTTTGGCTAAGCTCACAGGGTTGAAGTATCAACCCCTGCAAAGTCAATTTCTCTCTGGTTATTAAATCACCCAAAGCACAGTCAGCAGCAGAGCTTTGAAAATAAACATCCTGCTGATGATATGTGATAGAAGGTGTTACCAGAATCTTGCGAAAGGGATTTTTTGAATGAGGAAACACATGTTGGGTCTCTGCTTCATGCAAATTGAAGCATGATTTAAGATGTTTAGGAAGGTTTTTTGGTATTCATTGAATAGTCCTAAACAACTTGATGGATGTCTGATTTATTTATTTTTTTCCACAACAAATTCACATGCCAGAATGGATTCAAACCAAAAAAACAAACAAAAAAACTCTATATTGTGATTCATTTAAGAAATTAGAAAACTTCAAATGGTTATTGAGAAACAAAAATGCTTTTTCTTATTTAATGCTTAATTTAAAATATATTGCCTTGAGTTGTGTCAATTTCTTTAACATCTAAACACTGTGACAGTGTTGGCTCTATTATTGGTCCTTGCACAGACAGAAAACTCAATTAAGATCTAAGTTTTGCATCAATTTTCCCACAGAATGCCTCCTCAAGGAAATGCCACAGGCGACTAATCTCAGCGCAACAACACCTTATCTTTTTTCTTGATTAATATGCATCAGAAATCATATATTTCCATTTGCCTGCTACCAAAGATTCTGTTTTCATAGGTCAAATATCTAATGGGATTTGCACAGAGGCAATCAACCTGAACACTTAATTTCCATTTTCTTAACAATTTAGCCCACAAGGCTGAATTTACATCCACAAGTGGACTATTCTTTATAAGCTACAGTGGAAATAGCTTCATAATAGTTACATTTATGGAAAAGGAACTCATAAAAAGTCTGCAATTTGTAAAGGGTCTTTTTTATATAGCATTGACACCCTAAAGAACTGTCATTTTAGGACCTATGTTTGGGTACAGGTTCAGAGCCTAAAGACATCATTTTTTTGTATTAATTAATTATATTATCAACCACAATTTCTTGGTTTGGGAAAACGCACTGTTACTAAATCAGATATTGCTGTCTGACAGAGTTTTATCAGTTCCAGTGTTTAAGCTAACTTGAACGTACCGAGGAACCAACTGATGATTTGGGTTCTATTGTTGTTGTTACTGCATGAGTCCTTCTGAAAATAATAAACTGATCAGAAGAAGATCCAATAATATTACCATGTTTCTACTAGCTTGTGTAAACACAGTAACAAATCCAACAACGGAGCTAACTGGTAGATTAAACTCTTGCCGTATCCTGTTGGCAAAAGATTAAAAACTTCCTTCTTGCAAAGGAATGATTCGAGCGCGGTTTTCTGTTTGTCTTTTAGATGAAAAGCCAAGTCTAGCTCGTTCATTGTAGCGGTCAAAGCCGTTTCAAACAACAGGTGTTCATCTGTAGCCAGGACCACCTTAACCAGCTGAAAGGCCCCGGGTAAGAGAGGCTAATTTTCTCTTAGGAAGAATTGATTTGTTGATATCTCGTATAAACATCCAGTCTACCTATTAAATATTAAATCGGTTTGCCATATTTTCTTACTTCTTTGTCTCGATCTTACGAAGCGCTTTCCTTTTCTGAGAAACCTCTCAAATTTCTTCCCCGACATTTTTCCACATTTCTTACATCAAGAGGACTGCACCCTGAAATTCATCTAAATTGTTTGATTGGGGCGCTTAAGGTGCAATGGGAACTTTAGAGGCCATGTGGGTGAAGTAGGTCACTTGTAATTTGGATCAATCAGCAGCCTTAAATTAGCATACAAGATGACTGACAGAAAACCTGACAAGTAATAAGACAATGTTTTTTATTTATTTATTTTTTTTACCTGAAATGGTAGGACCCTAAACGTCATAGGCCCCTGGCCAACGCCCCGGTTGGCCCGTGCATCTGCAGCCATTTTTCAATGTTTACTAAATGATTCCGGGTGTTGCAGCGCTGTCGTCATCAGCTTAGCTCACCTCTGGCCTGCCTATTTCAGATACACCGATTTGATTCGTTCCCCAAACTGCTCAGGTAATGCAGCAACAGTATCATTGTTAGATGTAGTGTCTTGCAGAGACAATTCAAATTCTGCACTCTCGAGAGCTCTAGATTTCCAGCGTAGTTTACTATATTAGTTTGATAAAAACAATCTCTTTCAAAACATTACTCATTTGTTTAAAATCACAGAAAAAATTAGGTAAGTTGTAGAATTCAATGGTTAGAGTGGAGATAATATAAATAATTACACTGAAAGTTATCTATAAAATACAAAAAATTCATAAAGAAGACTTTTTTGCAGTGTTTTTACTCCATAATACAACCATTACTGAAACTTATTTGCTATTTCGGGGCTTTTTTTTACATGTTTAAAGCAATAAACCAAAATATTTTGGAATAAATGTTTAAACATAACTAACTGTGGGGGACGTTTAGAACCTTTAATGAAGACCTTGTGGATATTCCACTGTTTTAGTGCTCTCATGAAACAGAACCACCCATTCAGTGTGTTTTATCAAAGGTTTGTTGTTTAAATTAGTTGTCTTAACAAATGGCTTAGTCTTGGCTAAAGGGGGTCTTTGACAAGATGAATAATACTGCTCCCCTTAAGCACTTACAGCTTATAAAGGTTTTCAACGCAGTAAGGCTCAAGTATATTAACTATATTGCTATATTGCTAAATGTGATTAAAATAAAATACTTTATTTCCACTTTGACTATGAAAAGCTGGTGATACAGCAATATCAACACAAATAAACAAGTCAGAACGAGAATTTTATGACAAATATCACATTCCAGGATTTAGTAAAGTAAGTAAAGTTCTAAAAACAAGCTTAAAAGTGGACCTGGCATGAAATTTGCATTTTTTAAGGTTTTTGATCATATATTTTAGTTCCCCCAGCCTGCCTACGGCCCCTAAGGGGTTAAAATGACTGATTAGTCTTTCCTTTGTTCCGGGGTATGTCTGCCTACATAGTGAAATTAGCACTCAGAAACGGGCTGTTTGGCAGTTCGGCATATGACGACACGTTTCGGCATATTACGTGTTGAGTTCCAGCCAATTACCCCCTTCCCCGAACTACACCCTGCAAGGACAAGTGGCGCGGAGAGCTACGGCAACAAGCAAACAACAAACCAACAGCATGGAGTCCAGACCGCATCCAAACTGCACTGTACTTTGGTGTACAAAAGATAACATAAATATTTTTGTCCTCCCCACTTCTGAGCCACTGAAAAGATCGTGGATAGATTTTATGTATGCAGAGAATGTGTCTGACCGACTGCCGAAGCATGTGATAGTTTGTGGCAAACATTTCTAGGACGACTGTTTTTCCAACTTGGGACAATACAGCAGTGGATAGGATCAATACCAACTCTCCGTGAACCAGCAAATATCCCTGTACAAGTAAGCATATTTCCTCAATACTGCCCTTCAGCTGTTGTAGTATTGTTTGAGTTGTTTGCATTACAATTAGCTTCATTGCTAATATTCAGAATTAGCTCCACAACTAATACCCCAGTTTGTTTATTTAGCATTGGTGCTAGTATGCTTTTATTTGGGGGAAAAAAGATTCTATATTATAGTTGAACATTCGAAATATCACTAGAGACTCATTGACCACAGAAGCGCATAGCCTACGCCCCACCCTTCGAAACCCAGTCGTTCTGTGCTAATGCTCACAGAAGGGCCAACTCGTCACACCTGCAATTCTACAACAAGGCTGAATTTCGGCAAGCGATCCTTTGATATAGTATTAAGGTACTTAGAGTTTGGCTAAAAGGGCCCAAACGTTGCGGGGAATTTCATGCCAGTTCCACTTTAATTTATATTAGTCTTTTTCAATGGCCATTATCAAATCACACCCATTGCTGATATTTGGCACAACAGCACTCCCTCTCATGTGACGTTGCTTAAATATTAAGACTCACAATTCACCCGTCTGCCCTGGACAGGTCGCCAGTCCATCGCGGGGCAACATAGAGACATACAGGATAAATAACTATGGATAAACATGCTCAGTTTAGAGAGACTAACTAACCCAACGGTCAGGTTCTTGCACCGTGAAAGGAAGCCAGAGTACCTGCAGTGAACCCACACATACACAGGAAGAATATGCAAACTTCAGGGAAAAAGACCCCAGGCTAGGATTTGAACCCTTGCTGCAAGGCAAAAGTGCTACTAATTGCACCACTGGGCAGTCCTATATTAGAAACTAAATATTTCATTTAATTCAAATCATTCTGTGCTGACCAGCTGGCTCCCATCTTCACCCAGATCTTCAATAACTCCCTGGAGCTGTGTGAGGTCCCCTCCTGCCTCAAACGCTCCACCATCATACCGGTTCCCAAGAAGTCCCCAGTCACTGGATTAAATGACTACAGACCAGTTGCCCTAACATCTGTGGTCATGAAATCCTTTGAGCGTCTGGTACTGACCCACCTGAAGGACATCACAGATCCCCTGCTAGACCCCCTGCAGTTCGCCTACAGATCAAACAGGTCAGTGGATGATGCCGTCAACATGGCTCTACACTACATCCTGCACCACCTAGACTCTGCAGGTACCTACGCTCGGGTCCTGTTTGTGGACTTCAGCTCTGCGTTTAACACCATCGTCCCAGAGCTCCTCCACCAAAAACTGTCCCAGCTCACCGTGCCTCCATCCACCTGTCAGTGGATTACCAGTTTCCTGACTGACAGGAGGCAGCAGGTGAAACTGGGTAAGTTCACATCCAGCTCCCGTTCCCTCAGCATCGGCGCCCCCCAGGGATGTGTTCTCTCCCCACTGCTCTTCTCCCTTTACACCACTGACTGCACGTCGAGGGACCCTTCTGTGAAACTCCTGAAGTTTGCAGATGACACCACCGTCATTGGACTCATCCGCGACGGCGACGAGTCTGTGTACAGAAAGGAAGTGGAACAGCTGGTTCTCTGGTGCAGTCAGAACCACCTGGAGCTAAACCCGCTCAAAACTGTGGAGATGACAGTGGACTTCAGGAAGAGACCACCATCAACATCTCCTCTCATGATCCTCAACAAGCCAGTCCCCACAGTGGAGTCTTTCAGGTTCCTAGGATCCACCATCACACGGGACCTGAAGTGGACCTCACACATCAACATAATAAGGAAAAAGGCCCAGCAAAGGCTGTACTTTCTGCGTCAGCTCAGGAAGTTCAACCTGCCCCAGGAGCTGCTGATCATCTTCTACACAGCAATAGTCCAGTCTGTCCTGACCTCATCCATCTCTGTCTGGTTCGGATCCGCCACCAGGTGACGTGATTCATTTTTTAGGGCTACCTTATATAACAGTCTCGTATTGAATATGTTTATATAATCTTTAGTTAGTATTCAAAAGTAAAAGTCTGTTTTAATTAGCTTGCATGATAGTACAGAAATGTTTTGTCAAGTATTGTTTATGGGGGTAAGCTTTTAAGTCGTAAAACTCTAGGCTAAGTTTATTGCATGTTGTAAAAGTGGGATGCGGAGATAAGAAACAGAGTAGGGAGTAGACAGTCATAAACAGACCGGACGGTTACAGCGATAACTCAGGAAACCTTGAGAATAAACGTTTGGTGTAATAAAAATCTAGGGGGAGGAGAATAGACATGTGAATACGTTCTTTGTTCTTCTTTAATAAAAATGGTACACCCCTGTATACGACAGTTCAGTTCAGTTCAACTCAGTTCTGACTGTTCTCCACCTGCAGGTGTGTATGAGTGTGAAACAGAAATTCTGTGTCTGTGCATTATTTCACTCTCTGTCTCTCAGCTCTGATTTTATTTTGGAAAACTCCCGCTGGGGTAAATGTTGGCGCCCCTACACTCTCCGGAAGCGAGTGCCGATCGCATGGGAACTAGGAGCCAACACATGGTGGAGGATGCGTGCTCCGTAATTCGGTCTTAAGTTGTTTCGGAGCTGGGAGAGATTGAGTGTGAGTAGTAAAGTGTGGCATAACTGGTTGATGCGTGTGTTTGTGACATTGCAGTAATTTTGTGTTTTTTCCTTGGAGTTCAACAGAGAATCGGAGAGCGACCGGATTGATCCTTGCTAAATCAGCACCCGGGTGGTTTTGTATCAATCTGGAACAGCGCTAACACCAAATTAATAGGTATTGATTGATCTAACCGTTCTCCGTTTAATGTTGATGTGTTGTTTTTTTGGTTAAGGGCCGACCAAAGTGCGGATCGGGCTCGAGGGTGGCCGTCCGGCCCAACCAGGACGCTGGTTTGGGACCTCCTTGGCTGGCAAGCGAATTTAGCGGCAGGCAGGGCCCGGGAGCCCTCTGACTGCTAACGGATTACTTTGGAGAGGCTGCGTTTTCTTCCAAAATGCGCGACTGAGCATCGCATACGTGGAAGTCTGTATTATGGTCCAGTTGTTGGTCGGCCCGGTTTGAGGTTAGTGTTTGATAAATATTGTAAAATTACTGTACTTGTTTTTGGTGTGATTGTGGGTGTGCTTGGACGGAGTGGAGGCTACGGAAGAAAGCTACTAGGTAGCTTTTTGCACACCGGCCTCATATAAACTCCTCATTTAGGGGAACTAACTGACTGAATCTAAAACCATAATTCCTCTGCGAATTTTAAACGCCTAGTCGATGCCCTCGTTTTCTGTTTGTGCAGATTGCGTAGAAGCTTGGCATTGTAGAGGAATAATGGGAACTATCATTTTCGGTTAAGTTAAAGTACCACCATATGTAGCTTGCAGCTAATATACAGTGTGTGTGAGTCTCGCCTGGAATAAAGGCGTTCAACCTTGTACACTTACGTAAACACGTCTAAAGCATTGTTTAACACATATATACGACTATTGTTATGGATAACTGGTAGTAAACTTTTTAGAATATATATATAAAATAACTTTTTATTGTAACGAAGCGGCACCGTTTTGTTCAGATTGAGCTGGGGTGCTCATGCTTACAGCTACAGTCTGGTAGCCTAGCTTCCGACCGGTATTTGTTTGACACGGTTAAACAGCTATTAGAGTTTTTTTGGAGACGAAGTGTGGTTCTGCTGGAGGCATTTTGTTTTTGTCTTTGGTTGGTTTACTCATGAGTACAGTTTGTTCGGTTTAACATTGTAGTGAAGAATTAGCCGTCTTTGTCCCGGTTGTTGTTTTTTTCCGTTCCGCGTGGTGACCCGGAAGTTCTATTGTGTTTGACTGGGTCCGCTGATTCGGTCGGCTTCTTTTTTGTAAAAACGATCTACGATTGTGTTACAAAGCGAGTTTTTCAGATATTTTTTTCGGTTTGTTTTAATGATAAATGAGACTGCTTTTATATTGGGAGAATTCTATTTCTTTGTGTGATTCGTGGAAGTGTCCGTCGCGGGTTTTGCCGCCGGCCGGACTTCATTAAAATTCTTTGTGTTTTAGACAAAACAGCTGATATCTCAGTATATAAATAAATTACTGAGAAAATAAAAAGTTCGTTATAAACCTTTTTAGATTTCCTTCGTTTCGGCTTTGCATAAATCATTATTAAGGTTAATGTTATATGACTAAAATAATACATAAACCACTTCACTATAAAGAATAAAAATAAATAGGTTAAATACAATACTGCCTGTCTTTACTATTAACTGCATTAATATTGGGATAAATTTGGCCTACTAATTGATAGTTTTTCAATTAAAATAAATAATTTACATAGTTATTACAAATTGCCTACTTCAATTTTAATCCATTTTGGATTTTGTTTTAAACTTTCAATGGCAGCCGAATATAAATTGCTTCCTGCTCCACAGGAGTGGCGCACGTTAGGTGCCCAATTGTTAATAGGCATTACAAGGCTATATTCTGTTTTGGTTAGTGGGACCAGTACAAAATGTAAGAAGCAGTTCCAGGCCAAGATGACGCCCAGGTGGGCTCGTGGAGATGAGAAGAGACAGTTGTTAAAATTAGTTAAAAGAAGCACAGAACAGGAGACTGATAAATTGTTTTTGGCATACAATAGTAGATTAATGGAGGAAATAGAGCAGCACGAACACAGGTTAAATACAGTTCAACAACAGATGGATGGGGTCCTTAAGGATCAGGACAGATTAACATCTTTGGTGCGAGGGCAGGCTGCTGACCTTCGGGGGAGTACCAGCCCCACTAAAAGTGATGAATGTGCAACAGTTGGACAGGTTAACGACGGACAGACGTTGAGAGTTGACCAGGGCGAGGGGGTTTATCAGAATACCAGAACTCATGGGGGCACTAATTTAATGTTTCCTTTAGTGGGTGCATCGGATGGTTCAGTAATTTACAAACCATGGAGGCTGGCTGACATTTCTGCAATCACTCTGCAACTCCCCGCTTTGACTGGTGGTGGAAACTGTTGGATAAACAAATTAAATCAGCTGACTTCAGGCCAAACACTAGCGGTGGGGGACTGGAAAGGAATTATGGGCAGAATGTTGACATTAACAGACTATAATGAGATGATGCTCCAGTGCAACTTAGTGCAAATACTAGATGAAGTCCCTTTTGCGCTCCACGCGCCTGAACTTGCTGAGTGGGTCAGGAGAAAGTATCCTACCCCGCCCGCCTCTAAGATTTTGAAATTTCCTTGGTCAACTGATGTAACTCCCGCAGAATATCTGGCTAAATGTAAAGATAAATGGGTTGACGTTACTGGCGAATATCCCAGAGATGCCGGGAATAACAGAAACTGGTTTAGAGAAGCAGTTTTGGCGGGCATGCCAGAGTCTGTTGCTACACTAATGAAACGTAATCCTGATTCACATATTTATGATCAGCCTACATGGGAGAGACACATAACACATTATTTACAAGAAGCTCAAGATTCTGCGTTAAGGGACGCTGCGGAGAATAAGAAACTGGAGACTGCTTTGCTGAAGCTCCACTTAAAAGAGGCTCAGAATAAATTGAGTGACTTTCATCAGTCAAAAAAAAAGTGAAGCAGATGGTGGCTAAAGCAGCGCCGACTGTTGGATCAGCTACAGTGTTGCCTTCCTTTCCTGTAATGTATGCTGCAGCCGCACCGAATCAGCCATTTGCTGCTCCTTATCGGACATGGCACTCTCGGGGACGGTCACGTGGAAGGGCCAGGTTTGGTGGTAATAGAGGCCTGGGAAGAGGGCAGCCAGGTGCTGGCGGTTGTCGGAGGTGTGGCTCAAATGAGCACTGGGTGAAGGAATGTCCACATCCACGAGAGGGCGCTATTCCTCCTGGTCAGCCACCTTCACATTTTGCTCCGAATCAGCATATGGTTCCTCCCTCCTATCAAGGAGGACAGGGGGGGCCTCAGTTTTGACAATGCCCACAGAGTACCTTGGTGAGCAGGACTAAGGGGGATCCAATGCTCACAATGGACATATATGGACATTCATTGCCATTCTTGGTGGACACTGGTGCTACTTTCAGCACGCTGGACAGAGTTTTACCAGACGTCAATTTTTCTGGGAATACAGTGTCTGTGATGGGCATCTCTGGGGCTCCGATGATTCTCCCTGTCACTCAACCATTGCCTGTTGCGGTGGGAGGTCAAAGACTATCACATCCTTTTGTCATTGCTCAAACCACTCCTGTCAACTTGTTAGGCAGAGATCTGCTTGTCAAACTGGGTGCTACTATCCTGTGTACCCCTGATGGACTTATGGTGACTTTTCCGAATGGACATACACATTGCTGTGACACCATGAGTGGTCAATTTTTGCTGAAAGATGACACTTCACAAGTGGCTGATATTTTCTGGGACAGATTGACTACGATGTCTGCAAGTGAATCTTCTGCGGCTGAATTTCTGAGATGCTGGAAGCCGTGGCTGCTTGAACTCCAGCCTTTTGTTCCACCGCCTGACCCATTACATGTCACCCTCCTATATGAGAGGGGCGATCCAACTTTGTATCAGGAAAAATTTGAAACAGAACTTGAAGGACAAACTTGGTCTGTGGCTTCGGGTCCATGCTTTGTGGGGAAGGAGGGTGTTGCACTGTTTGCTGATCTGACTTCAGAGCAGCATAAATGGTATATGATGGAAGCTGAAGCACTTCCGCACATATCGCTATTGTTGCATCCAAAACATCAAGCTAAAGATTTGGGGGGAATGGTTAAAAGGGGAGTTGCATTAAAGGATTGGGTTCCTACCCAGGTACCTGCGGTCTCTTTTTCTCATTCTTCTCAGATGTACAAAATAGACACGCAGCTCTCAGACACTACTTTTTTGGAACATTTGCAGCTTTCTAGAAATCATGGCAGAGAAAAAACAGATCATCCTGATGCAGTGGAGGCATTAAAGGTCGTGCCTGACTCTTTGTGGTCAGATGGTCCCACTGATGTTTGTCTAGTGCATACAACACCCATCACATTTGAGATGAAACATTCTGATCCAATTTGGCGTCCGCAGTATCCACATAAACCTCAGGCTGAAGAAGGTATTGCAGACACTATTGCAGGGTTACTTGAAGTAGGAGTTTTAGAACCATCGGATTCTCCATATAACACCCCTATTCTTCCTGTAGAAAAACAAGGTACTGGTAAATACAGAATGGCACATGATTTGCGTGCTGTCAATGAGGCCCTCAAAACCCCTCCCATTGCTACGCCCAATCCGTATACGGCGTTGGCATCTCTTACACCTGATTTGAAATGGTTTACCTGCATAGATTTGGCTAACGCGTTTTTCTGTTTACCCCTCCATCCTTCTGTCAGGGATGTTTTTTCATTTACATTCAGAGGCAGGAAGCTACGTTATAGTAGGCTTCCGCAGGGTTTCGCTTTGAGTCCAGGTTTGTTTAATCAGGTTTTGAAGCAGTCATTAAGCACTGTACAGCTCCCTCCAGGCTGTGTTCTGACCCAGTATGTGGACGATTTAATTTTGGCGGCCCCTACTGTTGAATCATGCATAGCAGCTACTCTGGCTGTGTTACAACATCTGGGGAGAGAGGGTTATAAAGTCTCCCGTGATAAGCTTCAGTTGGTCAGACAGGAGGTCCAGTTCCTGGGGCGGAAGGTGACAGCTCAAGGCGCTGGACTGACTGATACCCACAAAAATGCTATTTTGGCTCATTCAAAACCTCTCACTGTTAAATCAATGCTGTCATTTCTGGGACTGACAAATTTTTCCAGACATTATGTGCTTCATTACACGAACCTAACCACACCACTCAGAGCGCTTGTAAATGCTCATGGTATGAAGAATCTACATGCTAAATTAGTATGGGATATACCAGCTGAGGAGGCATTTATTAGGTTGAAACAGGCTCTGGCACAAGCAGCTGATTTGGCCGCTCCTGACTATACATGTCCATTTTTTCTCAACACATCAGAGACAGATGGGATTGTTAATGGCATTTTGTTTCAGAAAAAGTGTGGTCAGAGACAGATTCTTATGTATCTTAGCATAAAGCTGCAAGCTATTGAAATGAGACAGCCGCCTTGCACGAGACACGCAGCCGGTATAGCTCATCTAGTGGAAAAAACATCACACATTGTCAGGGGTTATCCACTTCATATTTTGACATCTCATGGGGTCATGGCATTGGTTAATTCTGAGATGTTTACTCTTTCAACTTTGCGTCAACAGCGAATTAGCAGAGTTTTGGAAGCACCGAACATTGTTTTTACGCATGAAGGAATAAACATGGCTGACCAAATGACCATCTCTGGGGAGCAGCATGACTGTGTCAGACTGAATTCGGTTGCTCAAAAAAATACGTCCTGATTTGCGATCTGACCCTTTGCCTTCAGGTGTTGTGCTTTATACAGATGGTTGCTGTTTTAGGGATTCGCAGGGGCAGTTGAGATCAGGTTTTGCAATAGTAGAGCAAAATGGGGATTCCTTTCAGACTGTTGTTTCAGGGAAGTTTGATGGCAAGCAGAGCGCACAGCGTGCTGAAATAAGGGCTCTTATTGAAGCATGCAAGTGGGGCAGAGATAAAGATGTGACGATTTACACTGATTCGAATTATGGGTTTTCTGTCATTCATTATGAATTACCGCAGTGGAAGAGAGCAGGTTTTGTTACCACTACGGGTAAGCCTATACAGCATCATGCGGACATTATGGAACTTTTGGATGTTGTCAGGTTGCCAGCTAACCTTGCTGTTCTTAAGTGTAAGGGTCACAGCAAGGCTGACACTGTTGATGCGCGTGGAAATGCTGCGGCAGATTTGGCTGCAAAAGAGGCAGCGGGTTACCTGTCACGTGTCCACACACAGCTGATTGTCACGTCAGCGCAGGAACTGTCAGACAGTTTTACTGAGGAATTGCAGTTGGCGCAGCAGGCTGCTGCGCCACAGGAGATGACTATGTGGAAGGATAGAGGTGCTGTTTTTGCTGATGGTTTTTGGCGTGGGCCTGATGGCCGTTTGGTTTTACCTGCCGCGTTAAAACCCACCCTTTTTCAGGAGGCTCATGGGGTGGCACATGTGTCATACACTCAGATGAAACGTAATCTTTGTTTTTGGTGGCATCCTTTCCTGCCACATATGATTAAGCGTTTTTTGAGTGAATGTGTGGTGTGTGGTCAATTTAATCCTAAGCCTACTATCAAGCCAGAAATGGGAGCCTTCCAGGACTTGTGCAGGCCTGGCGAGGAGATCGTGCTCGATTATACAGATATGGGGACACCTGTTAGGGGTTTCCGATACCTGTTAGTGATTATTGATTCATTGACCTCGTGCTTTTCTGCTTTTCCTGCTAGACGGGAGACTTCTCAAACGGTGGTGAAATCTTTGATTAACCACTGGATTCCGTGCCATGGCTTTCCGACTAAGGTCAGGTCTGACAATGGCACACATTTTAAAAATTAACATCTCCGGCAGGTTGAGGAACAGATGGGAATAACCCACAAGTTCGGCACTGTTTATCATCCGCAATCGCAAGGTGTTGTCGAGCGTTCTAATTCTACTTTAAAGTTGAAGCTGGCAAAGATTTCAGCTCAGACGGGGCTAAATTGGCTAGATGCTCTCCCTATTGCTCTGATGGCCATCAGATCATCTGTCTGTAGGACAAAAGGTCTTACTCCTTATGAGATGTTTACAGGCAGGATCTTCCCTGGTCCTTGGGCTGGCAGAGAACCACAGGTTTCGCCCCATCCTGATCCAGATCCTCGAGGTGATCATCAGCAGCTGAAGGGCCTGGTCTCCTCCTTCCTTCCGGCTCCCCGTGACGTGCAGGGACCTGCGGCGTCTGCTTCCGAGGCTGGACGAGTTTGGCTGAAGGTTTATAAGAGAAAGTGGCAGGAGCCCCGCTGGTCTGGCCCGTTCCAGGTTGCTGCTCGTACGACTCACGCTGTCCAGCTGCGTGGGAAAGGTTCTATTTGGTTTCACTGGTCCCAGTGTGCTCCGGCCCCTGACCCCCCCCTCCTGTCCCTCATCTGCAGCAGCTCTCTGCTGACCTGGGGGAATCTCTCTGCAGTGGGTGGTGTCGGTTCTGACTAGGCAGTATCGACTGCCGAAGCCAGGAGGCAGGGCTTGGCCCACCCAGAAGATTGGTTCCGGTGGCTGTGATCATTCAGTGTGATCTTTATGTGCCAAAATTGGGCGAGATAAGCAATTTGGGCTTGCTTTTCTCGAAGAGGGAGTATACAGAAGAGAAAGATCGCAAAACATCTAACACATTACACAGCAGGTTTTGACCACTTCACAATCGGTGAAGGAAGCCAGGAGGCGGGGCCTGTCTGTGTATTTGTGTTATTGGGGGAAATGTTCAGTTAATGAAGTAGCTGGCATTTCATTGAGGGCGATCTGAAAAAAAAAAAAATTGGAAGAAATAAAGAGCCCACACTACTGAATCGTCTCACCACTTGCAGCCGCTTGGTGATGGAGGAATAAACAAGAGTAAAGACTAAAAAATATAATAATAAAGACTGAACATTTATTAATCATTTTTCTGTTTTTTTACAGGTTGTTTAACCAATTTTTATTCTACAGGTGCAGATTGTTAGACACTGCCTAAGAGGGTGTCAAAGACTTTTTAAGTAGTAAATTTGTAGGATTTTGTCATAATACTCAGTTTTTACGGTTTTATAAAAGTTTTTATTAATACGCAAAAACATTTTAAGGGGTGTTTAAATCATAATTAGGTTGACTTGATTACTAAATCTTTGTTTCAATTATCTTTTTTGATGATATGGTTTTCTGTCAATGTTTTTTAGGTTGTGACAATTGCTAGAGTTTGCCTTGTACTAAAAGAATATTGAATTGGGTTAAAACGATAAAAAATAAATTAATAAAATAAAAATAATTGCTTAAAGGTAAAGATAAAGAAAAAACAGACACCCTTCCTTGGTTAAAATAAACATAGGATCACACCACTAACAGAAAGTATGCATCTTTGGGAAAATAAGAAGGTGCTGTGCACCACAGGTATTTGCATAATGTTATTGGTCAATATTATCTTTTACTGTTGTGGTGAATGGCCCTATAATAGTTCTGCAAATCAAACACAGGTTGAAGTTCACTCAATTAGACCGAGAAGAAACTTAATGGCTAAATCAACTCCCTATTCACTGTGTGGCTCTTCCGCCGCACATCGTGGATTTTCTCAATTTTGCATACCAAAAGGACGATCTGCAATGATTACTATTCCCTTAAATACATTAGTTTATAAGGGAAAACAAGCAAGTAAATATAAAACCTACCCCTTGTGGTACATAACAAATGATCAAAAAGATACTAGTTGGTCCACTTTAATTGCTGATCCCCGTGGATATGACTGGAGAAGGTACACTACTACAGCTTATGCAAGACATATGCGTCCTTTGGTTAAATTGGATAGGGTTGCAGATAAATTACTTCTTACTGTTAATTTAACTAAAAGTGATCTCCTCCCCTTAAAATATCTCGAGAATGGGCAAGGTTGTACTCTCTTTATAATTTGGGTTTATAAAGGGGGAAAAGATGTTCAATTTCCTATTATAATCTGTCAAGATTCTCGTAATGCTTCCACCTCGGTAAGTCAAAATCAGGCCTCAGCAGCAAGAGGTAGTGTAATTAAAGAAGAACCATCTGTGGACGATTACTTTGAAATGATGACAGGTGTGGGGGGCTCCACTAATAATTGGTTGCTTATGGTAGAACAAGCAGGACAAGAAGCGAGGCGGGATTGTGTTGTGTGCATGGGAGCCAGACCTATTCTCAAGGTGGTCCCTGCACCTGTTGAGCTCAACACAACTTGTCTGGTTTCCCTGCTGTCTAGTGTAAATCCAGTAAAAGATTGTAGTACCTGGGAGAAATTATTCCCTATAGCTGATAACAGAGCTACCCCACCTTTCTTTGATAGTAATGTTGCTCCAAATAATTTTACTTGTTTCAAAAATGATAAGCCTGGAAATAAAGTAGTGGGTTCAGTCAACATTACATATTGCAATTCAATCCAAATTAGCTAATAAAACTAGAGATGGGTTTGAGGCTGTACATGAGCAACTGAAAGCCACCTCCTTAATGGCTTTTCAAAATAGAATAGCAGTTGACATGCTCTTAGCTGAAAAGGGTGGTGTCTGTTCAATATTTGGTGATCAATGCTGTATGTTTATCCCTAATAATACTAATGCGGATGGAAAATTAACTAGGGCAGTAGAAGGACTGAGAATACTGTCAAATAGGCTAAAAGAACAATCAGGTGTAGATACCTCAATGTGGGACAATTTGTTAAATAATATGTTTGGAAAATGGAAAACTCTGGCAATGTCAATAATGGTTTCATTAGCAGTATTTGTGTCGACTATGGTGTTATTTGGATGTTGTTGTATTCCATGTATACGTTCATTATTCATAAAATGCATTGACAAAGCTGTTGGTAATAATATGCAAGGTCAATATCTGTTAATCCCTCACTTGGAGCCTGAAGGAGAAGTACAGAGAAATGGTCAATCTATTTGAAAAAAAGATTGAAAGAGGGAATTGTCGTGATTCATATTTTAGGGCTACTTTATATAACAGTCTCGTATTGAATATGTTTATATAATCTTTAGTTAGTATTCAGAAAGTAAAAGTCTGTTTTAATTAGCTTGCATGATAGTAAAGAAATGTTTTGTCAAGTATGGTTTATGGGGTTAAGCTTTTAAGTCGTAAAACTCTAGGCTAAGTTTATTGCACGTTGTAAAAGTGGGATGCGGAGATAAGAAACAGAGTAGGGAGTAGACAGTCATAGACAGACCGGACGGTTACAGCGATAACTCAGGAAACCTTGAGAATAAACGTTTGGTGTAATAAAATCTAGGGGGAGGAGAATAGACATGTGACTACGTTCTTTGTTCTTCTTTAATAAAAATGGTACACCCCTGTATACGACAGTTCAGTTCAGTTCAGTTCAGTTCAGTTCAACTCAGTTCTGACTGTTCTCCACCTGCAGGTGTGTATGAGTGTGAAACAGAAATTCTGTGTCTGTGCATCATTTCCATCTCTGTCTCTCAGCTCTGATTTTATTTTGAAAAACTCCCGCCGGGGTAAATGTTGGCGCCCCTACACTCTCCGGAAGCGAGTGCCGATCGCATGGGAACGAGGAGCCAACACAGGCAAGACAAGGACAGACTGCAGAGAACAGTCAGGACTGCAGAGAGGATCATAGGAACCGATCTTCCCTCCATTCAGGACCTATTCCGGGCCAGGGTCAGGAAGCGGGCCAGGAAAATCACCACTGACCCCTCACACCCTGGCCACAATCTGTTTAGGCTCCTCCCCTCAGGTCGGCGTTACAGAGCGTTGTACGCCAAAACCACCCGACACAAAAACAGTTTTTTCCCCCAGGCTGTCGCTCTGACGAACTCTGTCTAGTCACAGTGTGTGAGTGCACTCACATAACAATAAACTATAACTCTGCACTTCTGTACATACTCACTGTAAAATAACCCCGGCTTGGTGTATATATTATCCTTTATTATTTACGATCTGATATTTATTTGTATTTTTACTTATTTTTGTTCATATTTTTCTTTTTTTTATTTTTTTTTTATTTCACTTATTCAAGTTCTGTACTGGAGGAAAAAGTTTGCCGGAGTCAAATTCCTTGTATGTGACATACTTGGCCAATAAACTGATTCTGATTCTGATTCTGATTCTGATATGTCAGGACTTTTGTGCTGCATGGAGGACGAAGGACCCAGGCGCAGTGGCAGAGTTCCAGGTGAGGTGATAATTTGTTGAGGTGTGCAGCAACATAAGGCGAGACGATACACACAGAGGTACAACAATGATCCAGCGAGGACTGAAGTGCTCGTTGGATCTTAAATAAGGGGAGACAAGGAGGAACAGGTGAAGACACTCAGGGGACACCGGTGCAAACATTAGGAGGTGAGGAGGTTCAGACAAGACGACACAGTTGCAGATGATGATGAGGAGAGTGGATTCCAGACGGTGTGGAACCCTTCCAGGGTGGTTGGAGGGGGCCTACGGCAGGAGGGCCCGAGTGTCTGTATTGACGGCCCCTGGGGGGACGAGTTTCAGGTGGGCGACCCGGATGGGGTCCCCTGGCATGACGGTGTTGGGCGGGCGGCCCCTGGCGGGACGAGTGTCAGGTGGGCGACCCGGATGGGGTCCCCTGGCAGGACGGGTGTCGGGCGGGTGGCCCGAATTGCGCCCTCTGGCTGGACAGGAGATGGGCGGGCAGCCCCTGGCAGGACGAGTATCGGGTGGGCGACCCGGATGGGGTCCCCTGGCAGGACGGATGTCAGGTGGGCGACCCAAATGGCACCCTCAGGCTGAACGAAGGACTGGCGGACATCCCCTTACGGGACGTGAGTCGGGCGGTCGGCCCGAATGGCATCCTCTGGCTGGATGAAGGACTGGCGGACGTCCCCTTACGGGACGTGAGTCGGGCGGTCGGCCCGAATGGCATCCTCTGGCTGGATGAAGGACTGGCGGACGTCCCCTTACGGGACGTGAGTCGGGCGAACGGCCCGAATGGCGTCCTCTGGCTAGACGGACTGGCGGACATCCCCTTACGGGACTTGAGACAGGCGGACGGCCCGAATGGTGTCCTCTGGCTGGACGAAAGACTGGTGGACTTCCCCTGGTGGGACAGGAGACGGGCGGATGGCAGGAATGGCGTCCTCTAGCTGGACGAAAGACTGGCGGACGTCCCTTGGAGAGACATGTGACGGACGGACAGCCCGGCGGTCCTCTCTTGAGGACCTGGAGGTCCAGTGGGAGGCTGGAAACACGTCCCGTGATGGGACGGGAGACGGGCGGACGGCCTGGCGGTCCTCTGTTGGGGACCTGGAGGTCCAGCGGGAAGCTGAACGGACGTCCCTTTGCGGGATGGGAGTTGGGTGGACGGCCCGGCTGTTCTCACTTTTGGACTAGGCAGCGGAGACAAGGAGGAACAGGTGAAGACACTCAGGGAACACCGGTGCAAATATTAGGAGGTGAGGAGGTTCAGACAGGACGACACAGGTGCAGATGTTGATGAGGAGAGTGGGTGATTAGGGCAGCATGACAAAATATTTGCCAAGGGGTATAAATAATTTTGAGCTTTACTGTACATTAGTAAATGTAAAACCCAGACTGGTCACCCAGCTCTCACACTAATGATAACAATGATACCAAATTAACAGGCCATGCATAGATCCCTAAGAAGAGCCCAGAATTGTTAATAAGCAGTAGTTACTTAAAAGCTGAAAATAATTGATGACTTCTAATGAGGGAACTGATGGAGCAGCTCCCTACAGTCACAGTCTGATTATTTAAAGTGTAATCCATAAACCAATCATTGGATTATCATTTTAAAGCCTTTATTGATGAATTTATAGTTCCAAAGTAAAATGCAAAGGACAAGTTAAGAATAGGTGTTAACAAACACTGATGCCAGAAGGTCTTTGACACCTATAGCTTAATATTCCGCACTGATTGATAAGTGTTCAATGTCCAAAATAAAAGTTTAACCAGCTCACCTTTTTCTTTCCTGCGCTAATGTAATTATTTGGCTTTGATCCAGCTCCTGTTATCCTGTTGAGGCTCTGCTGATTTGTCGTGTTATGAACCCTCTCCACTTCCCCTGGCCCAAAAACCTCATTATGGACCCGAGCTTCTTCTGTTTACAATAAACGACTCTCTCGATGGGCTCGGTACGCAGCAGTGAATCTCCAGGACAGGCAAAGCCCCTGGCACAGATTGAAGTAAGCGAGGAGCAGAGCCAGCAGAGCAGCAGACGGTGGATAAGCCTCGCTGCTGAGTGAACAAAATGGTTTCATTTAGTTACGCTCCATGTGAACGTGGAAAGACGTAAACACAATGACACATTCAGAACGCGCTGTTTGGTGCATTGCAGCACAGCAAAGAATTTGATATAGTTTCTAACTTACTTTCACACAGCATGCTGTTTCCATTGTAGTGTTTCGGTCTTAGTGTTCATTCAGGTATAATGGTATTTTTTTTAAGTCATGTTACTGTACTTTTAACTTTATGTCAGCCAAAATCAACAGTTCCATCGGGGGGTGAAAGTCTGATCTGATAATTGTATTATCTAAAATGTCTGGCTATTTTATGTAGCTGTTTTTTTTATTATTATTTGTTTGCTTAGTATCCACTCACTACAGCTCTATCATAGTTGACCATTTTTCCTCATTATTGTCTGGCTATCAAGTAACATTTTCTTCCCTTTTGATTAAAACTTATACCTTTAATGTAGTGCTTTTAGATCTTAGCTATAACATGGGGTTTTTATTTAGTTATTGGTATAATTTGACCAACTGGAAGTCTAGGATACTTGATGCTCACTTATCTGATCCATAAAGAAAATCTTATTCCTTCATGGCACATGTAGTGGCCTAAATATGTTCACAAGACGATACAGATATCTGAAAAGCAATTTGTGTTACTGAAGGATCTTGAGGATATATTCTGTGTCAGCGTAGGTATTTTTCAGTGCACGGGAGTAGCAATTTATGCATGCACAGATGGCAACAGCATGCTGACTTCATCCCACCAAGTTTACTTTTCCAAGTGTTAATTATGCAGAAAAAGATTTGCTGAGCACACACACTTCACAGCATTTCAAGGTTTTCTCCTTCGTAAGGTTACACATGTTCAAACTCGGGAGCTGCCCGGTACAAGCACAGTCCACAGCTTGCTGCCCATTAGTGTCACTTAAGGCCGAGTCTTTACCCAAAGGAACTTTGACCGTGAGTCATACGGCTTAGCCAAATAGATTCTCTTCATGTGTCTGCACACTCTGAGGATTGGATCTCCTGACCTTTAAGACAAAAAATCAGACCTATTTAGGCTACAGTATTACCAAATGGGCTGGTGTTCATTTTTGTAAAAAAAATTAAGAGAAGTTATTATTATGACCTTAGTTAATTTTTCAAATTATGTTAAAAATGAAAATGTAACCATTAAAAGCAAATGGCTGCAGGTAAAATGCAAATTAATGATGGAAATAATTTATGGACAATAATTTTTTTATTGGCAGTAAGATGAATTAAAATTATTTTTATATTTGCTACCAAAAACGGGAAAAGCTTCAAATAAGGATCTAATGTATCTAGAAAGCATTAGAGAGCCAAATACATTAAATTTCCACTATTTGTTCGATCCTTGCATCAACTTTTTATTATCTGAGCTGAAAAGAAATTATCTACAGCCACAATAGAGACCTATATTGTTCATGATTACTTTTTGAATATGCATTAATATGCATGAAAGCTACATCCACTGGGCAGAAGTCAGTAGAGGATGGCTTTTAACAATAGTGGGATAAAATAAATGTAAATTACTGGATACATGTTCAGCTCTGCCTCAATGCTTGGAGCGATAAACTGAAGCTTTCCATCCAAAGATTGCATCTTTTTGTTTACTCCCAGAGATTCTATACACTAAAAGCAAGCAGGTCGTGGCATCATTTTAGAACAGATGCAGACAATTTACAAGAAGAAGATAGCAACAGGTTAAAGGGACAAACCAGCTCATCTGATTAACCCACAAATCCAGATAAATGTTGCCTTACTTGGCATTTGCCAATAGGCAGTGTGGGTAGGAGGACTTCCAATGTCATTTCCTTCTTCACCTCTGTGTATTTGTAACAATTAATGATAAAACCTAAACAATTTAAAGTAACTGTTCCAATTCTGTCAAAACAAGTGGTGAAATAGCTATCTAGAATCAAGTTTTTTTGTGATCTAGTTGAAACTTCCTCAGGCTCATTGATCAATTATCAGTGGGGGGTGGTTGCATATATTCAAATATTCATGTTTACTTTGACCCTTAGAAGAGCAAATCCATAATGAATTCTACCATCTGCTCAAAAATTCTTGCCTATGACCAATGCATCTAAACTTCCGATTGGAATTTCAGATTAGAAGAGTCTGATTTTAGAAAAAATATGTTTAAAAAAATTGGTTATGAATGTGTATCCAGAAATTTAATATGAAGGGTTATCAAAGCAGATATCAGAACTTGTGAGTTGAGAGACAGAACATGTATAAAAAGAATGAGGAGCAGAGGCCAAATGAAGAGGAATCGTCTTGTAAAAAAGAAAAAGCTTCAGTCTGTCAATCAGAAGACACCAGTGCCTTCAGAGAATTTCTGCTGGCAACACTGAAAGTCTAATGCTTTGCGTCCTGCTCCCGCTCTTTAATGAGATCTCTGGGCAATCTGAATTATTCTGATGGTTTTCAATGTGTTTTGCCTCAGGCCCTGTCACCCTTCACTGATAAAGCCTGGTTATGAAAGAAAATAAGATTATGTCATGGAAGTACAAATACAATATGAGGAGGGCCGATATATACCAAACCATGTTGGGTCTTTTACTGGATGGTCAGGAGAGTGAGGCTTTCTAAATCAGTCTCATTCATTACAGCTTGATCTCCTAAATTACTGAATTTAATTCATTTCCAGAGGATTAGCTGTATCATAAATAAAATGAATCCTGTATAATTAATCTGTCTGCCAGGTGTTCAGCCTCCGAACTGCCTTTGACTATAGTTTCTAATGAGCAATGATAATGATTCTCTAGAGTCTGGAGTGAAAGACATAAAAGCTACTGTTGCTTGATGAATGTTGAATAGCAGCCATCTGCCAGCTCACTCTGGGTACATTTTTGAGAATTGTAAGGCGCTTAAAAAATGCAAATGAACAGAGGCTCACAAACAAACTTTGTCAACAACTTATAACACAGCTGTTTCGGAGACTGTGTGAGCCGGAAATAGGTTTTCTCCTCTTTAATCGGAGCTAATTAATGATTTTAGCTGAGCATTAGTCTACTCAAGGCACCCAGTTGTGACTAAATTTTATCACGCTACGCACTGATGGACGAGGAAATGGAAGTGAATGAATGGATGGAATATGGAGATGTGAGTTTAGAGAAGGGATGCATTTCAATGTTCTGGTTTGGGGTAAAATCTAGTTTGTAATTCCAATTGATTTATGGCTGAGGCAACATACTGTTCCCATGGTACTATGTAATCATCTAATAGCTAATTGAAAGTGCTGTGTATCATTATTTCCTATGAGAGAAGCAAGTTAACCCTAGTTCTTTAGGAATAGATGTATTGCTTCAACGTTTATTTTGTTTGCACTTAAAATAATACATAATAATTAAATATTGATTACATTAAGTAATAGCGGAAAGTAGGGGTGAGTGCCCCTTCTATCGAGGAATCCCACTTCTCAAGCTTACATAGGAAAGCCTTTATCATGTTCCTAGGTCATTTTCTGAATCAAACACAGATGATAAAAACAGACACTTATTTTGAAATGAAAGGGGATTTTATTCACAGTATTTACTGAAATAATTGTTAAAAGGGAAAGGTGAATCAACAATTCTGCAGGGCTCTGGGGCAAGAAGCTAAAATTATGCATTATACTTAGTAACTTACTAAAGGAATAGTAGCTCACTGGTTCTGAGTCAAAAGGATGGAGTTAAGGGAGGTTGTTTGATTTTGGTTTTGAGTATGAAGGAGATGTTTTGAGAGGAATGTGTTGTGAAGATAGTTATTAGTGGGTGGAGTCGGTGAATCTTAGGCTACATTCACACTGCAGGTAAAAGTGCTTCAAATCTGACTTTTTTGCCCCTATGCGACTCATATCCGATCATTTTATGACACCCAGGTTACTTGCATATGTGGTACTAAATCCAAAACGTATTAAATCCTGTATGTCACACAGATGGACCATTGTCCTGCTGCAGTCACCTGCGCCTGTTAAGATTATTTTTAACATGCTACACATGTTTATCTCTTAATTAAATCCAGACCCAACCTGACTGATTGATTTAAGACCGGCAACGACGCACAGTGACAAAATCCAGTAACTACTACTTTTTGGTTGTCCATCATTTTGACAAACGGATGGGGTCAAAAAATCTTGTGATTATCTATTTTTATCTGTCAAATTTTAAAGGGACTATATCATGCTATTTTACAGCTTTCAACTTCTGGGATATATATATATATATATATATATATATATATATATATATATATATATATATATATATATGCTGAAATGTTACAGTTGGTGTTATACAGCATTCATTTGTCCTCAAATATAACTTGTATCCTGTAGTTAATATTGGACCACGAAGTAGAATGGCTCTTTTCTCTATAAAACCGCCTCCTGCATCCCCCTCCCCCACTCCACTCGGCTCTGCTCCGGTGCAGAGCTGGGAGCAGATCAGACTGAGACAAACAATGCTGAGCTTCATCTCAAACAGTATTCTGACAGTGAATTTGAAAAGCACGAAGTACCACAATGGAACTCTGTTATATTAATGGCCCAGACGTAGTGAAATGGAGTCAATAAAGACTATTTCAGTTGCTTTATCTCCAGGTGTTGTTTGCACCCATTTACTGAACATTCTGAGATTCTACAGATCACATAATTAACCACACAATGCTGTTGTAAGATCACATAATCAGCTTGATAAATGGCTAACACACATTAGCATTAGCATGTAGCTACTTACTTCTCTATCCATAAGGCGTCTTTGTTCTTTGATCCAACTGCTGTTCTTTAGGAATGTAGAATAAAATCCTGTAATCCATGCAGCCAAACGGCCGTTTTCACAGAAAAAATTAAAAAAATCCAACAAAAAAGGTGTTTTAAACTGCCAAAAACCGAAGCAGCAATGAGCTTTGAGAAGGTGGAGGGCGTGTTTGGAACTCTAGCAGAGGTAAGCCGCTCTGCCTGCAGGGGTGGTGCAGACACCTCTAGCACTCACTTTTTTTCATAGTTGAACTCAGTCATTTCCTAGGAGAGGGAGGGGCAGCTGCTCAGAAAGCAGAATTCAGGAGGATTATTATGTGTGAATTAAGCCAAAAACAACTCTTTTTTTTATGAGAAAATTGCATTACCATATGGTTGAAAACTCAAAAAAACGGATTTTGCCTGTTATAAGCATGCATTTACACATTCAGTAACATTTAATTTTAATACATTGTAATTAATAATAAATGCATCTTACTTTTACTCATTAGCAGGCGAATATATGAATTAAATAAATAAGAAAATTAACTTTATATTGCCTGAACGCCGTTACAACTTTCTACTGGTCCAAGAACTCAGCACTAGCTAATGAAGACGGCTGTATCCGTGCACTGCTGCTCCACTGCAAACTGGATCTGCAATTTGTGCACCCGCTCATGGACACGGCCATCTCTGTTCTGCGCTCTGAAGCCTCCATAACTCTTCAAATATGCTATCATCTGAGCTCTCGGATAGCAAGATGCACAGGATAGAGAGTCCAGATCTGACATTATGCTTAGATAATCTAATAGAAATGTGTTTTTTTATTGATTCAGCTCCTTGAACTGCATGCATTCTGTTACATGTTTTAAAAGAAACTGTCAACATTCTCTGAAATATTGCACAGCTGAATTTATTTAATGCGGGCGTTGCTGTGCATAAACTAAATATCTTTACGTTCATATTATTGATATATTCTATCTTTATATATATATAATAATTTATGTATTTTTCTACATGTAAAACAGTAATTAAAAGAATTAATCTTCTGTGGTTCTCTAATTTCTACATTAAACATTGTATTGTGATAACTCTTCTTGTGAAGTGCCTTGAGATGACATCTGTTGTGAAACGGCGCTATATAAATAAACTGAATTGAATTGAGGTGGACGACTGCAGCGTAAATATGTTCTCAGGAAGGTATTTTTCAAGAAGGTTTGTTAAAAACAACAAAGGTCAGAAAGGTGATCTTTAACCAAGCTTCAGCAAAGTTAAGTAAGTGTAAATGCTTCAAGCAAGGCTTCAAGAAAACTCCATGAAAAACACAAAAAAACACGAGAAGACTCGAGTGGCTTGATACTACTGGTCAGGTTGAGCATCAGATGAAGAGTAGTCGTCCTGCTGCTCCTTAAATTGCCAGCAATCTTGATGAGGGAATTGACCTGTCGCTCAGTCCTGCTAAACCTTCCTTAGTTACTCTTGCTAACTCAGACAAGCTGTTGCAGCTTTCATGTTTACAAAAAGAGCGGTCAGTGCCGAAGCAACTGCTAAAGAAGCTCTTGACAACATTTCTCTCCTGTCACATGAATTCCTTCCTTCCTTCCTTCCTTCCTTCCTTCCTTCCTTCCTTCCCTCTCTATATTATTTTGTTTTTTCCTTTCTCGTGTCCTTTTTTGATTGTTTCTTTGTGTCCTACTGTCCTTCCTTATGTGCCTCTTTCCTTACTGTATGTAGAGTTTTATGCATTTCAAAATAAACATAAAGAATTGTACATAAGTTGACAACTATAGAGGTTAAATAAAAACATGTAGGAAACCCATTATATTAAATAATGTTTTAACTTTTTTATTCAGTAAGTACCGGACTGTCTTTTTACATAATATTGACTTTTTTATTCCAGTCGTTCCATTTCTCAACTGCTTTGGATGTGTTGTCAGTTAGCAAAACTTCACAGACACAAATCTAGTGTTTGATCAGCAGCAGCCAGGGAGCGTTTCCTTTCATGATAATAGGATTGCATGATGGGACCGGACACATTCCCACAGAACACCGTTGGTTCCATCATCGGGAGCAGTAATATCTCTTTATTCATGGCTTTACCTATGATCCTTGGACTGATTAAAGATGGTAAAGTCACGTTTGAAAACCCCAAACTTGTATTTTGCAAAGATTCCTCAGATGTTTCACTCGGTTATCAGTTGCTCATAAGCAAACTGGAAACTGTAATTGCTTTAGAAATTGCCTCTTTGAGGAGTGGCTGACCCAATTAGTTTTGGGATTGAGTGCGCTGTTGCGTCGGTGTGTAAGTGTTGCAGCTCATCTGTTTGAGTATTTCAAATTCACATTGGCAGGCCAGTTACAACTGTATTGGTATCATGTCAGCCAGCATGATTAGTTAATTATGTTTGCACACTCTAACGACTGTGGTGCCAAGTGTCTGCGAGTTGAGGCTCATTTTCTCTCAATACACACACCACATATTTCTGGTATAGATGCAAGGTTAATTGAAAACAGTCCTGTTTAGTTGTCAACAACTCATATATTAGGCTATAAGAAAATTTTTTACAAAAATGAGAACAGGAAAGAGCTGCTAGTTCAAAAAGAGGAAACTCTTCTCTTCAACACGATCAATTTGGTTTTATTATATACCTCTAGATTTATTACTATAACAGTAACACTCCTTAAATTAGAATATTTCTGAAAAGTTCATTAATTTTCATAACATAATTTACTAAGTGAAACACATTATAGAGATTACTTACAAACAGACTCAGATTTTCAAGGCCCTATTTCTGTTAATTATCGTGATTTTTCACTTGCAGATGATAAATGAGCCACAGGTTTATTTATTTATTTGTTTATGTATTTATTTCTGAGGGAATCAATTGTGAATCTGTGCGCACAGTTTAATAAACTGAGGAATTAGTAGGATGAGTAATTAATGCTGGGGGTCCGTACGTTCGGCCCACAATGACGATAGAAAATTCAATTCAATTCAAAAATACTTTTTTGATCCCAGAGGGAAATCAATTGTTGTTGTAGCTCATTAATTAATTTTTCAAGGAATTGTTGTAGACCATGATGGCTGTGGGGAGAAATAATTTCCTGTAGCGGTCTGTGTTGCAGTGAAACTGAAGAAGCCTCCGACTGAAGATACTCTGTTGCTGTAGGACTGTCTCATTGAGAGGATGCTCAGGTTTGTCCATGATCTTTTTAATTTTATGAAGAATCCTTCTTTGCATCATTATCTCCAGTTGTTCCACAGTCGTCCCCATAACAGAACCAGCCTTCTGTATCAGGTTATTTAACCGTTTTAAGTTCCTGGCTCTGATGCTGTTACCCAACAGATGATGGACGAAGAGATGACACTCTCCACCACAGACTTGTAGAAGATTTGCAGCATCTTGCTGCAAATCTTGAAGGACCTCAGCTTCCTCAGAAAGTACAGTCTGCTCTGTCCCTTTTTGTAGACGGCTTCACTGTTGATTCTCCAGTCCAGTCTATTGTCCAGGTGAACTCCGAGGTAGTTGTACTTCTCAACCACCTCCACTTCTTCTCCCATGATGGAGACAGTCTTTGACTTGTCTCTGTTTCTTCTGAAATCTACAATTATTTTTGTTCACATTCAAGGTAAGATGATTGTCTCCACACCATGCCACAAAGCTTCTCACCAGCTCTCTGTATTCAGCTTCTTCACCATCTCTCATACACCCGACAATTGCAGAGTTGTCTGAGTATTTCTGCAGATTACAGGTCTCTGTCTTATACTGGAAGTTTGAGGTGTACAGAGTGAAAAGGAATGGTGAGAGTACAGTCCCTTGTGGTGCTCCCGTGCTGCTGGTCAGCTGGTTTGACATACAATCCTTCAGTCTCACAAACTGTGGTCTGTTTGTCAGGTAGTCATTGATCCAGCTGATTGTTGAGGCCTCCACCTGTGTTTTCAGGAGTTTCTGACAAAGTAAATCAGGCTGAATTGTGTTAAATGCACTGGAGAAATCAAAGAACATGATTCTCACAGTGCTGCCTGCTTTGTCCAGATGACAGTGGGTTGGTTGAAGCAGGTTGATGATGGCATCTTCAACACCAACACCATGGCGATAAGCAAACTGCAGGGGGTCCTGATAGGTTCTAGTTTGCTTACTCAGGTGGGGCAACAAGAGTCTCTCCAGGACCTTCATGATGTGGGATGTCAGGGCAACAGGTCTGTAGTCATTGATGACTGATGGGTGAGTTTTCTTTGGTACTGGAACAAGGCAGGATGTCTTCCACAACACTGGAACCTTCTCTTGGTTCAGGCTAAGGTTGAATAGGTGCTGCAGAATCCCACAGAGCTGCTCTGCACAGGTCTTCAGGACTCTGGGGCTGACACCATCTGGACCTGCAGCCTTGTTCCGGTTCAGTTTTTCCAACTGCCTCTTCACCTGACTTTTAGAAAAAGATAGGTGGGAAGGTGAGGTAAAGGGGGTAACGGAATCTCCTGACTTGGTCGAAGACAAAGTTGTGGAAGAAGAAGAGATCATGACTGAGGTGGAAGATTAAACATCTGAGGTGTGACAGGACAGGTGTGGGTCAGAGGAGAGTCGGATGTCTCTTTGGATGGAAACAGGAGACGAGGATGCTGAGCTTGTTCCTGAACTGAACCTATTGAAGAATGTGTTCAGTTCATTGGCACTATCCACACTTCCATCTATCCAGTCCTTCCTGTGCTTAAAGCCTGTGATCTTTTTCATTCCAGACCAGACATCTCTTATATTGTTCCACTGTAGTTTGTTCTCCAGCTTCTTCCTGTAACCCTCCTTGCTGTCTGTGATCTTGACTTTTAGTTGCTTCTGTATACTTCTTAATAACTCCTTATCTCCCTCCCTGAAGGCTCTTTTTTTCTTGTTCAGCAGTTCCTTCAGCTCACTGGTGATCCATGGTTTGTTATTAGAGAAGCATGTCACTGTTCTGGAGGGGACAATGTTGTCCACACAGAAGTTTATGTATTCAGTCACACACCCAGTCATGGCATTTATGTCCTCTCCATGTGGCTGGCAAAGAGTCATCCAGTCTGTTGACTCAAAGCAACCCTGCAGGGCTTCTTCAGCTTCATTTGACCATTTTTTAACAGTTCTCTTTGTCGGAGGTTGCGTTTGAACAAGTGGTTTATATTCTGAGCAGAGAAAGACAAGATTGTGATCTGATTGTCCTAGCGGAGGTCTTGGTTTGGACATATAAGCATCCTTTACATTTGGATAAAACAAATCCAAGGTCTTGTTTTCTCTTATGGAGACGCTGACAAACTGTTGAAATGTTGGAAGTGTAGAAGAGAGCGAGGCATGATTAAAATCACCAGATATTGCCACAAATGTTAGGAGCCATAAGACTGGCTGAAAGCGAACACAGCCTCGGCGTTAGGGGAGTCTCAAAACTCACCACACAGAAATCTCTCACAAATGCAGAGAGGTTCACAAATGAGAAGCGGTCCATATATGCACATTTAGCGATCTGTATGATCTGAGTGAGTTTATATTTGAAGTTTCTCTCAAAGTTATATTTGTGAAACAGCTCGTGTACATTTGTGAAACAGATCATGTGCATTTGTGAAACACATCATGTCCATTTGTGAAAAAGCTTGTGTGCATTTTTTAACCTCATCGTGTGCATTTGTGAATTTATGTTAGTAAGTTTATTCAAGTGTTTCTTGAAATTATATTTGTGAACCACAGCGTGTGCAGTTGTGAAACAGACCACGTGCATTTCTGAATGAGCATGTGTGAAAAACCCTGCATAAATTTACACTTAATGAGACTAATCCGGCCTGAAACTTTTACCAAGAAATAGATCAGAAGTGGTTTGAAGACAGTCAGATCTGCCTCTCTTGCTGCAGTGTGCACTCCTGACCTAAATTTTCCATTACAGAAAAAAAAAAAAAGTAAAAATTCATCCCTGTGGTTTTTGTATTTGTTAAATATTACATTTTTACTTTTGGATTACCAAAACTGAAAACCCCAAAAAACTATGCAGTTTATAGTTTTTTTTGGGAGGTTTTATTTTGAAACAGAAAAACCAAAGAAAGAACCACACACGGATTATTATCCCAATCTTTGAATGTCTCAAAGAGCTCTGCTCGGTTCATCATCCAATAATTAAAAGTGTAAGGGAAACACATTGAAGTTGTGGAATTATCTGTTAGGCCTAGAAAATAGAGCATTAACCAGAGAAACAGCCAGGATGCCAGTGGGAAAACTAGAAGAGTCACAGAGATCCACCTTATAGAAGAACAATGATCCAAACAATGCTGTCAGAATTACAAAGGAATGGTTTCTATCAAGGCACTTCAGTGTGTTACAATGCCCTAATCAAGGTACAGACATCAATTCAATAGAGAATTTGTGACGATAAAGGAAAAATATGGGTTCACAGATGGTTTTCATCCATCTTTTTGCACTTGAGTTGTTCCACAAAGAAAAGTGAGCGACATTTTCAGTGAGATGTGCAAAGATGGTAAAGATATGTACCAAAGACTCGCAGCTGTGAAAGCAGCAAAAGATGGCAGCAAAATACCATATTTTTACAGACTTGTATTTGTTTAAAAATGATCAAGACCATTTGATGAAATGAAGTCCTTTGTTGCCATCTTTGTACTGTTCTGACAGGGCCAATTAGTCAAAAGATCATAAACCAAATTAAACAGAGGCATATAAGAAAAAAAAATATTGCACAAAATATTTAGTAATTAGATTTATTTAAACATGATAAGAAAACACTGTCCGATAAAAATAAATAAATTGTTTATAATCCAGGTGAGATAGGTGCAGCAGATCTAGAAGGGTGACTTTTCCAAATTGGAATCATTTGTAAATAGTACTCAACTATGGCTTATTGCGCTAAATTTTTGGTAATATAAATGTCACTAAATGTATAAATGGTGCAGTGTACAAACAGTGTTTCACACTTACCATACAAACCAATTCCTGAGATTTCATGCAGCAGAAATTCCTTTTTATTACTGTTTTCCTAAATGATATGTGACATTTTTTGGAGTAATATTTAATTTTATTGTGAATAAAGATGTTTTCAAACCTCCATGTGCAGGGACAGACTAGACCTGTCATGTGAGACAGCAGCAACAGCTGATCGCTTCAGAACCGTCTTGGAGCCGACCCATGATGAGGACGCTCCACTTAATCAGGCCCCGGAGGTAATCTAAGCAGGACATTACTCGCTTCGTTGCGTCGCTGCAGCATCTGTCCGGCTCTGCCACCTGCCCAGGTCGGGCTCACACTTCTCCTCTCTTCTATTTTTCAGCGTGTTTGTTTTTGTTTTCACCCTAATTTGCTAAACATTACATTTAGTCATGTTCGATGTGTTTTCAGGTATTGTAGATCAATGTATTTTTTTTCCAACCTTGATCTATCCCACGGATCAGGTGGCACTTCCTGGAAAAGAAAATAACCTTTATTTTTTCCGAGATTATTTTGTCCTGCGATTGTTGAAATGATTTGTCAGTGTCATCATGGTTTCAGTGATTTATTAAAGACTGTTGAGAGCACTGAAGCAGAAGATTGCAAGATGGTACGTTTAATAAGAATACTTGCTTGGTAAATAAAAAACAAACAAACTTGTTTTAATTAATTGAATTGTGTTATCAACAAAATTGTAATTAAGGACTCAAGGAAATATCCCTAAAACTGTATTACCAGTTGCATCCTCTAAACAAATTGTCCTGACAACCAGCTTAGGAAACACATTTTTAGATTCAGGCTGCAAAGGTCAAACTAATATTTTTATATCACTGGTTAGGAAAAACAGCCAAGACGAGCTGCAGAAATCCACATGACAAATATTAGTAATGTATTCAACAATTTCGGCTTTTTTCACAAAAAGACAAGAAAGTCATTGTTGAAAGACACCCATAAGAAGGCCTCTCTGTAGTCTGCGACAAGTAATGTATATATGTTCAACGCATCCTCACACCCAACTCGTCACATATGGATGCAAGATCAGACTCCTGACCAAGCGTATATATGTGATGAGTTGGGTACCCCCAAGAGGAGCAAATCGCCTTGATTAGATCAACTGTGCACAAAGTCCATCCTCTAAAGCCAGTATCCTGCATGTTTTAGTCATTTTTCTTGTTTCAACACCTGAATCAAGCTCTTCATTAGGAGGCATATACAGAACTTTGACATGCTGAGGAGGTAATTAGACCATTTGAATCAGTTGTGTTGGAGTAAATAAATCTAAATCTGGCAGGACACCAGCCATTGAGGACTGGAGCTGGACACCCATGGCCTAGATCTATGATCATAAAAAAATGTGGTATTGTGTACCACCAGTGGTACTTGGAGGAAAGTTCTAAATTGTTTTTGAACATAGAATAAATTCAAAATTGTACTATTCACAAACAGTCTGGCTTTGGCTGGCAAGAATTACCAATAAATATCTCTTTTTAGGAGTAAATAGTTAAAAGGGTAAGCCTTCTCTACTGTATGATTAGGTTGGTCATGATCGTGGTACTTGGAGAGCTCGACATTTTCTCAGGTGGTGCCCACCTGAAAAAGCCTAAAAGGTTTGAGAAATGCTGGCCTACATGGTCAATCTAAGGTTTGCAGGCTTGTTTATGTCTGATTTTAAAACCCCTTTGCTTAAGAAATAGAAGTTGTAGTTTTGTGTAGTTTTTTTGCTGTTTCAATTTTTCACTGTGTACATTTCAAAGCGCAGGTGGTAGAGACAATGTTGGCATGCACGCAGCATAAGGACATGGACGGATCACTGTCTTCCTAAAATCTGTCACAACAACTGCTTCAAAACAAGTCAGTCACACTTCTTAGATAACTCTGAGAATAATAAACAGCCATGAATGTTGTCACCTGAAATATTTATATCTGATGCGGTTCAAGTAGTGGAGTTCCGCTGCACTTCCTGACAGATCCGTACTATTTTCACGTCTGTCAGTGGTACAGGAGTGTGAAAGAAACTCCTGGCTGTCAGCCGCGTTGGTGCCAGCTTGCTCTCTCCCGGGAGACACAGAGCAAGCCTTTCACGCTAATAAAGGCTTTCCGAGGGCAAATATGATAAACTGAGGAGTGCAGGTATGCTATGAAGGAGGGGCAGGGGGGTTGCTTGCACAACTCTGAGCGAGACAAATCATTCCCCAGAATGACATTCAGGGAGATCATGCGGGAGATGCTGCTGTAATACGCTGTGAAATTGATTCCATGAAGTGAATCATGGTCTAATCTTGTCTACCAAAACAAGGTGAATTGTTCTGCAGGTACAAACACAAAGCGGAAATGCATCAGCTCTGTTCTGACCCGCGTTTAAAGATTGAGCCTGAACCTGCTTTGATTGTTGCTAAAGCCTGAATAATGCGCAAGCAGCTACGGCTTTGCTTCCATGTTGAGTGGTTTTGAGTTACAAACCTTTAAATATGTTTCAGTCATTAAAAAGAAGAAAGGGGAAAAAAAACTCCCTCTTCCAGGATCACGTTGTCATCACAACATGCTGTTCACTTTTTGACAAGCAATCTGAATCACTGAGTGACTCAAGCTCACAGCACAAATGTCTAATCAAAAGCAGTCAAGGACATGCCCTTAGAGTTTTATTCATAGAGCTGCGATCACATAAGTGACTCACTCTGTGCTATGAAACACACTTTAAAATATCACGTAAATCATAAGGAATCTGTTTTTTTCTTCTTTTATTGTGTAGATTTGCAGGTTCAGTGGAATGGAGGAGAAGCATTCATCACTACAACATGAGACCTGCTTTGCTCATGCTGTCAGAGGGTGATGACATTTGAGTGATGGCTGTGCAGCTTGTGTTTATCCAGCTGTCCAACAGCCTCGTGGTTCTTCATTTTTCATGCTGGTGGAAGAGCCAGAAAAATCAACAGCAGGTCTGAACATAGGTCAGGCTGAATTATTTCAGGTTACAACACTTGCTGTCCCTGCAAACTAAGCACACGGTCTCTCAAAAGTATTCATAACTAGTGAACCTTTTCTATATTTTGCCATTAGTATATGTTTTTTTGTCATGCAGGAGGTTATCTGTGATATACTAAGAGAAAGGGTTTGGATATAAAGACGACTCCCACCTATTTGCGGTTCAGTATTTGCAGATTTTTCTGTGGAACATAACTGCAAATTACCATCATTTTGGGACTACTGGGCACATCTGACTATAAGATGCACCGGCTTAAATGGCAAGGTAAGGCAAGTTTATTTGTAGAGCACAATTCATACACAAGGCAATTTAAAGTGCTTCACAGTTGCACAAATTAAGAAAACAGATAAACAGGAAAAAACATCAACTTAAAAAATTATTAATTACAATAAAAAGCAAGAGTGTAGATAAAATAATTTCAATTGTCATATGCACGGGTAAAAAGAACTGTGTTCAGCCTGGATTTAAACATTGTTATTTTCTTGTAGAGTTGAGGCTTGTCTCACATCCTTATAAGAGACTGTTCCAGATTTTAGCTGCCTGCAGCCTAAAAATCCAGCCTCACTGTGCTTATTGTACCAGCTTAAATAAATAAAAAAATATATATATATATATATATATACGAGACACCTGGTTATACACCATATATTTTCATGTTATAACATGAGATATTTATATAGAAAGACGGTACAAGGCAAACTTTTTTAATGTTTTTAATTTAAGACACGCTTTGTTCTTTCAAGCTCTGCCTGAATACAATAGTAACATGTCTTGTTAGAAATTAAAGTTGCACAGTAACGCATTTGCTTAGAAAAGAAAACATATTTTAGCCTACCAGAAAAGTCATTGGTTGCTACCTTCATCTTCCTCTTGGACACTAAAGCCATTGTGGTCATTGTCAGAGTTTTCATCTCCTCTAAAAGCTTTTGTGTGGTTTTTCTACACTGACTCAGTTCTTCCTGCTTCCTCTTCCAACGTCTCATAAGCCAGCATGCAGTCGCTCTATTTCCTTCTTCAACGGCCAGCTCGATTGCCTTTAACTTCCTGCCTTATTTACATTTGTTTATGTGTTTTCCATGATGAGGGTTTGCATCTATCTATCTATCTATCTATCTATCTATCTATCTATCTATCTATCTATCTATCTATCTATCTATCTATCTATCTATCTATCTATCTATCTATCTTTCTTCGTACCTGACTGGGCCTCTGAGGAGGGCTCAGATATCCTGTCAGGTTAGAGGCTACATGAACAAATCCTGAGATAGATATAGACGGTGATTGTTGGTAAGATCCAAACGCTGCTATGAACTGGCAGTGGGTAGCAAGAAGAAAGATGTTTGCTCTGGTGGACACATGGAGTGATAAACATGAACACAAAAAAAGTTTCAGAGTTACAAACGGACCCGAGATACAATAAGGATGATAGAAAGAAGAGAAGGACGACACTTATGGAACTAGAGGTAATGTCGGGCTGACGATCAGAGGATAACAGGGCTTGGGATATGAAGGAATGGTGTCAAAATGGTAAGCAGGTCAGCGGCTCTTTCTTTTAAATCAAATTGCTGTGGTCCCCTGACAACTACCTGACAGTGGGAATGTTTTTCTTCACCTGGGTTTGGGTTGGAAGACTTGATGAGAAAAAAAGCATGGTGGTAAATGCATAGCAATTCTGCAAGAAGACATGATAGAGAGTGCAAAAGACTTGAAACTGGGGATTTTTTTTACACAATCTATTAGGACAAGAACTCTAAACATACAGCCAGAGCTATAGTAGAACAGTTTAGATCGTATTTTTTTAATTTTTTTTTCCAGTGGCCCAGTCAAACTCCAGACCTAAATCCAGTCAAGAACCCGTGGCTTAAGTCTTAAAAACTGAAGTTGGCAGATCTCACCTTCATATCTGACTGAAAAACGAGCAAAATTATTAGATGTGGAAAAGGTCCATAGTTATTATATTTCCACTTCAAAACAAATTGTTTGTTGGGTAAACTCATTGAACATTAATTATCCACAAAGAACAAAACATTTATTCTGATTTTCAAACACGGACAAAACAGCATTGTGACTACAGAATAAAGACACCTCCTTTAAATGAAACAAAGACCACATACAGTGCCAATGCTGTGGTTAATTTTATTGGTGTATACGATACTGAGTCAGTGTTCCACATAATTGTCACTGAAAAGGCCTCAAGACAGACCCCATTCTTCAGTTAATGCTACGTCAGAGTATCAGCATTGCTCTCAGGCAACAATGGCTCATTTCAACACAGTATTAGATACCGAATCAAACGGTTCCCCATAATTGGAAATAAAATGCCCTCAAGATAGAACCCATTCTTCGGATATGCGTTTAATTGTCCAGAATGATTGCTAAGTGAGAGATCATCTCACTTATCAAATTAATGGATTTGAAAAGCGGGGCAGTGGAGTACTTAAAGCGTATTAAAGTGGAATAGGTCATGCCCAAGGTAGGCTGTTTTTCTCTTAGATGAGCACATGGAGCAAAAGGAGAAACACCACATGAAAAGAAAGTAAAACAATGAAACACATATGGAAAAAGTTTTTACATGTAAAAGACAAATAGGACAGGTGATAGGCATAGAGCATAGAGCTACAATCACCATGTGACGTTCACTTCTTGTGGAGCCGACTGATATTTCTTCATATTTTATGTATGATAGTAAAGGTAGTGTATGGGCACATGTATGCTATCATATTTCTCAGTGCTCATTTATAGCTTTCCTTCATGAGCCTGGCGGGATCCAGATAACAGTGAAACTGCCTGGAGGGCCGACAAACCATCCTAAAGAGTAATGCAGGCCGTCAGAACACCCTGCAAGAAATATGGTAATGCGGGTCAACTGAAAACTCTTATCAAAATGCCACTCAGAGAGCAGAGTGAGCGGCGAGGAGTGAATGCCAGTCGGCTTCACAAAAGCAAAGATGTACAAGTGTGTCAGGTTTATGCTTTATAAGTTTATTATTAGCACTAAAGGGACACTTTCTGAGCTTTTTGATTCTTTCAGTGAAAGTCTGCTTTAAAGGAAAGCAATTGTTATTATATGGTGCTTGGTGGGTGTTATGTAAACATATTTAATAAATTTTTTTGGTACTGTGGTAAACTGAATACAGCTCTTAAGTTATTTTGTAAATTACGTGAAAGTTATTTTGGTCTTCCTTTACGTTAGATAGATTAAAAACTTTGACAGTCAACAGGATCTCCACAATCGTTCACATTTCATCATGACATCATATTATTTATTAGAAAACTTATATTCATTGGACAACGCAATCCTACTGCAATCGTAACACTCGTTCAGGCCACTCTACTATAATTCTGCACCTCTCAATATTTATGTTTTTCCAAAATCAGAACAATTTCCCCAGAAAAACGAGGTTTCCGCAGATCCACCAGTAGTTTCAGCTTTTCTCTGGAGGAACGAACAATGTCAACAGAGAGAGCGAGAGCGACTGTAATTCTAATCTGTTACATCGCTTTAGGAGTGCATCTAGATAGATAGATAAAGTTTATTTTGGTCACTGCACAACACACTTTATAAGTTATACAAAAGGTAAACATTCATCAGAAGAAACAAGAAACAAAGTATGACTCTCATTAACAAAGTTAAAAAGTGTTTGGGACCACTCTAATGACAGTTATGAGACACCTACTAAAAATAACATTAAAATACACATAACAACACATATATACACATACATACATAACTACATATACGCAAACATACAAACATACATATACATACAAACTCACCTAATTACCTTAACAGACACATACAAAATCTATATGCTCATGTACACAATGGTACCCTGGAAACGAAACACTAACCATCGTTTTTAGAACTCATTAAAGACATCCTTCTATTAAGAATGAGGTTGCAGGCGTCATTGATGTACTGCTTATCAGCTAAAATTACACACAGTTTATTTGTGTCATCAAGATCCTTAAAATTTGCAACATGCTTCGAAAGAGAATTAAATAAGTCAGCACGAATGTCCCTATAAATGACACAATATAAAAGAACATGGGCCTCTGATTCAATAGAGTCAGTATGGCATAAATTACAGTAGCATCTCTCCACTGGGGTATTACGTTTGTCACTGATCGTTGAAGCCTAAAGTTGTTTTTTTAATGAAGGATGCTGTAAAAATTGCCTTTACTTGTATTGCACTGTGCTTGCAGCTCTCTTCTTATGCCTTGTTTAATCCATCCTTCAAAAGTTACCTCTCGCTCCGTGGCTTTAGTGTTTGTGATGGAGATAGTGAACGCCACACCTGAGCGTGAACGCACATGATGTCATTATGCTGTCCCTGGAAAGCACTCAAGAAATCTTCTTGTTCGACCCGAAGCACTCGCTGTTCAAGTAAATTTACAAGCAAACAGAACAAACCGCGGTAAAAAGGCCAGGGCTGTTTCTACTGGCAAGGGCATTCCTGGAGCATGTATGAAGACGAAATGTTTTATTTGTTTATGTCTATTTGTGGTTAAACTTATGTATAGTCCCTTTAAGAAACTAGAAAAGCACTCAAGTAGAGCAGACCACCACCAAGGCAGCTCAGGACATTTCCTGCAAATGTAATCAAAATCGATCAATAACTTCTTGAGTTATGTTACTAACTAGCTTAGCCCCCCCTCCCTCAGACAGTGATCTGGATCACCTCCAAAATCTAATCATATGCTCAAGGTGCACCATTTAGTGAAAGTGGAAAAAACTTTACATTAGCTTTCTAAAACACAGCTACTCCCGTGTTGGGCCAGAGAGGGCTCAAGAAACTCTAATTGACAAAATATTGGTTGCATTTAAAACCGACAAACAAATATAAAAAGCATCTTAAACTTGTTAATTGTTCAGTGATATAGTATTACAATACCAATACTGTTACAGACCTTGTAATACTCTAATACCACATTAACTATAGGATGCGATGCTGTACTTAGTCATGTTTACTTTGTAAAACAAATGATTCTGAAAAATTAAAAAGGAAATAAATTGGATTTGGAGAAAAAATATATTTTCATACTGATTTAGTGCAGGCTTACAAAGCTCATTGCAAGGCAGACATTGGAACTCATTGCGCTAGGTTGGTATTTTTTTTAGATATCTGTGAGTTTTACCTCATTTTCTGCATCCTTGGTGCACAAACTAGCATTATGGCAAGTCCTTCCTACCAGCAGCTGTAAGTGTTTATATCATCTCTGCACCCACTTTCTTTTATTTCATGTAAATAATCTGTTGTGGGTACCCCCCCCCCAAAGTATAACGTACATGCACATTTTGTAAATCTTTTTAATTACTATGTAGTTGCACATGTCTTTTAATCTAAGTATGGTATTTTTATTACCCGTGCACTATTAGTTATATTATAACTTTGCCCAAGGCCAGTCCTCAGGAGCTACTATCCTGCAATGTTTTTATTCAATTCCTATCCAACACACCTGAATCAAATGAATGGCTTGTTGCCAGGCATTTGTATTGCAAATTGACATGATGATTATGAAATTAAGCCATTTTTAAGTGTATTGTCCAATCTGGACTTGGGCAATTCTGCTGTAAAATAGAATCAGTAACTTCCACACTGAGGAACAATAAAGAATATTTGCATTGCATATTAATTAGACTTTTGTTTTGGTTTATGTTGTGTGTTCATTTTCTTTATTCTTATGTGTAAAGAAATGTGTTTTATTGAAGCATTAAACTGTATTAAGTCAAATCAAGTTGAAGTAAAAAAATTCTGATAAATGTATTTGTCATAAAATGTGCACCTCTAGGCCTCAAACAACTGTTGCAATAAACTCTAATTTTCTTTGCTTGTAAATTGAAAGCATATTTGATAAAAATTGATTTATCGCATTAATTATTCTTTCAGACTTTAAAAACTATAGTTTGAGAACTGTTTGAGAACATAGGCCCCATGAGTCACGTTTTGAGGAGCAACTAATGAAGCTCCAAGCTTTTCTCTCTTGGAGCAACTAGCCTTTGTAAAAGCCTACAGCAACCAGCTTCAGGCATTTGTAACCGGCCTAGCAATTTCAACAGCATCAGCGTTAAATGTTTTTCTTTTTCATTCATGAGCACGCTGCGCTGCCTTTACACTTGAGCCTGAAAGGTTATGTTGTGATAGAGGGCTTGAGGATCTTATTACAGTAAGACGTTTCTGTAGGTCAGATGTTCTTTTATATTTTGACATATTTACAATAAAATAACTGTATACTTTTCAAATATCTAAATTTGTGTTACAGTTTTTACATTTTTAAATGGCTGAAAAGTATTTCTTAAAACATATGTGAGAGGGTGTCAAACACCTAATTAATGAGGGGGCCATCTAGGCCAAAACTACTGCAAATTTCTTTGTTGGTTGGAATTAAAAGAATTGCAGTGACATATTTAGATATTGGACCAACACAAATACAACAATTATTTCAAGTATCATCAGCTTTAATATATATATATATTTTCTTTAGATGCTGTTCTACTTTCTTAGATTAAAATTAGTTATTGCATTTACTGGCTTCAGAACTGAAATGTGGCCTGTTTGATAAAAAAAAACAAAAACAAATTATCAACTGCATATTTTTTCATATCAAGGATGGAGTAAGAATTAAACTCAGGATTTTTCTTTTACAGTTTTTTTTTGTGCTAATTTTCTGAAGAGGTCACCTTGCAGAGCCACTGCATTCAACCAGCAGAGCTCTTAAATCAACTGTCGGGGCACTAATGGTCACCAGAGGGGGTATTAGGTTGCCAATTTATAGCAAAAATATTTTTTTTTTTCTAAAAATAGGAAACATGAGCACTCAGAGTAAATGAGGGCATGGTTGGTCAAGTCGTGCTCCGCTGCATAATTTCAATATTTTTTCATATTTTGAGAGACCTTTCAGACCTCTGGAGTTAATCACAAATCAAATGTGTTGAGTCTGATGCAATACTTTCTGTTTCCAGTTTGACCACTTTATACTCACTTCTGCTTGACACTGACAAGCAGCCTATAAATAGTTGTTGTTTTGACGGATTTTAATGCATTTATTTTCCTTCATTTCCGCATGCTCTGTCAGTAACTCCAAACAATCGTGTTGGGACAGAGATAACTGTGTCTGTTTGGGTGGTCATTTGGAATCTGAAACATTCAGAGTTTTCACAGTGGATTGTTCCCACTATCATCTATCTTTTTCTTCTGAAGCTGTTGCTGAGCTCCCCGTGTCACAGCTTTAATAGATACATGGATTTCGTTTCCTTATGCCTGATCCTATTTAAGTTAGATGCTCCAAACAGAAGGCAGGGGGTTCAGACAGCAGCAGTGATGCAAAGAGGAACAGAACCAAACAGTGTTTTCTTCTCTTTCTCTAATTCTTTTCATGGCAATAGGTAAAAGCATAACTTTGATATGTGAACATTGTATGGAAAAGGGAACTGAGTTCTTTGGTCATATCACTTACAAAGCATAGAAGATCACTGTTTTAAAAAAAATATATCCAATCCAATAATTGCAGTGTTTTCGAGCAGTTCAGTAGTTGTTTGCATGTAAAGAGTTATTTTAAAACGTTCACCTAGGTATTTTTAAAAATTAAATTTAAAGGCTGAATGTGTGGGTTCAATTTCCTGACGTCATGGACACTAAACCGAGACAAGAAGGGAGAAAGGAAGAAGGTGAAGAAAAGAAACCGGACCAACAGAGGCGCGAACTGACGACACAAGACAGGGAGGCAAACAAAGAACACAAGAAAACATCCCAGTCCTCCACCTCTGCCGGACGGCAGAGAAACAGTAATAAAAAACAAAAACAACAAGCTGTACAGAACCAAACCAAAAGTTCGGATCTAGTAGAATAAACTAAGAATTACACATTCACTACACACAAGCATGGATTAATGAACATAATACAAATGTTTCTGGTAAGCTCCTGTGAACAACTAACTAATGATGATAACCTCAGCTTAAGATATGCCCGTCCACACCAATGTCCCCACACCTATGTGTGTGTGCGAGCATGCCAGTCGGAATAAGGTTTCCCCATGCAAGTGATTGATAGCTGGCGTAAGGAACCGTCAATCCGTCCTAATAAAGATTTTTCATACATATACATCAAGTGGCTTACTACAGCGAAGCTGTAATACTCTGCTTGGGAAAGTAAAACTGTTGGGCTCGTACTGGGTACTCAGACACCAATTCTGAGTAGCATACTGCTAGACAGGACACGTTAAAAAAAAGAGAAAAAAAAAAAAGGCTGAATGTGGAACATTTTCATAAAAAGCTACATTTAGAAAAAATATATATACATGGGGCTTTTGAGTGAAGAAGGAAAGTCCATATACTTAAAAAATTATATTTAAATTAAAATACAATTAATCTGATTTCAATTGATGGCTTATTAATAGGCATTTGCTTAAATGCAATCATCTGAAGTAGGTGTGTTAAAGCAGGAACACATCTAAATCTGTTGGGCAGTGTGCTTTGAGGATCAGGGTTGTAAAACACTGCTACAGAAAACAATAAAGTAAGCATCAGTCTCAATCTGTATTTTAAACTACCTCTGTTCAGTGCAGATTTATCCAGTTAACCAGTTCTGGTTTGATATATCTTGTCTTGTCTTATCTTGTTTGTCTATATCTTGAACAAATGCAAAACATAGCCATTAAAACTTTATAATAACCCTTTGGTTCACTATATTTCCTCATCCCTCCAAGTTTTCCTCCTTCCTAATGTGACCATTTCGTACCTGTAAAAGCACTGCTCCGTTTGGCACCTCCCACAGTCTATCTGATCATGTTCTGTTTATTGTTTGTTAGACTGCTTGTACTATAAACTGAATTGTCCCTAATGGGATCAATACAGTATTCATTCATTCATTCATTCAATGTAGTTGACCCAAAGACTGCTAATCAGATACCAACGTAAAAAGAAAAAAAGAGTAGATGTGACAGATGACCTTACCTCGCTTTGAAGTGTTTGTCCCCTCATCCCCCCAATGCATGCTACCCTGGATAATGAGCCATACAGCCCATTTTTAAAACTGCCACAGTAATGTATACAACCCTTTTCTATTAACAATGCAAACATCAGAGTGAGTTTCAGTCTAAAATGACTAAGATTGGTAATTAAGATAAAAACATGGCATCTCTTCTTTATGCACAACACATGGTATGGTGCAATATCTGGGCACATGTAAAGACAATACAACAAGACAAATGGTTAACAAAGAGCGTAAAAACCTTGCTTGATTAAAAAAAAAAAAGTTTGTGTACCCAGCTGTCATCCACTGTGTTCATGTTCATCTGCATTTTAAACTTTTTCAGAATAGGGGGTAATTAAATTGCATGCAGCACAGTAAGCCATTTCTCATTATGAGCCTAAGCATGGCCTAATTGTTTTTAAGATTTTAATTTGGGATAGCTTTGCAGCAGCAGTGGTTTACTTTACCAACAATTGAGTAGGGAAAAATCAAAACTGATGAGATTAGTAAAGCAGTAGAACAGGGGCTTTTATATTATCTGTGCGAACAGGAAAGTGAGACCTGAGTGACCCTTTTTTTTGCAACTCTTTTCAGGAGAGAACAGTGACATCTAGTTCTCCCTCAGCCAAAGCAACAGTATGGGAATTGAGAGAGTTAGTCACTTATTGGGAAGACAGGATTAATTTAGTTCAGTTATCTCCTCAGGCTGCTGACCTGAACGGAGAAACAGTGGTGGGAGGTGTTGCTCTTTGACTACCATTGAGTATTTATTCACATGATGTGACTGGAGTATGATTTTATTAACAGTATTTTTTAGCTTTCAACTATCCCAGAAATGTGTCAAAAAGCATTTTTCCATTTAAAGGGATAAAATAAAGTAAGGCTTGCTTACTGCTTTAAATTGTTCCCTGCGGCATAATCCAAGTGCACTTGATCTTAAGGTTATGAACTGCTGGCCTGACTTTTTCATTTAAGACTTTCTGATGAAGAGCAAAATGCATGGTTCTATTAATTATGGCAAGTTGACCAGGTGCTAAAGCAGCTACTGACAATTATACTACAGCAACCAAGTTGACAGTTTTACTCCAGATGTTACACACTTTCCATAAAATTACACTTTCTAGACTAGACAAAAATGTAATGGTAATTATTAAGGTGTTTTTGGTCAAATGTGTTTTTTGGTCAGCAGCTGTTTTAACGTTTAAGATCTTTCAGGGATTTATCAGTATGGGCTTTTTGATCAATGTATTAAGCTCTAGATTATTGATAGGCTCAAAAAGGTTTGATCTTTAATGCTGTATCTAGGTTTTCATACTTCTATAACTAAATATTTTTTTTTACATGACAGTTGCAAAGTTTAATTTTCTTGAGATTTAACATGGTGAATAAATAAGAAGTATTTCATAGTTGTTGAAGAAAAATATGAAGTCGTTTAAATTTTTTTTATTGTTCCTTCTACTTGTATACCCTTAAATAAAATAAAATCCACCCTTGTACCTTCAGAAGTCACCAAATTATTGATACAAAGATATTTTATCAAATTGGTGTCCCATCCACAGATCAATCTCACAATGCCAGCTCAGTTGTCTCTGTGATTATGAGCTCTCTGGCAGTTTTTTCTTGGTGGATGACATTGCTGCTCCTAATAAAGCAAATACTGACCTTATTATTTATCATAGAATATGATTTATTGTCCCTCCTCCTTCACCAGCAGCAAAAAAGGATCAGGAGAACCGCAGACACCCTAAGCTTTTGAATAAAACTCTCATATGAAGCTAGATTTGTCATGTTTGCCACCGGGTTGACTACAAAAGCTTAGTGTACTTTTCTGTTTCTCTGGCAGTGTCACAGAGCCCCCAGTGGGCCTGGCATAGGTGCTACATAAGTTTGTGCGGAAATGTGTGGACAAATAATTTATTCTCATTGTGGTGACGTTTGTACAGACTCTGTTTTTGAAACTATAAGCAAAAAATGTGACCATGCAAGATGGTAACATCATACTGCAGTGACAAGCAGGCTAATCAAAGTTGATGGGAAGATGGATGAAGCCAAGAAATCAGGCTATCCTACCAGAAACATTTCAGTTGTTGCACAAGACTTTAAAGGACCTATATCATGTAAAATCAAGTTTTTGGAGTTTTCAATCATCTGGTAATGCAATTTTCTCATAAAAAAACTCCACCAGAGTGGTTTTTGGCTTAAAATTCACACATGTCTGAGTAATCCTCCTGAATCCTGCTCTCTGAGTAGCTGCCCATCCCTCTCCTAGAAAACGTCTGAGTGTACAAACTGTTCAACTAGTGACATCACTAAGTGAAAACAAGGGAGTGTTACCTCTGCTAGAGTTTCAAACACACCCTCCTCCTTCTCAAAGCTCATGGCTGCTTCGGTATTTGGCAGCTTAAAACACTTTTTGTTGGATTTTTTACTTTCTCTGTGAAATCGCCAGTTTGGCTGCATGAATTACAGGATTTTATTCTACATTCCTAAAGAACAGCAGCTGGTCAAAGAACAAAGACACCTGATGGACAGAGAAGTAAGTAGCTAAATACTAGTGCTAATGTGTGTTAGTAATTTATCAAGCAGCTTATGTGATTGTTTAACAACATTGTGTGATTAATTATTTTATCTCTAGCGTCTCAGAATTTTCAGTAAATTGATGCAAACAACACCAACAGCTTTTTTTATATACACCAATGGTAACATTTTATCATATACTGTATATGTCTATCCCAGAAGTTGAAAGCTGTAAAATAGCATGATATAGTCCCTTTAAAATTTTAAGATACAATGATGGTTACCAGCAATGTAGCAGTTCATGCATTTTTGTATCCCTCACATACTTGCACTCGTATGAGGAACACCTCAATCACAAAAAAATCAAAATCAGTAAGTCAAAATACGATTAAGAAGATTTCCACACCAAAACAATGTAGAAATTGCTCACTGATACTGATCCACCTGCTTTTTATTGAGCTCTGGGAAGAAAGATTTTGAGTTTCTAGAACATAAATCCAGAGAACCGATGTCATATTGTCACGTAATAATTTCTGGTATGCTCAAGCAAATGACCAGATATTTTTTCATTCAATCATGCATTGTATTACGTTTTAGCTACAGCTAAATAACTATTTAAATTTAAAATGACAATACTATATCATAAATAAAAAACATGTTCAATGTAAAGATTTGGGTTTAAGGAAAAGTGTGTTATATAGCTGATTAAAGATTATTTGCAAACTGTACTTTAAGTCTCATAAGTTAGTCTCATTGGAATTTCCACGTTAAAAGTGCTAGTCTGTCAATTGCACCAACATGTTTCTTCCTTTTTGAAGCAATATCTAGCTCATCTTAGAGCAGCTCAGGCAGAGACCCGACTTGAATCTGAAGGAGAATCTGTGGTTGGAGCTAAAGCTTAGGGAGGAGGAAAGAAGGCCTCCCAACCTCAAGATTTGAAGCTCATTACCAAAGCATCAAAATACCAATGCAATCTGAGCGAAAAGCTTGTCAGCAATACCAAGAAACTCAACATAAGGAAATAAAAAAGCCTAAATGAACCAAATTCAAAAGCAGATGTAAAATGCAAACACTTATGGATCATCACAATTTTCTTTCCATCCATCCATTATTTATTCCACTTATCCTCAAAGAGTCGCAGGGGGACTGGTGCCTATCTCCAGTGGTCATCAAGCCAGAGACGGAGTATGACTCAAATTTGTTTGGCTGAAAATAATTGTAGGTTCTTAAAGTTTGATGAAGCCAGCTTGACTCGCTGCGCCCTTCCTCCTTTCCATTGTTTGGTAATCCGACACCGTCATCAATAAAATCCAGGAGACCAAAAATGTGCAGTTTAAAAACTCTTTAGTGAGTATAGAAAATCAGACATTACATGGTAAACGGGGGATTACAAAAAAGGGTAGCAGAGCAGAGGTCAAAAAACTGTTTGGCTCCATTCTGTGAGTCGCTTTCCCCATAATGCACCACAGTGTGCCGCGTCATAAATAGTGAGCCATAACCCAACAAAATATAACAAAACTAAAGTAATAATTATGAAAACTAATACTTAACCAAATAGTATGGAGAAAAGCAAATATAACCAAAATAACCATTAACCAAAAACCATAACAAAATTACCAAAAAGTTATCAAACAAATTGTAACATTAACTAATTGGAACCAAGTAGAAATGATAGCAAACCAATAAACTTTTTACAGAACAAAATATAATCTAGGCTCCTACAATAATCTTAATCTGCCAAGAGCAAGAATAATCATGAGTTTAACTATGCGTAAAAATTAGACTTAAATTGTTCACATTTGTTCAGACTTTTTGACAAACTAAATATTGATGTCATGGATTGGCTGCCAACTTACAAGCGTTGCTCATTATTGTACAGTATCTGAGTGAGCTGCTTATATTTCTGTATATGATAAACCTTAACACCTTGTAAGTCACTTATTAATGGAATCAAGTTGTGTGAGTTTTTGTTTGGCAGCATGCTTGTTTACAAATTATATACAAGTTTGGATCCCATGGAGGATTTGTTTAACTGTGACTAAAAGCAAGAGCGCATAATGTCTCAGCCATCTGCCTGCCTCCCTCTGGCTGTGCTAAACATTTGTTGTGAACAGAGAAAAGAGCAATGAGTCAAAGAGACAAAAAAAGCAGCTTTACACAAGGGAGGCTCTGAAAACATTATAATCAGATAGGCATACAGGTTGAATATTACAGTTAAAAAAACTTTTTCAGAATTGTCTATATATACCAATTATTGTTGATATTTGAGTTGACTATTTATGATTTCATCCTTTATCTGAACAGTTACTGTAGGGAAGAAAAGTAATAAAAATTATATTTGTATCACCAGATATAAAGTTGATATTAATTGTTTTATTTAAAGTGACAGGGTGTAGTTTCCTATTGATGGGGGCAGGACATAACTAAATCATTGCAAGCAAGAGGTATTTTTGTGTTCGAGTGAGGACCTTACCAACGTAGGGCCATACAGGGCAAAAATTGTGATTGCGCTACTACTACAAGACAGATAGTCTCTAACCTCCATCAAAATCATATATTCAGCAAAAGGACATCTCGGCCGCTGGATGAAGCGATATATTTGTGAATCAACTACATCTGTGAATGGCAAAAGTTTTCAGCATTTTGTAGGCTAGAGATATTATTCAGATACTTTTAAAATAAACTGTAAGGTTAGACGGAATGACTTCATTGGAAAAAATGACACATTTTAGTGTAGTTTCACCGTGACTGGCGTTGGTTTGAAAGAAGAAAAAGTTATGGTTAATGTTGTCACTTGTCCAGCAGTAAACATGCAACCTCAATGTGTTTCCTTAGATTTTGGTGGTCCTTCAGTTATTTCCTTCAAGAGAATGCAACACCGATGTTTACTCTAATTTTCTAGCGGTATTAAACGTCTCTGTGGGCTTCCGCCTTTTATGCGGAGCTGCGGGCCGGGTCCTGTCACACAAAGGCTCGGACACAACAACCTCTCCCCGAGTATCTCTGAGGCCCCCCTTTCCCCGATTGGGGAAATGGTGATACGACCCAGCGACCTGGGTTGGCTGCATCCCAGATTGGGTTGGTACATCAGTCTGGATTGGAAAAAGTGTTTTTTTTGTCTTTTCATAGAGCTCTTCATTTAAACTTCAATAGAGGATGAGTGAATAGTGAAGTAACCGTGTACTCAAAAATCAGTAAAGGAATTTTGTCCACATAGGCTCATGTAAAAAGATAAATGGCATCCAATATGTCCAATATGTCCAGCCCCATACACTATACACCCCCATGTATTTTTGACCCGCTTTTTATGGTTTTATGTTGTAAAGCCGCCAACACTTTTCATTTATCGGGCATCATTTTATTCATTTTCAAAAATATTTTGATGGATATCTCCAAAGAGTAATGGTAAAACACAATGCTGCAACCAATCAGAGCATCTCACTCTGGTGATGTCACTACACTTATCTTAAATGAAGCGCGGAACCAGTGAAAACATTTTCAACAAACGCATATTTAAAAAATCTGAAATAACACTTAATACAGAGCACTTACAGATGTACAGGCGCTCCTTAGGAGGAACAGAGCGCCTGTAGTTGGTGTCCTGGTAGGAGATTTGAGCTCTGACGCGGCCTAGGAGGTTGAAAAAAGGGGCAGACGGAAGTAGCGCCGAAAGCGAACCTCATCCATAAGCAGCTCCTGGAGCAAATGGTTATAACTCCCGAAACTCAGAACGCATCTGAAGAATGAGCGCTGATGCACCCGATGTCAAGTTTGTCTAGCTTTATCTAGCAAATAAAGCCAAGCCACTCTCTCAATACAATTTGCCATAGTTCAGAACGTGTGGCAACAGAGGAAGTACCCACCCCCACCCCCCAACGCACTCTTTTTTGCTCAGAAGCAAGTGTTGCAAACCTCCACATACTGTACATGCGTCAAACTACATGCATTGGGTCCGTTGCTTGACGTAGATAAACTGTGAGATGTGAACGCAGCATTAGGGACTCCAACAATAAAAAGGCCAATCATTTTGAGGTCTGGACTTTGACTGGACCTATGCAACATCTTGATTTTGTACTTTTTCCACCATTTTATTGACTTGCTGTTTATTCACTAAATAATACTTCAATAAAAGAGGAAAAGATTTCAGAACAGAAAAATAGATAGATCGTTTTATTATTAGTCAAAGGATATATGGCCTTTGCTTGTAAGCGCTTTATCTAGTCAAGAGGATTCCAATTCATACCTACACACATGCTGATGGTGTTAAGCTACATTGCAGTCACAGCTACAAATGATGTACTGTAAGCGAGACTGCTACGCAATCTGGCTGCCATCAGCATTAGCAGGCAAGGCAGTTGAAGTACACAAGTGATACAGAGCGGGGTTCAACCAACCACCGGTTACAGGACAAACTCCTACCTCCTGAGCCAAGTCAAGTACAAGTGACAATTACAAGTACAGAATTATGATTCAATGTAAAAAGAAGATAAACTACATATGTAAATACTTTTGCACTCTAATATACATCCAGAATGAATTGCATTGATATTTACAAAGCAATTCAATTAAATTCAACAATGTTTTGATGATCCCAGACTAAAATTAAGTGTTGTTGTAGCTTAGACAAATTAATTAATTCTTTAAGGAGTTGTTGTAGATCATAATGGCTGTGGTCAGGAAGGATTTCCGGTAGCGGTCTATGTTGCAGCGAAACTGAAGAACCCTCCAAGTGATGACAGTCAGTTGTAGGATAGTATCATGCAGAGGATGCTAATGGTTTTCCATTACTTTTTTGTTTTTCATCTTTATCTCCAGTGGTTCCACAGTTGTTCCAAGAACAGAACCAGTCATCTTTATCACGTTGTTGAGCCTTTTTAAGTCCCTGGCTCTGATGCTGCTACCCCAAAAGATGATGGCCAAAGACACTACACTCTCTCCGCAACTTGTAGAAGATTTGCAGCATCTTGCTGCAAACCTTGAAGGATCTTTGCTTCTGCTCTGTCCCTTCTTATAGAAGGCTTCATTGTTCATTCTCCTGTCCAGTCTGTTGTCCAGGTGATCTCTGAGGTAGCTATACTCCTCAACCAACTCCACTTCTTCTCCCATGATGGAAACTGTGTTTGACTTATTCATGCTTCTTCTGAAATCTACAATAATCTCCTTTGTTTTATTCACATTCAAGATATTTGTATCCACACCATGCCACAAAGCAGTCCACCACCTCTCTGTATTCCATCTCTGATACACCCAACAATTTCAGAGTCATCTGAGTATTTCTGCAGGTGAGTGGTCTCTTACTTGCGACCACTCATCTGCAGATGCAGCATTGTCTCTCACTGGAAGTCTGAGGTGTAAGGTGGAAAAGGAATGGCAGACAGTCCTTTTCGGTGCTCCAGTGCAGCTGACCACCTGGCTTGGCACACATTCTTCAGTCTCACAAACACTTGTCTGTTTGTGAGGTATTCATTGATCCATGAATTCTAGAAGGCTCCCCCTGTGTCTTCAGGAGTTTCTGGTGCAGAAAATTAGGCTGAATTGTGTAAAATATGAGTGCTGTCTGTTTTGTACGGATGAAGGTTTTGTCCAGGTGGTTGGTCAATAGTATCTTTAACAGCAACGCCACAGCGACAAGCAAACTACTGCGGGTCTTGATATGCTCGTGTTTGCTTACTTAATGGTCCAACAGGAGTCCACTCACGATCTTCATGATGTGGAATGTAAGGGCAGCAAGTCTATAGTCGTTGATGACTGATGGGTGAGTTGTCTTTAGTACTGGAACAAGACAGGAAGTCTCCCACAACACTGGAATCTGCTCCTGTGTCAGGCTAAGGTTGAATAGGTGCAGCAGTATCCCATAGAGCTGCTTTGCACTGGCCTTTAAGGGGGTTTTCACATGGTACGGGAGTCCGTACTCAGATAACATATTTGGTCAAAATCAACTTATTTCATACCATGTGAACACAGCCTGGACCATGCCAGGATACGGCCAGAGAGACCTGCCTTGGAGGTAGTATCGGAGTCCAGGTACGAGTGGATATGGATCATGTGACACAAGCTGTACTCTGGCTGTACTCCAAGACAATAGACCCGCTCCACGCGGAAATGACGACACCACCGGCCGAAATTACAGAATCACCTTTGCGACCATAAAAAGACCAAAACAATGTGATTCAAGCATCCCACAGCAACACAGCAGGTTTCAAAACTGCGGGTTTACTACAACACTCACCCTGTAGATGAATTCAGGTAGCAGTAGACCAATTTGTTTACATTCTAGCCTGTCGCTCGTTTTATGACTCCGGGACTTCTCACTCCCTTGTTTGTTGGATAGCTACAGACTTATTTGTATACCGCCACCTGCTGTTTTGGTGTAGTCCCTCATGTAAAACACTGGATTCCAAAAAGGGCTGAAATTCGTGCCATGTGAACAGAAAAAAAATAACATTTTCTCTGGCCGCTTTCTGGCACGGCCAAACATGTGAACATGTGTGACAGGACAGGTGTGGATCAGACGATGGTGGGATGTATGTTTACCTGGGGATAGGAGAGGAGGATTCTGAGTATGTTCCAAAACTGACCTTATTGACAAATTTGTTTAGTTCATTGGCTCTGTCCAGATTTACATCTATCCAATCCTTTATGTGCTTAAAGCTTGTGATCTTTAATTCCTGACCAGACATCTCTGATATTGTTCCTCTGTAGTTTGCTCTCCCACCTTTTCCTGTATACCTCCTTGCTGTCTCTGACCTTGACAATAAGTTCCTTCTGTATACTCTTGAATTATTCCTGTCTCCCATCTTGAAAGCTCCTTTGTCTTGTTCAGCACTTCCTTCAAGTCACTGGTGATCCGGGGTTTGTTATAAGGGAAGCCTCTTGCGGTTCTGGGGAGGATGATGTTGTCCACACAAGTTAATGTAGTCAGTCACAAACCCAGTCATGGCATTGATTTCCTCTTCACTTGTTTGGCAAAAGGTCATCCAGTTTGTGATCTCAAAACAATGCCACAGCTTTTTTCTCACAGTTCTCTGTGACACATGTTGCCTCTAAACAAGTGGTTTATATTCAGAGCAGACAAAGACAAGATTTTGATCCAATTGTCCTAGAGGAGGTCTTGGTTTGGATATGTATGCATCCTTTACATTTGCATAAAACACGGTCTTGTTTTCTCTTTTGTAGCAGCTGACAAACTGTTGAAACGTTGAAAGTGTACAAGAGACATAATAAGAATCATCAGATATGGCCACAAATAAATTGAGGTGCTGAGTCTGTAGCTTAGGCCTGCCGCACACAAGAGCAGCCTGCTGAGCTAAAAGTCATTCAATGCTGTTTCCTCATCAGATAGGTTGCTGTATGCACCTAATGTTTTTGGTTGTTGTCTGTATCACAAGGCATTGAGGTGAAAATCAAACAGATTTGAATTTTTTTCACCTCATTAGGCAAAAAAACTTGATGTGTGCGCTTTACCTGAGCTTTGTGCTGAGGGCAATTTTTCAAATGACCAATCAAAATGCGTTCTCCGCTCACATGATTCCAAGATGGCAGCCCCCTTTCTTCACGTAGGAAAAATTAATGAGACAGAAACAGGTATGAATACCTATATTTTCCTAATCTTAAAATGGCAGCAACGCCGACACCTCATCAACAAAACAAGTAGCAGCATTTCCTCAGTGTCCATCTCTGTCTCCGTATTATTTCAGCTTTTGCAGTGTTAATCAGTTGCTCAAAGCTATAAACCACCTTGTTGCCATGGTTACCCATCATAGCAGTGCTAAGGGCTTAACAAAAAGTTAAGAATTAACATCAAAAATCCTTCTAGCTTCATAGCACCAAAACCTGGAAGGTTACAGGTCCAAAAATGCAATCTTTCGTCAAGAAAACAGATGAACCAATGCCTGAAAAAAAAACAACTTATTATGTAGTTAACAGAGCCACTCCAACGTGAAGCCTCCCAGAGCAAGAACTCGTGCAATGATAATATACATTTTACATAAAACTACAGTAACTTTTAATAATGTTGTTGGTTTTGACGTACTATTCTGAAAAATACGCATCAGTAGAAAAATAATTCTCTCAAAAAGTCCCTTTTTTCCTATCTCTCATATTGAAAATAAGATTGGCCTTGCTTGCACTCACTGAACTGGTCACAGCAGAAATAATGCCTAAATACACAGTAGCAAGCAGTTACAAAACACCATTTAAGCACACTCTTTACCTTGAAGTCCAAGGATCTTCAGTTTCTCTGTCACAAAGGCGCCTACTGTATGTAATGTTCCCACATCATTCCCCATTCAGGGCCAGTTTCATAACCCCATTGTGTTTTGCTTTAAGAAATGCATCATAAAGTCTTTGAAACTCATTCAAAACAAAATGTGAAATGTTTCAGAGGTGGCTAAAACATTTTTTTTTCTTGGAAAGCCTCGTGCTTGTCAGTAAGAGTCTCAACAGGACAAAGCGTTGGATAATTTTATTTCAATTTAGGGCAATAGTTATTTGGACACTCCACTACTGATTTTCATTCATACCAAATAACCCCCCTCTACTTCCAGTACTCACAGAGAGTGCTACTAAATGTGTTGTGCAGGAAAGTGCAGTAATTTGGTATTCTACATGGAAATCCAAGGCTTTATTCCTAGCTACATTTTTTGTGACTTGAATAAAAAATGCGATTAATGTCAAGCTGAAGGCACAGAAAACTCTGTGGCACTGGTATCCAGGACAAATTTCATAATTTCTGTGTCATTAGGAAGCTTATTTGAGTTTGGCATTTTTAATAATAAATATTAACCATTCCATCTGTACAGTTGTACAATCTGTACAAGAATTAGATCTTCCATCCATCCATGTATGTATTATTGTATCATGATTCTCGCTGTACTAGTATGATGGCAACCTACAAACCCACGCATTAGTCCAGCTGGCAATGTAGGTACTCACCTGAATACATAATTCTATAAAATAGTGGACCGGACCGCACCAAGCAGCACCGTTCCGCACCAGTCCGCTCAATGTGAATTAGTTTTACATCATATTATATATATTTGGACTTGTATGTACAATTCTGACCCTGTGTTGGTTAAACAAAATCTACAATACATTTAAATAGATGCACCAAATTCTTGATTTTTACAAAGATATGTACAAATAATCGTTGTTTTACAGCTTATTTAACACCATTTTAGTCAGAGTTAATGGCAGGGATAACAGTATATTTATTGTGAACATTTTACCACTTTTATTGTATCTTCAGTCTAATGCTATCAGTTAAGCTAAGAAAATATGAATGTAGATGTTCAACTCTATAAAACAAAGGCAGGACGACTGAACTACAAAACCTGCTTTAATGTCGATGGATGACCCAAATAAACAAACTAATGTAAGAAAACAGTCAGCTTTTAAAAATGTAATAAAAAAAATCCTGATAAAAGCAGAAACTTTCCTATTCCCTCAATCATGCATGTCTTTACAAATTGTGAAGCTAAGAAGAAGCAGCTACTGAACCATCAAAAGCTTCTGACGGAGAGGAGGAAAGGAGTCAGATTCTTTATTCTTTAAGTCTCACATTTTCAGAGACACTTAGACATAAACTGAATCTTTCCATCTCTTTTCTTAAGGAAGTTGTCAGTTTCAGTCAACAGCTAAACTAAATATAAATCTCTTGAAGTTGAACATCTAATTAAAAAAAAATCATACAGAATAATAAATAAATTACATAAACTAAAAGTGCTTAGAGATTTACAAACTGCTCAGATCAAATTAAATTAATAGTAGAATATAATAAGGTGCATTAGACTTCACGTTAGACTTGGCAAACTGTAGTTCTACTTGAATATGTTATTAATTATTGCTTTCGATAAATGTGTTAAAAAAATGTGGCGATGGAAATAATTCAAACTTTAAGGTTCCTGCCTTAAAGTGAGATTCCTTGGTGTATTTCTGAGCAAGACAGTTTCACAACACTAATATATAAAAGCACCGACCTACATTTTCTGTCATGTGGTGTAAATCTAAAACTGAAAATTGACTATTGTTGAAGGATTTTCAAAGTTGTTGTTCTTCATAGAAGTAGTTGTTTATATAAAATGTATTTTCACATATTCTCGCTGATTTTGGCCAAATTCAATAAAAATAAACTCAATATTAAACTTAAGGATGTGGAATGGAGTTTAAAAAGAAACAACTGCCCCCCCCATATAATAAACAGACCATCATGGCCTCAATGACCGATGCGATGGATTAAATAGTTGCCTCCTTTAATGTGAAGAAAATCTGTGTTGGTGAGAATGTGTGTGCGCAAGAGGGAGGGTACGTATTATTGTTTCTTTATGTCTATGTCTACTTGTCCGGTTGGGTCTTTGGCTGCCCTCTGGCTTGACGCATTTCAGGCCCCGCATCCAGTTTTTTGCTTTATTGGGGGTCTGGGGACTCAGAACCGGTCAGTATCTGGTGTGAACACCATTTACCTCATGCAGTGCAACACATCTTCTTCGCATAGAGTTTATCAGATTGTCAGTTGTGGCCTGTGGAATGTTGGTCCACTCCTCTTCAATGGCTGTGTGAAGTTGTTGGATATTAGTGGGAACTGGTACACGCTGTCGTATACACCGGTCAAGCACGTCCCAAACATCCTCAATGGGTGACATGTCTGGTGAGTATGCTGGCCATGCAAGAACTGGGACATTTTCAGCTTCCAAGAATAGTGTACAGATCCTTGCAACATGGGGCCGTGCATTATCCTGCTGAAACATGAGGTGATGTTCATGGATGTATGGCACAACAATGGGCCTCAGGATCTTATCACGGTATCTGTGTGCATTCAAAATGCCATTAATAAAATGCACCTGTGTTCTTCGTCCATAATAGATGCTTGCCCATACCATAACCCCACCACCACCATGGGCCACTCGATCCACAACATTGACATCAGCAAAGCGCTGAACAATGTAAACTGAGATTCATGCGTGAAGAGAACACCTCTCCAACGTGCCAGACGCCATCGAATGTCAGCATTTGCCCACTCAAGTCTGTTACGGCACCGAGCAGGACTCAGGTCAAGACCCCGATGAGGATGACGAGCATGCTGTTAAGCTTCCCTGAGACGTTACTGACAGTTTGTGCAGAAATTGTTTGGTTATGCAAACCAATTGTTTCAGAAGCTGTCTGAGTGGCTGGTCTCAGACGATCATGGAGGTGAACCTGATGGATGTGGAGGTCCTGGGCTGGTGTGGTTACACGTGGTCTGCGGTTGTGAGGCCGGTTGGATGTACTGCCATATTCACTGAAACGCCTTTGGAGATGGCTTATGGTGGAGAAATGAACATTCAATGCACGAGCAACAGATCTGGTTGACATTCCTGCTGTCCCTCAATGCTTGTGGCATCTGTGGCATTTTGCTGTGAGACAAAACTGCACATTCCAGGGTGGCGTTTTATTGTGGGCACTATAAGGTACACCTGTGCACTAATCATGATGTCAGATCAGCATCTTGATGTGGCACACCTGTGAGGTGGGATGGATTATCTCAGAAAAGCAGAAGTGCTCACTATCACACATTTAGACTGGTTTGTGAACAATGTTTGAGAGAAATGGTAATATTGTGTATCTGGAATGAATTTTAGATATTTAAGTCCATCTCATGAAAAATGGGAGCAGAAACCCGGTTGTTCTGTACTAATGCTCACAGAAGACCCCCCCAGGTGATTATACAGACATAAATTCAGCCACACCTGATCATGTGGTCAGAGCATGGCGAGACGGACCTGTAGGTAGAGCTCACTGTCCAGTGGCAGGAGGGCATGGAGATTACCAATGAACAGAAGCTTTCCAAGTACAATGACCCTGGTGGAGGACTGCAGGAAGTCTGTCTGGAAAGCTGCCACTTGCATGGTCGATGTGGGATACAGGGCCTTCTTTGGGATCCCAACTGTTTGCCTGCCCTGCAACATGGGAGGCTTGTTAGCAGGGGGTCAGAAAGCCTTCAAACAACTGGCAGAGGAGACAGAGAAGGGAAGCATTTGGCTGTGGCTAAGTAGGAAAGATGGGAGTTGGGACCAAATAGGGCATCTGTGGGGGGCGGCAAAGAGAGAGCCCTGCCAACTTTCCACCACCAAGAGATGCACTGGCTTTAAATGAGCAAAACATCCATGGCTGGCTGTCTCCAGTTGATGACCTGCTTATGCCCAGAGAGGTATTCAGAAGAGCACACTCATTCAAAAGGCAACAGTGGAGGTGCATCAGGCAGCTATGCCCAGCAGGTAGACCACCAACCTATATCATCATATGTTAGTGTAAATCCCCTCTCATTTTCTATGCCTCCCAGTTCTGGAACAAATCCCTGAGAATTTGAGGTATGCAGAAACACTTGGCTCCTTTAAATCCAGATTCAAAACATTGCTGATTAATGCAGCTTCTGATCAAAGTATCTCATTAACAAACTATTTGTCTGATCACTGATGAGTGATTTATGATAGAAGATTAAATTAGCATTTTAGCATGAATTTATTTTTAATGGAATGCTTTAACATACTGAGCTGTTTAAGAAATGCCTAAAATTGTTCTTTTTCTATTTTAATGTCTTCAATTTCCTGTAAAGCATTGTGTATAATTTGTGCCATACATAGCTTTAAATACCTATTTGAATACTTAATACTATAAAAGATGAATCATAAATGTCTCTAAAGGGTGGTTAAAATGTAAAACTATAAGGAGAGACAAACAGCCACTATGACAGTTAGGTTCTCCTATTAGTATAACCGGACAATTATTTACAGATTATCACAATCAGCTAACGTAGCAGTATGTTACAGTAATAATACCCATTGTTAATAAAGGCACTTCCTAATCATCCAATATTTATTCATCCAAGAGTCTGTAATGGATTTATCCTAATTTCTAGTAATTCCACATAATTTCTTCTTTGTCCTCTATTGCCTAGCTTATCGCTTTTTTACACATTTGAGAGTTTTCCTTTTATTTCTTGATTATGGCCAGGGTGATCCCACTTTTGCAGCGATTTAATCCCCTCACACAATACCTATTGGGAATGAGGATTTTTTTTTAAACATTAGTGAATTGAGTGGGGAAAGCTCTGTTTGATTTAAGAGCTGCAAATGCCAGTTCACCGCAGGAAAATGGAACGTTTCTCATCCAGAGAAGGAATTGAAACATCTCTTGCCTTTACTTGCATTAACTTCTTGGTTTTAAAAAGTAAGTGTGGGGGAGTAAAAAAAAGTAAAAGTTGTGCAAAAAAAAAAAAATCTGATTAGTAGCGGAGGTGGAAATCCTGACAGGTGACAACGAATGGGAGCCCCCTGAGCTTTCAAAGCTTTGATTTTTGCTCCGTAGAGACCCTTCTTTTCATGCCACTTTTCAGGTTGTAGCTTCAGTAAGGAGTGATAATATATCATATTTTGTACCAATTAGAGTCATCACAGTGACACTCCCTTTGACCTGGTTTTAACATAATGACAGATGAATTTAGAACTTGTATTCTTAACTCTGCCGAAGAGAGTTTCATCAGAAACTGTAAATTGTTGCTATAATATGTCTGTATTTCCTTTTTTGTTGATTTTATGCACCAAAAACTCTACCTTTTATTAAACTTATGGAATATAGCATTCAAACCTTTTTGATGAATGAAAACTTGAATTAAAAAGTTGATTTATCCCAGTAAAAAAAACAAACAAAAAAGAAACTCATTTAAATAAATTACCTACACACAGAAAGATTCAAGTCACATATTTATGTGGATTTTGATGTTGGCACAAAGTTAGTTATAACAGAAAACTAGCATATTAAATACGACAAATAAAAAAATACTTTTTTATACAGAAATACTGCTAAGCCATTTCATTCACTATTCATAGCCAGTATCAGGGCTGATTTGCCAGTTAATCAGCAGTCATTCAAAGGTGGCTTTAAACACTGGAAAGCTGAGTGAAAGGAAAATGTGTGGTAGAAAGTAAATATTACATTGTACTTGGAAATCAAGGTCACAGAGTCTAGAATAAAGTGAAGAGGCACAGAATTCTAGCTGGTTAAGGTCCAGTATGAAGCTTTCACATTCAGAGACGATGTGTTCGTAATTCATGCTCTGTTGAGATGTTGATTTCATTTTGATAGCAAGGGACCACTGCCAAAAATATTTTTTTATTATCATAGGTTGGCTAGAACTCCACCTCTTATAGAACATGTTGGGTGTTGTCCAGATGAGACACCAGGGCCAACGAACAGACCATCTGAAGGGTGCTATTAAACCTACTTGAGCTCTCTTAACAACCCAGAAGAGTCATAGATTCATATCCTCCATGCAAAACTGTTTATGCAGTAGTTAGTGCAAAATGAGCCTCAACTAAGTAATAACTGGATACAATTTACTGTAAATGCACAAGCATTTCAATAGGCAATTCAAATTGTTGCCAGTCTTATGTAGGGCTGCATGGTTATTAGCGTTGTTTCTTTACAGCAAGAAGATGCCAACAGAATTAAATCACCTACAAACAGCAAAGATTAGATCCTAAGTTTCTTTACCCAGATATCCTCCTCTTCTTGAATCTGCCTTGAGATCCTGTCCATTACCACCACTGCGCCTCCTTTCTGAATGGTATGGTTGCTGAATATTCTTATACTGTTTATGCTTTGATGTATTTATTTGAGCATTTTTTTTACACTTTTTTTCATCACTCCCAGGCTTGGCCAATACCCTCTGCCCCACACAAAAAAAAAAAAACTTAATCGCTGACATGCTATATAACATCGACCATTATTTTGTGACGGGGCCTTTTCTAAAAGAAGGAAAAAGAGAAAGAGAGACAGTTCTGTTCAAAGATCCTCTGGCACTCTGCATTGTACAACAGGTTAAGTAATTTTGGATTACAGTATTGACAAAAGTGAATTAACATATCCAGTGTTTGGTTTTGTAATCTTTATTTCAATCCAACATTAATCCGTTCATTTTGCAGCCACTTACCCTGGGTTTATCCTGCCTATGGATTACAATTCACCAGAGGAAATCAAGCATACTTGCTGTCATTTTTCATGTTGGAGTGTGGTATGCGTTTTCAGGCCACCTGGGAAATCTTGTGTACTGGTTATGCCCTCAGGTTGCCTAAAGGGAATCCTTAAAATGCAAAAGAACCAGACGTCCTTCTTTTTCTTTTTTTTTCTTTTGAATGACTCGAGGTGTCATGTTGATGAATATCATTTTCATCTCGTGTTTCTCTTCAAAAGTTGTTCAAAACATAAAAAAATGAAGAGTACTGTGAATATACTGTAGCTCTAAACCCAATCACATGGAGCTTTTTTATTTGATTGATAACTCTGAAAAGCGTGAACATTTGAAAGATATCTATCTGATAGAAATGCCTGAATGTTCTGCAATATAAAAAAAAGTGTAATAATGGTAAGACAAAAAAGCGGATTTATCAGACTTGAGTTTTATGATTTAGTGTGCTTGAAATTCTTCGTTCGCAGCTTACCTTTGTACTATACTTGTACAAGCAAATATGAAGCAACAACCTTCATTTGCAATGATGGAGGTCAATCGTCTCCTGTAAGTCTTCACCAGGTTTTCACACACTATGGCTGGTATTTTGGCCCATTCTTCCATGCAGATCATCTCTAGAGTAATGCTGTTCTGGGGATGTCGCTGGTATCACAGAACTTCAACTGCCTCAGCAGATTCTTAAATGGATTGAGGTCTGGAAATTGGCTAGGCCACTCTGGAACCATGGAATAATGCTTTTTATATAACCACTCCTTTGTTACCAGGGAGATGTGTTTGGGATCCTTTTCTTGCTTGAAGATCCAGTCAAGATTAATCTTCAATGCTCTCACTGATGGAAGGAGATGCCCAAAATCTCACAATACATGACTCAATTCATCCTTTCCTTAAAGCATATGAGTCGTCCTGTCCCTTTTGTAGAAAAGCAGCCTAAAACATTATCTTTCCACCCCATTGCTTCACAGTGGGTATGGTGTTGTTGGGATGCAACTCAACTTTTATTCTTTCAAAATACAACATGTGGTTTTTATACCAATAAAGTTTTATTTTGATCTCATCAGATCACATGATGTTTCACAAATTCTCCTCTGGATGATCCAGATGATCACTGGCAAACCTTAGATGGGCAAGAACATGGGCTTAGCACAGCACTGCAGGATTTTGATCCATGTCAACGTAGTGTGTTACTAATAGTAACCTTTGTTACTGTGTTACCAGGTCCAGTTGCGTTCAATTGAAATTTCCTGTAGACTCCACAGTTGATATTAAATATTATACAACAGGAATAATGTTTATTTACAAATAAAAAAGAGGGAGGTTCTTCCTTCCATTGAAGACTCGTAGGTCTAGAGTCAAGAAAAGGGCATTAAATGTCTCTGCAGACCCCACACATCCTGGACACAAACAATTTAAAGTTTCAGCTCCACGTCTTCTGCGCTACAGAGAGCTATCAGATGCCAAAGAGCCAGGTTCTGTCCCCAGGCTGTCTCTCTGATCAACACAATAAACACCTTAGAGCCAGATGAGTCAGCTACTCTGCTGTCAAACAAAATAAGCTTTTTTGCACTTTATTAACCATCCTTTTCTTTCTTTAAAAGATCCATGTCTGTAAAATAAAGAAAAGAAAAATGTGTCAAACATGTATTTTTAGCTTGATACTTTAATCATCGAAAGTTGACTGTGAAAAGTGCGTGCACCTGAACTTCAAAATCAAATTCCTTGTTTGTGCACACAGTCTTGGCCAATAAAGCTGATTCTGATTATGAAAGTAAGTTTTAACTGTGCAGAATTAATCTGCCAGAGGCTGAGAGAGTGGATATGTTCAGATACAATTTAAAACAATCACAGCTACAAATGATTGAGGTTTGGGGAATCAGAGTCACTAAAAGCTGATGCCGTATCTCTGCTCAAAAGTCAAAAACATATAGAAATTTGTGCAGTTGATGTGACAGAATCATCTGCTATGATTTCAAAACTGAAAAATCATAGCTTTAATAACTCCTGCCTTTAAAGATTGGAGTGTAACCAACATCATTTTAAACCATAATCGCTTTAAAATAATCTGAAAAAATAATTAAATATTTTGTCTGGTTTTATGGTTTCCGTCCCATTCTGGGTTCTGCCGTTTCAGTTGGTCGAGATCTGTGGCTCCAAATCACCACAACACTCCTGCTGAGGATGGAACCACTCAGAGGGCATATTATATGTAAACGGCTTTAGACCGCTCAGTAGAAATGCACATGAGTTTGCCTAAAATGTTGTGGGAAATTTAGTTCTGTGAAAAGACACTGAGAAACCTTTGGGAACGTAACTTTGGTTGCTGAAAAGCTCAATCTTAGTCTGACCAAAATTATTGGTTCCAGTTAAAATCTGTGGCACTTATAACACTCCACATTGTTACATAATGGTAAGACAGAAAAGGGGATGGCTTCCAACCAACTAGCTGAAACACATACATAATTTAGCATTAGATTATACGAGTTTTATTGTCTAATATAATTGTTTTAATTCCATTCTGTGATGGTGGAAAAATCTGAGTTTATCTAAACCTCAATAAGGGACAATTTTTTTAATTTTTAGAAAGTATGCAATATAAATCCGTCACTACCAGTTTATTCTTTCAAGGAGAAAACCCCCATCTCATTTTCCTGTGAGGCATTGGGTGAACTTTCCTCTCAGAAACCTTGACAAGCATTTCCAAGGCATTGAGAGCAGTTTAATCTTTAAACCATTTCCAAAAGTATATCCTGAGTAATTAATGCTGTTCAAATACTTTATAACGTAGCTGTCTTTAAAAAGACACGAAATTCAAGTTGACGTTAAGTACTTCTGTGTTTTAAAAAATAATTTTTGTGATTTTTAAAAGTATCAGTAATAATTTATACTTCTCAAGATTTAACCCTGACAGACTGTGTGCTGTGTATTAGCACATATTAGATTTAGCTAAAGTAATCCACTGTCAGTTGTGCAACCTGAACTCATTTTTTCATCATTAACTGGCTGTTTTAGGGAATTGCGACAGCCTTACATAACCTATAGTAAAAAATGCCCTCCATATGTGAGGTGAGGCTTAATTTCAACCTCTTTTTCCCACTCAGACCCCAGATTAGTGCTGAACTGGCTTAATGTAACTGGATACGTCAGAGATCAGTGGCCTCCGTCAAAGTGGGCACTGAGTACAACAGACCTGCCCAACACATTGAAATAAACCATTTGGGATTTGGCAACTTGCAGGTGCAAGTAATATAGAAAAACACAAGGTGCACTGAATGTTTTGCTCTACAAGTTCTTCTCTTTTATTTCTTCGCTCTTTCAAGTTTTTCCTTGGAGCCTGAGGCACATCTCTTAGTGGGGAATCTTGCTTTGAACCAAACAATTTGTTTTTATTTCAAAATATTTTGAGTTTAAATTGCATTCCACAAAAAAAAGCATGTTAGCACAGCGTGGGAGAGGATATTGAGACACAATTGAGTGTGCATACACTCTGCATATGAATACCATATTAATTTGGGCCTTTTCTATTTTCTTAGAATTTTATTTTCAGATTTCAATAATTGCGTAAAAAACCTTTTCAGTGAATGTTAAAAATTGAATACAAAAATGAGAAATGAAATATGTACCTTAGCCAAATGCCTTTTGTACAGAATGCTGACCAATGTGATGCTGACGGCAGGAACGGAGACACAGGACAGCAGGAGGAAGACTGCAGGTAAAAACGCACACGGTGGACATCCGTAGTGGACAATGATCCGGCAACTGAGTGAGGAGGAGTGACGGATTATAAAGGGTGGAGGTAACGAGGATCAAGTGTGGTTGATGATGATGATGTGGAGGAGGATTATGCAGGATTATGATATTTACTTCCATATAATGTGTTCTGTAATCTTATTTGAAATACTCTTACATGTTACTAATATGTTTGCTAAATAGTTTCTGATTGTCTGTAATATGTAATGGGCTTTGTCCTACAGTTTCTGGTTGACAAAAATTAAAGTTATTTTGACAAAATATAGTATAATCTGTGCATCCACGTCCAATGGATCATCATTTAAAAGTTCACGCCACGCTCAGAACCGCTCTAGAACAAATTTACCCAGAACATAACCTGGTCCGGAGCAAGTTATGTTCAGAGATTAGGTTGCTATGGTTACTATCATACTTTGAAAGATACCTCAATTTTTGGACCCGAAAGTTGAGGTTATCCACAAACTTACCCTCAAACTTATCCGGTTATGTCACATAACCTGCTTTCTGGAAAGGACCCCAGGAGGTGCCGAACAACAAAACAGGCCGATGTGTTTGTTTGTTAAGATGTGTTTTTCGAGTATTCTTTGAGCTGTACTTTTAGTAAAAATCGTTCCAGCCCAGTCAAAACTCACTCTCTGTCAGCCATTGCTCCTTAAGTGGATGTGCACTTACAACCTGAATTAATACACTGTGTTTGACCAGAGACGTCACTGCAGTGGTAGGCAGACCGCCTGTCTTCACATCTCTCCTGCTTGAGAATTGACTAACAGCACTGACACACCAAGAGAGCAGTGTACAAGGAAAACGTCTCTGTCAAAATGTGTGTTTGTGTGTGTGTGTGTGTGTGTGTGTGTGTGAGTGCAAAGCTGCTGACAGAGAAGCAAACACTGGGCTTTAGGGTGATACCACCATCCTCGTGTTTGATCCAGTGTTATGCGCCTGAATTTGTGCAAACATTCCTTTTTCATTCTGGTCACTTTCTGAACAGTTACAGTTATATTTTATGTAGGTTTTATGTTGTACTTCAACTGACTACTTATATGTGTTATCCAGTCCCCCTGGATAAACAACAGTCTTAATGCATATCTTAAACTCCAAATTATGACATTCTCATGCCTGTATGACCAGAACCATTTCTTTTTCCTACTAAAAGCTAAATGTCCATCCATCATCTTGCAGAAACACCCCCAGACTAATATTCAAACCCAGGACCTGAAAAGGTGACACCAATATAACATCTATAAAACAAAGTTTGCATATGCCAAACTGCTTACATTTCCTCAAATTTGCAATAGAAGTAAAATGCTTAATCATAGATTTTAGGCAACTTCACCGATGACATTTTCCTAAATAACTTTTATCTTTTTCGGTGTCAAAATGACTGACTTTCTGTCACATTTCCATGCTTTCTGTTTGCATTTCACAACCTATTTCTCTGTCTTATTTCCTTAAAAGCCCAAACTTTTCTTAACAAGTGGAAATGTATCTACTAATAAGTTGTTGGGTGAGTTGTTTGAATGTTTCAGGTTTTTCCTTCAGTGGTTAAAAAAAGAAAAGAAAAATCCATTCAGCTTTTGTGTTTTTGTCTGCTTTTTTCTTGTTATAGTCTCCACAGGGGTTCCAGTGAGACGGATAAAGAAAAGTGAACTGCAGACAGCTGCAGTGCAGACAGATAATGTAGATGTATTGTACAATCTCAGGGAAATTTCACACCTCTGGCTTGATTTTTTTTTTTTTTTTTTACCTCTTGCTCTCTAATGTGAAAGTCTCAACAGGATGGTACACGTGACAGAAGAACAGCCCCAACATCCAGCTTTCCCTACCTGTATCCCCTCCCGTGTGCCAAAGCCGTGTTCTTTACATGTGCGCCATACTGCCCACCTCACTCTGTCTGCTGTATAAAAAACACTGTCCCCCGTTACCATGGTAACAGATGGAGGAGCTTTTATGAAGGCAGAGACATTGATTTGATTTGCTGGAGATTAATATAGGTGTAAAATGAAGCTGAAAAAAGGAAAAGCGGGAACACGGCACGATGTAGTGATGAATCTAAAGGCGGAGTTTGCTTTTACTTCATCAATGTCAGCAACATCACAAACTGACATTGTTCGGTTAACCTTTGCAATGCTTGTTTTGCATTTTTGAGAATGCCATTAAAGATCAAAATTAGAAGTAAGGAGATTCAGAGCTTTAAGTAAAGCTTAAAGTATCCACGCTCACTAACAAAAACTAAAGCATACGTATGAAGTGCAGGAGAAATTAATCCAATAATAATTCAAGTAGCCACGAGAGTCTGGAGGAGCTTTAGTGATTTAATCCACACATTAAGCCTTTATGGTATAGTGGCATGAAGAAAAATTTTTTTGAAAGAAAGAAATGTTTTGAGGTTTTCCTTCTTTAGTAGAGATCAGGAAGCTGGGCAGAATTGACCGGAAGATAGATGGAGGCAAATACAGTACAATTTTCAAGAAAACACGCTTTTGGAGGTTGCAAAATATTTGAGACTGGGGCAGAGCTTTGTCTTTCAGCATGGCCTGATTTTTCATTTATATTTTTATTAAAGTGGAAGTTTGTTGGGTTTTTTTTTTTTTACCTGAACATTATTTATGGCATGCATGACATTCACCTACTCACCCAGACAATTTGGAGCCATTTGGAGTCCCTTGGTTTTAGTCAGGATCAGCGTATATCCAAATAATGGAAGTTTTGTAGGCAGCCAAAGTGCAGCCTCTAAATAAAGTATTATTTGCCACAAAACTGCTTCATTTCAGCATTGTTTTGTTATGAGTCGCTAGCACTAATCCCCTCGGAGTATGGAGGGTCTCAAGTGTGCTTCTTTGTTGTCTTCAGTTGTATTGACAATCTGCCTTTTGCTGCCCCAACAACTCCTATTATATGTATATACGCTGATCGCGACTGGATATAAACTTCTTCCAAAGGATTCCAAGTGCCCCCAAACTGCTCTGGGTGAGTAGGTGAACATAATGCATGCTATAAATAAGGTACTGATTAAAAAAAAGCCCTTTAAAACCTAAATGTTGCTTGGATTTGAAGATTTGTAAAAAGAATGAACAGGACATTGTTGTGTAGCAAAAGTAGGTAAACCAACAGAATTTAGAGAATATTACATTCCAAAAGAACATAACAGTGTATTTGAACACTTTAGTAAGCATGCACTTGCTTGAAATTGACTCAAGTTAAAGCTCAAACTCAAAAAGTCATTACTGTCTACAAAGTAATTTTGAAAATAAAATTTAAAAAGATGATGATAAAGGAAATCCCTATGACAGTCTTTAAAAGAGCAGAAGTGGTGCAATTTAATTAAAACTAACCTCATACAAAAACTAGTATTCAAACAGAGTCAATGCTACTGTCTGCAAAGCATGAATAATGCTGAAATTGTAGTTTTATTCTTATTTTTAGGTTTTATCTCTAGTTGTTCATTGTTTTGACATCTCAATCTAAAAGCTGTTTATGTTATTGTTGGGAATAGATTAATGTTAGTCATTTTCCCCAATGAATACACCACAGTAACCATCTATATCAACACTAAGTTCAGTGAATCTCAGGAGGAATCAGCTCAACTGGGCTGCTTTTGTTTTTTGGCCCCACAAGAAAAAATCTGAAAATATGAGACTATTTGACATGTATGGTGAGGAGTAAGTTTAATAATAGTGTACACAAACATGAAAACAGGAAAAAGACATATGTTGGTACATAACATTTCTATCTCAATTTTTTAACAGACAATTTGTTTTGTGTGTCTAGTGAAGTGGTGATGCACAAAATGAAGTTATCTCAAAGGGTAAAGGGAGAACAGCTCCAAAACAGAACAACAAAATCTCAAATTCATCTTGATTACCTGACCAAACCCCTCACCATCCCCCTCCCACCACCACCCTCTCACCCTCACTCCTGTAATGCAGCATCAAAGAGCCCAATTCCCCCAAACTTCAGATTTCAAATTACCATAGAAATGACAAATCATCGCTGAAATCTCCTGCAGCAATTCGCCCCAACAGTCCTGGCTGTGTATGAAGTGAATGTTAGAGTGATTTAGCCCGCGGTCACAGTCTGATCATGCCTGCAAGCCTGTCATCTTCAAAGGAAATCACAGCTGAAGTTTAGGTAATTAGACAGAGGAGCTATCTACATCAGGCAGCATCACGCGGTACAGGCCGCTGAAAGCCTTCATTGTCTCATCTTATCCTCTCCTTCTCTCAGTTACCCATATCAAAGAGAATTTCAAGGGTTATTAAAAGTTAAACTGGATCCTCACCGAGGGAATGCCAATGCATCTAAACTTCATGTGATTCACCTCGGTATCCTGGAGCTTCTCCGTTCAGTTTATGGTCTGAGTGAATATTTAAAGATGCAGAGCCTTGCAGATGCAGTAAAACCCCTGGACCCAAAATAAAGTATCATACAAATTTGAAGTGGAAGGAAAATGAGATCTTTTTCTTTCCAAATTAAAAGCAAAAACCTTAAACGTGATGCAGACTTGTTTTCAGCCCCGACTGTGCAATAACATGATTTCAACTTAAAGCTTGATATAGACAATGTTGAATGTCTTTTTTTTGTTTTTCATCCGGTTAATTTTGAGACCAGACCAGCATAAACCAGAATACACTTTTTGGCATGAATGAAATAAGTTAAATGTATATACGTGGTGGAAAACTACAACACCAAACGCACCAACCCCAGTATAAACATTCCCTCCTAGCAGGACTAGGACTCTTAAGCATACAGCCTGAGCAGATGGAAATTGAATGGAAAGCCATTCATGTAGTAAAATGGCCAAGTAAAATCCTAAATTCAATTGAAAATGTGTGAGGAGACTCGAAATTACTATTCGCAGATGCCATCCATTCCGACTGAACTTTCGCTCTTTTGAAAGTCTTTTCATTCTCAACATGCGCAAATCAGGTAGAGACATTCCCAAAAGGTGTAACTATAGTGAAAAGTGGTTCCACAGTTGATGCATGTCACATTTTTTGATTCTTTTATTCAACTTTTTATATGTATCATTTCATTTTCATAGTTTTGGACTACCTTATGTTGATCTATCACATAAAATTCTAATATACAGTAATACACTGAGGATAATGGTTTTAGAGTAACAAAATGTGAAACAATTCCTATACCTTTGTAAGGTAAAATATGTGGAGGTGCAGGCATGAAATACAGCTTGTAAGCCTTTTAGATCATTCAAAAATTAGAATGCATTCATATTGCTTTAGTCTTTGTTTATCTAAGAGGATGAAAACAAATGAACTTTGGCCTGAAAAACTGGATCCCTGCACATAGTGGTCCAAAACTACTTCTGTTACCGACTGTAAACTATCACATATTTTGTTGGTAATTTCCCAAAGGATGTAATTCTTCTCCTTCTATTTATGTTTCACATCCACACCTACAGATGGAGAGGCACACATCCACCACATGCATGCATTTCATGCTCTTGTGCTTTATTTGTCGTCATGCCGAACAAACACCCCGCTGCGTTCGACTTGTTTCTGGTGTCGTTGCGCTGAAAGCCACCTGCTGTTCTCAGCAGAGCACCTCTCTGTCCCATCTTACCGGCATCCCGACTACATTATTCACAAGTCAAGTGGTAATTCATTGACTTGTCAAAGAGTCTCACATCTGCAGTGAAGCGCAGGACAGCTAAGTGGATACAGATTCTCTTGTTGAGAAGATAGAAAATCGCTACACACCCTTGTGTAGACATTCTGGGTTTTTTATGATATAAAAAATGAGACCAAGATGAATAACCTAAATACTTTTTCCGCTACTTTGTGATGCACTGGCGAACTGTCTCTGCCAAACAGCTGCTGGAGACAGGCACCAGCTCCCCCGCGAACCTACGAGAATAAAAGGGTATAGACAACGGATTGAAGGATGGCCTGACTTTTTTCACGATTAATGCCAGACCTATCCTGTAAAAATTGGATTGAGAAAATACTAATCTGGAATAAAGATAAAATAACATGGTTGCCTTAAATAATTTTTTGACAACCTTTTAATTTAATTTAAACATTTAGTTTATTTGGATACACACCTCTCCTAAATTATTTTCAGATTTAAGATAATTTACTTCTAATAGGAAATTAGACAATCATCTCTCAAGATGTTAAGATCATGTAAAATGAGTGGTAATTTTGATTTAAAAGGGTTATTTCTAATTATGTTTTATTAAAGATCCGGATGTCAATTATTTTAATCTGTCACAACGATCAATGATCTTTATTAACATGATGGCTAACCCTCCTTACAAAAGTATTTTTTGTTTGTTTTCACTGGTATTTAAAAGATTTAACCTCTACAGATTTTCCAACAGATTCAAGCTGGAACTCTGACTGGGCCATTTGAAAAGGTTAATGGTTGAAAAGGGTATCAGGTGCATTTCCACTATTGGAACTTTAGGGTAACTTGACCAGACCTTTCTGATACTGGCATGTCTCCACTTCACCGGGTCGGGCCAACAGGGACGTTTTCAAAGCCATTTCAGGAACTGAATGGGGTTATGTACTCGGGAATGGCCCGATCAACTCAGATCGATTGCAAACGTAGCGACAAGCCCTGTTTTTACCATGTTGATTCAGTTGTAATTTCAGCTGCTCTGGGCGCTTTTTATGCTAATCAGTGACGCTACCTGCTGATAAAATGGTGTCGTTTGCGGTTGTCTTTAGCTGATTCTTTAAGAGGGCTGGTTGTGTATGGAGACACAGCCCTCAGAGGAGCAGGTCTAGAGATGACCGTGTCAGAAAAAGATCTGGTTAAATTACCCTGACCTTTTATAGCAGAAACACGCCTATAACTTGGGATTACAGCTCCAAGTTCCAAAAAGCCTTGATTCATATTTCCAGGTCATATTACAGGTCCTACTACTCCAATTTTTGGACATTGGGTTTCTGCTACCTTACAATGTCAATCTGGTAGATCACCACTGGAGACCAACTTCATGATATATTTCGGGCTCTTTCTGTTTGCATAATGGATGGAGGTTCTAATTCTCTGTTTACTTTGTCCACCATCTTACCTTTTTTTTCAGCTAAAACAAACATTTGACGGTTCAAAGTTACTAGCTGCCCAAGAGAAGCCTTGGTTGTTTAAATCCACTGGGGGAAAAATTTCATTAGCTCTGATTCATAAATTAGGGATGCACCAATACCGTTCTTATGTACTGTATTGGTATTGTTTAAAGTTAACTGATACCATGAACAGATACTTAAATCTGTAAACTCGGCAATAACTTTACAGAAAAAAATTATTTTTCACTTGAAACTTTAGTTTTGTGTTTCTTATGATTTTTTAATATTTATTATTGTATTATTTAATTTGTATTTTTTTATCTAATACACCATCATTTGTTGTAACAAGCAGTGAAGAAAATAAAACCTGTCTTACAATTCATTGCTTTTTTTGTGTAGTACAAGTATTGGCATTGGTACTCGGTATCGGCAAGTACTCAAATCCAAGTATCGGTATATTATTGGCTTTTTATGTATCGTTGCATCCCTACAAAAGATATTTAGTCTTATTCTAAAATCTGCTGCATTAAACCCAATATTTTGATTTAATTTGTTTATTTTATAGAGTAGTAGTATGTCAAACAGAAGGGGAGTTTGTCAAAGCATATGTTTAATGAGCTGTTTATTGGGCTAAAATTTAAAAAACTAATTGGAAAAAAGTGAGCTTGGCAGAAAACCAACACTTGGTATCACGAAAACAACATCTCAAAATTACTTAATCTGTGATGTCACCTGAAAAGTGCTGTGGACGGAAAATGTCCTAAAAATGTGAAAACTTTCAAGATTTTTTGTAAGGCAGAGTGAGAAACTGCTATATAAAGCTGTGGAAGGCTGATAGACCACTTACACTGATTGCTGAAATGAAATTTAACAAATGCATCAAAAAAGTGTTAGTTGAAGGCTTTGCACACTTATGCAAATAGGGCATTGCACTTTTTTCATTTTTATATTTTTCTCTCTAGCAAAGTCATTTCGTTTCAGTTTACAGTTTTTTATATCCACTGTAGCATTTGGTAAAAACGCAGAAATGATGATTCTCCAGGCATTTTATGTTTACCTTGTAAAATACATTAATTATTCTTCCTCTGCAGTGTGAGATAAGCCCATTTCCGGCTGTTTGAAGTGGCCTGTGACTTAATTACATTGTTGGGATTCAGCAAATGGCTTAGAGCAAAAGGAATTTATGAGTTGTTATGTAAAGCAGGATTCACTGTCACAGGTTTAAAATTGCGAGATTTTGTGATGGCAAGAAGCACAGATATTTTTCCTAATTGATGGCACAACGTGGCTCCAGGTGTTTTAAAAGATCAATAGTAATCACTGCTTGGAAACCACTTTTATAAATCAGATTGGATATTAATATTTCTGTCCATGCAGAGAGACTCACCGGCTTGTCCTTGTTTTTTCGAAAATTGTCTTGGAAAAGCTACCTTGGCCAAGTCTCCAATATTTTACAATTTGTCCCAACCTACAGTGCATTTTTATTGTGTACAATTGGCAAGCCATTTCACATCGGTTTATTCCTGTTGACAAAAACATAGGATGACATTTAGAGACAAACAATTATAAAAATGCAAAAAATTCTTACATAGAACTTATCTCAATAGGAGCAGCAGGGTTGAGCAGGTGGGTTGTCCACAGTAATAGTTTGATAGGTCCTCTCTGCAAATGCAAAACAGCTTAATCTACTCTTGACTCTTGTTTTGGACCATTTATCGGACTGGTTGAGTAAAGTTCGTAAACAGAAGTGTTTATGAAAACTAAAAAGAGCTACAACAGTCTGGCACCTCCTCATCATGCTGGTCACCAACTCAACACATTGCAGTGGGAAAGAAAGAAAGAAAGAAAGAAAGAAAGAAAGAAAGAAAGAAAGAAAGAAAGAAAGAAAGAAAGAAAGAAAGAAAGAAAGAAAGAAAGAAAGAAAGAAAGAAAGAAAGAAAGAAAGAAAGAAAGAAAGAAAGAAAGAAAGAAAGAAAGAAAGAAAGAAAGAAAGAAAGAAAATAGACCAATCACGCATTCTATTTTCCATTTTTAACAAATATGAGATTTAGTAAAATTCAACTATATAATGTCTGAATCACCACATGTCAGTCCAGATGTTTCTTTTTTTCATTTCCCACAGAGGTGGGGTCATTTTGTGGAGCACTGAGGGTTGAAAGAAGTCTCTTGTCTCTCTGTGAAGTGACAGACTCAGGCATCACTGGTCCATAGCGGTGAAATTGTTTAAACCTAATGTACAATGATGTTCCTTTTCTACATTTAAATAAGGTGTCAAGTACTGAGAGGTTCATCTGTCCTACTGTGGTCTTGGAGTTGAGTGACTTCCTAAGGTATTATTAGACATCTCTCTTATTCTGGTGCTTAAGTTGCAGTCAGTTGGTGTGATTCACTTTAGAGTGGGCTCTTTGACAACAGTGTGTTTCTTTAAATCTAAGAGTCTTGCAGTAACCTGTTTTTTTGCCTACAGCGAGCCCAGCTTTGAAATCAAACTAGTCAATGTCGAACACCGTCTTTAGATATCACCCCTCCAGCAGACACACAGCTTACAGCACATAAAACAGGGGCTGGATTTGATTTGTACTCCGATGGTACCCCTCATCGACACAACTGTGCCAGCCACGCGTGCAGCCTAATGTGTTTTTCTGATGTATTTGATGAGACTCTCAGCAGGCCACAAAAGAACCCTCACACAGCCTCAGTGACTACCTGCACTTACTGCAATGCTTTTCCCCTCATACTTTCTTATTTCAATGTAAGCAAAACAATGAAAAATAGCCCATGGGCATGCAGACACAGCTCAATTCGAGTAAAATCTTTCTTTCTATCGAAACAAAGACAATTTTTCAGAAAAAGATATTTTGAGTTGTCAAATTATGGTTTCACTTATTACATGGTCCTATGTGAAAAATGATTTATTCCCTATACAATTTAAAAAATAAATGCGACTAAGCCATTGAGGAGTTGAGTTTAGCTTAACCAGCCACTCTGCAGGGAAGCACCGATACCATTCTTATGTACTGTATTGGTATCGTTTAAAGTTAACTGACACCATGAACAGATACTTAAATCTGCCAACTCTGCAAGAATTGTATTTAATCGCCATAGTTACTTAAAAACTTAAAAACTGCAACTAACCCGTTGAGAAATTGAGCTCAGCCAAACCAGCCATTCTGCAGGGAATAATTGGACACATCTCTGATTATTCCCTTCCAACACATAATACTATTACCAAAAACATCCAAGAACAGCTGAGAAACAAATTTTAGACAACTGTGTGTCTGTAAAGGGTTGCAAAGCCATACCTAAATCTCTGAAACTCCAGAAAATCACAGTGCTACTTATTATCCGGAAAAACTGAACAGTGGTTAACCCTACCTGGAATACCTGGAACATCAGCGTCTCAACCAAGTGGTCAGAAAAGAACCCAGAATGACATCCAAAGCCATGAATGCCTCAATAAACTCAGTTGAGGTCGGAATACCTGATTCAACAACAAGAAAGAGATTGGAAATATATGACATCCATGAGAGAGCTTCAAGGTTTAAACAACTGCTGACCAAAAGTAACACATCTAACATTTCCCTAAAGAACAATTGATGATTCCAAAACCTTATCAATAACCTCAATTTTACAATGAATTAAACCCTCTCCCGAAAATCTGAAGCAGATAATCAGGATGTCACTTCATCAGTTCATGAGTTTAATCACACTAGTTTATGTAGCAGAAGAACAATCCACAGCACAACATGCAAATCCATCTTTGAATGACTAAAAAAAAATCGTTTCAGAGAGGTCTCATCAAAGTCTGTCCTAAATTTGGTTGAGAGGCTTTGGCTTGATCTCAACAACCCTCTATTAAACCCTGAATTAAACGGTTCTGTACTACGATTTGTTTTAAAGCCTTTACATGTAATAGGTTAGCTATTATTTTATCATTTATTTAAAGGTAAAGGTTTATTTAAAGGTATTTTATCTGTTTATTAAATTTAAGTGAATGGTTAACTGTTCTAAATATTTTTGAATGGAGTTTGTACATGATTTCATGCATTTCAAAAACACAGGTAAAATGTGGTACAGTTAAAAAGTACTTCCCAAATTAGTTTGAGCAAGGGAGTAGATTTGATCTTGAGATTGGTGGGAACACAAAAGTGCTCCAATGCAGCACTCTTGAAAGTTTAAGTTTTTTGCATTAGCAATCATAATTTCACATTATGCAGATGTTATAGGTTAAAGTAACTAATGAAAGACAAAAAGGCAAATTCGAAAAGCTCTAATCTTTACTATTTAGTGCAGGGCTGTAGTGAAACTGTGCATTATGTCAATTAGCTGTTGAGCTGGAATGTCATTTGTGTCAGGTTGGTTGGGCTTGTCGAGAATATCCTCCTGATTACTGCCACTCTTCCTGCTGCTCTCTCCATTATAAATTTGAAAACCATAAAGCAACTACTGTAAACAAAAACACACTAGTAACACATGAAGAGGCCTCTTAGATTTAAGGCACTGATTTTAAAGCTAAATGGTGGGATTTTTATTCGGATCATCATCATACTAACATTTTTTAACTGCTGTTATATTCTGTGTGTGAAGGATTGTTTTATTCTAATGTTTAAACTGTTTTTATAATGTAAAGGAGTTTGTTTTTTCTGTTTGCATGAAAAGCTCTTTATAAATAGATTTGATCTGTCACAGTGCTGAATCTTATGACTAAAACACCCAGCATTATTTCACCTCAGCTGTGAAATTGCAGCCTCTTTTTCAGCTTCTCCTTCTCTTCAACTTCCTCCAGCTTCTGTAATTTCATCTAGTCCAGGTTCTCCTTTTGTACCTCCTCAAGCCTCTCTCTCCTCATCTGCTTCTCGTCTTCTACCTCCTCTGGTCTCTCCTTCTCCATCTCCTCCAGCCTCTCTGTTGTCTATCACCTTACAAAAATATGTTGATGGTAAAGTTATTACCTGAGAAAAAAGGCCTTTACTTTCACACAAATTATGTGTAATTTATTCACCTCAAAATATGAATACATAAAATCACATGATCATCTGGAATATGAGGTTTTATTCTGTTTACACCATACATTTTATTTGTTTTTAAACAGCTGCTCTTTTCTATAAAAATACATGAAAACAAGAAAAAAAAGAAAATAATTTTTAAAACGTGTATCTCTTTGGCGTATTCTATTTGAATTTTTTCATTTAATTTCAATTTTAAGTAACTTACACATTGACTCCTAAAGAAGTCTCTTATATTGAGTTTTCTTTTCTTTCACATCCTTTAAATCTTAAACAGCACACACACGCGCGCGCACGTGTACCCGTAAACGCACACACGCAGACACAAACACAAAGTGTAAATGACACCAGTAAAATCCATCTAGCTGACGTGACCCGGACAGAACAAATGCCAAACGTATTGACAACCTACACTCGCAGGTGCCTCTCATCCAGCACAACTAGCAGTTGTAGCTTGAGATGTTCACAGTCAGACGTTCGACCAGACATAGACACAAACACGTCTATGTTTATACGTGTTTATGCGTTTGATAAGCTAACCACGCGGGGTTTAAGAGGAGATGGAATGACAACGGGGACGGCCAATCACATGTAGGTTAGCCAGAGCCCGGCAGCCAATCAGGAAGCGATATTTAGGTTAGAGGCGGGATTTCTAGCAGAGACCGACATTGGATATGTGGTAGCGCCGCCGTTGATTGGTGGGGACAATTCACTAATCGCTGGATATTGGTGGGGACATGTCCCCTCCGTCCATGCTAATTCTAAGCCCTTGAGTTGGAGTGAAAAAAGGATTAATGTTTTGTCAATCTTTTCTTGCAAATGGTCTTTATATAAATTTGCGGTACTAAAATTAAGTGAGCATTAATACATTTATTAAAATTTTAAATAAAATAAGTATTTAAAAGCAAATTAGTATATTTAACATTAAGAAACGTCCAATATATCAGTATTCACAGTACATCATCTTATTTAAACAAACATAGGAAATATTTTAAGAAATAACTAGATGATGCACTAAGCCTGTTATCACACCTAATTTCTTCCACAATCTCTGTTTCTACAAGTGTGAGTGTGTTAGTGTTAAATCTTAGATGCTTTTTTAAGAGGGCTCTGAAAGGTTCCTGTCAAAAGTCAGGCCTCCAGGCTCCTCATTAATGTTCACAAATTCCTTTGAGAAGAAATCCACATGCAGTGTGGGTGGTTTTACCGTGATTTGAAACTAAGCGCTTTCGGCTCAACACTCGGAGCGAGCTGTCGACCGGCAGAGAACACATTTTCCTTGACAAACCCAACAAAAACGAAGGTTGGAAATAAGTAGATGATCCAAGGCCATGTAAGCCCTGTAGTAATGCCAGACTGATCAGTTTTGGAGAAGGGAGTCTGGCATGATTCATGAATATATGAGGAGTGTGGGTGCTGATGAGTACAAATAATACATTATTTTTTTGTAACATTAGTTTAATGCTGGTAGCTGCATTACGTATAATTGGTGACACCAAGCACACACTTCCATTGGGTAAAGGCTTTAAAGGAAAAGTTTTTTTTTTTCAACCTAGGCCTTAGTTTTAGCAAACATTCCTTTCATTTACTCACCCAGATAAGTTTGAAGCAGATAATGCCTTATTACATGTGGTGAACTCCTGCCCTGATTGACTCCCATTATAGGGATATACTCTGATCATGACTCAATATAGACTCCTGCTGAAAGGCTCTCAGTAGCTCAAAACTTGTCTGGGTGAGTAAATGAACATATTATTTGCTAAATATAAGATCCAGGGTTGAAGAAAATAACTTTTCCTTCAACTAAAATAACTTTTCCTTCAACTCCTGCTCAAAAGTTTAGCATTCTTTGCACAAGAACTTGTTAACAACCAGGGGACGTGATTTGTCAAACCATTTAAAATGTATTTGTAGCCAACAGCTTCTGGTATTAGCGGCATTAGCAAAGAAAAGTATTTCACCTTTACAAAAAATGAAGAAAGACAGTGGAACTTCTGTCCAAAATGTATGTTCATAATGTAGCAAAATATGAAAAAGTTCAAGGGGTATGTATACTTTTTCAAGTAAGATCTAAAAAGAACAGAAGTTCACATTATATTAAAAGTAAAAGATTTGCAGAGGACCTATCCTATTATTTGTCTACATGTATTGCAATCAATTAATTCATCATGGACTCTTTGTAGTGCCTCAGTTGCATTTTCCTTTCTGACACGTGGGGAATGAGCAACTTTATTGCCTGCCGTAGTTCCTCCAAAGCCATGCTAATGGAACAATTTGGTTGCTTGCCTCCAGAGACAAGAGGGATGGACTTGTTTCACTTGATGTCAGAGTGGGGCTCTGGAGAAGAGAAGAGAATTACAGGTTAGTGTTACATCAATTGGCATGGAGGGAACAGAGAAGAAGACAGCATGCAATATTTCCCCCACCAGACAGAGAGCTGTGCTTCGATTATTTTTGGGGATTGTCTCTCTTGAGCTTTCCCTCAAATGCAAGAAAAAAACCCAACACATCCCCCCCCCCCAAAGGGGACCTAACTCTGCAATCTGTTACAGGTAAACCAGCAGGGCACATTTTCACATTTTTCCCCTGATTTCTGCACAGAAACTGCACTGATTTGTACAGTAATTAAAACAGTGAGCACTAATAGCCCACACATATGGTGCTGGCTGGTTGTTTGGGCCATATCTCCGGAGCAAACAGCTGTGCTCACTGATTACCACGAATGGCCTTCAAATGACTTGCCAGAAGGTTTGTCTTCACCTTGCCTGGTTCTCTGCCCTGAGAAGAAGAGTTAATCTTTGTCCTAATTTCAGAGATATAAAATTTAAAGTACAAGCAATGAGTGCATGTTTAAAAGGACTTTTTATATTGTCTGGGGTGATGTGGTGGTGCAGCTGTGAGTCTCAGACTATGATTTCCATGATGGGAATATTAATAAATTACCTGCATGTCTCCCTACAAGAAGCTCAGCGTGAAATCAGCTGTATATAATTTCATTTAAAGACCAACTTCTAAAAGTGTGTGTGTGTGTTTGGTTCTCTAAGTACAAATCTCTATGTTACAAGCTTTTAATGACATTCTAATCTTTGAGAATACTGATAATGCTCCAGTAGGTCTCTTCTTTTCAATGTATCCCAAGGCTGCAAAGAGATTCAAATGTGCTGAGCGTTGATGCTTGGCGGTCTTGTGATGCCTGCAGCTCAGCCATCTATCAGCTTAGCTTAGACTGCTGGCAGCTCAGCACAGTGGCATGGCTGACATGTACTGCCCTGATGGGAGATTCAGTATTACTCTTGTATATGTTAAGTGCTGTTTTTGTTATCCAACTGAACAAGAATTTCTGGAGATTTGTTTTATATAAATTTCTGAAATATTGCAACGTTTTCGGTTGCTAATAAAATAAAATAATATTAATATCAAAGCAAAGTTAATTTCTAATTATTGAGTTTTATACATTAGAACATTTCAGATCTTATTAGATTCACACCTGTCTGTAAATAATTTTTTTAATATGCCCCTCTTACGATGTTTACGTTTGTTGGATTCCTGCTTTTGTGTTTCCGCCCCACTCTCCTAAAATGAAACAGATTTTAAGACACTGGCATGAAATATATTTTTGATCCAGCTAGTCACTTCTCCGTCCCACTTTGATCTATCACCGAGAAACAATGTAAAATTCGATTGTAATGCAGGGTTGAGCTGGTGCTGAAATTCAGCTTGGGAGCTTGGAGGTTTCTTCGGGCAGGTCGTGGATGACAAAATGATGATGATGATTATTATTATTATATCTCAAATTTTAAGGTGCTGAAGCGACCTATATTTGGAAGCCCTCCAAGGTTAGCTGGGCTTCCTTTCAAAGCAGAAGAGAGCTAAAGATGTCTGGTAGCAGCCAGCAAACAATATCAAAATTGCTGACATATAAACATTCCAGGAGATTTCCAAACCTTGCAGAATCGAGTGAAGCAGCGAGATGTACTAATCAGCTGTAGGTGCAGTAGCACTTACAAATATATTTTTCACTCATGTACACAAGCAGACAACAACAGCATTATGACAGGCCGCAACTGTAAGAAATGACTGCGAAATACCCGTCATTTACTGTGTTTCTGTAAAGTGAGTTACTGTGAATGTTTGTAAAGTAGAACACTGTGGAAATCACTGTAATAAACACAATGCTGTATAAATTCACAGCAGACCAAGAGATTCTGTAATTTCATCACTACAGTAAGAAACAAAGCAAGAATTTACAGTAGTATGAAATTTCACAGTAATTTTACTGTTGAAAATCACAGCAACCATAACAGTACTGTAGAAATCCCAATAATTAATAGAGAATTGCAGTAACTGTAATTGTGTATGGTAGGGAATGGCGAAACAGATAAATATCCTACAACACTTTTTTTTGCTGGGGTGATTGTGCTGAAGGGGTTGAGGAGTTTGTCTTGTAACCAGGGCCCAGTTTTTCAAAAGTAATCATCTAGGATTTTGGATAACGGATTGGATCAAATCTTGAAACTGCATTTTTCAAAAGAAAAAACAGATTTCATAATCGCATTAGATCACGTATTCCAATCTCGATTTTGATCCGGATAAAACCTTTAGTTTGGGTTTTTCCGAGCTTTTTTGTAGGATTTGGATCACTTTGATGCAGATAATGTTATATTTGGATCATGCAGTGTCTTACAAGATATCCTATTTATTCATAAGGTTTTAATTGTATTTATTAATTCGTCAGGCTACAGTGATTAGGTAGGTTTTAGCGTATTCAGTCTTTCATTATAGGCCTACAGCAAAGTAGAAAGAGTTTGGCCTCATAAAATAATCCCCCAAACAGCTGTCAAAATTGACCAAAAACAGTACATTTTATTGTGTCACTAATTGATATATATATTCATCAAAATCAAAAACATTTTTTGTTTTTAGAATATTTATTAGTGATGCATGCGATGATTAAAGAATAACCAAAAAAATGCAAAGAATGGTAATCACTGATTTTTGAAATCCAAAACAAATCCAAATCAGAAATAGTTTCCAACTAATGCATCCCTTGTTGCACGTCCTATTTGCTCGTTCTGGCAGACTGCAGGAGGTTGGTGAGGGTCTCCAAGGGGCTCAGGTGCATCATTGCCAGGACAGAGAGGGACATTGCGCTTCGTAGCGATGTTGTGCAAGGCAAGGGTTATGTTGCGTGCTTTCTGTAGTTCCGCTTTCAGCTAGTTAAGGCATGCGATGTGCCTTCTTAAGAACTCAATTTAAACGCTTAGTTGCACATCTTGCTCTGCAATGAGCAGTGTTGAAGCGGGCCTGCGCTGGTGTATTTGCTGTTAGAAATGGAGTCATCAGCCATGGTAAGAGTGGGTAGGTACTGTCTCCTAATATTATGCCATCCGGTCGGTTGGTTTGGAGGTCTCTATATAGAGCCCTCTCCCTCAGGATGCGTGCATCATGGACAGACCCAGGCCACTTGACAATGCATTTGGTGATGATGAGGTCAGCATCACACACAAGTTGGACATTGATGCTGTGCCTCCCTTTTCTGTTTATAAAATCCAGTTGATTATGACAAGGTGCTTGTGTTTACACATGTGTGCAGTCAATTGCTCCAATAGTATTGGGGATATTCACCAAAAGAAAAAAGCTGCGCTTGGCCTGGGGAATCTGATTGTCCTTTGGAAAAGAAACAAATTCATTGACCAGGCTGGCCAGTGCGATTGACACATCTCTCACCACATCACACACACCTGATTTCGCCACTCCCAACAACTTGATAGAAAGTTCCACATGCATAAAATCGGAGAGCAATGAGGATCTGGTCTTCCACAGACAGACCGTGACTCCTTTGGGTTCTGTGTTGAAGTTTTGGCCTTAGAGGGTTCACAAAGTACTCTATATCAGCCTTCCCAAAGCGAAACTGGACATACAGCTCCTCAGTGGTGTTTTACTCCAGTGGCTTGGTATGTTCAACATACACCCTTTGACAGTATCCTCTCCTGGCAAAGTGGTGGTGGACAACACCTGCCATGCCACTGTCTCTCTCTGAATCCTCTGAGAAAGGCTGATTTATATGGCTGTGTAATTCTTCCTTTCAAACACACCTATTACAACTGATTAGTTTTGGCTTGTGTTCATTTGAGGCAATTGGACCTAAGGCCTATAAATGATGAACAATGTTCACTATAGTAAAGTAACGGAACTATGGACTCAAGAAGCTGTAACTTCACTGCTGCTGAAACCAATACACTACTAGAGGGTGTTCGGTGCCATTAGGGAACAATAGTGGGAAGTTTTAATTCTGCTAAGGATACCAACAAAAAGAAAAATGATGTTTGGATTTTAATCACAGAAAATGTGAATGCCATAGGGTGTGGACAGAGGAGGACCACAGACCAAATCAAATTGTGGTGAAAGAATCTTAAGGCAAGGGCAACATAGGACACTGCTGAAGCCAAAAACCCACAAACAGGCAACAAGCCCTTTTAGAGGGGAGATTACACAGATTTGGTCCTCGAAAATCATTGGAGGTGAGAAGTCGTAAATTCTCCATTGTATTCAAGGTGTTGTAGGGGATGGAGAGCCTTGGATTGAGGAGGAGGAGAATATGCCAGTTCCTCCTGAGACTGATCCAGAGAGCGCATTTATATTGAATCTCATCCCTGTTCCTGAGGAAGAAGCTGGATCCTCATTGGTTGAGCCAGTGGTAGTTGACACAGGATCTCAGAGGAAAGGCTTGAAGCACCCTTCATCAAACAAAGATTATGATTAAAAGGCACTTCTGCAAAAAGAGACTGAAAGAGCAGAAGCACAGCTTCGTCTGGCAGAGGAACAACTGACTTTGATCAAACTGCACTAAACCAAGCTCAGAATTGAGGTCCGCCTCCTAAAGGGTACGCTCAGACAAGCTGGTCTCTCCACATCAGATGAGGAAGTCTGAAATTATTGTTGAGTATTTGACAGTAAGTCTTTTTTTTAATTCAATACATATATATTTGAAACTTGTTATAAATATCCTCAATGGTTTTTATTTTTTTATTTTTTTAAATGTGTGTTTTCGTTTCAAATAAAAATAAATGTATATTGACCCCACACTGGCTATTCTTCTTGTTGCTGTTTACATATCTATAGTTCTACATTGTGATTTCCTATTCTTTTTGAGCACTGGTTATCCAAATTTGGTGAACCTGAAAAGTTCCTCCTCGGATCAAATTGATCCAATTCAATATTGCTTTGAAAAACGGGCTCAAAAGTAAGATGGATTACATGATCACAGATCACAAAAAAAAGGATTACTAAATCTGGATCAATTTAATCCGGATTATACCTTTTGAAAAACCGGGCCCCGGGGATTGAGGGATCAATTCCCTAGATCCAGCTATCTTGGTCGTTGAGTCCCTGGCCTAGACAGTTCACGATGCCTCCTGGTGGCGCCAGTGTCCAGCAGCCTCGCCTCTGTCAGTGTGCCCCTGGCAGCTGTGGCTACAATGTAGCCCGCAATCACAAGTCAGACCAGCCAGGATCCAGGTGAGAGATGAAGGAAGGCCAGGCCGAAACCAGAGGGAGCCAGGCTGTAGGTGATGAAAGGCTAAGCTCAGGGTTGAAGGGAGCAAAATCTGTGTGGAGCAGCTGTCAGTCACCTGTTTTACCCCCCCTGTCCGCTTGCCTCCACCTCCTGAACATCACTCAGACATCCAGGGGGCATGCAGTGCAGTCTTTTTGTAAAGTATTTATCAGAAATAAGTAAAAAAACACGTCACTTGTCCCTTTCCGAATACCGTATCCACTGTAAAATAAAGGCTACATCACCGTGGATTAGCCGTAAACCTCACTGCAATAATACCTCATTTAACCTCACTCTGAGAGCATCAGAGTGAAGAGTCATAGGTCTCAGTCATGAAATATATATATTAGACAAACTTAATATATTTGGCTTAAATATATATATTTTTTATATAATCGTATATATTATAAAGAACCAAATAATGCTTTTAAATAGGAATTTACTATTGCAGGGTTTAGCAGTTTTTTGTTTAGAATAAATACACTAACTTCTCAAAATCTTGTTGGGAGGTTCACTTCTGGCAAAATTGGCATCCGTCCAGAATGTTTTCTGCTTGAAAATAATCTTTAATTCCCAGAATACTTTACCTCAACTTTGTTTGAAAGTTTCTTATACCTTTTCCCTGCTTCCCTCAGACTATTGCTGATGTCTCTTCCCTTTGACATTGTGTAGAGACATACAGACATGGACAAAATTGTTGGTACCCTTCATTAAGTAAAAGAAAAACTCATAATGGTCACAGAAATAACTTTAATCTGACAAAAGTAATAATAAATAAAAATTATATAAATGTTGACCAATGAAAGTCAGACATTGCTTTTCATCCATGCTTCAACAGAATTATTTAAAAAATAAATGCATGAAACAGGCCTGGACAAAAATGATGGTACCCCTAGAAAAGAATGAAAATAATGTGACCAAAGGGACATGTTAATCCAAGGTATGTCCACTAATCAGCATCCGGTGTCTACAATCCTGTAATCACTCAGTGGGCCTATATATAGGACTCCAGGTAGTCACTGTGTTGTTTGGTTACGTGGTGTGTACCACACTCAATATAAACCAGAGGAAGCAAAGGAAAGAGTTGTCTCAGGAGATGAGAAAGAAAATCATAGACAAGCATGTTAACTGTAAGGCTATAAGACCATCTCCAAGCAGCTAGATGTTTCTGTGACTAGAGCTGTAATTATACCTCTACTTAAGAAACCATCTCTTGATTAAAACGACTTAATTAACTATAGACCGATATCTAATCTTCCCTTCTTATCTAAAATTATTGAGAAAATAGTTGCACACCAGATATGTGAGCATTTAAACAATAATGAGCTGTTTGAGAAGTTTCAGTCAGGCTTTAGAGCTCATCATAGCACTGAAACAGCTCTGGTGACGGTTACTAATGATATTCTCATAGCCTCAGACAATGGACTGGTGACCATTCTGGTCCTGTTAGATCTCAGTGCCTCCTTTGACACTGTTGATCACAATATTCTCATAGAAAGGCTTCAAAGTGTCGGTATAATAGGAACAGCACTAGGTTGGTTTAAATCGTATTTGTCTAACAGATTTCAGTTTGTTCAGGTAAATGATAAATCTACCTCAACCTCAATAGTTACATGCGGAGTACCACAGGGTTCAGTGCTTGGGCCGATTCTTTTTACTATATATATGCTTCCTATTGGTAATATAATTAGGCAGCATGGGATAAATTTCCATAGTTACGCAGATGATACACAGCTATATCTATCCATATATCCTGATGAATCCAATCAGTTAGGTAGACTACAGGCATGTCTGGAAGACATAAAAACGTGGATGACTCTAAACTTCTTGCTTCTGAATTCTGATAAAACAGAAGTTGTCGTCTTTGGACCAGAAGCTCTGAAAAAGAAACTACTTAGTCAACCCCTTCACCTAGACGGCATTAAATTAGCCTCCAGTAATAAAGCAAAGAACCTCGGTGTTATTTTTGACCAAGATATGTCATTTAGATCTCACATTAAAAAAGTCTCTAGGATTTCCTTTTTTCACTTTAGGAATATTGCAAAAATTAGAACCATCCTGTCCAGGAATGATGCTGAAAAACTAGTCCATGCCTTTATTACTTCAAGACTGGATTACTGTAACTCTTTATTATCAGGTAGTCCACAGAAAACAATTAAAAGTCTTCAGTTAGTCCAAAATGCTGCTGCTAGGATTCTGATGAATATTAAAAGAAGAGATCACATTTCCACTGTTTTAGCTTCTCTTCACTTGCTCCCAGTAAAATCTAGAATAGAATTCAAGATCCTCCTTCTGACATACAAAGCTCTTAATAATCTAGCTCCATCATACATAAGATACCTGATTGTTCCATAAGTTCCTAACAGGGCCCTTCGCTCTCAGACTGCAGGTTTACTGGTAGTTCCTAGGATTTCTAAAAGTAGAATGGGTGGCAGATCTTTCAGCTATCAGGCTCCCCTCCTATGGAACAGGCTCCCAGGGTTGGTTCATGAAGCAGACAATTTGTATATCTTTAAAACTAGGCTTAAAACTTTCCTCTTTGACAAAGCTTACAATTAGAGATATGTTAATAGGCAGTTAGAGACAGATTAGACAGTTAGCTAGGAAGAGATAGGTTAATGTTAGTAGCCAGGTAGAGTGTCAAAAGCTAGGAAGGGATATGAAGAGGTAGAGTAGCTATGTAGAGATAGATTAATGTAAGCCAAGTAGAGAGTGTTAGTAGCTAGGTCTCCTAGTAGCTAGGAGACAGGTTAATGTTAGTAGTCAGGTAGAGTGTCAAAAGCTAGGAAGAGATAGGAAGAGGTAGAGTAGCTAGGTAGAGATAGGTTAATGTAAGCCAGGTAGAAAGTGTTAGTAGCTAGGTCTCCTAGTAGCTAGGAGACAGGTTAATGTTAGTAGCTATGCTGCTTTAGGCTAGGCTGTTGGAGGACATTATTAGGGTCTGTTCTTACTTTCTCTCCTACTTCTCCCCAACTGCATGATGTGCTGTCAATTCAAGCGCTAACCTGTTTTCTCTTAGTCTCTTCCTACAGTAGGTGCTCCTGACCCGCCCTGCTTGACGACCCTGACTAAGACGGCATTGCAGTGACGTAAAGTTCTCCATGTCCTGCAACAAACTTCTGCATCAGTTCTGTTGCTCTTTCTGTGTCTCTGTTCTGTGTCTCTGTTCTGTATTCTCCAAACCACAGACGGTCTCGGCAGATGACCGCTTGTGCTGAGCCTGGTTCTGCCGGAGGTTTCTTCCTGTTAAAAGGGAGTTTTTCCTTTCCACTGTCGCTTCGTGCTTGCTCAGTGTGAGGGGTTGCTGAGAATTACACGACGCAATCTTCTGTGGTTCTCTAATTTCTACATTAAACATTGTATTGGAATAACTCTTCTTGTAAAGTGCCTTGAGATGACATCTGTTGTGAAACGGCGCTATGTAAATAAACTGAATTGAATTGAATTGAAATAAATTACATACAAGTACAGGTTATTTCCCATTTAGATGGATTCAGTCATTTATTGCTGTACCCTTGGGGTTGGATTAATGTCATTTTAGAATTAAGTAAACACCGGATCAATACATTTTATAATAATATTTAAAACCCTTAAATTTAAATAGGGCATACTTTCTTTTTACCCTACAAGTATTTGCAGTTAGGCTTGTGAATCTTATAGTCATCATCAATCTCTGGACAAAACTGGACAACAGAATCAAAAGGCAAAATTGAATTAAACAAAAATGCCATGAAAGGCACAGGAAAATAAATAAGAAAAATTTCTGAGCTGCAGTTTTTATATTTGTATGCCACCAGTGTAAAAAATGAAAGGATTATATTAATCAAAATTGAGAAAATGGTCACAATACAATGGTGCTAACAATAGTGTTCAACAATGGTCAAAGTACTGGTTAGAATTAAAACTATGCTGACTAATATAAAAAGAAAAAAAGGAGATTATATACAACTGCCGGGTTGTTGCTATACAGACATCAGATATGCTTTCCAGCAGCAGCACTGACAAAAATGAAACAAAAAACTACCAGCTTCTAAATAACAAGTGACAAAACAAATTATTTCAAATTACTTTGAAAATAAGTCAAACATGAAAACACAAAAGTCAAGAAAAGACAAACAAGTGGTATGATGCAGAATGCTTTTTTTTTTTTTTTTCAGGGGTCTTTATGTTAGAATTCTTTAGGTAAGGTTAAGTTTTTATAATGATCATTAAAATACATTATTTTCATAAGGAGTCACAAGACTGAAGAGTAAACCAGAAAAAAGTTAGGACATACAAAAAATATCAAGAAGATAAAGGACATCTTAGCAAATATCCAAGCTGAACAGATGCATTTTTGAGCTTTATTTCTTGACTCTCAACATTATTTATGCAGAGACTGACTGTGGGCCAGAACGGAGTAATATATTGAGGAACAAAGAGGCAAGGTTGTAGAGAAAGCGGGTAAGAGAGTGGCATTACAACAAAAGAATCCAGCCATGAACAATGAAAGCCAGGAGAAACTAGATGATCAGAGAAGCTGTACCACATCAGAGGATGTAAAAACAATACAAATCCACAAAAATGGGAAATAATTATTAACTAAGAAACTAAGCAAAAGGGAATTAAGTAAATCTTATTCACAATAATGAACACAGAAAGGTGAAGTCTAGATGTCAGGACCTAATGAACCTAAGTAAACATCAAGAGAATAGTTCAACATAACACAAATTACACCCAAACTTGCAAAGATCATAAAACTTGTGTTTTTCTTCAGCCAAAAAGCCATCTTTATATCACTAAAATGTATTTTTCAGTTTGAGCAGGCATAATATTCAGAATCTTCAGAAAGTTATCATAGTTCAAGGAGACAATTTATCCACATAAATAATGTTCAGCTTTGTATCCCTATAAACAGCTGTTTCCTCATGGATACAATCCTAAACAAGTTAAGCTGCATTCACACCACACATTTGGTCTGCGTCAGGCAACGCATTCAACGGATGAAGTTTGACGTATGCACTTTTTGGCTTCCATAGCCTGCTTCTGAGGAAAAAACAACGGACGGGCGGGGCTTTCTCTGTTGCCGCACGTTCTGAAGTTTCTGAATATGGTGGATCGTAACGAGAGAGACTTGGCTTTATTAGCTAGATAAAGCTAGACAACGGTGACATCGGGTGCATCAGCGCCAAGTATTCAGATGCGTTCTGAGTTTGAGGAGTTTAACCATTTGCTCCAGGAGCTGCGTATGAATGAGGTTCGCTTTCAGTGCTACTTCCGTCTATCCCGCACCTAATTTTACAACCTCCTCGGCCGCATCGGAGTTTAAATCTCCTACCAGGACACCAGCTACAGGTTCTCTGTTCCCCTTAGGAGCGCCTGTCTTCGGTAAGTTTTATTTCTGATTTTTTAAATCTGCGTTTGTTGAAAATGTTTTCACTGGGCCTGCGCTTCTTTAGAGATACGTGTATAGTGACATGACTACTGTGAGACGCTCTGATTGGTTGCCGCACTGCGTTAATTCCGTTGGATACGTCAAAAGTTCAGCTTGCTGAACTTCTGTGATGCATGTGTTGGTACGTTGCCGTATGAAACGCAAGCGTCGTTGACGGAGCCAACGTACTCAACGCAACGCAGAGCCCTTGACGGACCTCCGACGTACTCCACCATAGACTTTACATGTAATCTTGCCGCAGCTGACGCTGCCGCATGGGCTTGGTCTGAATGCAGCATTAGTGTTTCTGAACACTTTTTCCAATCTCAGCCAGCAGTTCTAACTAATGATATTATTTATAAACACACTGCAAATGGCAATCACTCACAATGTTTTTTTAGGCAGGATTTTCAAGTAGAGGTGAAAGTCGAAAAATGTGAATATTGTGCAAATATTCATTTATTTTCTGCAGCAAGACTTCTGATGAATATTTAAAAAAGAGATCAAATTTCTCCCTCCCTTCATTGGCTCCCTGTTAAATCTAAAATATTCAAAATGTTTCTTTTTACATATAAATCCATTAATAATCACACTCCATCATACATCAGTGATCTGATTGTTCCATATATTACTAGTGGAGCACTACGCTTTCTGATATCTAAACTCAGTGTTTTAACTCTTACTACCTTAAAGAGTGATTATCTTTTTACAGCTGTTCTTTTTCAGCTGTATCCGGACTTTTAGCTCAGAATGCTGTATAAATTGAAATTAGAAAATATACTTAAAAAAATTCAAATGTAAACAAAGAAAAGCTGGGAAAAGGTGCCAAAAACATTAGGAACAATGATCTGCATCAGTGTAAATAAGGCGATGGCAACCCAAGAGGGATATTTAACTGAAAGAATTAATCTCAAATTTAAGTACATAAAGGGCAGATTTATTTACTGAGTTATCTAATGGAAAGGGGAAGTCATGATAACTATTGTCTGAGAGGAGTAGAACGGAAATCTAACAAAACAGCGCCTTAAGAAATACATGAAAGAGCTTAGTGGTATATAAATCACACCAATGAAGAGACACCACTTCTATAAAAAACACGTTTCAAAACAACATTTTGATAGAATTCAGGTGTTGCAACTTCTGACCAGCATTGATACTTTATATTGGGGTATCATGTAGTGATTGTGTGAGTCTCACTTTTCTTTGCATTATTAACTGATGTTTTAATCCCAAAAGTTAGAACTGCACTGCACTATAACAGCCAATAAGATTAGTTACCATAACTATGCAGATGACACTCAGCTATACATTACAATGTCACCAGGTGATTTTGATCCCATCCAGACGCTAAATGAATGCAAATTAATAGCTGGATGTCCCATACTAAAGAGGAATGATCAAGAGTCAGCACACAGCTTCAGTTAACACAACTAGAACCTACTTACCAGGTATGAAATATAGGTGTAGTGATGGACTCAGACCTGAACCTCCAGGGTCACATAAAGGTGATCACAAGGTCAGCCTTCTATCACCTGAAGAACATTTCTAGGATTAAAGGACTAATTTTGCAACACGACCTTGAAAAACTCGCCCATGTGTGTATCTTTAGTCGGCTCAATTACTGCAGCGCAGGTCTACCTCAAAAGTCAATCAGACAGCTGGAGCTGATCCAGAATGATGCTCCTCACGTTTTCCCTAGAACCAGGAAAGTAGAACACATCACCCCAGTTCTAAAGTCCTTACACTGGCTCCCTGTAGCTCAGAGAATAGTCTTCAAAATACTGCTACTAGTTTATAAATCACTGAATCGCTTAGCGCCAAAATATGTTGAAGAACTGCAGTCTTTATACCAACCAGTCTTTATATCACTCAGGTCCTCCAAATCTAACTAATTAATCAGCTCTAGAATCAGAACCAAACATGGAGAAGCAGTTTTCAGTTTCTATGCTCATCTTATCTGAAATAAACTTCCTGATGACTGCAAAGCTGGTCAAACACTGTATAACTCATCTGTTTAAAGATATCTTTGAGTACGCTATTACAATTTATTTGAATGATTTTCATGTTTTATGCTTAATTGCTGTTTTTACTTTCCATGCATTTATGCTGGCTTTTTTTCTTTAAAGAGACAGTGTGTATGTTTTACTATTAATCTCTTGAAATATCCATCAAAATCATTGAAAAGTATTGGCCGCTTCATAACATATAATCATAAAAAGCGGATCCAAAATACATGGTAGCGGGTCCTAGTGCATGGAGGCAGACAAACTGGACGGTGTGTTTCCTTCCATGTGAGCCTATGTGAACAAAATGCCTTTACAGATTAAATATGCGGTTACATCCCTTTCCCGTTCCCTCTCATACTCAATGAAAGTTTAAAAGAAGAGCTCTATGAACAGAATTTAAAACAAACCAACAAAAAAAAAACTTTCTCCGACCCTGTCCAACCGACCAACCCAATCCGAGATGCATGCAACCCAGGTCACTGTGCCCGCTCTGGTAGAGGTGAACAATCAGCTGTTGTTTCCCAATCTTTGTGTGACACGGAACACATAACATCGGCATCACATTCTCTTGATTGAAATAACTGAAAGACTAGCAAAATCTAAGGAAACACGCTGAGGTCGCATGCTTTCTGCTGGACAGGTAACAGCTTTCACCATTATGATTTTTGTTTTGTTTTCAAACTAGCGGCAGTCATGGTGAAACTTCGCTAAAAGGTATGATTTTTCTAACTGAGGTAATTCCATCTAACATCTAAAATTTATTAATTTACAAAATTATCTGAAATAATTTCACTAACCTACAAAATGCTGAAAACCTTTGCCTTTCACAAATGTCGTTGTTTCACACGTTAAACTCTTCACTTACTGCCTGTGATGAAAGAGAGTCTGATGTGTTTGTCCTTTTGCTGCATATATTTCTCTGGAGCTTGACCTATCTGCCTTTTAGTAGTAGAAAGCTGCACAATTTAGATTTTTTTCCTGTATGGCCATCCGTCGTCACTCGTACACACAAAAATACTGCTTACTTGCGATGATTTAGGTATGTAATGCCCTCTACAGTCAGGAAACTGCACAATGTCACTTTAACTTTGGCTAATGTTGCTCTTTGTGTTCTATGTTTTTCTTGTTTTATTCCTAATTGCTTTTTTCACTTTTATGCTTTTACCATAAATGTGGGTTCTCTACCACCAAATCATGTAAAGCACATTGAATAACCTTGTGTTGAAAGTGTGCAATACAAATAAAATTGTCTTGCTTTGCACTATATCAATAAAGCTGTCAAATGCTTCACTAGCACCACACCTGTAACTCCTCTCAAAATAAATTAGAATATGCACACCTTTCAACAACAACTTTTAGGCATTTTATACTTCTCCCCAGGCTCACATTTCTGTTTAAAAATTATTGGTCTGATGCAATATTCAAATCTTTAAATGTCTCATTAACTGTAGGTATAAAATAATCATAATCAACATAAATAAATCATTGAATACATCAGTCTATGTGTAATTAAAACTTTTCAATCATATTCCTATTTGTTGATTATTAAATTACATTTATATTTAAGAAGTCAATGGAAACAAGAAGAACTGGTTATAAGTAAATGTTCGTTTCGTTTTTTTGGAGTCCTGCACTTCCGCAAGGAAAAACATCATTCAACAAAGGCAAAATTTCCTTTTAGAAGAATTTAACAGTCAATCTTGTCTCAGAAAAAAATAAATAAATGTCAGATTGATTAGCTAGAGCAGCAAAATCTTAAAGAAAAATAAGCCCATATCAGAGGGAGCCATGATAAGAGAAGAGGATTACTCTCCTGTCAGAATGGTGAAGAGAAATCAGACAGCCCAGTGAAGACGTCTTTGGCATCAAAGGTTGTCCTCATGAAAGATTATTATGAAAGGGTTCAGAGATACTGTCGGATGAGTGGATTATCGAGAAAATAGACTCCATAAATGCCAACAGTGGGTAAGAAGGGCAGCGAGGTCGGCTTCATCTCAGGTATACACAATGCTTCTGTCAGGAGAGCCCCCAAAGGTCCGCCTAAATAAATTTGTCACTGATGACTAGGAACCTCTGTGTTATGGAGCAAGGCTTATGACTGCCAATACCCACTGCTTTGGGTGCTTCATCACTGTTTACTTAGAATCCAATTTATTATCGACCTGCGGTGGAAAAAGTCAGCAAAATTGTCCACTTACGAAGAAAGTGCTGCATCAGAAGGACTTTAATGGCTGTGCTAATGCCTGAAGCCAGAAAGAGGCTCCTTCGTTGAGCATTGATCAAAAAGTACTAAATACAGAGAACCCTGTTCGGAGCTTAAGTAATACTGTTAGAAGCAGGGACCACTTTGGAAAATATGCCAGAAAAAAAGTTGTGGTGGGGGGAAAAAAATTATCTGATTCTCAGTGGATAAAGAGCTCCTGCAGGTGAGTAGAGAGGAAAAACAAAGTTAATATGCCGAGATGTTCTCCGCTCGAATAAACCAGATTGAAATCAAAAACCTTGCAGTATTTTCCACTCTGGGTCTTTCCAATGCCTCCAAAATGCAGAAGAAAAGAAGAGGGGAAATTTACGACAACTTTGCAGAGATTATCAGTGCTATATTAGGTGAGGTAGGATATTTTGTGTGTGTGTGGTGCTGTGCTGAGGCTACAAATTAGAGTCTCTGTAATAGGATGCAGAGCAGTGACAAATGGCTCCAATTTTTACAGTATACAGGCACCATCCCTTGACTTTGCCTCTGCCCTTGACATTTCGTTTTGGAGAGCAATCTTCACCACAGTTTGACTTAAAATGGCAGGCTGTTTCAACTCCTTTCCCTAGATATCCACAGTTAGACATCTTGATTAGGAGTGCTGACATTCTGCTGTTGAGCCTGAATCTCTGTATGTGTCTCACTCCCTCACAGGTAGACACAAATGCTTTTTCAGCATTAGCTGTGGCTTTGTTTTTGCATGGCTCTACTCTTTATACTGCAACATGAGCTGATCATTGGCCTGTCTATAACTTGATATTAAAAGAATGGCTCAGATGTTTTTGAAGTGAGGTTCTGTACCATACCATACCATACCAATTTATTTATAGAGCACCTTTATACACAGCCGAGGCCGACCAAAGTGCTGTACAGTATTAAAAACATATATGAGCAAACACGCAAAAAATAAAATAATTAAAATAGCACAGTGAATACCATAAAATAAAATAACAAAATAAAATAAACAGGGCTATAGCCGACTAGGTCAAGTTAAAAGCCAAGGAATAAAAGTGAGCCTTCAGGCGTGATTTAAAAACAGAAAGAGAGGGGGCCATCCTCACTACCAGAGGAAGCTGGTTCCAGAGATGAGGGGCACAGAGCGAGAATGCACGTTCTCCACGTCTCCTCACCCGAACCCCAGGGACCTGCAAGAGGCGGTGGTCTGTTGAAAAGTTATGAACTATGAGCATCTTATGAGAAAGAGGGAGAGACAGTATGTTTACATGCACATCTAAAATGCTGCAGTACACTACATTTTGTAAGTACTGTACTGTCTGTTGTCTTTGGACCAGAAGCTCTAAAAAAAAGAAACTGCTTAGTCAATCAATTCATCTGGGTGGCATTAAATTGGGCTCTGATAATAATGTAATATTTCTTTCACCTCTGGAAAGTTGCTAAAATTAGAAACATATTGTCCAGGACTGATGCTGAGAAACTAGTCCATGCATTTCTTACTTCAAAGGTGGACTACTGTAATTCTTTATTATCAGGAACTCCACAAAATGCAATTAAAAACCTTTAGTTGATCCAAAATGCTGCAGCAAGAGTTCTGATTAATTTTAATAGAGAGATCACATTTCTCCTGTTGTAGCTTCTCTCCAATGGCTCCTTGTTAAATCCAGAATAGAGTTTAAAATCCTCCTTCTTAAGTATAAAGCCCTTAATATTCAAGCTCCATCATACATCAGAAAGCTGATAGTTCTCAGTTTTAACGGTTATTCCTAGGATTTCTAAGAGTAGAATGGGAGGCAGATCTTTTAGTTATTAGGCTACTCTCCTGTGTAACCAGCTCCCAGTTTTAATCCGTGAGGCAGATACTCGGGATACTGTCTATTTTTAAGACTAGGCTTAACACCTTCCTTTTTGATAAAGTTTATAGTTAGCATGACTCAGGTTATCCTGAGCTATCTTTTTACTTATGCTGTTATAGACTTGGACTGTTGGAGGACAGACTGACCACTTTTCTTCAATCTTTTCTCTTCTACTACTCTTCAGATTTATGATTTTTTGCTGTTTTTTCGGCTGCAAATCTTGTTTTTTCTTAGTATTTTTTTTCTCCATAGAAGCTAGTTATCCCCATAGAAGATATTAGATGCAGAGTATCAATTTACCTAAGTTGGCTCATCTGTACTCAGCCCATTGTCTTTTTTGTTGTCTACTTTAATGTCCTTTTAATGCTGCTCCTAAGTGCAACTGCACATGGGGATAGGATTGGGGGGAGGGGGTGTAAATTTAATCATGTTTAAACCATGTATGTGTGTGTGTGTGTGTGTGTGTGTTGGTTGGGCGGGGGGTCCTTTGGTCCTTTCTGCTTTCTATGTCTCCTCTCTGTCTTCTCAAACCCCCAGACAGTCGTGGCAGAGGACCGCTTATACTGAGCCAGGTTCTGCTGGAGGTTTCTTCCTCTTAAAAGGAAGTTTTTCCTCTCCACCATCGCTGCTTGCTCAGTATGAGGGATTTCTGAGGAATTGCTGTGATCGGAGTCTGCATGTACAAGGCACAACCTCACATTAACAACTCAACGCACTCTTAATACCTTAAATAGAAACCTTTTAACTGATTTGAATGTTTTGTACAACTGTATTGAAATGGCTTTTCTCCTAAAGTACCTTGAGATGATTTATATTGTGAATTGGCGCTATATAAATAAACTGAAATAAACTGCATTGAATTGAACTGAATTACACCCGTTGCTGCTTGGTCTGTTGTTGCTGTTTCCACTTCCTGAATTGGGAGTAACAAGGCTTCAAAAGACTCTGCTAGTGGTGATGGTCGTATACATGCAGAGAATTTTGATTCTGCAACTGCATCTGGGTAGCTTTGGCCAATTTCTTAAAATCTAGTTCGGTTGGACTTAAGTCGAGCTAAGGTTTATACATGCATTTCAAAAGTCCGATTTCAGTCGGACTAAGGCAACAATTCATAATTTTCTAATTTGTCTTGCGGCATGTAAATGCACTGAGACAAGGAGAGGAGAAGACACGTTTCCAGCTAACAGCTGGTTAAGGGAGAGCAAAGGCAAATCTCCAGTCTTTTATTCCTTCCACAGCTGCTAACTCAGATGTTTAAACACTCCCTCGTGGATAGTAAAGTTATGATGATGTTTTTATTTTGGGTTTGGGAAGGGGGGGGGTCATTTTAATCTGTAAAGCACTTTGAGAAGCTTTGTTGTTTGAACGGCGCTTTATAAATAAAGTCTGATTTGATTTTAAATACAACTACATACAGCTTTACCTAGACACAATCTTGATTATTGCACCAGACAGTGCCATGTTAGACATCAAACAGCAACTTGTTAATTTAGGACTCGCAGAAGAGTATCCTCAGAAATTTAGGTATTATTCTTGATCAAGTATAAAGAATATAAAGAACTAAAAATAAGTGATTTGTTTGTTGTTTTTCATAAAAGGTGGTAAAAATGATGCATTATTTAACTACTGGCATTCTAATGTTTATGCTCCATGCTGAACGTGCAGCTACCACAACAGGAAGGCCCATATTAAAAAGATAAATTAATCTTGTTGCAATTATTGCCAATTCTTCTAAGTCTGCCAAACATGTCACTTAATACATCTGATGGTCTCAAAACTACAAAGGAAATTGTGGAAAACAACTAGACAGAATATTCAGTTGTAAATAATAAGGGACCACAGATTTTACATCTACTTCAAACTCTGTTTTCTCATACATGAGAAAATGTAAAGGGTGTTATTTACAAAGAAGACCTCAGAGGCCTTCTGCTGGGCCTCTGTATCTCCCTTTCCACAGGTAGAAAAATCGAGTAGTTCAGTTCTCTCTGCACTTATTGAATTTCTAAGTCTCTGGCAACACAACTCTCCTTTGTTTGAAACAGTATGACTACAGGGCTAATGTCTTACTGTAGAAGGTCCAGATCTTTAACAAAGTCGGTCATTTTGCAACATTAAATCTGTTTCGGAAAACATAATTAGAGATTTTTGTGTGATTTCCTCTTTTTATATGTTAGAGCCGTGATGTGGAAGATTTGTGGAAGATTAAACACTATCCTGCATCTTTTGGATGCATACCTGCACCAACACACCTAAATCAAAAGCCTGAGTCACATTCTTGGAATCTCAGCAAGTTTTACAAAGGCCTGGTCCTCCACTATTCATTTAATCAAGGTGTAATGAAGCAGAGATGCATCCAAAGTTGCTTGACGATGGCATTTGAAGACTGGAATTGGAGACCCATACTTTACCTGATTTAGGTCTTGACTTTCACCTGGCCATTCTATAACATGAATAAACATCATTGTAATTCTGGCTTCCTGTTTATGGTTTTCTAGTACTACTGGAAGGTAAAGCTCCTCCCCAGCATGATACTGGCATTACCGTGCATCTACATTCAGGGAACTGCGGAGCCTATGTGTTTTGCATGTAGGTTGAAAAGTTCAGCTTTGGTCTTATCAGAGCTTCTTATAGCTTTGTTTGTAAAAATTGTTTTCTTCATGCTAGTCTGCCATAAAGCTCTGATTCAAAGAGACTTTGTACCTGAGCTTTGGATATTTACAGCTCCTCCAGAGTTATTATAGGCCTCCTGCGTGTTTCTGTTGACCTGTTTGCTGTGCTCCTTGGTCCTCACAATGCTGTTCGTTCTCAGTTGTTCTTTAAAGACCCAGTCAGATCTTCTTTTGAGCTATTTTAAAGAATTTTCAGTGGTCTTTCAATTATCATTATGCCGTTTTTAGCCAAACTCAGAAAAACATGTGCCGTTTTCTAGCATGAAGTTTCTGCACTGTGGCAGTGGCTCATTTGCAATTTACCTCTGCATTGTTGGGGGAAGCGTTGCCATGGAGGACCCCTCCCCATTGCTGAGAAGTCTCTGTTTACGCTAGCTCTCCCACTAGCTTACAGCCCCTCACACCCTCAGCCTAACATTACCGGTGCAACAAAAATGGTAAGCAATTTTACAGCTATCTAACCATACAGTTTTGAGCCAGATGCCAACTCGGACGAGGAACACGAAGACGTACATAGATCTGGTTTGTTTACAAGTGGATGCATCAGAATGAAAGGAGGACCCAAATGCAGAGTGGCGTTTGGAGAGACTACAGCCCATGTTTATTAATAAGTCCAAAAACTCAGGCTGAGAATAGGAAAGAATGTGGGATACTGGTGACGATGACGACAGACAGAAATAAATGAGGAAAATCTGACGAGGACAAACGCATGAAGGTATATATTCCCCTGGAAGGGTATATATACATAAAATACATAATTAGACAAACACAGGGAGACAAGGGCTGATACAGAATGATGTCACACCGTGACATACTGTCACGTCCTTGGAAAAGAAGTGGAAAGATGGGGACAACAAATATTTTTGCTGTTGATTAGCTTTTTTATGGGCATTATTAATGCCATGGACAAACCACTTTATTGGAGAACTTTAAGTTGACCCTTATGGATGTAAAAAGACAGTTTTTCATCGAGTTGGATTGGTTTTTCCACGTTTAATGGACTACGAAGGGGTAAGTTGTAAATGTTATCTCCTTCTTAAGTGTGTGGGGAGATGTGTGTCTACAGTTATAATTGTATCTATGATTTACATATATTATTAGAATCACAAGACTCTTAGCTTCTAACACTGTAAAACATGTATAAGTTCATAGAAGTTAGAAATCATAATATCAGTGATTTAAAACGTGGAAGAGGGTGGGATCCATTTATGGGCATTGTTGGGCATCTGACATTAATTACAAATTACTTCTTCCAAAATGTAATTGAGTTAGTGACTAAGTTACTACATTGCAGAAGTAATTAGTTTCTCAACAAAGTACCTGTGGTGTTATTTTTATGTTCTATTGTTCAGTTAGGTTTTATATCTGTAACGTCAGATATTTTTAATACTGAATGATCAATAAAAAAACACCAAATAGTGTTTTAAAGTATTTTAGAACATTTGGTATATGAACTTGACCCAATAAGATAAGCTGTATGCTGAATATATATATATATATATATATACACACAAAAAGTAAATATCGGTCATACATAATCACACACTTTTCATTAAAGTGCAAAACTAAATGTGGGTAAAAAGAAACAAAGGAAAATCTGTCTATTAAGTTTTTCAAATTATGCAACTGTAATTTTCCACATTAAATTGAGCACTATGTAATTGGCTGTAGTAATACATTTTAAGACTGATTTGGTGTCACCTGGTCACATGAACTGGAAGCTCTCTCCCTGCAGCTGAAGTGTGTCTGTCAGAAAGCCTGACACCATGGCGTTTCATTCAGCCACGTTATAGTAACGTGCCACTTTACACCCCCAGTCACGGTAACGCCGTTGTAACGGTGAGAAAAGTAATTAATTAGATGACTCCGTTACTTTAAAAAGAATGCAGTTAGTAACCAGCCATGTCACGTATCCAGTCTGTTTTAGGCAGCATTTCAGCGTCTGCTACTGATTCACAGCGATTTGAATGCAGAAATACTCAAAAAGGCCATTTTGAGTTAAATTTTCCTAAGATATGTCCTCTAGCATTAAAAAAGAGCATGTCAACACAAAAAACACCCATAATTTTCATTGGAGTGGGTCTTTAACAGAACTCGTAGGCGTTCACATCCTGAGACAAAATTGGAAACAGGTGCACTGGATTGTGTTTAGTGGTATAGTGTATGAGGGGCTAGAAATATGCTAAGCAACCTTTTTCTTTTATTGTTTGTCAAAAGGTCTATCAAAATTGTCCATCAAAAACATATAAAAATACCTTGTTACCTTCTGGTTGTAACAAAACAAAAAGTAGAAAAGTTTAAGTGGGGTGAGTCCTTTTGCAAAGTCTCATACAGCAGGACACAGCCTTTTTGGATGAATATAAAACAAAAAAAATGCAAATGTTGCTCACGCCTTCCTGCTGCTCTCTTCTTCATTCTTTGTCATCTTCAAAAATTCCCAGGATACATCAAGTTTTCTCCCAACTGTGGATTTAGGAGCTGGCAGGAGATGAAGTATTTTCTGTCCTTTCCCTCCCTCTCTCTAGATATACCCCACATCTTTGATTCAGCCTTCCTCCTCCTCTGCTTTCCTGCATGTTGCCTCAGATCGGAGATGTTTTTTTATTTTTTATTCCCGGGGTGATGTCTGCAGCTTCTCTTGTGCTGAGTTCAGCATCTGATCAGAGAGCAACCCTTGTGATCAGGCAGGAATAATGCTCGTCAGAATCGCCTGCTGCTCTGGTACCCCCTTTCCTTCTACCCTTTTATTTTTGCATTGCATCCTCTTTCTTCATTCCCTCTGCATTGTGTGTCCCTTCTGCCTCTTCTGATGTTGTCTTAGATTATTTCTGAGCATTGCAATGTCAGCCATAAAACTTCCAATGCATGTACAGAGCTTTTGAAGAAGTATTGATACACATATACTATACATGCATACATGTACATCATGATAAAAAAGTGGAGCAAATGTATAGTGTATATACCAGAGACAAGAAAATGATTGGTTGTTGTGTAATATTTTTTCACACATTTAAACTAATCACTTCTAATTATTCTGGCATTTTTCGTACAATAAATGATAAATGGCCTGCATTTGTAAAGCACAATTTCAATACAAAGCGCTTTACACTGCATTCACCCATTCATCCACACATTCACACTTCTGATGGTGGCAAGTTACATACTGTAGCTCCAATGAACCTACAAGACGGTTTTGCTGAACTCAAGTCATCTCAACACTGTCTTTATTTCTGCAGTTTTCTACCTCACTTTTTCCTTCATGTAAACTATCCAGTCAAATAACTGGATACATCACTATGTTAAAAGCTTTATTTTATTTTGCTGTCTTTCCTATGAGTGTGTTGACACAGGATTGCCACAACTTAACATCTCCAGGACGAAAATGATGTTTGGCTGACGTCATGTAAGCTGGAAACTTTTTGTTTTTGTTTTTTGACAGCTCTTAGTTCTAATCTTATAAAAGAGACAAAATTAATGCTTGAAATATACTATCTAATCTAACCAGCTAGTGTTGTATTGAATCTATGAAATTGATACAATCTTTGACTTATTATAACATGTAGATACAAAGGCAGGAACTTGTTTTGTAAATTGCAATAAAAAATGTGTTCAAGATTGGAATAATAATAAAAAAGATTAAACTACAAAAATAAATCAATCCTAAGACCTGCTGTAACCCAGATGCATATGTGCATTAGCAGCTGAGTTGGTGAACTGTCACTTTGCATCACAGAGCATTAATGTTCACAGCTTTGGGAATCACAGGCTTGATAGAAAAGTCAAGTGATTATTTCTCCAAGACTTAAAACATCAGAACTTCCAAAGATCCTAAACAACATGTTAATTGAAAAAACATTTCATTGCAGTTTATGGACCTCTGGAGGTAGATGTTTTTGTGCCAGTCTGTCTATTTGTATGTTAGCAAGATAAGTCAAAAAAGTTATGGACAGATTTTGACGAAATTTTCAGGAAATGTCAGCAATGGTAACAGGAACAACTAGTTACATTTTTGGGTTGATCTGACCTGACTAGCAGTATATAAAACTATATATAAAACTATTTTCCTTGGGCTTTTAAATTTTGTTTTCAGTTTGATTCTAAATTGTTTCATAGTTGATTGGATGGACATTAAGCTGTGAATTTCCTATAATGTAAATAGTAGTCCCCAACTAGAGTCCCCTGAGGCCAGCGTCCCGCAACTTTCAGGTGTCTTTACTGTAGCGTAACAGATTCAAATGGGTTAATTATCTCATCAACAGGAGAAGTTTTTTTCCCTGTATTAATATACTAAAGATGGGGGCAAATGATCTCAAGCTTCCAAAAGAGGCATTGTTAAAACATAGTAAATCATTGGTTTGAAAAAAAAATAAGTGCAAAGATCTAATGTGTATAATAATGATGGCCTGTACTTGTAAAGCACTTCACACTACATTCACTCATTTATGCACACTGGTAATGGCAAGCTACGTTGTAGCCACGGCTGCCCTGGTGCACACCACAGAGGTGAGGCTGCTGGACACTGGTGCCACCAGGCCCTGTGACCACCACCAGTATGCAACGGGTGAAGTGTCTTGCCCAAGGACATGATGACCGAGACAGTGGGGGCTGGGTACTCTAGCCAAACTCCTAACTCCGGAGCCACGTTTTAAAGTGAGAAAATCTAAAGCTTGAAAGCATGGAAGCACAAGAGGATGCAGCAAACTTTGAATGGTGAAGAGGTTAAACATCAGGGAGAAAGCAGAGGTTCAACATGTGGAGATTATTTATTGTCCAGCAATAATAAATTGCTTTTCGAACATATTTACATTGGGCACGTTATATAAACTGGAGGACCATCCGTCGCGGTTGTTGTGTTCACATCACCCACCTTTTGATGGTCAGAGGGTCCAGTGTTGCCAGTGTTTTGTAGCCTTGCTTCTGACCAAGGGTGTCTGATTGGGTGCTTGAATGGAATGTGAAACACTTTGGGGTCCTCAGGATTACATAGAGAGCTGTACAATACAGGCAATTTACCATTCCCATCAACTCCAACCAGCTTCCTGCTGTATAAAAATACTCCTACGTTATACTGGTGTCCCCATTTCTGTATGGGTATGTGGCGTGGAGATTGTTAGGTTTTAATGTTTTTTTTGTTTATGTCATTGCATTATGTATGTAGAACAATGTTTACTTTTGATCTAATTTGACCACCTTCTTCCACATGTTTCCTGTGTCCCCTGCATGACCTTGGGAAAAGTGAACGCAGAATATTGTATTGCATTCTTCTTGTTGCAGTTCCATAAAGACCTGATTTTTGGCGTGAGCAACTAATGATTGTCCTGTCAATCATAGTTCTGTCATCTGAGCTGTTGTCCTGTCCGCCTCATCCTGAGTTACCATACGTTTCTTCGCTGCTTCTCTAATTTATGCCTTACTTTCCGATTCTGACAGTTTAGGTTGAAAACTCTGTCTTTGATGGTGGATTGATGTAAGATGTTCAAAGCTTAATAACAATTTAATATAAGGTTTGATTATTTAACCCTGGATTACACTTCTGCAAAGCTCTGTTGCTGACTTTCATGACTTTCTGACTGTTCATCCATGTTCTCTGACAAAACTAACAAATCTGATGCCTGGGTGTATATCTGGAGTTATACTGGAATTAAAATAAATTTGATTTTATTTAGGGTCACCAGAAAAGATGATTTTGAAAATTAATACACACCATGATTTTTAGATTTTTATTAGCAAAACAAATTAAAGACCGTAACACTTTCATAAAATATATAAAATAGATATGTGTTTGGTTGTAATTAGGTAAAATTCTAACAAGTTTACATGCTATTCATACTTCCAATTAGTTCCAGTTATTTCCCTAAATAAAGTAAAATCCTACACAGGAAATGAAGATACTGTAACAATATTAAATTTAGTGCTACATGATGGTCTGAGGGAGCAAAAAGGTTCTTATCTAGAGTAAAACTTTAAGTTAAAGCAGTCCAAATTCATTTAATTTAAAAATGCAGCAGACTGAAAAACCTTTACAATAATTGAATGTATTTTATGGCACAGAGCTAAGCCAACATAATTTCATTCTCCTCCACCCACAAACAGTGCAGTGACCGCATTCACAGTATTTAAACACAAACTCTCTCTTTAGCTTGGACCAGTTCCAGAGAGCACAGAATGAATGGATGGGTGATATTATGCATGTGCTGGATTCGTCGCTTTTTATTCCTAAATGAGTGTGTTTTACATAACAGCCTTTTGTTCTGCTCTCATATTGCACTCTCATCGCTTGCAAAATGCTCTGCGGGTGCTGTTTCTCAGTCACCTTCAGCATAATTTCCATTTTTCATTTTTTTCTGTTTAGTTTGTATGTTTTTATCACCATGGAACAGGCTGCAATTTCATTTCTGCCTTAACTTGTGTCCCAGGCAATTATTTCACATGATGTTCTGCACCCACCTACACACTGAAACACATGTCCAAGCCAACACTCAAAGTAAGGTAATGTTTCAATTAACCTGGTGAAATATCTACCGTCTTAACCTTTGTAAGGCTGTTGGGAATTTGAAATGAGCTAATTGTGCCATTAAACTATTATTCATGCAACCAGTAGGTTTTGTCATGTGCACAGTTGAAAAAAAAACAAATGTATGCTCTGCTCTCTGACTGTGTTCCCTGTGGAGTTTGATTTCCCAATGCAGTTGCCAGCACTTATGATATGCGTTAGAAATGTAATGACATTTTTGAGAGCATCCACACCCTCTAAGCTTATGTAAAATGTTGCCTGATTACAAAAATTGTAAGAAAATAACATAGTCAGGAAGCACATGACAAAGTATTTTTTCATAATTTTAGATCTATTAGCATGTTGTTGAAAAGAATGGTTTCACCCGGGTTTACTGTTTCGAACATCTGTTTTTTTATTGTAAATATTTTCAATTTTAACAGTTATTTTTTTTTTTTAGATCAGAATGTGATTTATTTTCCTTGTTAGAAATCCTTAAGAGAGATGTTAACATATCTTTACAAAAAGCCTTTCAAAAGTGTAAATGCCATTTAAAGATTTTCATATTTTTGTTGCATTACAAACACACTTCAATCCATTTTATTAGGACTTTTTGAGAGTTCAGCACAAAGTGGTGTGTAAAGTCAAAGTGAAATTATTAAAAAATGCATGGGTGTATATAACAAATGGACAGACGGACGGAAAACTGTATAGAAGTATTAGTTATTACATTTATGGAGAATAGGATTGATGGATTCACTGGTGGATAGCCATTTTCAAATAGTGAGAAATATCTAACATTGTATAACAGAAATAAACCCAACAAAATATGTATCTTAAATATATATTAAACCTCTGAATCATCAAATGTAAATTAGTGAGGTTCATTATATTTCCTTTTTCCCATCCATCCATGCATACACCCTGGACAAGTCACCAGTATATTACAGGACAACACAGGGGCACAAAGCAAACAACCATGCATGCACATTAACTCCTAAAGGTTATTTAGAGTATTAACCAGACAGTAATGTTTCTGGACTTGAGGAGGATGCAGGAGTACGTGAAGAGAGCCATTACACACAGAAGGACAGCATGCAAACTCCATCCAGAAAGATTTTAGGCAAAGATTCAAACCCATAACCCACTTGCTGCAGCCCCAGTCAAACCCCAATTCCGAAACCAGATGGCAGGCATCTCTTAAAAAGCTGTATTTATTTATTCATTTAAATCATCTTTCCTTTCATTACAAAACACAATCTCAAAAATGATTTTGATACATTCTCAAAAATCTGCGGAAAAATCTTAATTGGTGTAACAGCAACCAAATCTTTTATAATCTTGTTTACCAGAAAAGTCAAATGTAAAAATAATTTTGGGTCTTTACTACTAGTATACATCACAGTCTTGGAGGAACTACAATAACATGTTTTTTTTTTTCTGTAAAATTCATTTCTGGGTTTACATGTTTGCCAAGCTCATCTGTTAGAGTGCAGTTTATTCAGAGGTTACTGTAATCCCTGGGTGGACCAAAAATTTGGATCTCTCATTCCACATTCAATTTCACGGCATGACAGGAACAAAAAGAGATTTATTTATTTATTTTGGCTTTTTTGTTTTTGTTTTGAATGTTTCTTGTGGAAAAAACAATGGAAACATTGTATAAGGATTGACTTGCTTTTACATCAGTCTAAACCGTGTGATTTTTACTTATATTCAAAAGTTACAAACGACTCAGCGGCTGCAGGAAAATTAAAATACATTTTAAAGATAGCAGAGCATAAATGAAAAAGAAACAAGACAGAATATCCACAGAAACAATTCTTAAAACGATCAGCTTAACAAGATCTGTAGAGAACTTGAGGTAACCGCACTTTGTTCTTGTTTTTTTACCACATTCAAACTGTTCATCTTCAATTATGAACAATCATGGGTTTTTGATATTGTGACACTTCTTCTATGATATTGTTATGATGGGCGTTACATGTAATAAAACCAAAATCTACTCTAGTATTGATGTTATTTAATGTGATCATAACATTTTGACCTGCTGTGTGTTATAGAGTCTCAAATAAAGACAGAATAAATGACTGAAAAATCACTCTTCTGACTGGCCGGTTTAAATGTTCAATGTCCAATTGGTTTGCTTTCTAACCCAATTGGCACAGAAATCGAATACCTGAGTTTTCCACACACAATTTCTGTCTCATATTTTCATGAAATTTCACAAACTGCTGCAAAACTAACTGAAAAGTGCAAATTGTTCCCATAGGACTGTTCTAACCTTGACTTGTCAAGCACTTTATTTCACAAAGTTAGACATAGAAATGTATTTTTGACACATATTTGAGCCTAAAATGGCTTTTGAATTGATTTTCTTACCGAATTCTGAGGGGAAACTTCTCCTGCAGTTTGTTTTATTGGGTGTCATTACGTTTTCATCAAATACCACCAATAGTGTGATTTTTTTGTTGTTGATCACAGTATCAAAATATTTTGTCTCAAATGTTAAACCCAAATATGGCTTTTATCCTACAAGCAATAAAAACAAAACTTAGCTCCTCTGTTCGGTAAAACTATTCAGACAAAAGCATGTAAATCGCTTGAGTCAGCATTCCAGCCATCGGATAATAATGTTCCAAACCTTCAAATTGCAGAGAAAAAACTTTATTTACAAAACAAATCATTCAGAGCACTTTGTTCAGTCTCAACACCCTATGAAGGACTACATGATTTATGTAAAGCAGCAATCAACATGCACTGTGGAGTGCCCAATCGTCCACACGGTTTGAATTTGACCTTTTTAAAGCCAAATCACCACTATTCATTCAGAAAGGCTACAACTTGCATCCAAACAAGACAGGCCATGATTTCCACATGCACCACTCAACCGATTACCACTTTATTATGGTCAGAGTAATCCTCATTGGTGGAAATTAGTGAAGGCTCTCAGAAAGGCCTGGCAAATCAAGAGAATTCCTTTGCATAATCAAATATGCTAATTAGAATGAAAGTTGATTGAATCCAACAGCAAGAGACGGCGCCCTGGATTACTGCAGCATAAACAATAGGCTGGGATTTGCCAGAGCGTTCCATTGTGGTGTAGATGTTTGTTGATACAAGCCAATTTTGTTCCCACAAAGGTTTGCATCTGAAAGCTTGAGATGACCAACAAGCATGGACCTGCATTGTTCTTTTATTGTATTTATGAGTTATGTCAGAGGATATCGATTGCTGACAAATCAAGAGGTAACACAATTTTTTTCAACTTCTATAACCCGAGGAAGTGTAGATTTAGATATGGCGCTCACATTGAGATACAGGAGTGTTTCAAGTAAAGGTGAATCAAACAGCTCTGAAAACATTATTTTGAACAAAAATGAATTGTTTTTCTCAATTGACAGCATAGAAAATCATTTATTTGTCATTTAATTGGCATAGAGGGTTTTCCTTGCTGCCATCTTATCGATTCTGTCAAAATGATATCACTCTTAAATAAGCACAAGTTAATTCACTCACAATCTCCAGAAGTTCCTTTTTGCATTTGTTTTCTACACTTCCACCAGCAGGTTTGTCTATATTGTGGAGGTAAAAATATCGGACGTATCTATTAAAATTTAGGTTTATTTCAAAAGTTGGAAATCCAAATGAACCTGGAGTTCATTAAAAACAAAATTAAAAACAAAGCATTACAGTACACTTCAGCAAATTGGCAAAGGTATCCATTTTGGTTTAAGAAAGCAAATAGATAAGATCCCCCATATTTCCTGGTACCTGGTAATCTGGTGTTTTGAACCAGTGAAAGAACTTATGGTGCGTTCATACCGCAGGCTTTGTCAGCGTCAGCAGCGTCAAGAGTACATGTTAAGTCGATGGTTTAGGCTGTTGGAGGAGCGTCACGGTCTCTGCTGCGCTTTGTGAGCGTTGGCTCCGTCAACTTTTCAAGCTTTTGCTTCGTTTCAAGCTCATAACACTAGCAACACAGAATTTCAGCTAGTTTAACTTTTGACAGTCTTTATGCTCTTGACGCACCACAGCAACCAATCAGAGCGTCTCACTGTAGTGACAATGCCCGACGTCGATGCTGCCTAGCCAACCATGATCCCCTAGTGTTTAAAACATCCAGCAGAGAAAGGCCCGCCTTTGTGAGCTTCAGCTTAAAAATGTATTTCTGTGTATATGCGTCAAACTAGTCGCTTTATGAGCGTTGCTTGACACTGACAAAGCCTGCGGTCTGAATGCACCATAAAACATGCAGGATATCACCTCCTGAAGACTGACTGTGGAAACCCGTGCCTTAGACAATTGGTAAAAGCAAACAGCAAAAAGAAATCAGCAAGACAAACTGCTTTGGTGAATAGTGACAGGGACATTAGGCAAGACAAGCTAAGTTTATTTGGAACCCCCCTCCCTTAACAACAATTCAATTCAAGGTGCTTTGTATGATTCAAGGAGAGTGATAAAAGCATAAAATACAACATTACAGCCACAAAACAAATGACATTCCAGCTATTATTAATCGCTTACTTAAAGACCCCTCTAAGCAAAGTAGTTTTTAGACTTGATTTAAAGGAACTTATTGTTTCAGCAGCTTTGAAATTGTCTGGAAGTTTGTTCCAGATAAGGGGAGCATAGAAACTGAAAGCTATGGAATGCTATTTTATTCATAGTTAAATAAATAAATAAGTACCTAAATAAATCAATATTCCATAAAATATAGAAAAAAAACATAGAAAATTAGAGTTTTACAAACACACACACACGCACACACACACTCACACACACACACAAATATATATATATATATATATATATATATATATATATATATATATATATATATGCTCTGCATAAATGAGTACACCCCCTTTAAAAAGTATGAAATTAATCAGTAGCTCAATGAACAAAAAAACAATTTCCAAACTTTCCACAAGGCCTAGTTTTATTAAACAGTTATTTGACTTATTTACAGTTTTTAAACCATTAGTTCCAAAAACAGTTATCTTGGTCTCATCACTCCAGAGTATACAGTCCCAGTAGTCTTCATTTTTTCAGCATGGGCCCTAGGAAATTCTAGCCATGCTTTTTTGTGCATGGGCTTTAGGAGATACTTTCTTCATGGATGATACCCAGCATGCCATTCCTCTGCAGTGTGCGCCGTATGGTGTCCCTGAAAACAGTCACTCCAGTTTGGCTTTCTATTGCTTTAGCCAACTACAGTGAACTTGCATGGCGATTTTCTTCAACACTTCTCATCAGAAGACACTCCTGTCGAGATGTTAACTTCGGTGGACGGCGTTATAAGATGGTTGAACTTCTATCTTTCTCAAATTTTTTGATCACTTTTGCTACAGTATTTTGACTGATATGTAAAGCTTTGCTGATCATCTTGTAGCCCTCACTTTTTTTGTGTAAGAAAGGATTTCCTTTCTCAGATTTCTCTTCCATGGGGAGCCATTACTGACAGCCCTTAATGCCCTTTTATTGTCACCTGTCTGCTGGACACCTCTTAAATGAATCATTAGACTCACCTGTGGTTGAATGCCTGTTAATTAGAAGTTTGTAATCTTTGGCTTTTCTCATAGGACTATAATTAGGGTGTACTCATTTTTACAACATGGGCTTGAATTAATTTATTCGGCAAATAACCTTTTTGTGTGTGCAAATGAACAAATCTTGTTTGCAATCAATGGCCCACATTTGTGGGAGTATTTTGTAGTATAGCATATCATACAAAATGTTGATTCTGAAAGGAAGCTAAAGGCTTTCTGACAAACTTAGTGGGGTGTACTCATTTATGCAGAGCACTGTATATATATATATATATATATATATATATATATATATATATATATATGTTGGAGTCTTAGCCATGTAGACGATATCAAAGGGCCCTAGAAATATGATGCCAGCAGCCAGCATTCCAGTGGGCCAATGGCAGCATGCCAGCACCGTGCGTCTCCCTCTTTCCCCTTCCCAGCTTAGCGCTGGAGAATCTGCCATGAGGATTGGCAGGAGCGCCAATCCATCAGACTCGCTGCAATTCCGTGCAGTGTGAGTGGACCATCCGCACAAAGTACGAGGGAACAGCATGGGCGCCTTGTTTTCGCGTCCTCTCTGGTTTGACTCCCGGACTAAAAAGAGATAAACTCTTTTCCATGCTCACTTTGGTGGGTGAAAGTTCCTGCAACTTCAAGGAGAGACCTTCTTCCTAACACGTGTTTCTGGATTTTTCCCTTTCTGCAACCAAGCCGCTTAAATAATTTGGCTGGCGCCAAAACTACTTGCGCAGTCCGCTGAACCTCTCTCTCTCTCTTTTTATTTTTTTCATCCCCTTTGTGCGCTCCGTTCCCCCTTCGCGTTTACTGTCGTTATCAGTCGTATCTTTTTCTTCTACACCTGGAAGCTTCCCCTTTAAAGTAAGACTGTTCTAATTTATTTTTATTTGCCAACCTGGGTGGAATGAATTAGAATTTTTTGTTTTTTAATTTTATGCATGCATGATTCTTAACTTCAAGTGAGTTTGTGTCACTCGTGGTCTCTTTGTCTGAAGAAACCACCAGGCTTGTTGCTCAGACCATAAAAGATCAGCCATAAAACATCCCCCTACTTTTCGTGTTTGCCTGCCTGCGTGCGTGATCCGACATACGTACCTGCGAAGCGCCCGTTACATGCCTAAGCGACGTTATCGCTGGTCGCCATATTGCTCAGGTATACCGTTAGCCTTGACAGAACTGTTCTGGTATAAGTAGTTTTTTTATTTTAGTTGTGTTTTTTAGAATAAATTTGTTAAATTGAATCAAATCTCTGGTTTCTTTTATTCTGAGTGTGTGTGTGAATTATTGCAAAAAAATAATTTCCTTCAGATAAGGTCTTTCTGGTAATCACTAAGAATTCATAATTATAAGTGAGATTATTGGTTGATAATTTTCTTTGAATAGAGATATGATCTTGTTTCTAGCCCAGAGGCTAGGGGCGCCCCAATTAAATGATTTAAAGTATAATTAAACTACTAATTTACAATTATTAGTTAATATTCTTAACATAACCTGATAGACCATAACTCAAATTTATCAATTTGAATTGATAAATATCCAACATATATAAATATATATATATATATTAGGTGTGGAACCCTGAATACGGTATTCAAAAAGGCACAATAACGTATTTTTTACGAATACTTATTTTGAACAAATTCTTAAAAAATATTTGTATTCGGGAGCAAGAAAATCCTTATATCAAAAAGCTGCGTTTCCTCATGAGACTGCAGTGCATGCACCCTGGATGAGAATGGAGTGACGTTTAGAAGTCAGGGAGGGGAGTGGACATGGCTGCTGCTCTATACAGCAACAGAAGGGCTTGGCTAATGGCTAATCAAACATCTATCAACATCTGATACATAATCACGTACTGCTAAAACTTCCTCTCCTGGTACTGTTTGCCCCTCCACAAGCATCAATCCCTCCAAAACCACTAAATCATCATCAGAGCCATGTTCTGTCTCTGTTGGATGAAGTAATGGCTGTTGTGCTCATTGTTGTTTTCAGTGATGTTTCTTGTTACATGTTCATTGCTGGATTAAAAGAAAACATCAACCAATATTGCCACAGAGAGAGAGAGGGAAAAGAGAGAAATTAGATTGCTTTTCAAACAATTTAGGTGAAAAATAAAACAAAATCAGTAATGAAAACATTGCAACGTTTGTTGCAACTTCTCACAAAAACTGCTGCAACATCAGGTATTTTGTCAATTAAATAAACAATGAACACCGTCCGCTGCCCTTTTGATCGTGTCCGTAGCAGCATAAATCTATCTATCAAATGATTAACTTTCTGTCTAAGAGGCTTTCCTGTCTAAACTTTTTAAAATAGCCTCATAGCACCTTGCAACAGGTAAAAAGAAAATTCACATGTTAAAATACCGTATTGATGCAATTTTTACATTTAAGGACTTAAAACAGTTCCTACTTAGTTGTTAAATATTTTTTTATCCTTTCTTAATGTAAATCATGTTTTAACACATTTAACCTGACAGCTATTTTCTGTCATGTGCTATATTCAGGTATTAATAATTCACAACATAATCCAGATTATCTTGCGCTACCCAATGAGGCAATATGAAGTTTACAGCACTCTGACAGCAGTGTCACATTCCAAACCATCCGTAAGCAACATCACCTAATTACATTATAACACAACAGAGCCTGATGAGTTTTTATGTGCAGCTGGTGTTTCCCTTATTGTTTTTTATGTAATTGATGTAATGCATTAATAATTCTTTTTCAGACTTGGAGAAGAACACGGCTCTTCCCTTGTCATTTCACTTACCTAGCATCGATTGTCAGTAGCTGCCTTTAATGCAGCATTGGTTTACATGAGCATGGCTTATTAAGCCTGGCTTGAGTCAGCACAGATTTAATTCAATTGGGCTTCCTTGGTGTAACGGAATAAGACACACAGGTATAATGACACACAAACCAAATCAAAAAACGTTAATCACAGTGACCTATGTACTGTATGATTAATGCTGCACTCAATCTGTCCCTGTAATAAAATCTCAGAGCTGGGAAGAACATCATGCCTGCCTGTTTTTATTTTATTTTTTGTTATTTGTGGGGTAGGGGTCCTTTTAGCTCCTTGTTGCAAGCAATTTTGTTTTTACAAGAGATAATGGGGATAGCCGATGCGCTGCCAGTAGGCTTACAGGGAGAAATGTGTGTTATGAAGCTGTAGCCTTCCGTCGAGACCAGTGTGATCATACCTCCTTCAGATTCCACAAAGACGAAGTCAAGTGGTGCATGCTGTGGGATAAAGGCATGAGGGTTTTGTGAAGTCATGCTTAACAAGGAAGGACTCAATCCTCGGTGAACTGAGGCTTAATGGCTGAGGCTTAAAGAGTGACACAACCAGTTATCAAGGTTATGTTTTATACTATTACCATACTAGGTGGTAGGTACTGCTATGTCAAGAGGGGTGTTGCCTGATCTATACTTTTTGTTGCAATACGAGCAAAGACATGATTAAAAATCATGACAGAGTTAGTTTTAGGAATCTTTAGGTACGTATTATTCCTTGATTGACAGTATCTTCTTGACATAGCACATAATATTTTAAGGGCATCTGATAACTCACCAAATGGCAACAGCAAAGTATCACCATCTCTGCCCTTTTTTTAAAAAAATACCTCCAAAATAAGCAGCGCTTAAAAGATCAGATAGTGCTGCAACAGATAAAAAAAATATAGAGCTCTCTAATTAAAGTTATCAATGCAGGACGATTATCTCAGCAAGGTTTCATCTTTAGTTTTCTACAAATTACCGAAAAAATCTTGATTGATTCTTAGCAATCATTATAAAACGCTTCATAAAGAGATCTGGGATATTTATTTGGTTTATTAAAACAAATACATTTTTAATTTTTTATGTCAGACACTATTAAAAACTAGCAAAACATTTGATAGGTTGGCACACACAAACATTAAGTGTGTGTACTTGATGCACAGAGGTCATCTAAATCGCCACAGGTAGCTGGCACCTTTTTGCTCCTGAAGTTCTTTTCTGTTCATGCTTGCAGCGCTGAAAAGATCCTCCGACCTTTGAATACAGAAAATAACCCAAATATCAAAAGAGAATAATGATGATTAACTGCAGGCATTTCTGTAATTAATGAAAATTGCCAGAGAATACATAATTAATGTAGTAGCAAGGGGAGAAAGTCATTGCCGACTCTTGATATGTGATTAGAAGCGAGAAGGAAGCACTTATCTGTGGGAAATGAACTTTTTGAGAAATTGTTTTGCAGTCATGCAATTCAGTAAGTCTTTTTTTAATCTATTTGACAGTTGGTTTGAATAAACAAAAGTTCTACTCCCTGGAGAGTTCAGCAAATAAGGTTGTATAGAACTGATAATGAAGTAATAGAATGAATGGACTGCTATTTGAATTTACAATGCAAGGAAGCTGCAGTCCAAAAAATAGATTCATGTATCAAAGTTTAACATATGTTTAAAATTGATAGAGGGGCTCAATAGTAGGAAAAAAGGCTAGTGCTCCATAACATTTGTTATTTTTTCTAAGTCCTGCTATCCTCCCAGTAGACCCCTATGCATTTCACACTGACCAGCAACATTTTTTAAGTCAATATAATTTGAGTTTACACTTGTCAGCTGACAATCAGTTTACATGTGCATCGCAAACCTGTGATTATGGTGTTGCACACAAGAGGCTTCTCCCGTTTACAGTCACCATATTGGAAGAAAGTGTCAGACATGAGGAATGTGCTAACTTCTGAAATGTCCTTAACAAAGTACAACTGGGTGGTGATCGATAGCTCTTTCTGCTTTCCTCTTTGACTTGCTGTGACAAAACAGGTAAGGCACATGCACAATTGTGACCTGCCGTAGGAACCAGGGACACTAATCAAAAGCAGCAAAATGAGAAAATGTTCTTGTTCAAAATTTGTGATTTTTGCTTTTATGCAGAATCTGTTAGTTGAAGTCACAAAGAAGCCTTTTCATGTTTTAGATGATAGTATTGGAATATTTAAAACCGATCATTTTGAGGTTAAAATTGTCTTGTTTTTCTGAGTTTCTCTGCATTCAGTGTCAGTCTGTGTGTATTTACATACTGTTTCTTATTTTATTGTCCCTACCCTCCAAGAAGTCTGAGTGGCTATCTGATATCAAAATACAAAGAAGATGGACACTACAAAGCTTGTGCTAAACAAGAAGAAAAGAGAATTATCTGCATGGGAGACAGTCCCTTAGCGAGAAGCTTCCTCAAGACATTATGTGCAACATACGGCTGGATTTTTTACCTGCAGAAAGAGTGGCAGGACATGCAAATTATTGGACATTTTCAGAGGCAAACAGATGCATAGTGCAAACTTTGTAGATGGCAATGTACACAAAAAACAACTTATTTTGTTTGATTCAACGAGAATACTTTTTCTGTTTCCTATCGGGTGAGTTTCCATAAACAGTAAAGTTTGTGGTTTTGTCTGAGAACACGTAGGCTACACAACTATTGTTATCAGCTAGCTCAGGACTGTTATTTTAATTGTAGCCTAATCGTTAGCATCATATGACTTGCCAAAATACCCTACTACTATAATGAACTTCTAGGTTATAGCTTCTAATGTGAGCATCTGATATTCATTTGAATAATGCTTCAAATCCTTGACTGGTGTTAATGATTTAGCCCACGTAAACCTGTGTTATGGATTAATGTGTTTTTGTTTTAACTGGTTTCCAACTTCTGTTAGGGGTGGTGATTGCTAATAGCTACCACAGATGTTACTGTGCCAAAGGACAACGATTTATTTATTTATTTTAAACCGTGTTTTCTTTAATTAATAATAATTTAATTAACTTAATAAACTTTGAATATTTCCAATTTTATGGAGAACATTTCAGATCTTGGTGCTGTCGCTGTTATTAAATTCTGAGACATCACTTCAAAACAAACATCTTCAGGCCAATCAGCGGCTACGGCTGCTGGGTAGGAGTGAGAGGGTTATCTGTCCATAGGTGGGCGTTTTGGGTTGCTTCTGAACGCTACCAAGGCAGGGGTAGTCCAAAAAAAGGGGTTGCCTCAGATGGGACACAGGTAATGGAAACACAGCAGAACCTTTCTAAAGTGACCCATACCGTATCGGCCCTATTGAAAAAAGGGGCATAACAGAAGTTGGAAACCAGTGAACAAAAAACACTGCCCGTTACCATACTTGCACTGAATGTGATGCTAATAATTTTAGCCAGTAGTGGACAGCTCCTTGAAATAATACGAAGCGCAAGCTATACATAACACATGTTTCAACAGTTGTATTGTTTAGTTTTAGTACGATAATAACAATAGTAATTCTATGTTGATATGCTACATCTAAGTACATGATAATTGCTCACAAATATTAATAATGATTACCCACTCACCAGCAGGTAGTGGTCGGTGGATAGCTCTGCCCCCCTCCTCACTCGAGTGTCCAACACATGCGGCCGCAGATCAGATGAAACGACAACCGATCATCGAGCTGTGGCCTAGGGTGTCCTGGTGCCAAGTGCACACATGTACCGTTACCCTTCCCTTCCACTGGACGCGTAAGCAGCACATTACAGGAATAGCACGTTATACAATGCCACCGCTGTAGTCAATTTTTTTTTTTCTATTTTTTATGCGGTACGCCTCTGAAACGTATACATTTCGACATTTTGGATAGGGGAAGGCAGGAAATCAGACGGCTCAGCATCTGGAAAATTTTAAAATAAAAGAAACGTGCTGCTTTGCGGTTGCTTTACTTAAAAGGGACCTGTGCGGTGATAAGTCAGTACCTCATGGTCTTATTTGTGTTTCGTCATAGATGACGAGTGGTTGATCATTGAAGTGGAGAAGCACTCAATCCTGGTTGATCCCAGTGACACTTTTTATAAAGACAACATCAAGCAGGATAAAGCATGAAGTGACATATCTCTGTTTTATGGAAAGATGTTTAGTTTATGCTACTTATTAACATGATTTTTTTCCCTATTCTATATGCACCCTTCTTTCTTATATTTTTCTTTCTTTCAAAAGTACATTTAATAATTGTCAGCAGGGTCTGTGTAGCCTGTTCTGAAGCTTAAAAGGGCTATGGCTTATGTAAATGTAATGTAAATGAGACCTACTGCCATATCCAGCAGAAGAAAGATGTAAATCCTACAAATCTTTGGAGGCTCTGTTCTCACATTTTAGAATTCTTGAGCAACTACCTTCAAATGGCCACAACTTTTCCAAATATTGTCAGATTTCCATGTGTTAAACATTGTTGGAAAGCTTAGAGACTACACTTTTAGAAAAGTCCACAACTCAAAATGCCCCGGACCCTACTTGTGTCCCTACTTTTTCCATGGCCATTGGATAGTCTCGTCCCAAGAACAGAACAAGCGTTTATCATCATGTTGTTGAGCCTTTTCTGCTTTCAAGGTGAACACCATGGTATTTTATACTCCCCACCTCCCTGGTCTTGCTAAAGCAAACTGCTTGCTGCTAATTTCCTTTCGGGTCAAACCACACTCTTCTTGGTCAAAATCAGTTTGAATACTTACACGATGTCAGAGCCTCAGATTGACCCAGCGGAGATTGAGCGGCTAAAATCCAAGGTTTTGTATCTCTGTGGTGTCGTAGATCAGCAAAGCTCCAAACTCCAAGCCCTCACCGAGACGATTCTACAGCTCTCAGCCTCCGTCATCACCTTGCAAGGTCAGGGCATTGAGGACCCCCGAATAGGCTTTCCAGATAAGTGGAATGGTGTAGCTGTCTGACCAGACAGACTCCTAGCAACGCTAGAAAGGATTTTGGAATGTCAGCCTTCCACTGACCTCTTGAAAGTAGCATTGCTGACTTCACTGCTGTCCAGCCACGCCCAAGAATGGCCAACTGCCGTGTACAACACAACCATATTTGTCGTCAAAAATTTAGGAGGACTTTTGTTCCCCCCAGTAGTGAGGTGGATTTGGGATTTCAATTTCTCCACTTACCTCAAGGGAATCAATCCGTTTGCCATTTCATTTCCAACTCCTGCACCCTAGCAGCTAAGCAAATAAGCCACCCTCCAGTCTTTGTTTGTTGAGAATTTGACAGATTACATCTGGGTTGATGGTCAATCATGAGGCTCCGACAACTCTGGATGCCACCATTGACCTAGCCCTCGAGATTGACCAACGGGTCCTAAAAAACTTGCTGTTATTAAGCGATTTTAGCAGACTTGAACACATGCAGTACCAGCCATTTACAAGCTTTTGAGACTAGTAAAAGGACTGCTGTTAACTTTTTGCCTCAAGCATATGCGATTCATTATCACTCTGGACTCTTGGGGAAATATCTTTTTTGACTCCAGTTGGACCTGGGCAGGCAGGCAGAGCTGAAATGAGCAGACTGGCAGCCTGCTGTGTGTGCTCTGGGAGGTGCCCATTGCAGCACCATGCACTACTCAGTGAGAAGAGTAAAAACTTTGTGTCGTTCACATCATAGTCTCTAGAGGTCTCCAATAACGCAAAAGAAAGTTTAAAGATTTGTCACCTTTTTTTAAAAGGATCGTTACAGGACTCTAAAAACATATTAAATATAGCAGTCTTGCTAAGATGGCAACACTGTCTGCACTCTCCACTTCAACAGAAGCTGTCAGCTTATGATAAGCAGGACTAAAATGACAGCAAATCAATGTCCAATTCAGAAGTTAACCTTAACAACTGAAGCACAAAAGCCCAAGCATAAAAAAGATTTTATTTAAAGACAATTAGTATGCAGGAGCAGTACAGTTAAAGATAAAAAATTAGATCAACATGATTCAAAATATAGCATGCTAAATATGGCTGTAATTAATTAATCACAATTAATGGGATAATTTTATGACCTTAGCTCTAATCTCAGATCAAGTGTTATGATTAAATCCACTCACCGTACACATAAACTATTCATTTTCCTCCTCTTCCATCTATATAAGTCATACAACCTCAATCCACAGGCAAAAATGAAAAAGCCAATCGTTCTCCTACATTGCTATGAAGCTCACAATTTCAAATCTGTTCCTCTTTCCTTTTTTATTTTATTAATGTTTATGACTGAAATTTTTTTATTTTTCTTTAATCAACAACAATTTTAGGGTGGTTGATACACTGAATCTCAATCTGATTGAAAGCTAATGATCTGAGAGCCTTACGGTAAAGGCTGCAAAAACCTGTTTGTAAGGCTCTCTGTGTTGGCTGTCATTGTTAACACCCTTTTGATTAAAATCAATACCTGCCTGTGTTGACATGCCGACAGGAACTGATTCCCAGTGGGAAGGCTGAAAACAGCAGAATTTAGATTTTTTTTTTTTTTTTTTTTTTTAACATTTCCTCAAAAAATGAGCACTCGGGTTCCAGGTCTGTCCAAAATAGAAGGTGGGAGGAAAGAGAGAGAAAAAAAAAGAAAATTAACCAGCAGGAAAGAGTTCAGTAAATTAAATGGCTTTCTGGAGAACAGGAAAACCTTGCAGAGTGACTTTCAACAAGAAAGAGATGGATGAATGTGTTGAATGGCAAATGGCTTTTGGAGCCATTTGTTTTGAATCCTTTCTGTGAAATTAAATCCTCAAATGATTATGAGAGAATGGCATTACATGGCTGAGGAGGCAGGGATGGAATTAGGAAACAATTCCAAATGTGGAGCAGAAAAAGTGTTTTCTCTTACCCCGTTCTAAATGACGGTTCACGCTGATGCCTCTACGCTGTACACAATTGTCTCTTGCTGATAGAACTCATCCAAGAAATGGCTTTTATGATTGCAGCTAATGTTTGTATTCAGCCATTTGCCAGTTTGAACATAATATCTGCTGCTCATTTATGCATTTATGGAGTCAAGATAAAGTTACCGTGAGATTTTACGCACCTGCTTCTTGAAGAGCACTAAAACTAAGCGTATATTTTGTTTGATTTACAGAAAGAAAATCAAACTTATACCTTATAAGACAGTTCTTCTGAGCTGAATATGGTGTTAGTTTGACGAAATTACCAGCTAGGTGTGCCGTTTTTAGACTGCTTTCTCCATCAGAGGTGAGGCAGCAAGCATCCCAGGGCTTCAAATCATAGCCAGGAGGAAAGTGTGTACACATGAAGGAATCTCGGTGTTAATCTGATTCAGGTTAGATGAGAGGGATGTCTGAATTGCTGTGGTCTGAGTGGAGCATTGCTTCTATTGATTAACTGAGCAAACATCAGATGGAGATGCCAAACATTTACACAAAAATTTACACATAGGAGCATGCACTCATCCAGCTAATGTGGAGCTGTTGCAGATGGTGGCTGGATAGAGCTGCATGCAGTGCACAGGGTATTTTTGAGCCAAATGAACACTGTTTGTCAACTCTGCCGACAGACTGTTGGCGATAATGCTGTGGAGCTTGAACAGATGTTTTATATTCTATTAAACATCCAACGCATTGAAAACCCCCAGACGATTCCTCCAAAAAGGGATTTTAAATCCAAAATGGACATTGAGGCTGATTAAATTTTTTCTTTCATGAATGAAAGACCTCCTGCCAACACACCTCTTGAACCTTATATGTTAAGCTAATTTCTCATTAACCTTACAGCAACGTATCTTCATAGGAAGAGTTGATGTGAGGCCCAACATTTGTGTGTCTAAAAATTGAAGTTACATTTTTGAAACAATGAAAACTGGGAACAAAAAGCAATGGGACAAGTAATGTGGTGCACAAATAAAATAAATTTGATAAACCTAGCATAATAATTAATACATTTGGCAGGTTTTTCCATCTGTGCATACTCTATTCTGCTACCAATGAATATATTTGCAAGGCGCTGTAAGTAATACAAGCAAATGCAGCTGAAGTTTTAACTCGAAATGTTGAGGGATCCTCATGGGAATATTGTCGGAGCAAACAAACTCTGGAATAACAAGTAAAGGTTAGAGTGCAGGGAGAGTGAAACTCTTTAGACTCTGCAGGGAATAGGGATAAACCACTTTGTAAAGAGCAAGCTGCATGTTGGCTCGGTATTCTGCTGAATAGATTACGTTATTGGGTTGTACATCTTTAGGTGCAAAGCCATGGCCAGCGTTTCTTGCATGCACATATTCATGTTCTTTTGTGACAAAAAATAAGAATATCAAATGGAGTCTAATGTAGCTTACAGGATGGATAAAGGAAATGGTCCAGCTAAAGGAAACGGTGGACAGAGTTGGGGCTGAATGAAAGACTGGTTATCAGATAGAGATTCCCTCTCTCCTACAAGGGAGGGGAAGCAACCATTAGTCAGAGACGTAATCTAATCAGTGCTGTTGTGCACAGTGGTGCAGACAGCCGCAGCGCATCACTGAGCGCTATTATTCTTAGTCATGTTCTCATAGAGGTGAAAAACTCTGGCTTCGACTATCCCAAATTACAATCCCGCATCCCGTCAAGCTATAGTCATGAAGACAGAGAGAATGCACAGTCTACACGGTAGGCACAAGTCTTACTCCTGCTCCTACTCCTGCAAAAAAAAAAAAAATATATATATATATATATTTTTTTTTTTGTATAAATGATCTTGCATGTGGTGATAAACCCTGAACAGCCTGCAAAACAGAGACATGGAAGCTCAGAGGAGTGTTGACTCCTCCTTACAATAACCCACACCTCATAAACTTCTTTAGCTATCAAACAAAAGGGAGTAGGAGGCTCAGATGATAAAACTTAATGACAATGTTATTTTTGTTCTTGTTTTTAATTGCTTACACAAGTAAAAATAACATCTCCTTTCTACCATACCCCACACAACCGCTGAAAGTGTATAAAAATGCTTAAAGATAACATTGCAGCTACAGAATCCCACACTTAAAAAATTAGAAAGAGATGATATTTAATTTGAGTGAGACCAATTAATCTAACTTGCACATTTTTGTGGGAGGAATTTTGAGTATTATGATTTTTTTTACCAGCATAAATACCATTTAAAATAATAAGGTCATTTGAAACACTAAAATCATGTCCCATACAGTGGGGGAAATAATATCTTGAGAAGCCACTGATTATTCTTACAAAGAATGGAGAGGAATGTAATTTTATTGTAGGAACACCTCGACTGTTAGAAACAGAATCTACAATTAATTTTAGAAAGCCACATTGTTTGGGTTTTAAATAATTAATTTGCATTTTGTTGCAAGAAACAATTATTGGATAAAATAGGAAAATAGAACTTATTATTGGCCCAGAGACACTGATGCACGGAGACACTGATGCATGCTTTAAAACCCCGTAAATTGATTACTGTAATGCCCTGGTTTCTGGTCTTCCCAAAAAGAATATTTCAGTGCTTTACTACTTAATCTTATCCTATTTACCATCTGTTTATATTTTTACCTGTTATTTTGATCTTCCCTCCCGTGTTTCCTCTATGTGAGCCCTCTGCTTTGGGAGCGGTGGTCTGTGGTGGCTGCCGGATGCTCTCCAGGTAGATCCTGTGTGGAGGTGGGTTTTTGGCCTTGCCTACTCTGGGCACCCTGGGTTGGGGCTTCGGCTGGTGCAGTTAATCTGATGCTGCCAATGCAAATGAGTCCTTGATGAAGTTTCCTGACATGTCTCATCTGTACCCAGCCCAATGTCCTTTTTTTCTTGCTGCTCTCAGTATGTGTGTGCATGAGGGTTGGGTGTTTGGGGGAGGGGGGTATAACTGTGATCATGCTTTTTAATTATGTGGGAGTGGAGGGATGAGAATGTGGTTAATGTGGGGTCATTTTAAGTCTGTAAAGCACTTTGTGTTGCAGTTTCTGTATGAAAAGAGCTATATAAATAAAGTTTGATTTGATTTCATTTGATTATCAAACTTTATTTATAAAGCTTCTCGGATTATGATTCCAATTCCATACTTCACGGATGGTGTTTTAAGGATTGTAAACACCCCTTTTCTCCTTCCAAATACAAAGAGTGGAATTTATATCAAAAAGTTCTATTTTTTGTTATCATCTGACCACATGAACTCTTCTCATGCCTCTTCTGGGTCATCAAGATGGTCAATGACAAACTTCAGATGGGACTGGACATGTGCTGATTTGAACAAGAGGACATTGTGGCCGCTGCAGCATTTTAATCCATGACGGAGTTCTACTAATGATAACATTTGAGTCCGTGCTCTTCCCATGTAGTTTAGGATTAATCCCTCTCCTTTCTCATGATCATTGATACTCCATGACCAGAATCTCAACTAGACCCCTGTCAGAGGATGATTGATTATCATCTGGAATTTCTTCTGTTTCCAAGCTTTATAATCTGTTTGTCCTGTAGCCAAATGTGCACACTTCTGTCCTTGGTGTCCTTAGACAGCTCTTTGGTTTTCCCTGTGATCGAAAAGTCGTAGTCTTATTTATTTAAAGTGTGAAGAGGTGTCTTGAAATAAATTCAAACAGGTGTAATACAGTTCATTTGTGGACGATAGGATGGTTTTTTAAACATGAACTAAGCCCCATCCACACTACTGCGTTTTCGTTTAAAAACGGGGACCTTTTGCTACGTTTGCACCTCCCATCCACACTAAAACAGCAAAAACGGAGACCCAAAACGGAGAAGTTTAGAAACGCTGCCGACCCTGTTTTTAATTTTGAAACTCCAGAGGGCGTTTTGGTGTGGACTCAAAATGGAGGACTTTAGAAACAATGACGCAGCAGATCACACTCGGCTCTATGATTGGGTGTCATCGGTCATGGCTTATCCTTCCCTGATTTGTCAGCCACCCATCACATGACCCGTCCCCAGAAGATAACATACAAAAACAGCCTGGAGTACATCACATTAGAAACTGCAACATGGATAACGAATTACAAGCGTTGTTGCGTTACCTATGGACTTCGACACGTTTTGCTAAGTTAACCTTAGCTTGACTACATTCATCAATCTGTTTCCTGTTTACACCGGCGCGCGCATGCCAAGTGTTGGAGAATGGTCACGTGATCCGCGTTTTCGGTCATTTTAATGTAGACGGAGATCAATTCTAAAATGCAGGGAAAACTCTAGTGTGGACGGAGATAGTTTGCATTTTAACTCTCCGTTTCTAAACAGAAACGCAGTAGTGTGGACGGGGCCTAAGAGCTTAGTGAGAAAAAGAGTTCTTGCTTGTTGGTAGGTAATCAAACACTTATTTCATGCAGTTAAAATTAAGTTTTTTTAAAATTATGCATAGTGATTTTCTGTGTAATTTTAGATTCTGTCTCTAACAATTTAGATGTTGCATTCCTCTAGATTCTTTCTCATACTTGGTCATATTTACACCAAAGGGGGAAAAAGGAAGTAATGCATTAATTATTAAAAGCTCCCAGAAACTTCAAATTTTTTAGGCTTTTGTTCTTCCAAAAGTATGATAAATCTGTTTTTCACCACCTGGAAGAGGATAAAATCTGAAACCACACCTTGTGAATACTTTCATCTCTCCCTCTTATCGCCTCCACACCCTCCTTTGATCTTTATCTCAGGTCAGCCCACCACAGAATGAGCAGATATCTTTGATGGACAATTCATTTGAAATGTGTGCTGTACCAAATTCCCTTCAAGCCTCTGCAATATCACTAAAAGCACATTTATGAGAACAGTAAATCATATAAGTATATTCCCCCTCTGACTCAGAGTCTATACAGCACATTTTCTTTAAATAGTACTGTAACCTTTTTTTCCTTCTTTGTGTGCCTCTATACAACCATGAAGGCTAACTTCAGCATTTTGAACAGAGAAATGACACATGACTGACAGCATTTTGTGAAAATTTACAGAATTCACAACTCACAGGAGAAGGGGACTGTGCAATGTGGTCAAAGTTCATTGTTTAAGTTATTCTTACAGAATAAATATGAATTTATTCATATTTCACCATTTAAAGGTTTCATCCACTTGTTTTTTTAATACATTTACTGTAATTTCAAGCCTAAATGAATGCTTTGTGAGTCATTTTCTGTGGAAGAAAACACTCTCTTGCCATTGTTTCAGGAGGCAGGAGTTTGTCGAAGGACTGGGTGGGGGCGAAACGTCAGGATTACAAGTTTAACTCATTTTTATTCATGATATGCGAAGGTCTCACCTCTGATTGGCTGACATCAATATAATTTTTATGCTGCCTTCAAACAAAAAACATACCATATTTCGCTGCTAGTTCTCCCAGACAAATTCCAACACTTTCTGCAATGCAATGCAATGTCTACAAATCACTCAAGCTAAAAACTTGTTTTGCAATGTTGTGAAATTGCTAAGAGGTAGCTTCTACTAGCCAAGTTCCTAACTGTTAGCTTCTACTAGCCAAGTTGCTAATACTTAACTGCTACTTGCTGAGACATGACTTACTCTCTATTGGCTACATAATTAAATTACTGTGGGTGGTCACATGTCGAAGTAGGCAAGACCAGGAATACTATTTTTCCCTGTGACTTCAAAGAGACTAGTATTTTCAGAATCACTTGTTTGTTTGTTTTTTGCTTGTTTTTTGAGTTATTTTATGTGCAAAGTTTCTCTTTAGTAAATTATTCTGACCCTTGGACACAAAAAGTATATGGAAAAGAAATAACTATCAACATGTTTTTTCTAGTTTTTTTTAAATGAATGCTATAATAGCAAACCCCTAGTATTCACAGGGGTTTGGAGAACACAGCCATTGTCCAAAAAGCTAACGTTCGCAAACATATGAGACTCCCTTTAAAAATGCCTTTACTTTATTTGTATTATTACACAGAGTGGAAACTCTTGGCACTACCCCAGGAGATAACATCCACAGTCTTCCTTATTTATGCTCTTGGGGGTACAGCCAATGAGAGTGAAGGAAAATAATGGCATTCCTGGATTGGCTGCTTTGTTACGGCAGCCAATGAGGAGCCTAAGTCACACGTTGGAGTTGTGTTACACATACAAATCCGAAAATAGATAACGTTGGAAATATTGAACCTCTAACAGGCTGGAGTCCATTGTCCTAACCTCAGCCCTCACTATACAAAGCAATTATCTGGGAATTGAATGCCAGTTTTTGTAGTTAAAGTCTATTCATACATTTTTTTTTACTTAGAAGCACAAGAGGTTGGTTCTCAACCATCTTCGCCCTCTGGTGAGATCTTCATTAGATCTGCTGCTGTTTGCATACCAGCCTGGCTTCAGGGTGTAGGACACTATTATCTTCCTCCTGCATTGAGCTCTGAGTCACCTGGAGAAGCCTGGAAGCTCTGCGAGGATCATGTGAATTGATTTATTCAGTGCTTTCAACACCATCCAGTCAGGACTTCTGAGGGACAAGCTGGAGCAGTCAGGAGTGGATCACCACATGTCCTAGTAGATACTAGACTACCTCACAGGACGGCCACAGTATGTGAGGACACAGGGCTGTGTCTGACAGGCCGGTCTGCAGTACGGGGGCGCCACAGGGAACTGTCATGGCATTGTTCCTCTTCAACCTCTACACTGCAAACTTCTCCATCAACTCCCCATGCTGCCACCTACAGAAGTTTTTCTGATGACTGCCATAATCTGCCTCATCACAGGTGAGGACCACTTAGAGTACAGACACTGGATACTGGACTTTGCGGACGCTGGGAAAACCAAGGAGTTGGTGGTGGACTTCTGCAGACACAGACCCACCACGCTGACACCAGTGAGCATCCAGGGAGTGGACATTGAGATAGTAGACTTTTATAAGTACCTGGGTGTTCACCTGAACAATAAACTAGACTGGAACCACAACACTGATACTCTTTACAGGAAGGGTCAGAGCAGACTGTACTTGCTGGCGATGCTGAGATCATTCTGAGTCCATGGAGCGCTTTTAAAGATATTTTTTGACTCTGTGATGGCATCAACCTTGTTTTATGGTGTTGTATGTTGGGGCAGCAGTTTATCTACAGTTGAGAGATAGAGATTGGATAAACTCTTCAGGGAGGCAAACTCTGTTCTAGGATGCCCCTTGGAACCAGATAAGTGTTGGGAGACAGAAGGACAAAATGACATCACCGCTGGACAGTCTCCCCCCCATTCATGAAGGTGTTGCTGAACTGCAGAGCTCCTTCAGCGACAGATTGTTGCATCCTAGATACACGAAGGAGTCGCAAGTCCTTCCTCCCTACAGCTGTTAGGCCATACAACCAAAACTGCTCCGAACAAACAGAAATATTTGCGTCAGCACTTCAAATTGCACTAATTCAACCGTTAAAATGTCTGCATTTCTACAATGCACATTCTGTACTTATTTCTAAATAGTTTAGAATATTTAAATATCTTTAAGTATCCTGCTCTGTTGCACATTACAACCCTGGTATGCCACTTTATCCATACCTTTAATAATGGCAAAGTACTCCGTTTTTTGTAACTACGTCCATAATGTAGCCTACATATATTTTTCTCTACTCAGTTCTGTTCTGTTCTTATTTTACTGCTGTTACAACTGAATTTCCCGCTTTGGGACAATAAAAGGTTGTTCTTTTCTATTCAATCCTTCGGCGCAATATGGATTTTGGTTCATTTACAGTGGATTTTTCATCTAAATCCATTTGCAAACAGATGTAAAAGGTATAGTCAGAGTGGAACACTTGTCAAAAAATACATACCCTGGCTGTTTTATTTTTTTCTGTTTTTTTCAACACATTCAAACTAATAGGGAAAAATATATATAAAAGAAAAACACAAAAAACTACCAAAGGACCAAGGATGTTTATTGGCAGTAGAAAGAAAATTCAATTGCTGAAATTCTACATGAGTGCAATATGTCAAACATGAACTTGCAGAATTAACACTTAACAGTGGAAAAACACTTTCAATAAGCAATTAAATATTCCTGATATCACGTTGAGGTTCCATAGGGAATGTATGCTTCTCATATTTCTGAGAACTTTTTTGAACATGACCTAATTTGCGGTTTTGAGCTCAACTAGAGTTTTCATTTCCAAGTATGCTTTAGGGACGGGAGAGCTGATTCTGATTCTGGGGAAATAAGAATTCGCAATAATGAACATCAAACCAAACAGTAGACATATAAATCACAAGTTTCTCATTTTGGCCTATCACCTAAAATTGACTGAGGACACCGTTGGCTGAAATACAACAGAGCTTTTCAGGCTGGTTTGTATTGCTGAGTCATTTCTATCAATTTTCGAAGGCCATGGCAATGCGATGCAACATATCACTGAGACTCAAGGACAGGATGGATTTAGACCTAAAAGATCTGTTGTTTTCTGCCGAGAAAGCTAACAAGAAAGCTCTGCAGAAGCACTGTGCGATTGGGGGAAATGCCCCTTACGCTGCTCAGTGAAGCAATAAGCTCTCCGCACACTGCTGTCATTGACAGAAGAGATCAAATCAGGTTCTTAACTAATGGCTACTTCCCTTCCCAAAAAGAGAATCTGACACCGATGCATGAGCTCATCTTATTTTTGCCAGCAGAGACATCTCTGATTTGATTAATTTATTCACACAGGAAAACTGTATTGGACAATCATGCAATTAGATGTCTCAGAGCAGATAATCAATTTGATGAAAATGTTCCTTTCATAGGAACGTGCCTGTAAGACGTTGTTGGCAAATATAATTTATTTAATCAATTTCTATGCAAATACGATCCCAAAGTGCCAAAAAATTTTCATTTGAAAAACAGAAATAATAGTTGATAATCCATTTATAGTCATTCCTTATCTAAAGTCTTAAACACACTCAAGTTTCTCATCATCCAGCACATCAATGTCTTGCAAAGCAGACACAAATACCTTTTCACATTGTGTCAGCTGGCGTACATTTTTATTTAACCCTTCTGAGTCAAAACCTTATTTAAAAAGGTTTCACTGCATTTAAGGTGCAGATGTTTTGGAGTATCTATCAGCTAGATGCTGACTTTTATGTTCATTCTTCTTTGCAAAAGAATAATCTGACTAAATTAGATTAAATGAAAAGTATCCATACCCAAGATAGCAACAATATAATGTCACATACACTGTCTTTATTGCCAAACCTCAATGAATTCAGCTTCTTTGTTATTCCATATGTCCTTTTGTATAGCCTCCATTGTCACTAATGTTGATATTTCGTCTTTTTTGCTTCACTCTCTAGGTGTAATATCATTGGTCAAAAGCAGACCGGAGTCATAGATTTTGTTTATACTGCTTGAAGATTGTCTGGACTGAGGCTTAATTTGGTTGGGAAAGTGCTCAATAAGCTGTTGGTGGGCCCATCGCAATGGAATGCCATATACCTATGAAAACCGTAAAACGTTTTTCTCATGACTATTTACAATGCATGATTTATCTGTAATGGCCAAAAAAGGCAGTGTGCTCTAAGAGATAGTTAGCGTTTTAACTAATATAATAGGCAGTTATGATCATTTTTAGAGGGTATCTTAAATGTTGACAGATGTTAGCTAATTGTCCCTAACCGACTTTTATACTGGCAGGTCCACTGTGTTTAATATGTATGTTAAAAGAGTGCTGCATTCATCCACTGACAATAAACAATAGTGGTGAAAATGTGTATTCCCCTTTCCCTCAATCAAGAGAAACAAAAGGTGGTCACTGTAGAAATTTAGTTGTATGTTCTTGTGAAGGAGTGCTAATGAATGAGATATGCAACAATCAAACCACTTGAAAATGGTCAGTGTTGGTCACTAACGTTGTTTTGGTAAGAAGGTGCATCATTTTACAAATGAAAAGCTTTAAAAAAATCCCCCCTGGTCAGCAGGGACCATTCACCTCACAATACCGTGTTGTTGCACCTAATATGCTTCAAAGCATTTCGGACTGAATGCTGCTGGCATGAATACTTTTGTAAAAAACTTTGCAAGGCACAGTGAGTACTAAAAAAATTCAAAATCTCAATTGTCAAAAAAAATTTTGTGTAAAAACCCAGATAGTTAGAATTTGTAAGCTATTTGTTCTAACTTGACAAATACCTCATGATGCAGGACTAAGTGGATCATGAATAACAGTTCCTGCCTTATTACTTTAAAAGCTCACACATGTCGGCTCTTAGTGATCCCAAGCCACTTGAGAATTCCTGAACGACCCTTTTTTGCTGTTCACCCCAGAATAGAAGTGGTAATTATTCTTCCACTGTCTCTGGAGAGCTTCTCAGAGTCACTGCGACATGTTCAGATTGCTACAATGAGGCTGCATTTATGCAGACGGTAAATGGATAGCAGAAAAGAACAGAATAGCTTGTTTGCGGCTGTATTCAGGGAAAAAAAAATGTTTGTTTCAGGAGCCAATCCTATTTATACAATGTAGAGGTCAAACCACAGCTTTGTTTCTGTCATCTGGTGGAATAATTGGAAAGAGGGAGAAGATGATTGGCCAGCAACAAACTATGGCAGGAAAGCAAAGCCCACATCTCTGTTTTTTATTGTGTAAAAATATCACGTTACTTGCAAGCAAGTAAGTAACACATCAATCAAACTGGCATCATTTTAATTGGTGCAGAGACTATAACCTTAAGACTGAGGTGGGAAGAAATCCAGTGTATTACCACATTACCTGATTTGGTCTTTAATTAGCCAAGACACTTTTTGTAAGTAACTTTTTTTTTCTTAATACACCAATCCCTCTGATATTATAGGAAGTGCTAAAGTGGAAACAGTTTTTTTCTCATTTCATTAGCACCGATTTAGGAGCTACAGTGTCATATTTGTTTCTGCGTACAAGAAAGTTTAAAAGATACACAGTTACTATTTCTGTAAGTCTCTTTTTGTCATAAACTATTATAATGTCTGGTTAGATGTAGGCTGCTACCATTTCATACCTGTGTAAACAGATAATTGTGTGCACAAGCACTTATTCATTGCATTTTTGATTATCCATCTTTGTACCAAAGTCTGTTATCTCAAACTATTTATTCAAACAGCATTATATGGTTTTCCCTTAAATCTGCTTCTGATCCTTGCTTGGGCCATTATGCTCTCTGCATATACAGCATCCATAATATCTGAGAGACTACATATGTTTTAAAATAGCCACATTACCAGTCAAGAAATGTTCTTATGGCTGGCACTGATTGACACATGGTTGAGACCAAAACTGCGAATCTAAAAGAAATTAAATGAGCAACATGACAATTAAACAAATGCAAAAATCTTGTGTGGGCTTAATTTATTTGATTTACAGAAAAGATTGCTGTTTCTGAAAAACTAAAAAAAGTGGTATTCAGCCTAATGCTCCGATCACAATATTGTCAATCTGCCTTGCATTTCAGAGATGTAGGAAAATGTGCTGACAGGGCCAGCCAAAGGTTGTATAGGGCCTTTAGTAGATATAGGCGCCCCTCTTTCGACCATCACCGCCACTAATGTTATTTCATCATAGATTAGGTGCATTCGTAGCCTAAAAATATAGAGCAAACTGAAGGATCAAAATATTTTGTTCTACAGATTGATCTAGCCACGCTCTATTATAGCCTCAGCAGGTCTATCTTTGGCTCATCTAAGTGTAGGTAGGGCCAGTCACAGCGGTTTTTGTTTGTAGACAAATGTTGGGTGGGCTTAGCAGTATTACGGAAGAGCTTTTTTTCATGGAGCAAAGCAACAAACATGGTGGCAGCTCAGGAAGATTGCTCGTTTGAAAAGGCTTTGACATCAGCTTTAGACAATTTAGACTTGGGCTTTTTTTCGATAGATTCGCCGATAGAGACACTTTGTCTGTTGTTTCAACTGCCTTGTTGACTGATTTCTGTCACTATGAATACTTCCTCTTGTTTTTTAGCTATTATTAGGGGTGTCCCCGAGAAAACATTTACACATTCGAATCAGAACTGTTGAATCTTTCTATAGTCGACCAATGGTCGAATGATCCATGTGTGCAGGCTGTGCAGGGGACGGTTGTATGCCTCAAGGACTTATGGGCAATGTTACTGTGTTGTTAATGTTAATTGTAGGAGTTCTCATTTTTGCATTATAGTTTGTGTTCCAAGTGTAGTCGTGTTCTTTAGTTATCCTTTGAGTTATGCTGTTTTCACTGTTTTGGGGTGTTTGTCCGTGCATGTCTGCCCTGAATGACATATTGTTGGCTGTCTCTGCCACCTCACGCAAGACTAGTAAAGAAAACTGACCCCTTGTGGTCATGCAGTGCATAGAATGAGAGAAATGCAACAAAAATTCCCTCTCCAGCGACTTATTTTCTCGGTACGGTCACAATGTTAATTAAACTCTTTGTTCTTATGTTTTGTTTTACAGGTTTATCATATTAACATGGTGTATCTAACTCCATATAACCATATATAGCTAGTAATGCTGTGTGAAATTAGTCGTTGGGCATCCCCATAACACCAAACCGGAATGATGCTTGTTTCTCCTGTGAAGATTCGTCCTTGAGATTGGTAGTCGAATAAGGCTCTACATATTGATGCATTGAATCTTCGACTATTTTGAGTCACCCCTAGCTTTTATTGGTTTTCCAACTGTCCATTTGCATGCAAAGATATTTTAAAAGACAAGTACACAATTTGCTCCCAGAAATAAGTGCTGTGTGTTATGGGTCATATAATTGTCCTTCATTTTTGTATTTAAAGACACACTCCGTAACTTTGCAGATATTTGCCTTCTGTTGCCCTAGCTTGTGGCATAACGTCACTGTTGTGTCTGAAGAAGTGTACTGATGGGTTTACAAGCTTGCCAGCCAAAATACCAAAACATCAAAGTAACGGCGTGTCAGTTGGTAAACGTCAAACAGTTTTCCCAGCACTGAATCACATCATCATGGCCAAACAACCCCTGAGTATTTATTAATTACCAATCCAGTAGCAACATGTCTAGTTTAACATCAAATACATCCTGCAGTATCTCTAACGTCTCACTCAGACCGGCTGACCACACAAAACTGAAAAGTTTTAACACTGGGTTTCAGAAGCTAATTCTACTTTGACTTAAACTAAATACCTTGCTTCTCTTCCGCCCTTCTTCCTTCCTCTGATTGTGATCAATGAAGTTTAACATTCCTAAATAAAAGTCCCTGTGATGGATGGATGATCTGTCCAGGGTGTATTCCACCTTTTCCCTTTGGACTGCCAGGGTAGGCTTGATCTACATTAAGTGTATATTCATTTGGAAAATGTATTCAGTTAATTTCATCTTCTGCAGACTCACTGTAATGCACTGACAAAAAATACTTGCATTCCAAATCTATCCTCTAAAATATGGTTATATACAGTAGTATAATTTTTCAAAATGTTAGGTCATTTCAACCCAATTCTAGGAGCCAAACAATGTGATGCAAAGTACAGTACATCCAAGACACACCGAGAGAGAGAGAGAGAGAGAGGAATTCAGATGTTTTACTCAAAATACTGTAAAACAAAATCATTAAAAATGTTATAAAATATGTCATACAAGGAATATTGTATAAAGCTATTAGTAATGTGAAAAAACTTCAAATGTGGCTAAAATGACTGCGAGTAAGATAATTATTACTCAGAAGGATAACGAAGTGAGTTTTTATGAATTTATTCTGACACAGTTCAACACTAATTAGGTCAGATTCTCCAAACAGTTTTGTTTATATGAAATCAGGCAACGCTTGAAAAATTAGAGCAAGCATTGATGTTTTGATGCAGTTTAGCAGATCTGGAAGCATGCTAAGCCTGTCACGTGGACTGATTAGAAAGTGAGGAGCAGCGATTAAATGGGCTCAGGGTTCAGCCAGAGGCTGCGGCTATGCTCATTGGTCACTGTCATGCACCAAGTCCTTTTTCTTCCTACTGACTTTTGTTTAGTGCAACAGGCCTAAGGGATATTTTTGGCACACAGAATAAATCAGAAACAGTGTGATGAATGTGATGCTGAATGCTCCTATGTAATATTTCTTAGGCTTTTTTACCTACTGTTATTAATGGTTTTGTTACAGACCTCACACAAAAAGAGATACAAAACAAAAATAACACAAAGGTAAGAAAATTATAAAATTATGGCCTCATGACATGTGCCAAAAGAAATGTTAAAATGAATCAAGTAAACCACAAATATACAGTCCCTTGCAAAACTATTCTTATATTTTCCATCATGTTACAACCAAATATCAATGTATTAATTGGGATTTTATGTGGAAAAAATGAAAAAGTTTTGCTCAATTATAAAATTGAAGAAATAGTATCCAAAAACCTGAACAATGTGGTATGCATATGTATTTAAACCCCTGATATGCTTAAATTAAATCTGCGACATCCAAATTGATTCAGAGGTCTCCTAATTTGAAACTAAGGTTGCTACTCTAGAACTAGAACTACAGCTGTTCTGTGAAACTCTCAAAAGAGAAAACTAGTGAACGAAAAGGACTGTGAAGACCATAGAACACACTAGACTTTTCAGGGATAGAGTTGTGACAGTAGGATACAGTGATCCCGGTATTTGTTGGGGTTAGGGACCACAGTCGCCTGGGAATAGCCATTTTCCAACTTTCTCTTGCTGTATCTACAGTGTTGGAATACATGTACCGGCGGTACTTATTTGGAATACTAATTATGAGTAACTGTATTCTGTTACAGTCACTTTTTTTAAACATGGTATTCAGAATACAGTTACTTTCATAATACCATTGGAATACTTGTGTGTTTTCCACTTTCCACCTAAAGATGAATATATAAACTCTGTGAAATGTGTGTCTCCGCATTGTGTAGACTATCCCATAAAATCCCTAAACAACATGCCGCCAAAACCATAGAGAACCTATGGCCGAAACACTCCCGACCTGCAAGCAGTTGCCAGGTATGGCAACTGCCATACCTTCACACCTACTGGCAGTGAAGGAAATGATGCATTTTTAATGGCAACACTAGTCATAGAGTCGCACCGCACTGCTTCTGGTGTCAAACTGCAAAGTATGCAGACAAACTGCAGCGGCATATTCGTATTACCACCTAAAATATTTTTGCAAATGTTAGTGATGGATCCAGGTGGGGAAATTTTTACATTTTTGTGTAAACTTTTGCTGGCGGGTCTCAAGAAGATACGCTGCACATCAATGTCAACAGCAAACTAGAAACATAAAGCATCCGGCTGGCCAGCCTTTCAAGGTCTGTGAAAGTCACTAAACAAAATAAAACACTGCAACAATGTACAAATCAAACAAAAAAAATCCTCTACCACTCTTTCGTTTGTTTTTTTTGTTCATTATTTGACAGAGCCTGTGTCATGTTAGTTAGGTCATTTCTTACAGTTACAGTGTTGGTTTAATCTGATATGACATTAGCTTGATTATATGTTGTTGTGATGGGATTATGGCTACAAGGATAAAAGCTTTCCATTTGGAGTGCAATGAATGTCAGTTTACAATACTTTGCATATTTATAACAGAAAGTCACAAATAACCTAATTGGCTGTGGCTGATAAACACCTAAACTTTATTTCAAATGACTACGTATAAAATCTAATAAAATGTAAAGAGATATTACTGCTAAAAAACAGTGTGGTTGGTTGGTTTTGGTCACTGGGAGGTAGCAGTGTTGTGCCAAAAGTAATTAAATACTTTTTATTTTTTTCAGTACATAATGTTCAGCCCTCTATTTTCCTGCGGGAGTAGCTACCACTGCATTTTGTGACATTTAATAGAGTTAAATGCTGTTTTTTAGGGGAAATATTCCAAGTATTTAGAATACAGTAACAGAATTCAGCAAAGTAACAGAATACATTACAAAATACATTTTAAAGCAGGTATCCATAATTCTGTAACTAAATACATTTACAAAGTATTCTCCCCAACACTGTGTATCTAAATGCACTAATTGTTGTGGTAAATGCTAAATGCTGTAGCATTTCAGCAGTATTATGCTATGCATGGGGTATAATAGTTTTAAAGTTTTACATTAGCTTTAGTTTTTATTTAGTTTTGACTTTAAATTCTATTGTAGTTTTAATTAGTTTTTCCCGTTTGTGAAGTAGTTTAGTTTAGTTTTACATTTTGAAAATGCTTAGTTTCAGTTTAGTTTTTATTAGTTTCAGTTTTAGTTTTAGACTAAAAAAAGAAGAAATGTATAACAAAATCTCAGAAAATGATTATGCTTTTTAAAAAGGAATTGAATCCCAAACTGAACTAAGGCGCTTTCTCTCAACCTTTGCTTACATGATGCTAGGCGGATCGCAGCAACACCGACGACTTGACTGACATGTTGGGATAATGCAGTAAGCCAGTGAAACCAACAACAACCAGAAACTAATGAGGGATAATTTGTCCATCAACACAGCAGATACACGCACACAACCTACAGCTCCAGTGTAATACCAGTTCCCATTGCTAATATTTGCAGTCGCAGTGTTAGCTAGCAATGTTAACTTTTTTGTTAGTAGTAGCTCACCTGTTATGTTTAACCATTGTTTCAATTGCTTCTTCTGATAGCTTGGAATCCATGGACGTATTTTATTTGCCTTGAAAGGGGACGAGTCGATGGAATTGTATCCAACTTTCCCATTCTGTTGTTTTTATCAAAGGGATTTATGCAACCAAAAAGCCACAACACATGATTGCATCTGTTTCTGGTGATGCACAGTAGGAAGAGAGTGACATAGAAATAATTATTCTTTATTTTATGACACACTTTATAAATAAATACACTTTTTAAATAAAACTAAGCAAATTTTCTCAATAAATTCAGTTTGTTTTAGTTAGTTTTGTGGACACTCATTACAGTTTCAGTTCATTTTTGTTTTGTTTCAAATTCTCGTTTTTATTTTTTATTTCAGTTAACAAATATGTTTTTTACTTCTAGTTTTCCTCATTTCGTTCATTTTCGTTAACGATAATAACCCTGATGCTGGGTCCACTGGGGACAAGGTGTTGGAAGTAAATATGGATGGTACAATCAGAAAGACAGTTTTACTAACTGTTGACTTGACTCTACCTTCAATATTTGTCTGGTACAGCATTTCAATGGTTTGAGTCTTACCTCAAGAATAGGAAGTTCTTTGTGTCCATCGGAAATGTCTCATCAGAAAAATCAGAAATCACATGTGGGGTACCCCAGGGCTCCATCCTGGGTCCCCTCCTGTTCAATATTTTTATGCTCCCACTAACCAAGATTATAGCAGCCAATCAGATAAGTTACCATAACTATGCAAATGACACTCAGCTATACATTACATTTTCACCAGGTGACTTTGATTCTATCCAGACCTTAAATGAATGCTATGAACAAATCAATGACTGGATGTCCCATAACTTTGTTCAGCTAAACAGAAACAAAACAGAAGTAATTATTTTTGGACCTAATGAGGAACAATCGAGAGTCAGCACACAGCTTCAGCCAATACAACTAAAAACGATTCATCAGGCCCGTAATCTAGGTGTAATAATGGACTCAGACTTGAACCTGCAGGGTCACATAAAGGCAATAACAAGGTCAGCTTTATTTCACCTGAAGAACATCTCTATGATTAAAGGACTTATGTCACTGAAGGACCTTGAAAAACTGATCCATGCGTTCATCTTTAGTCGGGTTGATTACTTCAACAGTGTCCTCACAGGTCTACCTAAAACGTCAATCAGACAGCTGCAGCTGATCCAGAATGCTGCTGCCCGTGTCCTCACTAGAACCAGGAAAGTGGAACACATCCCTTCAGTACTAAAGTCCTTACACTGGCTCCCTGTAGCTCAGAGAATAGACTTTAAAATACTCCTACTAGTTTACAAATAACTGAATGGTTGAGCACCAAAGTATGTTGGAGATCTGTTGTCACTATACCAACCCAGCAGACCACTCAGTTCGTCCAACTCTAGCTTACTAAACATTCCTAGAATTAGAACTAAACAGGGAGAGGCAGCTTTCAGCTTCTATGCTCCACAAATCTGGATCATACTTCCAGAGGAATGCAAAAATGCTGAGTCGTTAGGCTCTTTTAAATCGAAAATTAAAACTCTACTATTCAGAGCTGCATTTGAGTCCTAAATTGCCTTTTTAACAACTTTTTGATTCTTATGGTGTGATTTGTATTCTTATTTTTTAACCAATTGTGCTTGATGTGTTTTTAATCCATATTCTTTTGCAGAAATTTGTTCTTTATTGATGGATTAATTGATTGTGCTTTATCTGTTTTTAATCTATATTCTTTTGAATAAATTTGTTCTTTACACCTTCTCTTTTTATTCATATGTTTTATTTGTTTTTAAATTTTATACTCTCACATAAATTACATTTTTTATGCTTCCGTTACTAAGTGCATTTCTTTTAGCAATGATCTGTTTTAATTTTCTTATTTTTAACATGTATTTGGTTTCTCTATCACTGAATCATGTAAAGCACCTTGAATTGCCTTTGTGTTGAAAGTGTGCTATATAAATAAAATTGCCTTGCCTTGCCTTACCATGCTACAACAACATTAAAATAAGAGTAAAAGATTCTCCCTCTTAATGTGTATCTTTTTGTCTATAATAATCCTCTTGAGTCCTAATAACCGGTCCAGCACATTTAGCTGACAGATTCCCAATACCTGCTAGGACAGACTCCAATCAAATCACCATGATGAGGATTAGGGGGGCAGTCCTCTTATGTGTTTGTTTGTGGTCCATGAGAATGGGAGCGGGGTCTGAAAAATCATGGATTTGCATCAAATTCATCGACTTGCCTCTTTTCAGGCTGTAAACTGCCTCCGCCGCAGCATCCCACCGTGTTATTAGAGGCAATCAGAAAAACAGAGGAAGGAAATTGGAATATACCGTGGTTCCAATCGTTACATACAAAAAAAATGTTCAGACCAAACAGAATGCAATACAAGGAGACCCTTACCAATACCTATCCTGAAGCTTTCCACTACATGGCTTTTTTTTTTTTTTTTGGTGAAACGTGTTTTGAGCGCTTTGTATAAAATAGTTTTTTGTGTGTTTTGTTCTTTTGAATTCACAAACAATGTTTGAGTTTCAGGATTATCTACAATCTGGTCATGAAGTCATGAAAGCTATGGAATTGGGTTTACTTACTTCCCACTTCTGGATTAGTGAGAGCAAAGAAAATCAAAACATAAAAATGTATTTGTATCACCAGACTTTGTTCCTCTTGTTTCGTGTTTCTTACCTGCATGTGTTGCTTGTGTCCTTCCTTACCATCTTGGGTCCTACCTTTTCTTTTATTCCTCTCTTCAGTGTGTCCTTCAGTGTGTTATTTCCTTCCTTCCTTCCTTCCTTCCTTCCTTCCTTCCTATCTATTTTATTTCATATCAAAAGTACAAAAGTATAATAATAATAATAATAATAATAATAATAATAATAATAATAATAATAATAATAATAATAATAATAATACACAAATTAAATGAAGAACTGAGAACTCTGGCATTCTGAGTCTGGAAAAGTCAGAATTTTCCACTTAAAAACTTTATTTTGAAGAACCCATTTTCTGTGTCTTTTTCTGAGAGTGGAGAAGAAAAGAATTGGAGTCAGAGAAGCAACAGAGGAGCCAGCACAGAATGGGAGGTCCAGCTCAGTCTTATGCTCCATTAGCAGTCAGTGTGTAATAGCACGGTTGGACATGTGTTCGCTGCAGATAACAGAGAAACAGCTAAGCCTGTGACAGAGAGAGACAGCCCTAACCGACTGGCCTCAATGTTTCACAGCCTACAACATGTCTGCCTGCTTTTCTGAAACCTGCAGGTAGAATAAATCTTAAGAGTGAAAAAAAAGATACAAAAAATGGATAAGAGCAATTATTAACCAAAACTTAAACAGTTTCAATGTTTTAAGTTTCATCTCATTCAACTCTCAACAGGTTCTGAGACTGCTGAATTATGCAGACTGTGCTGAAGCATTGCTCTTGCTTCATCTACATTGACTCTCAATTAATTTTCTTACTTTTTGAAAACATGCCCACACGGAATGACTTTAGGAAAATTTGAGATAAAATATTTATGGTGTGAGCAAAAGCAGCACTTGGTATTTAAATGTATCTTTTCTAATTGCTGTATAATATTTGGATAAATGTTAGGAGGGCAAGTTCATTTTATTATGTCACAGATTCACAGCCAATAAAATGTAATGGGCTATAAATCCATTTTTTTTCAAAGGTTTTTGTTACTGTTTTTCTACAGCTCTATTTTGGAGTGTTTACTTTTTTTGTGGGTAAAATCACATTATTTGCAACATTTCATGCATTTCACTTAATGTATTTTATTTCTATGTTGTAAACCACTTACATATCTTTTTTTTATTGTCTACCAAAATGATCCCATTATTAGATTCAATACAAAAATATTTTTGTTTTACTTAAAGCAAAAACATTTTAACACTGGTATAACCATCATGGTGATACTGTAATTACTTTAGATGCAAATTAGCTTACAGCTAAATCTGGTACAATGCATCAAATGGCAATATTTATGCTTTATATTGTACATGGTCCCTGCTCATATAAGCTTGAAAAGAGAAAAATAGGGGCATAGCCACTGGTGCTTTTAAAAAAAGCCTACCTAAGGATGCACCTACCATTACTGTAATAACAGGACTTTATAGATGATTATCTGTCTTGCTTTTTTTTCCCTGACTGAAGTCTGAGAGAAGATTACCCGGTAAAATTACACTCATTACTCGCAAATTATCCATTTAAAGCAGCTTAATCATGATTGTCTTCTCAGCTAAAGTAACCAGCAGGAATGTGTTGTAGATGGAGGATGAGCATGCCCTCCTCTATAATAGAGGGGATTTTTTTCTGATTCTTTTCAGTACTGGAATAATTTAGATGTTGGAATTTTAATTATTCAGACTTTTGCATATTTTATACAGGGCTTAAAAAAGAATATTTCTATGCCCAACATTTAACCTTACATTTGAATAGAGCATTTTTTTTAAGAAAAAATTGAAACAAACACACCTTTTAAAATAAATTTTACAGAAATAATTCTACTGGTTTATTTCTGGCTTTAACCAGCTCACAGAAAGCATGAACAGCTCTTGAATGGGGGGGGGGGGACTAAATCACCAACATGAAAGGAAGATGGTTTAACTGTTAAGGTGTAGATTATATATTACATCTTTTCTAATTATCTGAACTAATTAATTTGACAAGTCATTATCTCACAGCCATCATGCTTCATCGTGCTGAGAATGGAAGAAATACAAATTGGGGTTTGACATATCCTTGGCAATACATGTCACAAACTACCGAGATATCAGTGGTGTTTTTTAATCACACTATTGGAGAATGCTTTCAGGTCCAGAAACTTGTCCAGCAGAGAAACATGACGTAGTGTTCACAGGAATTAGTATATGCAATTTTAGACAGCACTGGATAGATGTAACCTTCCATTAAAATGCTAAAAATCATCTGTAATTATCAAAAAAGAATAATTAAACACCTTGTACCTAAATAACCAAATAGATTAATTGTATGCAGTTAAACTCAGACAAAACAGAGGGTTTCCCTTTTGGACAAACTGCTTAGATTACTCTGGATGACATTAATTTATTCTCCTGTTATAATGATTTCTTGGAGTTCCTGTTTCCCTTAGTACAATATTACCAATGTTCTAAATCCTGTCCGAGGAGGTAAAGAACTACAATAGCTCTTAAGTAACAAATGCTTTGCATAAGTTTTTTTTTTTTTTCTATAAATAAGTCCGAAAGGAAAAATACTAAAAGCTGCCTTCAGCTTATCCAAAACACTGAAGCGAGAGTTCTGTTGAAAATTAAAAAGAGATTATTTTTCTCCAGTTTTAGCTTCTCTTGGTTGGCTCCGTATAAAAGCCAGAATATAGATTAAAAATTTTCTTTTAAAACCCTTGAAATTAAAGCTTCATCGTAAATTAAAGATGTGATTGTCTCATATGTTCTCAACAGAGCACACTGCTCTCATATTTCTCTCATACCGGTTTGCTTGTTGTTTCTAGAGTTTCTGTATAATCAGATCCCTGTCTTGTCCACCAGGCAATTACCCTGTCTGTTTTAACACCTCCATGACTGATACAGCTGCCAAAGTGGTTTAGGTTTTCTGAGAAATCTCTTTAGTTATGCAGCAGTGGGGTTAGGCTGCTAGAGAACGTACTGACCACTTGCCAAGACTGCTATTATTAAACCATGCTGCTTCGAACTGACATTTTGACATCTTTATATGTTTACTTATGTTTTGCACCCTTTTCATTTTGTTTGTACTTTTTAGAGTTTGTCACATCTGTCTGGAATAAGCACTATCTTGTGCTTTTCTGTCTCACACCCTATGCTGAATAACATTCCTTAAAGAAATTTCACTGGGATCTCTTTCCTGTAAGTCTGCAAACACTCCTACGCATCTCCCTAATTTTCTAATGCTTCATTTAGTTTAAAAAGAAAAGCCAGGCATTAGTTGTATTTTTTAAAGTATTACAAATAAAGTAAAATTAAACCACAAAATTGTCACAGATGGTTGCTTTTTTATTTATTTATTTATTTATTTTTTGCAAATCTAGTTGCCAATTGCTTTTAGCAATGGCTGTATCTGACATCTAAAAAAGCTAGTCATTTCCACTGGCTTTACATTCTTGTTTTAATACCTTTTAGTCTTAGATTAATTTGGAAAGCAGTTATTCTAACACTCTAAATACACTTGGTTTCATCTACGGTGGCCTCCACTGAAGGTTTAGTTTTCTCACCTTTCCTTTTGGTTTATTTTCTGTTCAAGACAGATTTAAACAATCTGCAAATAAATATTTTTTCTACTGATAAAACAACCAAAAGAACTGCAAAATGAAGACTGTGGAGAATGCTTCATATAGATTTCCTTATTCTCTTTTGAGTGTAAAGGAAGCAGCTCAAAGACTAATTTGTCGCCATTCACACATGTGGGTAGAAAATGTATAATTCCTCCAGTGTAGTTCTTACACAAAGAAAGAAAGAGATGCAGTTTAAACATATTGCCAGGGGACAGCACAATCAACAAACTCACATTTGTTTCATGCTAACAAGAATTTAAATGTTTGATTTCTAAGGGGTAAGATGTATAGCTCTGATTAAGAAGCACATATGTTCATTCGAGTTATGAGCAGAATAAACATCACTTACATAATACAGCTAATGCATTTGATTACTTTGTAATGGGTTTAGTTTATGAACTGTTGTGTTCTTCAGATTTTTGGTTTTCATATTAAAGACATTGTATAGGGGAATAGGCTGGAGATATACATATCCTGGTGGTTTCGAGTTACCTACTGTAAGTGCAGCAATAATTAATGGTTTGCATAAGTAAAATAGTATAAAGCCTATACTTGCACTTTGTCTATGTCAGTCACAGGTGCTGCTCATCTGAGCTCATTGACTCCAGGCATAAATGGGGAGTGGATCCTGCAAGCTGATGCCAGATTGTTCTCGCTTCCCTGCTTGATCCTCCTCATTCCTCTGGATCCTCCACTGGTTGTTTCCCTCCAGGTCCCACTCCCGAACCAACCTGGACCCACTGCCTTCGTCTCATACTCCTTGGAGTCCCTCCTGGTCAGCCTCTGCACTGCTCCCCATCTGGTTTGTCATACTCACCTATCATCACAAGTCTGCTCGCCTGCCCGTCCATCCTCTCCATCTGCAAAACACAAATACCAAGATCAACACCATCTCCAGCCAACCTTAGGAAACAGGATCCCACTTACCTTCTCTTACGCTCACTCCTCCCGTTCCTCAAGTTAAGCTCAGTTCATCCATCACATCTCTCAGTTCCTCACTACCTCCTCTAACCTGCTCTGTTCTTGCCACAGTCCATTCCAGTTGCCCATTCCTGGTTCTGTCCCGCAATGACCATCCTGCTTAAATAAATCATTTTATTTTTATATACAAAACACATCCATTGTCAGTCTGTTTATTGCACTGCACTATTGAGTCTAATAACCTGCAAACATGACAATCTAGTCCTGAGGACCCCAAAGCGCCTCACACTACATTCAGGCCTTCACACATCGGTGATGGTAAACTACCTTGTAGCCATAGCTGCCCTGGGGCACACTGAAAGAAGTGGAACAAAGACGCCACCGGGCCCTTTGACCACCACCAACATTCAAGGTGGGTGAAGTGTCTTGCCCAAGGACACAATGATTGCAACTCCAGTTACAGGATCAGCTCCTACCTCCTGAGCATTCCTAGTTATGAAACACTCACAAGCTTAGGTTGTTAGTATTGTTTAGTATTGCAATGGTAACATTGTTATTAACCAAGATTCTCCTCTCTGGTCTTTCTTTTCTATCATCACAGTCTCATTCAGCTTTAGGTTCAGTTACTACAATCTAGAGCTAAATATCTTTGCCGTACCCGTCAGGACCCGATGGGTTGGGCCAGATTCAGGCTTAATTTGTATTATTGTCCACGGGCTTGGGTTGGGCTTTAGCGGTCAGCTGATTATCTCATTAGTGGGAGAATGTATAATAAAGCGCTGCAGGGGGCCACTAACATTATTCCAAATCTACCTGTTGAGATGTTGCATGCTCACTGCATGCATCATGATGTGAAAGACCCACTTTTTCTCTCAGATAAAAACAGAAAACATGCTCCGTCTGCCGTGCTGCGTTTTCACAGAAAATGCTGAAGTGTAAATGCACTATTACCAAATATCCCAAGTCTCAAGTTGCAGAGATTTGATGCATCCATGATGCCCACAAGTCAGATAAAATCTCCTGAAATCTAGAGAAAGCGGTCAAGAGCGCACCCAGAAACACACGCAGGAGAGACAGACTTTTCTGCAACAGAAGTGGTTATAGCTTCATATAGCTGCAGACTTAAAAAAAAAAGGATTATAAATTGACATGGCTGGACATTATTCTTATAGGGCCTCATTTATCATTTTAAGCTTAAGATAATAAGCCTATTTGACTGAAATTTCAAACATTGGTCAAGTAAATTGAAAACCTGCTGATCACATTGTCTGGTCCAATTTTTGTCGAGCGGAAACCCAGGTGTGTGCCTGTTGAATAATGTCGGGCTGTAATCGGGTTCAGGCTTTAATAAGCTGTCAATAAAAATATACTCTTCGGGCTCAGGCTAAACTCTCTCGGGCTTGGTTCGGGCCCAACTTTTAAGGCCCGATTGCAGCTCTACTTCAATCTACGATAGATATGAAAGTATATAAACAAATAAATAACAATGCTTTCCACTGTATGAGTTGAGTTTCTAACCTTTTTTCACCTTTAATGTGATATTTTTGGTGAGTTTTGTTTCTTAATCCTGCTTCATGCTCCTTTAAAATAAATTAAAGTAAAATACCACTAAATATGTCAATATTATAATTCTTGAAATTGACCGTTAAAAATATATTATGGACTGATTTTTTTACCTGTCAGTGTAAATAATCGACAACAAAGAAATTGTTGCACAACCTCTGCCAACGTGATCTTTGTTTGCCTTAGTTTATAAGATCTAAACCAGTTTAGCACAGAATTACACGCGTATATATCCAGCTTATCAAGTATATTCAAGTGGCTAAATATTAATTGGCAAACAGAGTTTTAATGCACAGTGTCTGACATGTATCTGCATTCCCACATGATGGTTAATCAGTGAGTTTACATATGTTGCTTGAGTGATCTTTTGTTTTTTTGCAAAAGAAAATTGCACCAACTGAGTTGTGGAAAATGTTCAAAAGGCAAAGCCTCATTTTTAACATGTGCATTGCCCAAAGCAACCATAAACGCAATTAAACATTTATAATATTCTTTTACAATAACTCCAAATCTTTTTAAATTAACATTTATATTCAAAATACAAATATAATGCCTGCTATTTATTTTGAGAGGGAGATGTTAGGTGTTTCTGATCTGCTTGTGATACCTTGGAGCTCTGAAACCTTGCAATATTCAAGACCTAACACATTGTTCTGCTATTTCATAGCAAGGAACTTTCACTTCCAGAATCTAGAACATGAGGTCAATTTTAAATGCAACCAAAATGGATCAAGTTTAAGGAGAAATAGTGTTTGAGCCTAAACATTTGATTTATATTTATTTTAAATCCACTGGGTTGGAGCAACAAGCCTTCTGAAGCCGCAGTTAAAATAAACATGCAGTTAAAGTTAAAGTGAAGGTCACAACAGAAGATCAAGTTTTGAAAGATTATTAGTCCAGAAAAGTGGTAAGCTTGGGTCTCGTTAATAACAATCTTGAATGTTTGCTTGAGGTCACTCTTTAGTCAAAACAGTTGTTTTTAAGCTCCTGAATTCACAATTTTTCAGTAATTTAGTCAGGATTTTTGAATTTGAACAAGCAGATTCAATACCAAGGCAACACATAAGTTAGGTTCAAAACAGTTTAATTATTTTTTAAAGAAAAGCTCATTCAAATAATTAAAAAAACTTTCAAAACTCTAACACTGCAAATGATTTACATTTACTACATTTATAGCTTGATGATGAATTTATCTTCAATAGTTTAATTTGTCTGTATCTTTCTGTATGTTTTATTTGAAGATTAATTTGTGCTAAAAATGTTAATTTGTGTTTTCTATTCTGAAAAAATAGTTTACCCTTTTTTATGTATTTAGTGTTTATTTAGGTATTAAGATAGACAATCAAACCCTGTACAGATGCGTTGAAACCTAAAAACCTGTACATGTAGCGGCTGCTACATCACTATGCCACATCCAAGGCTTGTTTCTCTTAGCCCCTGTTTAAAATAAAAAAAGACGACAGCACATGCCAGCAGAGAAAGACACATGTATGTAAATCTGAAGTAAATACAAGGCTTCAAGATCATGGCTACATGCCTAAAGTTTCCTGTACCTACAGTCAGACCATTATAAACAAGGATTGACAAGGACATATAGTTAAGGCCAAAATTGTCCCTACTCCTGACCGATATAATTTTAAATTTAAATTTACTACCTTTTTTCCTCTAACCATAGCTGAATGGACGTGGTTACCAAAAGATTAACATTCAAAATGCCCGATGAAAGATACAAAAGCTGACTTGCATGGACAAAAAGGTGTTTCACTGCTGAAAGGCTCATCCAACATTTTCCACTGATTTTTGAGAAACCTACTACATATTGGTGAATTTGCTAGCACTTTTAGCTTGTAACATAAAGTTCCTGCATTCAAATCTTTATCTAGGATCATTCTGCATAGAGTTTGCATGATCTCCCTGTGCATGCTTGGTTTCTTTCCATGTCTTTGTCCCACAGTTCAAAAACACGACTGCACTCTACAAAAAAAACCCCAAAAAACCTATCTCACGAGTTAGGAGTTCGGGTTGTAATCAGAGGGTTTGCCGGTTCGAGCCCCAGCCCCGACTATCTCAGTTGTTGTGTCCTTGGGTAAGACGCTTCACCCATTGCCTACAGGTGGTGGTCAGAGGACCTGGTGGCGCCAGTGTCCGTCAGCCTCACCTGTGTCAGTACACCCAATGGCAACTGTGGCTACAACATAGCTTGCCATCACCAGAGTGTGAATGGATGAATGACTGAATGTAATGTAAAGCGCTTTGGGATAGGTAGGGACTAAATAAAGTGCTATACAAATACAGGCCATTTACCAAAAAATGAATCATTGGATTAAGACAATTTAAATGATGGGAGTTTTTTCCATCTAATGAATATATGGTGGTTCAACCAATTTCAATTAAATTGCATTGTCCAGATGCATGTGAATATGGTTTAAACAGCATGTATTTGTTGGATGGAAAGACTGTCATTTAAATTGTGCTAATCCAAAGAGCCATTTTTTTAGGTTCATTGGTCTCTCTAAATGTCCATCAGTGTGAGCATATGTGTCAATATGTGTGTCATATGTGTTATATGTGTGTGCTGTGTTTCTCTGTGGTGTATTGGTGACCTGTCCAGAGTGTCCTCTCATCCAAGCTGGAGATAGGCACCACCTGCTTGCCAGCTGGCTCGACTTCCGGTTATTTTGTTGAATCAGTTTATAGTGATCCAGCCCAGCTACCTATAAAATATGCTCATTTTTGTTAAAATGACTGTACTCCGTTCGCAAGATTTATTAGTTGATGTTAATTGTTTTTCAAAATGGAAACAAAATGCTACATTTCTGGGAAGGAACATATTTAATATGTTTTACTGAACAGATTCAAAACTGTATTGAGGGTGTTTTTGAGTTGTAGTTTTGGTCACTCTGGATGCTTTAAAATCAGCAAATAAAATAGAATAAAATTGTTGACAGTTGAAAAAATATCTATTTTTAGAATTGCTTTCTGTGTAGAGTAAATGTTGCTTCCACAGCACGCATACTCCAATCTTAATTCAAAGACCCAGCCACCATGTCTGCTATAAACATCTCCATCTAATCTTTCATGAAAGGGAAAGGGAAAAAAACATAAAAGAATGGACATATGGCACAGCAAAGAGCAAGCGATAATGGGCTTTTTACCGGGTGAGAAATTAGGTCCCGAGGTTTTGCTTCCAGCTTTGGCACATTTGAACCAACTACTGATCATTCTGACCTCCAACAGCATGTTTGAGGACTGAGTGACTGCGACATCACTGGAAAATCATCAAACAGCCTATATACTTCCCCAGCCTTGATGAATTGGAAAGACTTCTGATTCATAAAAAAAATGATTGCTAGTTACCCTGATAAAAGCAGGGTGAACAATGAATCTACTCTGGTTTGGTTTTTTGTTTGTTTAAAATCTTTGAAGGTTTATTGTTGCGTCTTAAAACCCTCAGCAGAAAGCTTCTCTGACAGCTTATTCCTCCTCTTATGTTGCCTTAAAGCATTTTTGACATTACAATCACAAGTTTTAATGCATTTTTGGACCTTCATGTAAAAGACCAACATTAATTAATGCATGATTGTAGAACAAAAAGGCACATTATTTCATGTTAATTTTATTCAGTAAGCCAAGCCGATCTTTATAGAATCACCTTTCACTGCAGTAAGAGCTTAAAATCTCTTGTCTTTTGGTTTTCTCACATGGAGTGTTAAACTTTTGCCCATCAGGTCTGGACTGTATATCTAAACCCTTTTATTGTAGCTCTGGCTGCAAATTCGTTGGTTGTTGTCCTACTCAAGGTGAACCTCCGTGACACTCTCAAATAGTTTGCAGTCCTTTCTGACAAGTTTGCTCCATTAACCTTTCCATTAACCTTTTCACCACTTTAACCTGTTGTCTACCATGTTTAAAAAAACAAGCATTCTCACAATATATTGCTACCACCATCAGGTTTCACTGCCCTAGTTTTTCACCTGTCAAAATCCAGTTTTGGTCTCTGATCAGAAGAGCTTCATTCAGTTTTTTTTTTTTTGCCTCCGACACAACATTTGATAAACTTTACACAGCAAATATGACTTTTGCATGACTTTCTCTCTTACCACTCTTCCACAAAGACCAGATTTGTGTAAGGCACAACTAATATTCTTCCTGTTAACAGATTTCCCCACTTCAGCTGATGATCTCTGCAGCTACTCCAGAGTTACCTTGGCTGCTATCTTGGCTGCTTTTCTGGTTAATCCTCTCTCCACATCTAATGTTAAGGTGGACAGCCATGAGTATGTGAGTATAGACACACCCTATGTCATAAACAAATCAACAATTAAATTCAAAACTGTTTTAAAAAGTCCTGCCAAATTCGCAAAAACCCCAAACAGAGAAAGTCCCAGTAAAGACAAAAATGTGGTGATTTTCGTGAATAACTTGAACAGATGATGCAGTATAAATAAAAATATTTAAGGCCCTTTGCTGTTTGACAGTTTATTGACAAATTTTAGGCAAACGTCGGAATATAGAACATAACAAAAAAGCATGTATTTTTTTAACCATGATTAAATAAAAAAATATATTTTTAATAAAAATAAAAAAATCCTTTAATTATTTATCTAGCATACACACATTAAGTGACCAAGTACTGGACCCTGTGCCCTACATGGCACATTTAGCAACTCAGAATCACAATAGTTGTTATGTATACAATAAAGTCTCCTTTACTGGTGTTTTTAATATTTTTTGTTAGTTCTCTATGAGATGAAAGAATGCTGTCTGTTTCTGTGTGACAAAATTGTTGTCCCCTCAGTATTTTTTAAGTGTATTTCAGTTTAGCGTGGCAGTGGGCGGGGAGAATCAGCAGGATTTATTGGCTTACTGATTAAGATTGATGACATGCAAGTTTCTGTCCTTTGCTTGACTAACTGCAACAAACTCTTACACTGTCTTCATTTACTAAAATCAGAAAAGTGTATTGTGAAACAAAAATCATGCCGGTATTTACCCTAAGATGGAGTTTACCAGCATTTCCAAACAAGACGTGACCGCGGCACGATGGGCGCTCATACCAGGCTCTACAAAGTCTAGAAAGCCAGTCAGATGCTGTTCCAGAAGTAGTTCAATATCAAAAGTGTTAAACAATGTTTGAACAATATAAGTGCTATGATTTCGCTATGGATTATATGAATGATTGTTTATGGCAATTATTAGTAAGATTAATAATTTGATGTAGAATTATTAAATACAGGGCATCAACTGATTTTCAGGAACTATATTATTAGCCAAATATTTCAGTCTCAGTTGTTTAAGGCTGAGGTAAGTAAGCAAATATGAAGGAGTGAGCTCTAGAGGTTCATTGAACAGCAAATTACTACATAGGTATGTGGAATAATGGACAAACAATGACTCTCCAAAATACAAGAGTTTATTTATAAAAGAGAAATAGTGACACACTACTAATTAAAAGAGAATGAATAGACTAACTACCAAAAATAAAGAACACAATGAATGGATCAATATGCAAAGAAATAAAATCCATAAATCCTGATGTCACAGTTCAGAATGAATCTGGATTGCCTAGAGACCAGTGCTCATATTGAAATGTTTAGAAGTAAAGTTAAATTAGTTTACCAACTGTGATTAGTTTAAACTGATTAGTACTATTGGTTTATGTCTAAACCAATGAACAATGCAAGGAAAAATAAAATTTTGTTTGGAGGAAACAATGTTTAGTTTAAAAATTCACTGGATTAGAAAACAATGACCTTTGGAAAATGTATTCTATTTTAGACTGGTCACAATCTAAAATAGTGATCAATCTAACTTCCATATTCTGATGCATTAAGAAGGGGGTTTCAAACACGGCTAATACGTTTAGGTTTCTGTGTTTAAACAATCTATTTTAAAGTCAATCTCTATTTTGAATACTGTCAATAGCAATCTTTGTTGTTTATGAAATGCAGGACACGTGGGTTGGCTCTAGCATGCAGCCTACAGGTAAACCATGTGCAGGGCCGGCCCTGGGGTATTTTGCGCCCTAGGCAAGATTTCACCAGCACACACCAGCTGAATTAAACTAATTTCAAGGATAAATACAGCAGGTCTGACTCACATTACTAAATACAATTATTAATTCATACTCTGATCCAAGAGGAGACAGAGGCGGATGGAGTACCTCTTAGTTAAGATTTTTTAAATGGGATTTTATATTCTTCGCCGACAATTTCCTACCTTCACTAGTCACTAAGTGAACAGAACCGCGCCTACCTGTGTTGATGCTGCGCCCCATCCAGTTCCTCTGGGGGCAAGGAAACTTGGTGTCCCATTTCCCCGATATATTTTTACATTTCTTCTAGTTGATTTCTGAGCGACTCTGTCTTCACCAAGTTCATCTTATTGTTGCACCTGTTATAGGAGCTGACTTTGTGAGACCTGCCACTGTAACTGCAGCAGGTAGCAGCTCTCGCACTTCTCTAAACTGACAGGCAGAGGAAAATTTACAACTAAACTTTAATACGGCAAGACGGTGCGAAAGAAAATACGGAGCCCCCCCCCACGCGCTTTGTCACAACACCCTCCTCCTGCTCCTGCTGAGGGGGAGCAGACATCACTGCTCTCTTCCTAAATTGAGCTTCCACAAACTGGACACTGCTCTGTCAATTTGCTGTACCGTGCTGCTGTTCACCAGCATCCCTCCCCACCCCCGCCCCCCTCCAATCAGGCGCCCTAGCCAACAGCCTATGTCGCCTATGCCCAGAACCGGCCCTGACCATGTGGTGCCACTTAAAGCCACTCTGATTAATTTATCAAACATTAAACAAAGAAATGGAAAACTCCTGTCGGAACGAGTAACTCGAACTGCAGGATTTTAAACAACTCTCAAACAGATAACCTTGAAAAAGACAGGTTAAACCTCGAGGACGAATGACCTGTTGTACTCAAAAAATAGCACATAAATCTTACACAAGGTAAAAAATCACAGTGAAAACAAACAACCCTGAAGTCTTATGTATCTTAAACTAATCCTGCCTCTACTCAGACAGACCTTGTTGAACGGTTACAGTTCTCCATGTTGCTCCACGGATGGGGGAAGCTCAAACAATGTTACTTGGCAAGCTGACAATGGCTGCGGTAGCTACTGAGACTCTGGGTTTCACGGCTGATGGGGCGCAGATAGCAGCATCGCTGGGACATCGGCTTTGTCCTCTCCAGCTTGGCTAAACAGCAATAAGCTCAAACCTTCCTTCACAAAAACAGTACCTTTTGGCAGCTTTTCCAGCACATCATCCCTCTCACATCGGCTCCGTTGCTGTGGGTGAATGTGGCTATTTGGTGGTTCAGATCCTCCGGCATTGCAGGGGTTTGGCTCCCTCTCTCTCTCACGACAGCATCTGTAATTTAGAAAGCTTTGAGGCTATGAGGGCAGAACAATGGGTTTTGTTTCATCAGTGGTTTCTTTGTCTTCTATGGAGTCCTTTCCCTTGGAGGGAAAGGACAAATGTGAGCCATTTACAGCTCACGGACAAAGAGGTCAGGGGGGTCACAAAAGGAGGCTTTTGTTCCAGCAAAACTCGTCCCTGTCCTGTTTAACCTATGTTTTCTTCTTCTCATGTTGGAGCTAGAACCCAGATTAGCACCACCCAATCGCTGTGTGTGTGACCCAACCACCATTTTTTTATTACGTTTCTTTGCACATTCTCATATTTCTGTTGCATTATGAATCTGCTCAGTAAAGCCTATCATTGCAATTGAGGGAGCCCAATTCTGTATTTTTCCTGAACAAAATTGCTGTTTTCCTTATCAGTGTTGATTAACAAAAAACAAAAAATATCACTTTTATCTTTTATATTTGAGGTAACATTAGGTCTCTAATAATGCAGTGTGTGTTTGTCACCATTTTATATATTTTATAAATTTGGGAGTGTGCATATTTCTCAGCGAAGACTGGAGAGTAATTTCAATCATAGCCATATCAGTCAAATAAAAAAATCACCAGCTTTATCTTTTACCAACTGCTGCAGGTAAGATGTGGTATCTTAGCCTGTTAAATAATATGTCAGAGTCTGCTAAAAGTGTAAAAGTGATACTGTTACCTGAAGATTTCTGCTGCTGTTTTCTAATTAAAGGCTGAAAGAAGAGGGATAAAAGGTTCAGAGCAACATCAGAACACAGATGGAATGGAAACAGATTTCACATAATTTTGTTTGTTGCCAGTTTAGTCTGGATATTTTTTTTCATGATTAATAATATATTTTATGCTGTCCTATTAGATCTTAAATTATACCTGCTGAAAAATGTTAATGATACATAGAAGAGGTTCCTTCATTTTTGACCCACACCAGCTCCTTTTATAATATATAAATAGAAGCAGATATCTTTTTTTCCAGATTAAAGGATTCATGTATGTTGTAAATAAATAAAATTGAATCTGAGGATGATAGTTATGCTTTTCTTGGAAGAGTTGATAGGATATGATTTCTGGATGGAAAAGTAAACAAGGCAAGTCAACTTTATTTGTATACAATGCTTTCAACAACAAGGCAATTCAATGTGCTTTGGGTGATGTGGGTATAAAATAAAATCAGCAATTTACCCATAGTAAAAGCGATAGTCATGTTTTCACCCAAATAAAAGATGTCAGATTTTCTACCTACTACAGAGGAATAAAGTTGATGAGTCATACAATCTAGCTGTGGGAAAGAAGCCAGGCTTCGGTCAGAAGTCAGCATTTCTGAGCAGCAGTACGGTTTCATGCCAAGAAAGAGTACTACAGATGCATTTTTGTATTTAAAGATGCTGATGGAGAAGTACAGAGAGGGTCAGAGGGAGCTGCCTTGTGTCTTTGTAGATTTTGAGAAAGCATATGATAGGGTGCCAGGAGAAGAGCTGTGGTTTTGCATGAGGCGAAGCTGGAGTGACAGAGAAGTATGTTAGAGTGGTGCAGGACATGTATGACAGCTGTGAGACAGCAGTGAGGTGTGCTGTAGGAGTGACAGAGGATTTCAAGGTGGAGGTGGGACTCGATCAAGGATCAGCTTTGGTGATGGACAGGCTGACAGATGAGGTTAGACAGGAGTCTCCATGGACTATGAGGTTTGCAGATCACATTGTGATCTGCAAACCTCCACTTCTGCCCTGCTCTCATTGCAGATCATATTGTGATCTGCAATGAGAGCAGGGCAGAAGTGGAGGAAAAGCTAGAGATTTGAAGGTATGCCCTGGAAAAGAGAGGAATGAAGATTAGTCGCAGCAAAACAGAATATGTGTGTAAATGAGAAAGACACAACTGAAATGATGAAGTTATAGAGAGAGGAAGTGAAGAAAGTAGAGGACTTTAAGTACTTAGGGTCAACGGTACAAAGCAATGGAGAGTGTGGTAAAGTGGTGAAGAAACGTGTGCAAGCTGGTTCGAATAGGTGGAGAAAAGTTTCAGGTGTGATCAGTGGCGGACTCGGACTAAAAAAAAGCCCTGGACTTTGACCCGGCCCAATCCACAACAACATATGTGTGTGAACAACTAATTAGCAACAGACACAGGTCTCAAAATACTTAAATCTTAACCCATGACGTTTTACTTCCAAATTAGAGCATTATCTCTGATGTTGAGTAAAAGATGTGTTAAAAGCATAGTGTAGAATACTCACAGAAATAAACAGCACTCTTTTAATGTCTCTCTGCTGAACAATATGCAAGTGAGGTGACTACCTAAAACATACAAAAACAAATGGTAGGAGTTATGATAAATCACAATGTAAAGAGGTTTTGATTATACAGTTAACTTGAATACTTACAGAACTGTCTCTCTGCTGAACGACATGCAGATGACTGCCTCAAACTATGCCAGCAATGATTAACCTACTTGATTTTAGTCGAAAGCTTCTTAAATTAAGTTAAAATATCTGCCAATGCAACAAGACAAATCACACTTGGTAAAAATTCTAAAAAATAAGACCTTCTTACACTTTCTACTCTTGCTTAGTATATAAGTCTCAAAACAAGGTTAAAAATACTTTTTAGCTGGAAACAATATGTTCTCCCCAGTCTTCCTCCAGACTCCGGCACCTTTTTTTCCGATTGACATGCAAAATTTGCTTTCATCCGACTGAGCAACAGTCCAGTGCTGCTTCTCTGTAGCCCAGGTCACGCGTTTTTGCCGCTGTTTCTGGTTCAAAAGTGGCTTGACCTGGGGAATGCGGCACCTGTAGCACTTTCTCTGTCTTACCCTCTTGCTTGAGGTTGTCAATGATGGCCTTCTGGACAGCAGTCAGGTCGTCAGTCTTACCCATAATTGCGGTTTTGAGTGATGAACCAGGCCGGGAGTTTTTAAAAGCCTCAGGAATCTTTTGCAGGTGTTTACAGTTAATTAGTTGATTCAGATGATTAGGTTAATAGCTCGTTTAGTGAACCTCTTCATGATATGCTAATTTTTTTAGATAGGAATTTTGGGTTTTCGTGAGCTGTATGCCAAAATCATCAATATTAAAACAATAAAAGGCTTGAACTACTTCAGTTGTGTGTAATGAATCTAAAATAAATGAAAGTCTAATGTTTATAAGTACATTACAAAAAATAATGAACTTTATCACAATATACAAATTTTTTGAGAAGGACCTGTATATCATGTTTTATAGTGTAGAATTAAAATTTATAAAAAAGATAATTCAGTGCATGTTCAAGCAGAGACAAAATGGAGCCAATTTCCAGTTCTCACTTTTATTCTAAACAGATTAACAAATTGCAGTTTACAGAGAAAACATGCCCTAAGTTCTCTGGGCCAGACAAAGATTTCTGACGAAGAATGGTTTCCGTGTCATAACTTTTATAAACATCCAACACCTCCCAGGATTAATCTGCTCCAATCAGAACGTTTTAAACAGTGTCTTAACAATGATTGGATGTCAAAAATTATGCAGTCATAAGGGACGTGTCTTTTCTCCTGGATCCAAGTCAAAAGTTCATTCTGAGTTTTATGGTCCTAAGCAAAACTCCCAGCTTTATGGCCTTGGTTCTGGCATCCTAAATCTACAGACATCCTGTTTTTACAGCCTGCAATAAAACTCTTTGTCTCAGAGGTCCTCAAAGGTCACACATACTCCCACCATATCCAAGGCCTCTGCTGCTGGTAAACAGTGTGTCTTTTTACCTCTGAATAATAGATGTTTATAACATATGTAGCCCCAAAAGAATAGATACAACAACAGCTAATCAACTTTAAAAACGGCAATACTTTTATTTCATTGGTATAGCAACCTGAAATAACATTTGCTAACTTCAGATTACCTAGGAAATAACCCTAATTATCCTCCTTTCATATTTACTTGCCCTGCACTTGTCTGGGGAGCTTTAACTTGCTCCTACACTTGTCCCTCAACTCTCTGTCCCTGTGCTGCTGCGGCCGCATCCTCTTCCGCCACAGCCGTCTTGCTCTCACTACGCCTGGTGCCAAAGTTGGAACTGCCAGCAGTTGCAATGCTGCTGCCGCTGGCAAACATTTCTGTCAGCTTCCTACATTTGGATGATTCGCTCTCCAACTGCTTGATTTTTTTCCCCCTCACCTTCTCAGCCCCACCCTTTTCTTTCTGTTTTTTTCGTATTACCAACACCTGCAGTATCCATGTTCTCTTTTCCATCTGCACTTGTAAACGGTTGAGTGACAAGCATTGAAGAGTGAGTTTGCGCATCTATGGGCCTGTAGGTGCATTGTTGCCACCTATCAGTCTTGACATGGAACAACAGTCAATTATAAGCAAGAAAGGAAACAAGAGAAATAAATGTGATGGCTGCACAGAGGCTGACGGTCTTCCTGCTGTAGCGGCCGTTTTGGTATTCTCCAGAATGTCCAGATGGCCAGTTCGCCACTGGGTGTGATGTGTGATAAAATGCTTTCAGCAAGAATGAAGGGAAAGGTGTACAAGACAGCAGTTAGACCATTGATGTTGTACAGTCTAGAGACAGTACCAATGAGGAAAAGACAGGACGCAAATCTGGAGGTTGGAGAACTCAAGATGTTAAAGTTCTCTTTAGGAGTGAAGAAAATTAATAGGATCAGTAATGAGTACATCAGATAGAGAGCTCATGTTAGATGTTTTGGGGATAAAGCCAGGGAGCCCAGACTGAGATGGTTTAAAAATGTTCAGAGGAGAGACAACAGTTATATTGGTAGAAGGATGCTGAGAGTGGAGCCACCAGGCAGGAGGAAGAAGAGAGGAAGACCAAAATGAGATTTGCCGATGTGGTGAAAGAGGACATGAAGTTAGTTGGTGTGAGGGCAGAGGATGAAGAAGATAGGACTAAATGGAGACAGATGATTCACTGTGGCAACCCTTGAAGGGAAAAGCTCAAAGAGAAAGTAGATGCAATGTATTTTGATTTAAGATTTTTGAAATCTACTGATTGTCTCTCTGCTGAGTGTCTTTAAAGTGACAGTGTGTAGTTTCCTGAAGATAGGTGGAAGTACATACATAAATCATTGCAAGCAAGCAGTATCTTGTGTTTAAGTGAGGACAGATGGCCACACATGCCATATAATATGCGGAGCAACATGAGAAGCACATCAGATGCTCTTTCATCACACGCAGTGAGTGAAGAGATAAATGTGACAACATCTGTGAAAGGCAAACGTTTTCAGCATTTTTTAGGTTAGTGATATTATTCGGATATTTTTGTAAAAATAAATAAACTTTCATGTTATACGGAATGATCTCAATGGAAAAAAACAAAACATTTCAGGGTAGTTTTAGTGTGAGCGGTGCTAGCTCAAAAACAAAACAAAAAGCATTATAGTAAAACTTGTTAACTGTCCAGCAGAAAGCATGCAACCTCAGTGTGTTTCCTTAGATTTTGCTGCTCCTTCAGTAATTTCCATTAAGAGAATGTGATGCTGATATTTACGCTAGTTTTCTGGTGGTGTTGATTGTCTCTGGGCTTCTGCGTCTGACACGGAGACACAATAGCTGAGAGCGCACCGCTCCCCAAGCGGGGACATGGCATCTCTGAGGCCGCCTCTCCCCAAGCCGGAGCAGCGACCTGGGTTGGGTGCTTCTGAAATCGGGTTGGTCGGTCGGTTGGGGTTGGAGAAGTTTTTCTTTTGTTGTTTTTTTATTTTTATTTTAAGTCTCTTAATAGAGCTCTTCATTTTAAACTTCTAATGAGGACGAGCGGAAAAGTGATGTAACCGCGTCTTCAAAAATCAGTATAAGCGTTTTGTCAACACCGGCTCCCGTAGAAGGAAACGCAGCATCCAATATGTCGGCCTCTATGCAATAGGACCCACGCCCATGTATTTTAGAGCCACCTTCTATGGTTATATGTTATGAAGCAGCCAATACTTAGGCATCATTTTATTCATTTTCAACAATATTTTGATGGATATGTCCAGGAATTAATGGTAAAAACTACACACTGTCTCTTTAAAACCCCCACCAAGTAAACTACAGTGTCCAAACCTTTCATAGATTTACAATTTATCAGGCTGTTTATAATCTCGACTGAGGAGCAGAGTGTGCAGGAAACATTAGCATTCAGCGAGGCGCGCAGTGCAGTCTCATCAGCTTGTCAAACTAAATTACAGGTGCAGAATACACAGTGAATCATTCATCACCTCACACTGTCCTCCCAAGTCTCCAACTGCTTCCTCTTTGTTTATCCACGATGCTCCATTGAAGATTCATCCAATCAATGTAATTGCTGGTGATTGTGCGACTCAATCCAGTGCCTCCTTACAATCACAGCTACGATCAATGCCCAGCGCTCCCATCCTTCTGCTGTCACAGTGAAGTATTATTCATGCATGCCAAGAGGAGAGAAATTATTTTATTTGAAGATTTATCCGATTATTGCCAAAGTATCCAAAGGCAGCAGTTTGTCTATACTACATCAGGCTTATGTCATGTTTTATGAAGGTATCTCATTATTTAAGAAGGAGGGCTGCATATTAGAATGTTGATATACAGTATACAATAGAAAAAAAGCATTTATTAATCGCTTACATAGTAATTAACATGAAACTATGGATGTAAAAGTATTTTACTTTTACCAAGTACTTTAATCTTAATACTAGTTTAAAAATTATATAGGTGCCCTGTGCTTTCCAGTAGTTATGTGGACATAACCTAATAGTAACTACCGGTAAAAGATGGCCCAATAGGACCTTTTAATTACTTGGAGGATACCATTAAAATGACAGTTTTAGTGTTGGGAAATTATTATGGTTAGTCAAAAAATATTTAATAGGCAATAGGAAACTGCCTTGTTAATAGTGGGACATAAATAGTAAACAGCTAACAAATAAATACAAGAAAAGTAACCTGTTAGTTGCAAAGAAAGCCCATTCACATTGCACAACAGTACCTTGTAACATTCAGAAAAGATCTGGGAGGTACCAGCACACTAGCACGAAAGTAACCCAGTCAGAAGTGGAAATTTAACATTGAATTGCCCAATTAATAACAGAAAAGTGCCTTATTAGGATTAAGAATGTATCCAGTAAGGAGTGATAAAGTTTCTTTGAAGTATAAGGAAAATACATAAGGACCAGAAAATTACAATGAAAGTAAACAGAGTTGCAAAATAGTATGACAGTATTGTATAAATAGTGTAACAGTAACCCACAAATAATAGGACTGTAAGTAAAAGTGGAATATATGTAGTGGAAAACTCTCTCCCTATGTTTTAGAACCTAAAAAGTGGTAGAAATACTATCGAAAGAGATAAATTACCTGTTTATAAGATACTCTTTGGTGACCTCCAGTTCTTTAAATAAAGTTTTGGTAAACCACAGAGGACTTTTTTTTGTGAAATACTGGAGACCATAAGTAATGATTAAGACCGGGAAGAGCCAATCTGTGAATAAAGCACACTTAGTTTGGGAGCTGTTATTATTTATAGACTCAAAATTAAATATTTTCAGAATTATAGAGATATTTAAGAATGAAGTCCAAAAAAACAATGAAGTGGAATTTTCTGTATTTTTGGATTCACACACACATATATATATATATATATATATATATATATATATATATATATATATATATATATATATATATTTATATATATATACAGTATTTTTTGTTTGAGCTTTCAGCCCCTCTCATGGAAGGTACTAGATGTTTAAAGGAGATTGAAAATTGTGAAGTAGTAGTATAGTAAGTATAAAGTACGTATTTTTCCTCAGTGCAGTGGTCCAATGTTTGATTTATGATTTCGGGATTTTTTTTTTCTGTCCCTTTCTGTCTGATTAACATGATAACCTTAAATGCCACAAAAAATGAAAAGAGATGTATTTGACACCTTTCAGTAATCCTGAAGGTAAGGATAAGAATTTCAGCCCACATGCAGACTACTGTTTCTAGTAATGATAGGCGGACAAGCATGGCTATGTACTTAATATAAGCAAAAATACATACAATTATTATTAATTTGATTTAATAATAATAATAATCCGCTTTATTTAAAGCGCCTTTCATGTCACTCAAGAACACTGTACAATAAAATCACAAGAATAAAAACACATTAATAGTGGGGAGATAATCCAGGCTGGAAAATATTAAAAGCAAAAAAACAATAAAATCAGCCAAGGGGCAAACAAGCAATAAATCAAAGTGAAAAGGCAGAGTGTGTTTTGAGTCTGGATTTAAATAACTGTAGGGAGTCAATAGTACGGATGTCGGTGGGGAGAGAATTCCAGATCTGGGGAGCCGATTGACTGAATGCTCGGCTCCCCATAGTAACCAAACGGACGTGAGGGACGAAAAGCTGACGGGAAGAAGAGGAGTGGAGAGAACGAGAGGGTGTGTGCAGGTGGAGCAGGTCAGAGAGATAGGGAGGAGCCAGGCTATGGAGAGCTTTGAAGGTGAGCAAAAGGAGTTTAAACTGGATTCTAAACTTAATGGGGTGCCAGTGAAGCTGCTGAAGGACAGGGCTGATGTGATGGAAGGAGGGAGTTCTAGAAATGATACGGGCAGCTGAATTCTGGACCAGTTGGAGTTTATTGAGGGTTTTTTGAGGTAGACCGGAGAGAAGTGCGTTACAGTAATCCAGGCGAGAGGTGACAAGACTACGAACCAGAATAATGGCAGAGTGAACAGTGAGAGAGGGGCGAGGACGGTTTATATTGCGCAAGTGGAAATAGGTGGAACGAGTGATATTATTGATGTGAGGCTGGAAGGTGAGAGTGCTGTCGAGGATTACACCCAGACTCTTTACCTGGAAGGACGAGGAGACTGAGGTGGAATCAATGGAAAGTGTGATATTAGGGACTTTCGGAAGGGTGGATTTGGAAGCAACAAGTAGTATTTCTGTTTTATCACTGTTTAGTTTTAGGAAGTTTTTAGTGAACCAGTTTTTGATTTCTAGCAGAAAGGAGGAAAGGGAGGAGGGTGGGAGTGTGGAGTTGGGTTTGCTGGACAGGTAGAGCTGGGTGTCATCCGCGAAGCAATGGAAGTTAATATTGAATTTACGCAAGATGTTACCAAATGGAAGGAGGTAAGTGATGAATAGGAGAGGACCCAGGACAGAACCTTGAGGAACACCAGATGAGACAGGTGAGGAGTGAGTGTTGAGAGATTTGAGCTGGATCAACTGAGTGCGGCCAGAGGAGTAAGATTGAAACCATCGGAGGGGGGTGGAAGTGATACCGAGAGCAGAGAGTCTATGGAGGAGGATGCGATGGGAGATGGTATCGAAGGCCGCACTCAGGTCCAGGAGGATGAGAATGGTGATAAGTCCGGAATCAGCTGCCAGCAGAAGGTCGTTGGTAATTTTAAGGAGAGCAGTCTCAGTGCTGTGGGCAGGACGGAAAGCGGATTCAAAGAGGCTGTTCTGTTGAAGATGCTGGTGAAGTTGGGAGGCGACAATTTTTTTCAGTACTTTTAGAGATGAAGGGGAGATTAGATATAGGACGGAAATTATTTAGAATGTTGGGATCTGAGCCAGGTGTTTTTGTTAATTGGTTTCACAGCTGCAGTTCAAAACGATTTTTAGAATCTAAATCTACATAAATATTATTTCTAAAAAAAAGTCTGCCTTTACTGCCACAGATTTTTAATTACTTATCTGATCAATATTGTTTAAATCACCATTAGGGTATAGAGTTCAGAAACACAAGTTGACTCTTCTACATTACATTGAAATTTTGTGAAAAGTGCTGGAGGAACTATGGGTGTGATAATTATCATTGAGAAGATGAAGCCTTCCGAAAATGTGATTAAAAATTAGAATCATAGAAATCAGAAATTATAGAAATTAGTTTTAGATTGTCAACCTAGAGGAGTCTTTTTATTTGAAATTTCATTGGGATAAAACTAACAACTTTGCATTTGTTAAAAATCCTGTGTAATTTATTAGAATTAGCTCTATTTTTTAATAAGCTCATTGGATGCATTAATAAAAGTGAACTCTGATAGCCCAGACAACTTTTTGGGTCTTTGTCTAGATTCTCCTCTAGCGGGCTGACTGGGTCCTAATCTCTTCTTTACATATCAGCCACTTATAAAACTATGGCCTAGCTCTCATAAAGCTGAGCCAGTTGGTGGTAATGAACATGTTTTTCCTCAGAACCATACTCATACTAATAATGTCAAATAGTACTGATACAAGAACTGCCATACATTCTATGGTTATAAAAGTTTTGGAATTGGACCTTTGAATGCTGCTCTTGGTGGATGAAATCCATCATGTGCTTTATAAGTGCAATATAACGTGATGGGTTACAAACGCGTGAGGTAGGGATGATCAGTAATTCTAGAATTGCGCTGCTCTGGGTGGCTGCATGTTGGAGTGGCTCTGTTAGCTACATATTGACTTTTGTTTTGCTTCCCCCTTTTTCTTAAGGAAGAATTGTATTTTTTGGACCTGTGTGGTTTGTGGGTTTTTGTCCTGTGAAGTTGGTGGCGTTTTTGCTCTTGATTTTTCAAATTTTGCCCATTAGTTATGATGCATAACCATGGCAACAAGGTGGTTTACAGCCGGGAGCAGCTGATTAACATGGCAAAAGCTGAAATAATACCTCAATTGAAACCACAAATCCCTAATGAGTTGAGAAGGAGGAGGAGTTGATGCAGAGCAGGAGCGCAAAAGAAAAAAGAGAAGGAGGAAATTCAAACCATCTCTTCCATCAATCATAATGGGAAACATGAGATCACTACCTAAGAAGATGGATAAAGTCCAAGCTCTGACAAGGACTCAGCCTGAGTATTGGGAATGCAGTGTTATGTGCTTCACTGAGATGTGGCTAGAGGATTGTATCCCCGACTCCAACCTCTCTTTGCCAGGCTTCCTGACTATACGAGCAGACAGAGATCTGAAAAGGAGTGGGAAAAGAAAAATAAGTGGGGTAGCAATGCTTGTCACCAACAGATGGTGTAATCATGGACAAGTTACTGTGAAGTGTCGTCTCTGCAGCCCAGATATTGAACTCTTGGCAATAAGCTTACGTCCATATTATTTACCAAGAGAGTTCACCAATGTTATTTTGGCCGTTGTTTACATTCCACCTTCAGCCGTGCCGACCATGAATGTGATGCCATCAGTTATGTTGTCGCTAAGCTAAATACCTAGCACCCCAATGCATTTGGCAATATCTGGTGATTTTAATCATGCCTCGCTCTCTTCTACACTTCGAACACTTCAACAGTTTGTCAGCAGCTCCACCAGAGAAAAAAAGACCTTGTATTTGTTTTATGCAAATGTAAAGAATGCTTATATGTCCAAACTGTCAAATTGTTTTGAGTCCACAAACTGGATGACTCTTTGTCAGCCACATGGAGAGAACATTAATGCCATGACTGAGTGTGTGACTGACTACATCAACTTATTTGTAGACATCACCCCCTCCAGAACAGTGAGATGCTTCACAAAATAATAATAAATGTCTGGTCTGGAATGAAAAAGATCACATGCTTTAAGCACAGGAAGGAATGGATAGATGGACGTCTTGATAGAGACAATGAACTGAACACATTCTTCAATAGGTTCAGTTCGGGAACAAGCTCAGCATCCTCCTATCCTTTTTCCAGCCAAAGAGACATTCCCCTCTCCTCTGACCCACACCTGTCCTGTCACACCTCTTTTTTTTTTTTCTTCCACCTCAGTCATGAACTTTTCTACTTCCACAACGTTGTTTTCAACCAAGACAGGAGATGCTAATACCCCCTGTTATAGGAATTATTATTGCAGTTATAAGCCTTTTTATTCATTACTCACAGTACCTAGATAAAACATTAGTTAACAGAACATTTCTTATTTATGTTGAATTAGTGCTGAGTTATGCTTAGTTATGCTAATGCATTTATAAGTTTTAATTCTGTTACTCAGTGCCTAGATAAAAGTATTTCTTAGCTCTTCTGATTTGATACATGTACTGCAAGAAGCTAGTTATCTCATTTGACACATCCCGTGTTCCCTCATGACAGATGTTTGCTGACATATCCTATGTTGTTCTGTGGTTGGTCTTGTGATTATCCTCTGATGCATAGAATGAGTGTTCGTTATCTTCCCGTAACTGCTGAAACTGCTACTAGCCTGTATGATGTCTTTTGTTCTCTCAGAGCTGATTAATGAACAACAGCAACAAATCCAATAGGGTGTGGTTAAATCAGTATATATAAACTTCTGACTTTGTGAAGAACCTCAGAGCTCCCTATGGACATGTGCTTGTAAAATAAACTTATTGTAAGAAGACAGCTGACACTTTGTATTTCCCTGATCCGCGGTCTCTGAGACACCCACTGTTTTCCACCACACCCCCTTTACTTCACTCTCCCACCCGTGTTTTTCTAAAAGTCGGATGAAGAGGCAGTAGTAGTAACAGAACCGGAACAAGGCTGCAGGTCCAGATAGTGACAGCCCAAGAGTCCTGAAGAGCTGTGCAGGGGAGGTCTGTGGGATTCTGCAGCACCTCTTATACCTTACACCCACTGTTTTCCACCACAGTTTTGGCATCATGAAACGGCCCCGAGCACGTCCGTTGGACACTTGACTGGAGGGAAAAGCACCCCTGGGTGTTTGAATACCCATCTCCGGACTTCGCATAGCCTTAAAGAGTAGAGAGACTTTGTCAAGGTTCCGATTGACTGCAACGGGGATCGAACCTAAATGTCTGAGAGACCAAGCTCGGTGAGCTAAATTAATTTAATTCTTTATTCTTTATCTTTATTCTTTCTACATGACACACGCACATGTAGGGGCCTGGCGGTGGGTGCGCCTTGGCGCTGGAGGCGGGGACCCTTATAAGGGGCCTCGCCTGTGGTGCTGGTACCCACTGTTTAAATGCATATAGACACTGAGGGCCCGGGGAGGGAGATGTGGGTACCCAGCAGTATTCCCATGTCCCACCACTCTGTTTTAAGTGCACATTAGAACAACATGCAATAACACCTCAATTGAGCAGGGGGAGAGAGGATGGGGGTCTTTCCACACCCCTGTTCGTTGGACCATCAGGGATTGGAGCCCGGGTGGAATATCAGGCCGTCTGGTCGGGGACCTAGGCTGGTGGGCTGCTCTTGCCGGGGTGGGGGCCTTGGCGGTTTGCTTGTCCCTGTCCTGGTGGGCAAGGGGTCCATCTCCCGGGTGCAGGGGCAGGGTGCTCTATTGGGGCGTCTGTCCCTGGGCCTGGGAGTATAGAGTATGTATGGGGGGGCTGTCTGGCATTGGCTGGACCGCTGATGTATGAATGAGTGTACAGCGTCCTTTTTTCGTCTGTCCTGTATTTGTAAGAATGTGTGCGCATGAGAGGGAGGGTACGTATGAGTATCTCTGTCTGTCTATGTCTACTTGTCAGGTTGGGTGTTTGGCTGCACTCTGGCCTGGTGCATCTTCTTCCCCTCCGTCACTCCCCGTCGGTGATTGATGCTCCTGCCCGCTGGTCGATGATGGTTCTCGATGCCTGGGACTGGGGGTACCGGTTGCGGCCCGGCTCGGTCCTGGTGCATGCCTGGTTGGTCCTGGGTGGGCCGGTGTGTCGGGCGGCCGCTGTTTCGGGCTGGCGTCCTCCTTGGATTGACTGGGGTACCTCTTATGGGGGTGCCGGGGTTATAAAGTAGGTTGGTGCCGTCCGGTGGATCTGTAAGGAACGTGCCTGGCCCCCAGGCCTCCTGCCGGTTCCATGAGTTCTGCTGCCTGGTCGGTTCATCTGGGGGGGCTGTCCGGCATTGGCTGGACCTCTGATGTTGGCGCTCTGCGAAGGGCGGGATCTGGACCCCGAAGCTGGTAGATCTGAATGTCCAGGTGCTGGCTCGGCGCGGCTCGGGAGGGCGTACATCCGCTGTGGCTTTTACTGTGGCTCCCTGGTGTGTGGGTGTGTCGGGGGTGGCAGGTTGTTGGCGGTGGGTATTGGTCCGGGGTGGTGGCGGCGTGTGTTGTCCGTCGGTCGGCTGCGGGTCCCTCCTGCCTGGTAGGGGACCCCTCTCGGCGGGTCCCTGGTCGGGGCCCTGCTGGGGAGCGGGGTGCCCCTGACCCCTGTGGCCTTCGGGTCCTGTTCTGGGCCCTCCCTGGCATAGCCGGTTTCCGGTGGAGCCCGTGGCTCGTCCCTGCGATCTCTCGGGCCCCAGCGTTGCGGCTGGTGGGTGTTCCCCTGGGGCCTCCATCTGTTCCTCTCTTGGTGGGTGATCGGCCCTGCGTCTCCTGCCTCCTTCATGTCTGTGTAGATTCCTGTAGGACGGATTGACAGTTCCTTACACCAGCTATCAATCACTTGCATGGGGAAACCTTATTCCGACCTGCATGCTCGCACACACACATTGGTGTGGGGACATTGGTGTGGATGGACATATCTTGAGCTGAGGTTATCGGCGATGATGATGAGGAGCAGGAGTGAATGAGGCAGCATGACAGATGAGGCAGTACTGACACAAGAACTGCCTTACATTTTATGGTTATAAATGTTTTGGAAATATTTATTTATTAATTTATTTATTTATGTCACCCTAATGAAAGGATTTTTATTAAGACCTCTTCTCTTGGATAGATTTCTAGCAGTAAAATGATCTATTAATCCAAGAAGAGATAAGTAATTGTATTTATTTTGGGAGCTCAGAAAAATGTCAGAATCCAAAACAGGAGGCTTTGGCTTGAGCATCTTTCCTGCTCTGCCTCCTCTTTGGCCCTCTGAATACTGCTCTTAGTTGATGAAACTCAACATGTGCTTTATAAGTGCAATTTGTCTGTGTATTTCCAGTTGGGGTACTGTGTGTCGGCTCTGTGCCCCTGCCACGGTGCTGAGCAGTGGCAATGTCCTAAGCTGTGCTGATAGATTGCTCGGCTTCAGGCTGCTGGGCACAGGCACTCGCATCAGCTCCCATCAACTCAGCAAAACCCTTTAGCCAAGGGGGATGGCTTAGAATGCAGCTATTAGAGCAGTGCCGTAGAGTTCCCAAGCTCATTATGCCCAAATGTTGCATGCACACAGGCAAGCCAACAGTGTGGCCTCTCAGGATGCAGGTCCAAAAACATCTAGGCCTAATAAAAGGGGGGGGGGGAGCTAAAAGGATGAGTTTGGGCCTCATTGATGCCTCACATGGCGACATGCACAAGAAATTGCTATATAATTAATAAATTTACCAATTTTAAAATAGCAGCATCATTATGTGATAAGCAGATATGGAGCATTTAAGCCTCAGGCAGGATGCCTTCTCAGAACAAGAACAGGTGCACTGTTAGATTTGGTGAATGTTAATTATATTTACTTGTCTGAGCAGAGCTTGTAATTTTTGTTTTCTTCCTCTACTGGTGTTTAAGCTTATTTTGCACTCATTAGGAAGAGAAATGGAGTTTCATCAGAGCTGGATGCAGGATGCCATGTCTTTAAGCACTGTCTTTACTCACTGTAGGCCTGCAATGATGGGTTTGTAATGACGGAGGCTTTTGGAGTGGTGTTAAAGTAGTTACTGCACATCTCTTTTTATGTTTAAATGGCACCCGAACAGTTGTGATGATGGGAGGAGTTAAGTTAGTTTAGATGGGGTTTCTGGACAGGTGAGATGTAAAATGATTGTCTGTAGAACTTGGATTGGTAATTGCTCTAATTTTTTTAGCACTAGAAATAGCACTTTTATTTACATCTTAAAGACAAATCTAAAATATTAATCTTTTTTGTGATTGCTTATACATTGTTTGGTATTTTGTATTGTTTAAAATTCACATGACTTAATGGCATATGACATTCTTGTTGGTTGAAAATACAAGGCATTTAAAATTAGAGGTGTATGTGGAAAAAGAAGAGATTAAAAATAATATGCAGAAAAGTTGCTTACAAACTGAATTGTTTGGAGATCATTCCTTGGCTTTTTTCCAAACTGTCAATCAGCTCTTTGCAGACTTACAAAGCTGTAATGAGAAACACTCTGCCCATGACTGCCCTGTGAGTCCAGTTAGTGGTTTGATTTATTGAAATTCACTGCTGGCCAATGCTGAGTCACCAGCTCAGTGGTGAAAGGCCCACTGATACTTCACAGTTCCTGTCACCACTTTCATTCTACTTAGCATCAGTCAGACATTTTTCCGTCTCTCTGCAGAGGGTGCAATCATTTTGTCAGAAAAGCCACAACTGAGAAGGGACGATTGAAGTCTGTTGGATGTATGAGAATCAGACACTATGCCTATAAATTCACCTATGTTTAATTAATGATTATCTGTGGCACCCAACCTGCAGCCTCGTGCTTTTGACCGAATCGCACCAATGCTGATATTCAGCAGGACAGCACAAGCTCTAGTGTAACATTGCTTAATAACCTGAGCATAAAGAACAAGTCTTTTACGATTCAAGCACTTTGTAATAAGGAGACAACAGTAAAATATTGCCAGGACCTGGAGAACAGTTCAATTGTGATACAAAGTTGAAGAAGAGGATCTACATGTTGCTGAATGGGGGACACAAGTAAGGTCAGAACAGGTCAGGTCATGCCAAACAGCAGGGACAGAGTCACGAACACACACAGCACCTATTCCTTGTTAGGACAAATAATTACAGTAATTTTCGGATTATAAGTCCCTCTGGAGTATAAGTCGCGCCAGCCGAAAATGTATAATAAAGAAGGAAAAAAACATATATAAGTCGCAATGGAGTATAAGTCGCATTTCTTGGGGGAATTTATTTGATTAAAATCCATCCCAGCTGGGTGAAAAACCACTCACTCAAACCGACCGCGGCTCCTCCTGCTGCTGACTGGACACCTAGACAAATAGGAGGAGCCGCAGCACCGAAGCGAGCTGGTTGAAATATCCACGCACAGCTGCCAGCTGGGCTCTCTGCCGTTACCGATCGAAGCGCGAGGTCCTCCGCTGACTTTGTAAAGAGAGAAGCTGTTCCTTCGTTCTAAGACTGTGCTGGACACTTTTTGAACTCCCCTCCTCGCAATCCCTGAATTTGATTGACATCGAACTCTGCCTTTCCTTCGTTTTTTTTTTAATGTGTTAATAATTTCACACATAAGTCGCTCCCGAGTATAAGTCGCACCCCCGGCAAAACTTAAAAAAAAACTGCGACTTATAATCCGAAAAATACGGTACCGTAGTTTAGAATCCATTACAAGTAATCAACAGGTACATATAGAACTTATGTTATGCATAGAAGGTATATGGAACAACTTGTTGGTTGCTCCCCGGCAGATTTTTGAGTAAAGCCGACAGAGATTGTGCATGGATTTACAACAAGAACACTGCAGTTTTGGAAGAAGCAAAGCCTTTACTCAAGACTAGAGTTTTTGCATCAATTATGGTACCATCCATGTGTCGGGATTCTACCCTCCCTCATCATCTTCACCTGTGTCGTCCTGTCCGAACCTCCTGACTTCCTATTGTTTGCACCTGTGTTCCCTGAGTGTCTTCGCCTGTTCCTCCTTGTCTCCCCTTATTTAAAATCCAGCGAGTGCTTCAGTCCTTGCTGGATCATCGTTGTGCACTTGTAGTGTATATTGTCTCTCCGTATGTCGCTGCACCAATAAATATCACCTCACCTGGAATTCTGCGTCTGGGTCCTTCGTCCTCCTTGCAGCACAAACGCGTGACAGAATGATCCAGCCATAAAAGATGGACCCAGCAGAAGCCTCGGAGCCTGACCTCCTGCAAGACCTCTGGTCTAGCCTGAATGACATCTACGGCTTGGAAGGCTCAGCTCGCCAGACCGCAGCTGAGGACTTTATAATAGAGACTCTTCCGCAGTTCTTCCCCAGCCTCAGTTCTCATGACGTGGAGGACGTGGAGGACCTGGAGGACGCAATGGACGTCCTCATTCAGAAAGCCGAGGAGGAGTTGTCACTTTTGGGGAGGAGATCCGCATCCGCCAAGGTAGGATCAGTCTCCATGCTCCATGTGCCACCAATCCTCTCTTTGGCTGCATTTGCTCCTTTTCCAGCTGCTTCACCAAGGGCTCCTGTTAACTGCCCAGCACCTGCTACGACACTGCCATCTTCTGCCACCGCAGGACTTAGTCCCCGTAATATCAGCGAGGACGAACTGTTCGAGTTTTTTCATGGGGTAAAGTTTGACTACCTCTGCTCCAGAGGGGATCCAGCTCCTCGCCGCAATCGGCAACAGGGACGGCACAAAGCTTCGCCGGAATATCCTCCCTCGGACTGGTCAGACTGGGAGGACAATGAGGAGCAGTATGTGGAGCAGCAGTCCTCGCTCGTCGGCTCTCGGCTTGCATACTGTGCTCCCGGAACCGGTCCACGCAGGCATGAGCGGCAATCTCAGCCACGCAGCGGAAGGTAAGAGGCTCCTCCACCATCTCGCCGGAGACGGCGGCGCCGACCGGAAGGAGTGGCTTCCGGGTCGCTGAAGTTGGCGTCTGTTTCAGCCTGTTCGGCCCCGAAGTTGCCGCCTGCTTCAGTCTGTTCGGCCCTGAAGTTGGCGTCTGCTTCGGCCTGTTCCACCTTCTCCCTCATTCAGTCTCTGCTCCCAGAGCCAGCAGGGCCTTCCAGTCTCTGTTGTCAGAGCTAGCAGAGCCCATCCAGTCTCTGTTCCCAGAGCCAGCAGAGCCCCTCCAGTCTCTGCTCCCAGATCCAGCAGAGCCCGTCCAGTCTCTGTTCCCTGAGCCAGCACAGCCCCTCCAGTCTCTGTTCTCAGAGCCAGCAGAGCCCCTCGAGTCTCTGCTCCCAGAGCCAGCAGAGCTCCTTCAGTCTCTGCTCCCAGAGCCAGCAGTCTCCTTCAGTCTCTGCTCCCAGATCCAGCAGAGCCCCTTCAGTCTCTGCTCCCAGAGCCAGCACAGCTCCTTCAGTCTCTGCTTCCAGACCCAGCAGAGTCCCTTCAGTCTCTGCACCCAGATCCAACAGAGCGGCTAGATTTGCCTGTGCAGCCACCAGAGCTGCTGGATTGGCCGCCGCTGCCGCCAGAGCTGCTGGATTGTCCGCTGCCGCCGCCAGAGCAACCAGTCTCAGGTCCAGCTTCACTAGCCAGGTTCCTTCGTTCCCATCAGTGGGAACAAACCCGGTCCCTCTCTCTCCGCCGAAAACCAGCCAAGCTTCCCCACCGCTGCCTCGTCTGCAAGGGAAGACCGCTGGGCCATCCGCCTGTCTCCTGTCCCGTCAAGGGATGTCTGTCCAGTTTCCCGCTGGACCTTCAGGTCCCCAGGAGAGGACCGCATTTTCTCTGGCCGTTTTCTGGTACGGCCACACATGTGAAAACGGCCTGAGTCTTCTGAATTTGGACTCTCAAAGATGCTGCTCACATTGTTGTTTCCTTATTCATTGGCTTTACCTTTTGGAGCTGCTGTTTAAGATTTCTGTTTACTCTGAGGATGTCCATCATCAGGTTTCCATTTTTGTTGAAGTGCTGGAATATTAAACCTGCCAGTTGGGGAATTGTGGATTTCAACAGGGTGTCCTTCCAATGCTCAAATGGGTTTTCACTGGAAGGACTGCCAAGATGTGTACAAATCCCTCTCCCTCTCTCAATTTAAATGTATCACATTTATTATTTATCAAAAGTCTTCTCAGCCACAGTTTTAGGGAATGATAAACATGATTTCATGATTTTTAATGTTAGCTATTTTTTTCAAAATTGTTGCTGTATCCCTGCTAAGCTTTTGAAATTAAAGAAGCTATCAAAAGTCTATTGGAAGTTGTCGGCCTTCAAATGATCGAGTTTTGGCCACTGTAATGGTTCTTTAATAGTAGTAAAAACTCCTGTTGCTTGTGTTAAACAGAGAATAGGAGGTTTTAGTAAGTTGCCTATTGCCAAATTTAATAAAAACAGCATCCCTGTACCTTATTTTCCAAGTTGCTAAAACTTATCCAGCTCAGTTACCAAGCACAAGTCCTCAAAGAAAAGGCTGCCGTTAATGGCCGTGGCTGGGGTTCTCTTACTGGCTTCTAGGCTACTTAGCCAGGCAAAATCATCAGAAGAAGCTGGATGAGACGTTCAGAAAAAGGCAGTTAAAGGCTGGACTAATCTTTCTTAACACCATCTTAACTAGACTTCTGAAAAGATCCTGGTTGGAAAAATTAGGCTTAGAAGGTCCCAACCCTTTCACAATAATTAATACTGATCGTTCTGTCTCATAAAGAGGTGATGAAGCATCACCGACAACAACAGTTGTCTTTAAGTGATAGTCTGGACTTTGTAAGAAAAAAGACAGAGAGGGACATAATTTAAAAAAAAAGACCAATGACCCAAGCTCCCTCCCCCTCCCTTTCTGATTGGTCTTGAAGCCGCGCCTACTTTTCCATGCACGCGCCAGCACAATCAGCCAAGACGTGCGGATGAGAGAGAGAAAACAACCGGAGTGTCAACAATGGAGTTATTGGAGGTGAGGATGCTTTTTTGGTTTGAAATCGGTATCTTCTGCTGTTGAGAGTGTTGATCCATGGCTTCGCTTGGGACTAATGGCGGAGGCTTGATTCGGAGGCTCCGTGTAAACAGAAAACTGAGCATGCACGTAGTTGCGAGCACGAGCACACAGAGTTTGTGATGATTGACAGCCCTTGGCATCACTTGATTGGTTCAAGCGGATGCTACTGTGGTTTTTAAGCAATAGCTGAGATACGGGAAGGTGGGACTTGCCCGTAATTTTATAATTCATAAAATGACTTATTTTATATCAACATTTAAGGCCAGGAGGTCAATTCATTTAGAGATCCAGACTATCGCTTTACGGCACTTTACTTAACAAAACAGACCCAATTTATAAACAAAAATTATTTTGTCAATTCAATCCACCAGACAGATTTTAAAAAAACAGCCCAGGTTTTAGTCAGGATATGTCCAGGCCCATCTAAAGTTTGCCGCAGACAATCTGGTTGATCCAGAAGAGGATTGCAATAATGTCATGTGGTCAGATGAGACCAAAATAGAATTCTATGATATAAATGCCAGTCGTCGTATTTGGTAGGGGAAGAATGCTGAGTTGTGTCCCAAGAACACCATACCCACTGCAAAGCATGGGGGTGGAAGCATTATGCTTTGGGCTTACTATTCTGCAAAGGGGACACTACAACTGATCTGTATTATGGAAAGGATGAACAGGGATGTGTATTGTGAAATTTGGGCCAAATACTTTTTCTATCAGAGGATGATGAAGATGAAACTATGTTGTATTTTTTTAGTATGGCAATTATCCAAAACACACGCCTGTGCAATGGAGTGCCTATGAAAAAAAACATTTCAAGGTACTGGAGGGCCATAGGCTCCAGACCTCAATCCATTAGAGAACCTGTGCAGGGAGTTGAAAGTCTGTGCTGCACAGTGACACTCGAGAATATTACAATTCTAGGGAAGGTCTGAATTAAAGAATGGGCCAAAATATCAGCTACAGTATGGAAATCTGGTGAAGACCTACAGGAAATATTTAACCTCTGCCATTGCCAAGCAAGGTTTCATTATAAAGTATCAAGGTGAATTTTTGCTACTGATCAAATACTTATTTTCTGCAACAGTATGCAAATAAATTATTTTAAAATCATAAAATATGATTTCCTTGATTTTTCTTTTACATTCTGTCTTTCACAGCTCAATTGTAATCATGATGAAAATGAAAGAACTCTCTCTTTTTCAGTGGGACGACTTGCACAATCGGTGACGCACTAATCCTATAGTCTCTTCTATAGTTTAACTAAAAACTTTGCAGGGACTGCTCTGTAAACATTGAGAATATAGGCAAACGAATGTAAGTGTTGCACAGTGGTAAATATTGTATATTTGCATATTTTAGATTTATTTTGTGGGGTTTGTTTGTGTGGATTTGGTGTGTTTGTTTGCATTTGTTTCCCTCTGTGAAGCTCCAAGAGAAAAACTGAATATGTCTGGATGAGTCAGGGGGGGAAGCGCAGCAATCAGCTGCTTGTTAACAGGTGCGCAAAGCCTGTTACGCTGCACATAAAAAGACCTGAGGCAGGACGGCAAAGACTGAACCCACTGGCTGAAACCACGAGTGATTACAATGCACACATCTCCAGAGGCAGACAGGCAGCGCCAGGCAGATTAGTTTCACCTGTTTTGAGAAGCGAGCTAAGTTTGCCGCAAAAATTGCACTATGTGCACTATGAGTCAAGGGTGTGCGGATATTGGTGCCTGCCTTTTGTTTTCCAGCTATTTTGGGCTGAAGGGGCGAGACGTGGAAGCATCAAAGGAGATCAGCTGTTCACCTGTCAGCTGACATAGTTGAGCTGCTCGGTGGGAAGAACTTATTATAAGGCTGTTACCTGGGAGGAAAACGACCTGAAGTGAGTTTATTAAGTATAGCTTAGTCCTCTTATTTACAAGGTAAAGGAATAACGCCCTTTTTGCAGTTTAAAGCTCTGAAAAGGTCCAGCCCGATGCCGAAATCAGCATGCACATAAAAGCTGCGTATGGATTCCAAATACATAGGCACGCTTTATTAAACTGAGTGTACATATTCTTATACCTCAAAATTATTTTTGCATCTGATCCATGGTCCTTGCAGACATGAAGGGAATATTGAGTATTTCTTTTCATTTTATTCCTCTCGTCTGTCAAAATTGCGTTGATTTCGCAGAATCCCGTCTCGCACTGAAGCTTTTATGCTGCAGCCATCAATATTTGAAGCTTTTCACCTATGTTGTTTAAGTCCTTTCAGCAGAAGAAGAGGGGTTGAAGAATTCACGTAAAGGGAAATATTACTCTGTTGGACCAGCTGGAGGAAAAAAAAATGTATCCCCCCCAGAGATAAGAAATGAATAACCAGAGGGGCGACATTACAAGCAGCAGGATGGGAAATCCCCCTAGTAAACTAACGAAAATACAGTTTACAAAATAATTTTTTTCTACTACATTTTAAGTATAAAATTTTTAGGCTGGTGTGAAAAGATACAGTGTAAAAAAATAATAATAAAAAGTGCACCACCACGATGATGTCACCGTCCATCGTGAGGTTTTACTGTAAACGTCATCAACTCCCAATTTGGGGGACATCACCCAACCCTGGTGAGTGTATACCTGGTTATTCTACCCTACTTGGGACCAGTTTTGGGATATTCACTTACATTCTTGAGACTAATTTACCTTGTTAGGACTAATACGGCCTAATAGGGCAAGCTTCCCTTTTCCAGGTTAGGGTTAGGTTTAGAGTTATGGTGTGAATTGAGTTTTAGTTAGGCTCACGGTTAGCTATAGATCAGTAATGGTTAGGGTTTGGAAAAGTGTGTGAAATTCAAAATAGGCGTAAAAATCCTTTTTTTCGTGTTATACTTCTAATTTATGTTACATTTAATTATCCATTATAATAATTTTGGATATGCAATATTGGTGGATTTTCTTCCATAAATCCCGCAATGAACATGTAACATGAACGTCACTTAAAAGAAAGCAAAAGGGGCAGAGCATGGCTCTCAGGATCATTTGGTGCCTATGGAGGGCCGGGCAGAACATGGTTGATGATATTGGTGTTGGTAGGAGGATTCGTGCTTGTGCAGGGGCAGACAGTACCAGGAGAGGATGCTTTAAGTGCATGTAATATTGCATAGCCGATATTGATGAATGTTTGATACATCTGCCTCTGCTGATTTGACTTTTGATTTGAAAGAAGATCATCTCCAACCATCTTCCTTCGCTGGCGGAGGGAGGCCTGATTTTCTGGCAGAAACTTCCTCTAAAGGAACCCAAGGGCCACTCCAGGTGAATCTTGAACATTGATACACAAAGACATTGTTTATCCCCAAAGCCCGACAAAAACTCTCTGGGTTTTACACTGCCGACCGCTGAGAAACGGAAGCTGTGAACCACGTTTGGGGAGAGCCAAATCAACCAGAATCCGCATTTAGCCACCGAGCCAATAAGAGGTGAATGTCGAACTGGAGAGCTCCAAAAAGGTACTGTTAAAAAGATGGACGCCAATCGCCGCTCAGTCGGCCTGAAGAAGCCAGAGCCAGGAGCAGAAGAAAAAAAAAAGAAACGTATAACAAAATCTCAGAAAATGATTATGCTTTTTAAAAAGGAATTGACATGGGCCAGATTAACAACCCTACAAATCAGGCAAGTATAAAAGATAAATGGCATAGTAATTTTCAAAGTTCTGTAAACACAATAACAGCACCTGTGCATTAAAAAGCCCAACAATTAATTGCAGGTGCTACAGTTCTATAAAAACACTGACACTAACTAGCAACACAACAAAACAAAAGCCAAGCTACCGGGAGTACTACGATGCTTTTGATCATTTTGTTCGAAATAAGTATTTCTAAAAAAACACTTTATTTGTGCCTTTCCAAATACCTGATATATATATATATATATATATATATATATATAGTTTTTTTGTTGTTTTTTTTAAATAAGTATTTCTAAAAAAACACTTTATTTGTGCCTTTCCAAATACCTAATATATATATATATATATATATATATATATATACAGAGAGAGAGAGAGAGTTACTTTTAGAAAAGTTCATATTGAGATGATTTAATTTAATTCATTTTAGTTTGATTACTAAATGATTGTGAGCTTTGGATGTGATTCTATGTACTTTTCCAAGTTTAATAGATGCACTGGTGAAACTGATGTCTTGCCATGGTGCTGCACAGAGCATAAAAGCATGATTATTTTCTATGCTTATCTCTTCTTGTCTGTTATGATTCAATTTTCACTGCGGCACAAGTTCTGACAAAGACTTAGATGCTTGCAAGCCTTATCAGAGCTTTCCTTCAGTCCTTCCATGGCTTTGTAGAAAAATCTCTCTCGCCTCTCCCACTCTGTCCCTCTTCCTTTAGCTTACAACCCTGGAACTGATGATAATCACCGGAATTGTCCCACGCGTCGCCACCATCCATGAAAACATAAACATCTCACGTTATTCTCCAGCACACTTGTCTTCCCGTTAATCGCATTTAAAAGGGATACTCCATCTATGAGCCTCCATTTGTCACAAACTTCCAGAGCTTATCCCTCGAAATTAGTCCTTGTTGCAGATTGAAAGATGAGTGGCCCACAATCAAGCAACTCAGAAAATAGAAACTCTTTTTGAATGATCACGAGTTGTCAACAATGGCGGAATAATAAACCTTCTACAGGCAAAAGAGGTTCCAAAACGCAATAGAGATTAGGAAAGATGAAATAACTGTTATTTTTCTTAGTCAATGTTTCTGTAGACGATTTTGCTGCTGTTCTTTCATGTCAGATACTTCCACTTTGTCCTTGAGAAAGTTTATACATTTTCAAGTTGTACCTCCTCCAATGAATCAGATCTCAAAGAAAAACTGCTGGCAGGCCTTGTAAAAATTGATTATTAGTTTTGATCGTCATAAAAGATGTGGAATAAATGCCCCCTTTCTGCTGTCATTTTCTGTCAGTTCAGTTCTCTGCAAAAGTATTTCTTATCTTTGAGCATTTTCACTTTTGTTACATTACCACCTCCCTCAATGTCTTCTATGGGGATTTTTTAAGAGACCAACACAAAGTTACACATCATTTCAATTTGAAAAGAATTGATGCATGGTTTCAACCTTTTTTAAAGAAAACAAGCATATGAAATGATTGGTGTGAATTTTTTTTTCCAAGCCACCATAGTCAATACTGCAAATAAAGTTGAGAGAACTCATGAAAAACAACAAAAGAAGAACAATATTTACAAAAAGAAAAATAAATAATGTGAACTAAGAACATGTATAAATACAATAACATGAGTCAAATGCTCATTGAACAGATTATTCTAGATCTGTAATCATAACCTCAGCCCAAGAATATAGTATCTGTAAAGATCAGAGTCCCTACGCCTATGTGTGTGTCTGAGCATGTTGGTGTATATAAGTTGTCTCCATACAGGTATTCGATTGCTGATGTGAGGAGCCATCAATCTGTCTCCCAGGAATTGACGCAGACATAAAGGAAATCGGAGCCACAGACGTCCAGAGGACCCCAGACCGCACCCCCCAAGACAGGACCAGAGGAGAGCCCCCGGCGAACATCCAGCAGCTACAATGCAGGGGCCCAGGGATATTTTTAAGTCTTCCTACATATTCTCAATAAAAGATGGGTCTGGACTTCAACTGAGCATTCTACCACACAGTTATCTAGACCAAATACACTGAAGCTTTGGCTCTTTCTTTAGCTCATTGTCCTATTGAATCACATGAGGGACCCCCCAGGGCTGTATCCTTGGACCTCTTCTGTTCTATATCTACATGCTTCCACTAATTCAGATTATAACAGCCAACAAGATTAGGAACCATAACTATGCAGATGACACTCAGCCGTACATTGCAATGTTACCAGGTGACTTTGATCCCATACAGACCCTAAATGATTGCATTGAACAAATCAATAGCTGGATGTCCCATAACTTTCACCAGCTGAACAGAAACAAAACAGAAGTAATTATTTTGGACCTAAAGAGGAATGATCCAGAGTCAGCACAAAGCTTTCGTTCATACAACTAGAAACTACTGATCAGGCCCATAATCAAATAATAGACTCAGACCTGAACCTCCAGGGTCACTTAAAGGCAATACCAAGTTCAGCCTTCTATCACCTGAAGAACATTTCTAGGATTAAAGGGCTAATGTTGCAACAGGACCTTAAAAACTGATCCACGCGTTCATCTTTAGTTGGATTGATTACTGCAACAGCGTCCTCATTGGGTCTTCCTAAAAATTCAATCAGACAGCTTCATCTGATCCAGAACGCTGCTGCACACATTCTCACTAGAACCAGGAAAGTAGAACACATCACCCCAGTTCTAAAGTCCTAACACTGGCTCCCTGTAGCTCCGAGAATAGACTTCAAAATACTCATACTTGTTTATAAATCACTGAATAATTTAGCACCAAAGTATATTGAGACCTGTAGCACTATACCAACCCAGCAGACCAGACCACATAGGTTCTCCAACTTTAGTTTACTAAACATCCCTAAAATTAGATCCGAACATGGAAAAGCAGCTTTCATTGTCTATGCCCCACAAATCAAACAAACTTCCAGACTGTAAAGCTGCTGAATCATTAGACTCTTTCAAATCACAGATTAAAACTCTGTTTAGAACTGCCTTTCAGTAATGTTCTAATATAAAATTTTGACATACATTTTTTATACTTTTCCTAAATTGCTTTTTTAAAAATCAAATGCTATATGTTTTTTTTTTATTGATTCTCATGTGTTATGCTGTTTTTAATTTTCATAATTTTGCTGTTTTTACTTCCCATGCTTTTATCATATGTTTGGTTTATTTACCACCAAATCATGTAAAGCACATTGAATTACCTTGTGTTGAAAGTGTGCTATACAAATAAATTTGTCTAGCCTTGTTGAAAGGTTAATCACCACCAGGAGTCTCAAAATCCACTGCTCAAAGGCAAGTTTCATCCTTCCTTCGCTGTAGATCTCTGCAGCTCCTCCAGAGTACACATTAGCATTTTTGCTTCCTCCAGTCCTCAATTGGTTTTCCATGATCTCTGTTATTCTGAAAATTCACAGCCGGTTGTTATATGTCCGTTGGTGTGCAAAGCCCTTTTAATCCTTAATAGCTTTTTTGACATTGTGCTTTACTGATGAATGTCCTTATCCATGTTCTGTTCAAAGGAAATTTGACCTAATTTGGTATGCTGTAATACCTGAATCGTTGGTTAGCTGGCTGACAAGTATTAAATGACTAAATGATTAACCTTTCTGTGCGTCAATGCATACAGCTCCTCTGGCACACATTAGATTTTAAATTTGAGGTGGACTGTTGATCATAACTTAGACTACCAGGTACTGGTACCAGTAATATCTCATGGTGAGAATTTATTCAAATCAAATCAAACTTTGTTTATAAAGTGCTTTTCATACAAGACTGCATCTCAAAGTGCTTTACATAATAAAATCCCCTACATAAACCCCATTCCCATCCCTCTCCCCACAGATTTAAAAGCATGATCCCCAGTTATACCCCCTCCCCCCAACACAACTACCATGCACACACAGATTAAAAAGCAACCGTACAAAAAGGACATTGGGCCACATACAGTTGAGCCAGGCTAAGGAAACGCCAACAAAAGAACCTTCTGCACCGGCCACAACGGATCAATGGCAGGAGTTGAGGCACTGACCCAGGGCACCCAGAGGAGGGAAGGCTGAAACCCCCACCACCTGGAGAGTACACAGGTAGCCACAGCCGTCCACCGCTCCGAAGGCAGAGGGCTTTTAATAGAGGAAATACTGAAAGGAAGAATAAAATAAGAAGTTAAAATATGAAAAAAACATTAGATAAATATGATAAGATTAAATAGTAAAACACTGATAAAATGCTGATAAAATATAATCAAGTAAAATTTGCAAAGCAATTAAATTAAATAAATAGACTATAAAAAACTAAACAATATTACAGAATACCAGTAGTGTCCTATAAACTATATTACTGTATACCAGCTCAGTTTTACAGCAATATGCAAAGAAGAACACAACAATTGTAACTGTTTCTCTACTGACAGATGTTCCGTCAAACTATAAGAAGCCCTTTTTTGGTGAAAGAAATTGGAATAAATAAAATCAAAACAAGAAAATAATTAAAGAAAAATGTAAGCTATATAGGTTTCTCATTAAATATTCTGATTATGTACTGTACCATATCTGTTTTGTTCCTTCTGTCACCTTCACCTTCCTGTTTTGACTTTATCTCTGCTTTTACCTGCTCTTTATCTCTGCTTCATGTGTTGTTTTTTTATTCACTGATTTTGGATTTGTTCTGCCTCATTGAGTGTAAACTAGCTTATCTTACTAGCCTACTGGAGTACCTCCACTCTCAGGGTTCACCAGTCCCCCTATCCAGTGTACAGAGTTCCCTACTCCAAATCATCCTGTGGGTTAAAGAATCCCTGGTAAATACATTTTCCCCTCTTTTTCTGTCTAAACTTCAATCTTCCAAATCCATTTACATTGAAGTCTCAGAAGAGAATATATTGGGAAACAACCCGTACTGGATGAATAATTATTGCTTGAACATGACTTCCTGGTTGTCTTACCTTTCACTCACCATTGATAAAACACAGGATCATAACTGGTCCTGCATGCATTTTTTTATCTCTGGGACTTGATTTTTTTAAGATGTTGTTCTGTCTTGTTTAAACTGTTGGTGTGACCTTCCAATGTATTGTGGATGTAAATGAACACTTATGCTATAATCTGGCATACTTACGTTTATTGAATTCAATGGATCTTCATCACTGTGCACTGTACCCATTAAATAAATAAATGAATAAAATCTTGTCTTTTTTGCAGAGTCTGACCTGAAAGTTACTCCTGAGAAGGAGCTCCTTTACCCCCTCTATATTAATTTAATTATTGTCAATAAAAGTAGTTTAGCCTTTGCTTGGTTGTGGTTTTACGTTATATGTCCAGAAAGTAATACGATTATTACAAATATATATTTTAATAAAACAGACATTAAAAGTTCTTATTTTCTTTAAGCCATACCATGCTCAATGGTTTCTATAATTTTTGTAGTTTGGAATACATAAATAAAAATTCTAAATTCCAGAGCAGGACTTGGATTGTATTTAATTTAATTTGTTATAGTAAACACAGAGGAATGTATCTTCCCTGCATTTTTGTGTGGGTTAAAGTGAAACAACTTGCAAAGCATGTTGTAAAGCCTGCATGAGTTTAAAAAAGACGTTACAGAAGTGTGAAACATTCACACTTACATTTCCTCTACTACAGAGCATACTATACACCTCTGCATTTATTCGCACATCTAATATGGGTGTGCAAAAAGGCTTAAAATAGCCTCTTTATATACCTCATTTCTGACTGCATCAGCGGAATCTTGTACTGTTGATTTTAACTAAATCCAATATTTAATTCGAGTAGATTAGAATTGTCTCAACTTTATTTGTATTGCACAATTTCAACAACAAGGCAATTGAAGATGCTTTGGGTGATTAAGTGATAAAGAGAGAACAAAAGAATAAATAACCATTAGAGACATAACACATGATATCCACCTACTCAAGGAAAAATGCTGGGCAGAGATGAAAAGGTGTGTGCAAGTAAGGCAGCCTGAACACTTGACACAAGATCTGTCAGGAAGAATGGGCCAAAATTCCAGCAAATTAATATGATAAATTCTTGGAAGGGTACCATTTTATTTAAATCCTACAGTTTAAATTGTTGTTCCCTCAAATACTAAGAAAATACAAATACAACTTCTGTCCTTGAAGAAACAATTCAAGTTTTCAAAGTAATGCCCGCATTATTTTCTTCATTTGGATCACAGAAATAATTTAGGTAATTTTAATTCACCAAAGAGCAAAAAAAAAAAAGTTTAACTGGACTTAATCTGATTAGTGAGAATAAACAGTTTGTGTCTTTTTTTCCACATCTTTATGAGGAGCTGTGGTATAGATTTGATAATAATTCAAAATCAGTTCACAGTCTGCATTTTTCCATGTTGCATAACTTGTTTAACATGTTTTTTTTCAGTTCATTTAATCTTAAAAAAAGATCAGTGATTACTTTTTTTAAATGTTGCGACCCACTAAAATGAGAGGGACATATATCCGTGCTTATTTGAATATCATTGTCCTTGCATGGCTCAACAAACAGCTGAGGTGCAGTAGGGGGTAAAGCGAACTACTGCAATGTGTAGGCTTGAAGGAAGCACTGTGTGGAATACAAACTAGGACAAGCGCAAAGACTTCTCAGAGGAAACAGGGAAAGAATTTGCTTCAATTAGGCTGAGAAAGGTCAGCTGTTTGGATGACAGATTGTTAAATAGGCAATGAGAGAGCATGTTAGTGAAAATCCATACGGTGATGGACTCAGCAGTCATGAATGCTACTTATTGAAATAAAGCTCTCAAGGCTCCATCATCTCTCCACCTTTATTGGTTTTCGTACGTTTCCAGGCTATTTTTCAATTATTCTTTTCCACTTATGATTCCAGTGCTGAAGAGCATTTTTACTCTATCAAAACCACCTGTCTAATACTTCCGCTGTAAAAAAAGCTATGATCCTTCATACTGTCTTTGCACAGCAGATTTTACTTTTGGTCCAGTGTATCCTGCTGATGAACGATCAGATTTGCAGCTTTTTTTCTTTTTCTTGATAGTGGACATGTAGGGTTAGTCCATTGCAGTTTTCTGAGGAAGATGAGAGGGAAAAAAATGTTGGTCAATCATAAAACCAAACCAAGAAGATAGGCAGTCTTTTACAAACACAATCTCACCACAGGGCATTACATTTTCGGTTTACTTCACATACGTGTTTTTGGATTGTGAATGGAACCTGGAATACCAGGACATAATGCAAGTGTGTGACAGGAGACCATGGAAAGTCCTTGCAAGAATCCCTATTTTTGTGACCCATTTTAGGTTAGTTGTTTTAGGATAAGGCAGTGAAGCCAGCAATGAATTATTCTAAATCAGTGAAAAGCATAGAAATAGTTATCTTTTCAGTCACTTCTCGATTTAAATTTTGTAATCTCGACTGGAAAAATTTCAAGAACTTCAGATTTCACTTTGTGCATTTGTTTAAGAGTGGTTAAGATCTTTTAACAAAAAGTCCTCTTGCAAGACATATATATGTATACATATATATATATATATATATATATATATATATATATATATATATATATATAACATATCGATAAAGGGAATGGTCATCTTGATCAATATCAAGATTCACCTGCTAAAGCTAACCAGAAACTCACCTATACCAGAGTATAGATGGAGCCCAGAACACTGAGTTCAGTCACAGAGAGCTGAAGCCGGCAGGTCTATCCATCCCCAGTTGTGTTTTTTGCTTCTGGGGACTGGGTGGACAACTCAGTAAATTTACTGTGGCTCTCTAACCCAGGGTTTGCACTGGACGTGTCAGCAGCATGTTACAGGAGCAGCACGTTTTAATCACGAATTCTGCTGCTTGGCCCTTTCCACCGGTGGTGTCAGCTGCACGTAGCTGCAGGGACGCAGCTGTCCCCGAGAGAGCCCGAAATCATGCGAGATCAGCACAATCACGTGTGGTTTTGTCAGTAAACGCAACAAGCAGGAAAAACACTACAACATGGCTCCAAAAGTTCTGTGTTTCATGTTCCGTCTCTTTTACATTCACCAATAAGTTTATGTTATGTCAGGGAATATACAAAATCCCTCGAAGTGCAAAAGTATAATGTTAGTGGCGATCCGAGATAGTGTAGACCCTCCCGCAACCTACTGACTTCTCATGGGGCCGCACAGGTAGTAAAGTAAAGCTACCGGAAAGAAGCACTTCTGCCGAGCCGTCTGTTTCCTGTCTTCTCCTATCCAAAATGCTAAAATGTACAAGTTTCGCAGGCATAGCGCATAGAAAATAGGACTGCCACATATATTTAGATAAGTGCTGCGACATAACGCTTCTGTGACGGGGCAAACTCGTGCTGCTTTCGCCTCCGGTGGAAAGGATCATATTGATTACAGTGGTGGCTAATAGCCGCGTATGATGTGCTGCTGCTGTAACATGCTGCTGGTTCGTCCGGTGGAAAGGAGGGGTAACAGTGGTTCCTGTTTAAGACAACTGACCGAAGTTATTTTTATGGTTTATCGTTACTACATTTAGTGTTTTAGTGCGTCGAGGATTGGTTCTAAACGGGACGCAACATTTACCTGAGCTACTGAAAAAAAAATTTCCGGGACAACTTCCTCCTTACTGTGGCATCTAACAGAGTTAAAGTTGGTTTTACGGTGATGGTTTGCTTAAGGACCATCTAGAAATTCTGTTACAGCTCAGGTAATTTGTTCCTTTTTGTGGTTTTAAAGGAGAGAGGGATGGCTGACAGAGCGGCCTGGGTCTGTGGTAATGATTCATTCAGAGTAGGCAGTCACTATTGTATTCAGCTATCTGAAAGGCTATAGTGAAAAAATGAGGTTAAATATATTTTTTATATATATATATATATATATATATATATGTATATATATATATATATATATATATATATGAAACTACATTTTTTTAATCAACAAAACTCTTTAAAGGGACTATATTATGCTGTTTTACAGCTTTTAACTTCTAGGATAGACATATGTATGCTAAAATGTTACCGTTAGTGTTATACAGTATTAATTTGTCCTAACATTTAACTTGTATCTTGTAGTTAATGTTGGACCACGAAGTAAAACGTCTCTTTGCTCTATAATCCCGCTTCCTGTGCACCTCTAGCATGTCACTAGTTGAACATTCAGTCGTTTTCTGGGAGAGGGAGGGGCAGCTGTTCAGAGAGCAGAATTCAGGAGGATTACTCAGACATGCGTGAATTAAGCCAAAAACCACTCTGGTGGGGGGTTTTATGAGAAAATCACATTACCAGGTGGTTGAAAACTCTAAAAACTTCATTTAGCATGATATAGGCTCTTTAAAAGAAAATAATAGCAGGACACATAGCAGAAACTGTCTTAGCACTACCACAGAAGCTGATATCTACAGTGTTGGGCCATGGCCGTGATGCCAGGACCGCAGGCAGACCTCCAGCTGTAAGGACTAATAATCCCACAACAAGCTCTCATGTAAAATCATCTCCCCTATTTAAGCACATGCTGCATCCCCTTTCTTTCTCTCGCAGACTCACCTCAGGAGATAATTGTCTTGAGAGTTTAAATGAAGGCAACTGGACTTTTCTTCTCATCATAAATTTTTTTTGTCTCTCATTCAAAAGGCTTGTTCAATTTTGAAATAACTGGATGGGGAGTGTCGGATGTATGAAACTTAAAGTTTGGTCGTCAAAAAGAGGTACTTTTTACTTTCAAAACTGACCTCCCTTTTACATTGTTTTATTATCTTTGAAGAGATTGTTGTTGCATCCCAGTCAGAAATAAACTTCTTAGTAGGATGAAAGTATTTTAAAACATAAATCTGCCTGAGGTATGAAAAATTATGGTCTTAACTGGTAACAGACATCGTAAAACCTATATCATATCGCATATTTAGGTTCAAGCTTTTGGTACTAACATATATACACAAACTACATTTACTATCTCGCTTTCTCTGACTCTTATAAGACAGAAAGCCACCATCTGCCAGGTAGAATGGAAACAGACGTCTGGATGAAGGCTGAAAGGTCTTCAAGAGCCAAGAGCAGATGGGTTCAAAAGTTCTCTTTTTAAATATTCACTTTGTTTTCTTTGAAGCTGTATCTGGTCTTAAAATTGCATCACAGTTTAACATGCAGAGTAGTTGACTCCACATTGCAAAAAAACGTACTGGTATTGCTACATACCAGTGTTAGAAAGCTCTTGAGGCTCTGGATTATACGAAAAATTATCTCGAAAGAGCGTGGGAAATAAAATAATTTTATATTCATATCTATTTACACAAAATGCCCCAAAAGAAAACTAATTAGCAAATGGAGAAATGTTTTGGGTCCCTCTACACAGCAAAGAATGTGACATAGAGGACAAATTAATTATCAGATTAGTGTGATTATATCTCATCTGCTGCATCCATCCCTCTTTTTTTTTGGAAACCTTTGTTTGCTTCTGTCTCACAGCAATGTTGGTGATGAAAGTTTGCTGTAATGTTTTTGTAAGTACAGCAACTTTGCCCTAAGGTTTGTTGTAGACTCATGACCAAACAAAATGATAATAAAATTAAATACTTTCCATCCTATTTTAACTTTGTTTACCTCACGAGGGCATTCAAGGGCAGTTTTATGTCTTTTCTACATTCTGTGGGAGTTATTTTGTCAAAGTAATTGTTGTAGAAGGGTCTTTTACCATAAATAATTTTGCTAAATACAGTGAAGTTGTTGCTTGAAACCTTTATTGGAGCTTTTTACTTAAGTGAAAATATATAGTATAGCTTTTTTAATCTATTAAATGTCCAGTTTGCAGTTAAAAATCTAAGTTTTTGAGTCTTAAATAAATTCAATATAAAAAAAATAGAGAATAAATCTGTATTATAAATTATCAATGGTTATTTTTGTATAAATTACTACAGCAGTGCCATGTGGCATAGTTGTGATCAGCCTAGTGTGTGTTTGCAAATTGTTTCAACCATGTCTTTGTCAACAGTGAACTAATTGAGATTATAGCCAGGAGAAAAACGGGAAGCAAAATCTGGGTTATATGCAGATAATTACAGCAAGGATGAAAAGCTCTGGAACAGTAACAAAGAGTTTGTTGTTTGTCTATTTGTTTTCCTTTTGCTCTGATGATTCATGTATAGTCTAAAGATCAGTATCGTAATGGGGTTCATCTTACATGGATGTGGCTGTTAAACAGAATACATTAAAAAAGCAAATTGTCAGAAGGTGTCACCAGAGCGAAAAGACAAATTGTTCAAATTTTTATCGTTTTCATGCATTTCTGACTTATCGTTGGTGGTGTTAGAACAAGAGAAAGTCAAGAGAAAAGAAGGAGATACAGACACAACATACATATTAATGTGCAAAACCCAGATGAATTTATTCACCATCGTTGGAAGACGCTGTTTTTGTGGAGAAACAGAAAGACAAAATATTTGAATTATGCATTTCCCACTTTATTCTGGAGTTTACAAGATAATTTTAAATTATGTCAAAATACACTAAGGAAGTTTTTGTTTTTTAAAATAGTGCAAGAAAATTTGTTGGAGGGAACAATTTCACATGATTGTTGATGATTGCTGTCAAAGTTGAACAAACAAGACAGAAGAAAATTCTCAATCTGCCTCTCAAAAACATGAGTGCTTTACTTCGGAATACAAATTCTGTTTTTTATTTTCTTACTTGGTTTTATTTCAATGAAAATATTGAGTAGTTTACTCAGTTTGAGGACAAAGCAGCAGTAGAGCAGAAGTGGGAATCTATTTTTACTATTGGCAGTAGGTTTACAGAAACTTTCCTTTCGTTGTGTGCTTGCTTGCACATACACTACTTTACACCACGTTTGTACAGCATTAGCTCAAACCTGATTCAATTTTTGTATTTTATGTATGTTATAGTTATTGTTGTCGTTCTCTTACCATAGTTGTGAAAGTGTCATCCATCCCATTTATGTTGACCATCTACTGGAATAAAAAAAGGGATAATTATAATAATAATTTGGGGATAGGTTAATATATCTTTAAAAATTAAGCTTCGTGTGATGGGGGACCAGAGAGTTTATCCGACAAATTCTGTAAAGGTCGGATCTTTCCTTGTAGGATTAATTGTAAATTAAGAACCCAAACCACCCCCACCCCACGCCAAACTTTTTTCAAACTAATTGTACATTGGTAATACAAAATGTAGTGCATAATTCTGAACATTTTTAGTCATTATCCTTCACTTTGATACCTGTTTTAAATGTTTTGAGTGTGTCACTGCTTTAAAACTTGATTCAGATGATTGCAGTTCACCAAAAGCCTGTTAATCAATCCTCAACTGAAATCAATTGTGATGATGCAGAGAAACATCTAAAACACACAGGGTAATGTTGAGGACCATGGTTGAAATACACTAAGCTGTATATAGGGTAACAGCCTGGCATAGGCAGCCACAAAACTCAAGAATTCAATTTAGAAATAAACTAAGCATACACCCAGAGCTACAAAAAATGGCTTAAATGAAAGCCTGTTAATTGTTTAAAATGGCTCAGTGAAAGCAGTTGTATGGAACCACTTGACATAACTTTTTAAAGTAAAATCATAGGTTTTCTGTTTTTTGAGTGTACGATAAAATACTCTACAATACATAAATAAGAGAAACTGTTATTTAACATCAACTCAGTGTAAATATTCTAAATATTTTATTAACAATATCACTTAGGAAACTAAACCTGTGATCATCCTTAAACCCGGCCTCTTTCTGCAACTCCACGAGGTCCTGGAGCGCTACAGACACTATGCATTTTAGAGCCAAGAGGTTTGAGGGTGCAGACAGCTTAGGTTGGAAGTTTCCCAACTAGCTGCAAGCATCACACGCCAAATGCACCAGAGGGGCATTCACTACCAATAAGGAGCCTCACTAGGAGGGACAATAGTGGGCAAACAACCTCAGACTCTGTTGCCCCCTCCTTTCTGCAAAGTGGCTGCCAAACTACTGTTGGCCTCCTTCATCTGTGGTTTCTTTAATTGTCTCTCTCCACTATCAGCTTCTGCAGAATCTGATTAAGACAGATTTGTATGGCTCCTGGCCGCTGGGAACCCCTGTTCCAGACTCACCTGAACTGCAAAGCCAAAGACATTCTGTTTTGGCTGCAGCAGCAGAGCACACAGCTTGGAAAATAGAGTGCAGATATGTAAAGAAAGACTTGATTTTCTATTCCTCCCTCCTTCTGTATTAGTTCACTATTTATCTGTGAATTATTCTCCTATTGTTTATCTTTTCTCAGAATGAATGTTCCATGTGTATTTTTAAAATTTAATGCAGCAGAAAACAGTTTCATGCTGTGTTCAGATTCTGCTTAGCGGGACTTTGATGTTCTGCAGAGAAAACAGAAAACAGTCTGTCTTCTAGTCAGCAAAGAACCAAAGAGTGAGTTAGTGAGCAAAGATTTACCCCTTCCTCCTCTAAATATCACACTTTATTAAGTTAGAAACTTCTAACATAAAGGCAAACACAGTCTAAGCCAAAACTGACCTGTTTTATTCCAGATAGTTATTCAAAAAAAAGAAAGAACAAAAAAGTTTACACAATCTCAAGTATTTTTGGTTCTTTTCACCCCTACGATGTGTTTTTTTTTTTTTTTACTTTAATGCCAAAAATAATGAGTTAGTTTCAGATCCTGGCCCGTCTTAGCTGTTTACTCCACATGATTACTGTATGAGTGAAGGTTTTGGTAATCAAAACAAGCAATAATCCTGGAGCACACTATGGGGACAGTTCTACTATTGGAACTTCAGGGTAATGTTACTGGATCTTCATCTAAGGAGGTAAATCGGTTGACCCATTCATCTCAGCCATTGTGTCTCCATAAAAAATACTGGTCCTCCAAGTAATTTGCTAAGAAATCAGCATATCAAAACTGTTTTGGCAGTGAGTGCCGTCATTAATGAGCGCCAAAAGGCGCCCAGAGCAGCAGAAATAACAACAAATTTACGATAGAAGAAGCCATGACTGTTGCTGTGTTTGCTATGCTGTTATACACTTTTTTTGCCAGCAACACTTCCAATTTTACAAAGGCCACTGTTTGGTGCATTGTCAGCAATAGGGGTACGGAATGGGTATAATACTGTGCCCCAAAGTACAAAAAAGAAATTAACTCAATATGTAAGTTAATGTGTTAACTTAGGTTTGTGAGCAGGATCACGCCCCGTATTTACTTCCCCTCATCCCCTCCCTCATCCATTTTTCCCTCTTGCATCCCTCATCCCATCCCTTCTTCCCCTCCCTCATGTATTCCCCCTTCATCCCTTCCCTCATCCCTTCATCCTCTCATCCCTTCCATCATCCCTTCATTCTCTCCTCCCCCTCATCCCTTCATCCCCTCATCCCATCCCTTCTTCCCCTCCCTCATTTATTCCCCTTTCATCGCTTCCCTCATACCTTCATCTTCTCATCCCTTCAATCATCCCTTCATTCTCTCTTCCCCCTCATCCCTTCATCCACCCTCATCCTAATCCTTACATCCCTCAATTCTCTTATTCTTCCTTTCAAGTCCCAGTACTAATATGTGTTTCTTCAAGGTTCTTTGTCTGGGGGGGTCCTGAGTAACCTCAAGAAGAAGTAGACGGACTTCTGAAGACTGCACCCACACACAGAATCTTCAAGCCTCCATCAGTGCATCCTTCCAGACACACCATCACTTGAACCTGTTCGTCAATAAACACTCTAAACTAAACAAGCCTAGTTCATGCTAATGAACTAATGACAAATATTTACAGAGTCTGGCAGGGGTCAGGCGCAGAAACAATTTTTGAGGGGTAAGAATCCGTACCCTCGGTTTATTACACCGTGCACACGGATTAAGAATCTGTCCCCTCGGTTTATCAAACTGTGTAAACCGTTAGGGGTGGTCCTGTCAGCTTGATAATACTGCCTGGTTGTCACTAGGAAGCAAAGTGCTGCTTTGGAAGAGCGGTTAACATACATGACTGGCACCTAGTACATTGTGGTATGAATCTCGGTCAAGTCATCAGTCTGTGTTTTATCACACAATTATTTTCTGGGGTGCCTGCAGGAAAGTGGGCTGAGAACATAACCATAGTTAAAACCGGCGACATTTCCCTGGCATTATTTATGAATTATAGTTTTGTCCCCACCACATAAAAAACAGATGTGGAATTTTTTAACAGTGCAGGTCTAACATCCACTTATGCTACCATTGCTATTTTCATTTAATCAGTATACAAACTGATATACCACTATCTTAAACAGTTTCTTTACGTGTGAATGTTCTAGCATTCTTTGCTGTGATTCATGTTACGTCCAATAAAGATTTGTATTCAAAATGGGCACTGTATCAACAAGTAACTGGTTAAATCATATCTCTTTAATGCAAGGTTTTTATGCTGCGCCATCTGCTCCATGCAACTATGCAGACAGTGCAGGACTGTGCCTGTATTCCACTGGGCAAGGTGTTTATACACTTTATGATTTATGGCCCATTTCTAGACCGTTTTTCAGCCTTGCAACATAGCATGTGCATAGACCCTGCCAGGCTGCATAGGTGGCTACAAAACTGTTATTTATAAACATGACACCTACGTTTATAGCCTTCTTTCTTGCAGGGACCCAAAACAATAAACATAAGTTCCCTCTGGAATCAATAGTCTTTTTGATTATCGTACACTCCGAGGACAGGATTCAATCCATCAATTTCCAGATGCCAAGCATTGGTTTTAACCACTCTGCCAAAGGAGCAACACAAATATCAAGTGGCCAGGGCCCATTATCAATTGGACAGGATCCCCGACACTGTCACACATGATTCATGAATCCGTGTGCACGATCTAGGAAAACCGAAGGTATAGATTTTTAATCTGTGCGCACGGTTTAATAAACCGAGGGTATGGATAATATTTCTTATTAATATCTTACTGTAATATTAGATTTTTTTTCATTAGTTTCCACTTTATGCGACCAGGATCACACCAAATCAGTCTTAAAATGTCTACAGACAGCTAGTGTTGTATTTAATGTTAAATATTACAGATGCATAGACTTGAAAAAGCTTATAGACATATTTTCCTTTGTTTCGTTTTACACAAAATCGTGTGCCTTAGTTTTGAACTTTAATAGAAACTGTGTGAATATGTATGACCAATATTTACTTTTTGTATATTTTTTTGTTTTATACATACTGCTTATCTTGTTTGGTCAAGTTCATGAGGTGTTTGTTTATTGTTATGGTACAATTTCTTGTGATTATCTTTTTTTACAAAACAAACGATCCATTAGCAAAGCTAGATTTATGTAAATAGACTTAATAGTTTTATTGTTAACACATTTCAATTTTTTTACATATTTCTAATCAAACCAAAAACAAATGGGGGACTATTGGCTACATTGTGATCAGGTTATGTGTCAATCATGTCAAGGTTGCACTGATATAAGGTATAGACTACAGTGGTAGAAATAGGTACTCACAGTTAAGGATACAAAATGGTACCTTTGAGGATTGTACCCTAAAAAGTACAGTTTTGTTCTTTAATTTCTGAATGTGTGGTGTCTGCTTATTGTCCTGCATGTGTACATTGCTTTTTCAGTCAAAGGACCACAAAGTGCTTTACACTACGTTCAGTCATTTACACCCAAACAGTCTCACGCTAGTGGTGGCGAGCTATATAGCCACAGCAGCCCTGGGGCACGCTAAAAGAAGCAAGGCTGCCACCAGGATCTCAGACAACCAGCGGGAGTGGAGTGGAGGAGCAGTGTCTTGCCCAAGGTGTGGCTGCCGGACACTGGTGCCACTGGGCCCCAACCAGTAGTGGGAACAGTCAACCCTCCAATTACAAGCCAAACTCTTACTGTAATTCCTGAGCCACGGTCATAGATGGTCGCAATTGGATATTAACTTCTCCAAAAGGACTCCAAGTGGCTCCAAACTTGTCAGGGTGAGTAAATAAACATAATTCCTGAAAACAAGGTCCAGATTGAAAAAACAAAAAAAACGTTCTCTTTAGGGGACAAGCTCCTACCACCTGAATCATGGTCCTACACAGATTGTAGATTAATATAGTGTATAGGAGGGGGAGATTTAAAGCTTTTGAAAGTAATGTGCAGTAATTAAAACTAGAATACTCTGATTAGGATAATTTAGGAACCGCGCAAGAGGTTTTTGAATTTGTTTGGAAAAATAGTGTTAATGAGTATGAGCTGTTTAGAGCAAGGACGTATGATAACACTCCTTGTGTACCTATGATGCAGCAGTCTATCACTGAAGGAGCTTTCCAGTCCATTAACCACCTTTTGCATGGGGTAGGAGTTGTTGTCGAATAGTAGTGTTCTTTAAACCAGAGTTATTTTAACCTAAAATGTAAAAAAAAAAAAATGTTGGGAAACAGAGCTTTTGAACTTAAGTTTTGACTGTTCCTGTTAAATATAAAGCAATATAAGTTTCATCAGTTAAATGTTGTATATGAAACATACATAAGCTATAAATATATATATATATATATATATATATATATATATATATATATATATATATATATATATATATATATACACACACTCTCCTAAAGGATTATAAGGAACACCATACTAATACGGTGTTTGACCCTCTTTTGCCTTCAGAACTGCCTTAATTCTATGTGGCATTGATTCAACAAGATGCTGAAAGCATACTTTAGAAATGTTGGCCCCTATTGATAGGATAGCATCTTGCAGTTGATGGAGATTTGTGGGATGCACACCCAGGACACGAAGCTGCCGTTCCACCACATCTCAAAGATGCTCTATCGGGTTGAGATCTGGTGACTGTTGGGGGCATTGTTGTACAGTGAACTCATTGTCATGTTCAAGAAACCAATTTGAAATGATACGAGCTTTATGTCATGGTGCATTATCCTGCTGGAAGTAGCCATCAGAGGATGGGTACATGGTGGTCATGAAGGAATGGACATGGTCAGAAACAATGTTCAGGTAGCCCGTGGCATTTAAACGATGCCCAATTGGCACTAAGGGGCCTAAAGTGTGCCAAGAAAAGATCCCCCACACCATTACACCACCACCACCAGCCTGCACAGTGGTAACAAGGCATGATGGATCCATGTTCTCATTCTGTTTCCCCCGAATTCGGACTCTACCATTTGAATGTCTCAACAGTAATCGAGACTTATCAGACCAGGCAACATTTTTACAGTCTTCAACATTCCAATTTTTGTGAGCTTGTGCAAATTGTAGCCTCTTTTTCCTATTTGTAGTGGAGATGAGTGGTACCCGGTGGGTTCTTCTGCAGTTGTAGCCCCTCCGCCTCAAGGTTGTGCGTGTTGTGGCTTCACAAATGCTTTGCTGCATTCCTCGGTTGTAACGAGCGGTTATTTTAGTCAAAGTTGCTCTTCTTTCCGCTTGAATCAGTCGGACCCATTTTCCTCTGACCTCTAGCATCAACAAGGCATTTTCGCCCACGGGACTGCCACATACTGGATGTTTTTTCCCTTTTCACGCCATTCTTTGTAAACCTTAGAAATGGTTGTGCGTGAACAGCCCAGTAACTGAGCAGATTGTGAAATACTCAGACCGGCCTGTTTAGCACCAACAACCATGCCACGCTCAAAATTGGTTAAATCACCTTTCTTTCCCATTCTGACATTCAGTTTGGAGATATGATCCAACTATAATGGTGGAGTCAGCAAGTCAAGCAGTTGCTTCAGAGCCCTGGAGATATTGTTATTCGTCTCAGGAGAGGAGTCACCGCAACAGAACCCAAACTAGAGTAGTTTTAGCTGAGGCCTACACTAGATGGACCCACATAAGCATTTCCATGGCATCAAACACAAGCAGAAATTGTGACTTTCCTCCTGGATTTGCAAGCTAGCTCAGTTGCTAACTTTGCTAACATTAGCTGTCAGTAAAACTCCCCTTGAATTTATTCCTCCCTGGTTCAGGATGGTCACGGGGCGTATCGGCAGCGAACCAGGCAACCCAACAACTAGAATGATGTTTTTGTTGCTGTAACTACAACCCAGATAAAATATCCTGCTCATGTTCCATATACAACCTTTAAGAGGTGCCATCCTAAAAAATGACTTCTATGGTCAAATCATTTTTTATGCATCACATACCCACTTGTCTCAGTCTTTGCACATTTGCTTCATCAAAATTGTGATTTAAGTTTGCATTTGTTTTTGCCTTATGGATTTGGTGTCATGTGGGCGCTCTGCTCAAATTAACATGTGCAGCAGGTAATAACTTTTCAAAACACATTAAAATTCAGTTATCACATTTCATTTCCACGCAATTTATTCCCACATGTCACAGCTGGACCAATTTCATGGTCCTCTGAACAGACTAGTAAAATGTTATCCTGTTATCATCTTCCAAAATAAAAACATCTATCTAATAAATAAACAAAACAATCTTCTTTAAAACTGTATTGTATTTCACCATATGCTGCAAACAGTAATGTCAAACAATAAGGGGTGTGCACACAAGAACAGCAGCACCACGTGAAAATAAATAAGCTGTCATATACTTATATGAACAATCATCTTCCTGGTCCAAGCAGCACAAAGCACAACCAACCATGTCAGTCATACAATGCTTGTCACCGTGGTGAATTCAGGAGAGTTCTGTTACTTTGTGCTGAAAAGGTCAGCCTGTCTTGCTCTCTGCTGGTGGCTGCCTCTGCCACACTAAAATAGAAGCGTCCCTGTGCGATGTGACAATTAAGCCGACACCTGTTAACAAGCTAAGTACATAATACATGTATTTTTTTCAGCATGACCTCTCCACTTCCGGTTCGTCTCCTGCTCCAGGGTTTTTCCTGGCTCAAATTGAGGCAGAAGTGGTTCCATCCTGAATATGTGCCAACACATGTATGTATTCTGTGCATTCAACTGACTAACTTTCTTTAAAGGCAAAATATTTTTTAGTTAAGTGTTATAATAAGAATATGACATTTACCATGTTAAAGCATTATTTTATTAAAACAATATGCATAAAAAAATAAGAAGCCAACTTTAAACTGAAAGTACATTAAGTTGTAGGGATTTAGCACACATCTGGCAGCCAGACATTAACTATTACTATTAACTTTAATTATTAACACTTCATAGCCTATTAATTATTCTGTTCCACGTTTCATCACAATAAGCACTGAAGGTATAAACAGGTGCTGAAAATCGCATCTTTATTCAAATAATAGTTGAAAACCATAGGATTATGTGTTTGGTTGCTCAAATGGCAGACATTAAAAAATCCACATATGGCACAAGGAGGGCGAATTTATATGTATCCGCCCCAGAAGAATATGCGCAATAATAAAATGCGTTACCTTTGCAACCTTTGCTGTTTTTGCCTGTTCTGTGCAAAGAAACTTCAGATTAAAATTTAAAGATCAGAGTCCTGCAATGGAATGGGTACCTGGGTACGTAATTTCCTGTTTTAAGCTAAAACAGGAAATCTGGCAGCGCTGGATGCTGAGATAGTGAGAATATTCTGCATTCAGAATCCAAAATTGGAGATATTTTCAGACTCTCTCCTCACAATGGAAAATGGGAGTCAAACAAAAATATGATATTAATATTTTTCACCCATCCACAGTAAAAAAAAAAAAGAATTGCAGAACGTTTTTGGAGCAAAAAGGAGTCTGTAAAAATCTTGAAAGTAACATCTGCGCAGAAAGGAAACATGACAGTGCGCGTGGTAGTAGGAGTATTTACTGTTGAAATACATGTATTTGTTTATCTACTCTTCAAATTTAAGAAATATATTTTCTCTTTCTGTTTCTTAGTGAATTAGACATGAGGAAAGCTCTCTATATCATCTCAATAATCAGTTTAGATCCATAAATGTGATCACATTTGTAATCTGCAATACTTTATTTAGAATAATTGCCTTTAGTTTCGCAAATGACTGGATCACTCGCAGCTCGCGCAAAAAGAAATGATAATTTTACGGCGCTCCACGGCTGTTATGAACCAGGCTTCAGGTTTGGTGGAGACAAACTCGTCATAAAAAGTGTCCTGTCCTCCATTCTGACCATGACTATGACCCTCATCAGTCCCTGCTGGCAATTTACACATCTTGTCACAACCATGATTCCATTTTAACTGCTTGTTACGATAATTTGTCTACGCTGTTTCACCTGGATTACTGACTATCCTCGCGAGGTTGTTTTTTAAAGTAGAGGCAGATTTTCCCAGTTCATATCTGTAACCTGGTTGAAGAGCCGGAGGAAAATCAGGAAACCGATAGCACCAACTAGCGAAAGAAAACCCCAATTTTCACACTCTATGGAAAACAATTTTATCTTCTTTTTCTGCGCTTCCCTGGTACACCGCAGCTGATTCAGTGCCCCCATAGTGGTGCAACGCTGCAAATGCAGTTAAAATAAGATCCATATAGCTGGGGGCAGCACGATATCAGGCTGGGGAGGCAAGCAAATTAGCTGGAGGCGGCTGCCATGCAAATTTAAACGCAGGAAAAAGCCTGTGTTCCATTCCTAGTTTTTGTATGTTACCATTTGTGAAGGAGATCTTGCTGTTTCCTTTAAAAATAAATTAGTTTGTCCTTCTGAACATGATTTCCTTTTCACTAGTTCCTTCAAAGTCTGTTTTAAACTTTTGTGAAACAAAAAGACACATATAGTAGCGCTTTAATTTATATTTGTATGTCTTTACAGATGTCTGCTTTGGCTGTGAGTTTCTGAACCTTAGACATGTCGGTGTGTTCTTTGTATTCTTCGAATGGCAAAGATTGAATGAGTTATTACAGAAATACAGAAAAACAGAAAAGCAGATGCCTGTGTTTGGGTGCTTTCATATAACCTAAAACAAAGAGGCTTCATTGGAAATTACAATTAAAAAAACTACATATGCTTTACTTATGTATTTCAGGATTAAACTTTAAAAATTGTCATTTAATATGGAAAAAAAAAGTGCATTTGTGTTGCTCTTGTCCAAGTGAATCCATAACTTTGAAGAGGAAAAGGTCAAAAAGGAAAGCAGCGAGCGATACCGAGCACCACCTGGCTGTATTTTTTTATGGATATTTCAGAAGGGAATAAATTATCTATGAATGGTGCTCTCTTCCAAAATAGCGACTGTAAACAGAAGCGGTCCCATCATCACAGGTTCTCGCGATGCACATTTAAGTTATTTGAAAGACAACAAGATGGAAGCTCGAAACCTGTTGGCTAAAAAACAAATTTTGCGGAGCACCTATCTTTTATTGTTGTATTGACCCCCTCTATCATATTAAAGGTTTATAAAACTTTGATACATTAAAATATTTTCCAGACTGCAGCTTTTTAAGAAGTCGTAGAATTGAAATCTGCATTTACCTTCTTGAATATAGGAACCTTGGGATGTCAAAATTACCATACCAAAAAGTCTGTGCCATCTCCGAACTTCTTTACTATGGAGATCTTCACCCTATTTACAAATCTTCAACGTAGGCAGCATGTTAATTTTGGTGGGGCTAATGCGCCACATTGCTGTGTGCCAACCACATACTACAAATCCGAGCTACTGCTAACGTCCTTGTTAAATGAGAGAAAAACAATAAAGAAGTATGTTGCAGTACACAGTTCAAGGATTTACACAGTTTCTAAAAATAAAATACTAAATAAAATACTGATTTAAAGAAGAAGTTTCCAGCTTAAGGAGTTTCTAATTTCAAGCAGTATGGGAAACCAGCCAAACAGCATGCAGCTCATTTAATATTCATGTCCTGGCCGAGTGGGCAGGGAAAACCAGTCTTTCAGTTGTAGGACTGTTTTATGTGGTTGTATTTTGCCATTTATAAGGGCTCCTGGACCATTTTTAGGCCCCGTCCACACTACTTCGTTTTCATTTAGAAACGGATAGTTAAAACAAAAACTATCTCCGTCCACACTAGCGTTTTCCCTACATACTTCTACTACTACTAACCCTACTACTAAATACACATACTATATTGTGGCTAAACGAACAGCTTCCAATTGTCAAAAAGGTTGTTCTAGAACTCCTTTAAGAAGTTTTTTGTGTTCTACTTGATTTAGGATTCTTCGTTATTAGTGCTATATTTAAACTTTTCCTGTCTCTTTTTAGCTGTTCTTTTTGTTTATCTATGATTTATTGTAGCCATTTGTGTCTTTTTGGTTATGTTTTATTTTATGGATTTGTATAGTACTTTGGTCACATTTCATGTGTAAGTGCTATATAATGATTCATATTATCTAGTTTAATGTTTTGCAAAACTATTTACGTATTTTGGCTTTCATCAGTACTGATTTGATATTATCTTGAAGCCTACTAGTTGAGATCAAACACTAACTGTAACTGATTCTTTTAACCAGCAGATTACATTAAGGCATTTTTTTTTCTATCCACTTAGTTTGTCTAAGGCCTTTAAATCATGTGCAGAAATGCAGAAACATTCAAAACAATACAACCAAAATGAAGAGGAAATTACTCATTGTGATCATCTGAATGGGTTCCGTGTTGCAGAAAAGAAAAACAAGAGAAAAGCAGATTTGATTAAAACAGATAAAAGAAACATGCAGAAAATCCCTTTAAGGGAAATTGGAACCATATATTTCTTATTTAACCTTTATACTTTCTATAATAAGTCATAAAACCTTAATGGTTAGTGCAAGACTGTATCCAAGGCAGAAGTTAGAAACTCAGACTCTGCCTATTATTCATCTTTCAGTAAACATGCCTTTGGTCTTGGCAGACTGAGAGGGGTCAGTCAGCCTGCTCGGAGTTGAGGCATCAAAAAGGATGAAAGAAAATGAGCCTGCTACATAAACACTTTGGAGAGCTATTCTGCCGAGTCTGATGGATGTAATGCACAGGATGACATTATACCCACTGACCTAGCCTACGCAAGCACATTCCAACCTTTTAAAATATGCATCATGGTGACAAAAAATCTTTTCCTGTAACGATTTTAACCAAACCCATGCTATACTGCTTACTCTTGTGAACATAGACAACGGTTTCAGTATCTATTTACGTTTTGTTTTGTTTTTTTCATAATCCTTCCGTGTCAAGCTCTGGATATGTAAAAGCAACCTATTCATTTTAATGAGCGTTTAAATCCATTTACGGATGTGTCTGCAAACTCAATTTATTTTTAATTAAAATATCTTTCATATTTTATGCAGACTTCTTGACAATTGCTAATTAATGAAAAGAAATATTTTTTTTGTATATAAAGAACATTAATACTTTCCATTTTGTGCATAGACTCAGACTAAAGTGGTGCTCCATCCAGCATGGGTGATAGGGATGCCACCTCTCTTCTAAGGGATGGTCCATCTCGTTGTATGTAAAAAGTTAGACTGAAAATGAAAATTGTGGTATTATATTTTCTTCTTGAGCTTTGAAAATTTTTTTCTATCACAGCAGTTGAGAGTGTAACTTGACTGAAATTAAATTACAACTTTCTTTTCTCTTTCACTACATTCACACTATTTCTATAAATATTGCAATAGCATGTATTGATTCATCTACCTCAAGAGGAACAGGAAAGCTCTAAAGCCCCAATGTTATTGAGCTTTACCTCTAATTGATTTTGTTGGGGGTTTTTTGTTTGTTTTTTGTAGCCAGAGGCAATGCATGGTCTTTGCATTGTATTTCTGCTTATAACAATTTCATTTGAGGTAATGAATTATTCTTCTTTTCCAGTGTCATTTCTTATTTAGCTCAAGAAACATCTACCACTATGGATATATGGATTGAAAGTGATTCAGACAAGGCAGACTTACATAAAAAATGAGTGTGCTCCTGGCCTTGCTGAGCCTGCTGATCAGCCCGACTCTATGTCAAAAGGTTGATATGATTGATACATCTTATTTGAGAGATTCACGAAGGTCATTAACCTTGTGAGTCTCTTTCTGGCATACAAGCAGGGCCTGATAACAGGAGCAGACCAGAAACTGGAGTGAGCTTCGCTATAAAAATGACAGTGTTCTCCAGCGTTTTATAGCCTCATGTGTAAATCATGTCGAGTGAGGGGTTCAGTCCTCACACGTTTGCATATTTTTCACAGTGGGGAAGTTATGCAGATTTAAAACGGAAGAAAGGATGATTTCAAGCCAAATGACTGTTAATAATGTTAAGTCAATAAAGATGTCATGCATTAGTCATAGTTTATTATAGAGTGTGGTACAGGATTAGATGGAATTATTTTGGCTGTGTTTTAATTGCTTAATTTTCTTCATTACTTCTCTGCCTACATCTTGGCAGCTGCATCTATCTGCACCAACCAATACCTGAATCATACTTCTGTGTCTTTTGGATACATGCTGGATAGCTACAGAATGTTTCGAAAAGTATCACCTTAATGTCACTGAAGTGTAGAGTTAATGTGCTAAATGAAAACGTATAAATATTTATAAACAAATCTCTTAATCTAGTGAAAATCTCTCTAAAAGGTTATTTATCTCAACATCAATTCGATTAAAAGAGAAACCTTTTCTTTTCAAATGCAAAAGTACTGGCAAGTTAGATAATAATGTTTTCAAGGTTTATCAAGCAAATATATATTTTATAATGATTTTACTAAGTAAAAAAAGCCCAAGCGTGGTTCCTATAGACTCAAATATCTCTGCTCAGCTGATGAGGAACTCTCAGTCAAACAGCTCTGTCTCAACCCATAAATTCACTCAAGAGAGTTTGTTGGATTTCTTGTTTGAAATTTCAAGTGAAAGGTATTTTTTTTGTTGTGTGTGAAATCATTGCAGAGTTACTGCATTTTAAGTATTGGTACATGTATTGGCTAACTTTAACCGATGCAAGTACATAAGAATTGCATTGGCATTGGTACCAGATACCAGTATCGGTATTGGTGCATCCCTAATATATATGCTTATAACTGGTAAAATTATTAGACAGCATAGGCTAAATTTCCACAGCTATGGAGATGATACACAACTAGATTTATACATAAAACCTGATGATTTCAATCAGTTAGATAGATTAAAAACATGTCTTAAAGACACCAAAACATGGATGACTCTAAACTTTCTGCTTTTATATTCTGAAGAGACAGAAGGTGTTGTCTTTGAAGCAGAAGCTCTGACAAAGAAAGTGCTAAATCAAGCATTTCATCTGGACACAATTAATTTGGCTTCTGGGAATAATGTAAAGAACCTTGGCTTTATTTTTGACCAAGATATGACATTCAAATGCCAAATTAAACAGAATTTCCTTCGTTCACATCCGCAATATTGCTAAAACTAGAAATATTCTGTCCAGGAGCGAAGCTGAGACAAAGGTCCATGCAATTGTTTTTTTCAAGGTTGGACTACTGTAATTATTTACTATCAGGAAGTCCAAAAAATTAAACTAAAAGTCTTCAGTTGATCCAATTTGCTGCAGCAAAAGTTTTGAAGTATATCACAAAAGATATCACAATTCTCCTGTTTTAACTTCCCTTCATTGGCTCTCTATTAAATTCAGAATAGAATTTAAGATCCTCCTTCTAGCATAAAAAGCCCTTAATAGTCAAGTTCTATTATACATCAGAGTTTGGATTGTTCCGTATGTTCCTAACAGAGCCCCTCGCTCTCAGACCCACCCAACAACACACCCACAACAAAACAAACAACAACAACAACAACAAAACCAAAAACACAACACCACAAAAAAAAAACAACCCAAAAACACAAAAAACACCCCACCAAAACCACCCCACAAAAAACCAAAAAACAAAAAAACACAAGAATTGTTAGAAATTTACCATGGAATAAGTGATGCATCATAAATGGAGATCCTGTGTATTTGTGGGGTCCCACATGCTTTGCGGCAGTCTGCGCTCTCCATGTGCTTTTTTTTTAAACTTATCTTAACAAGTCTTCAGTTTAAATAGATGTTGTCACACTTATAAATAAAATGTTTGCAAACTGCACCTTGGAAAGTGGATGGTTTGGCTTATTCGTGCAGCAGGTTGTCCCTGTCTCCATACACACTGATACATGCCAAATCAGTGTCTCCAATTATGTATAGCCACACGCATGTAAAATGTGATGATCTGTGCATCCCCAGAAGAAGAGCCAACCCAGCTGAGTGCTCAGAGACTTTTTATTGTATTCAGTTTGATATTGAACCATTTTGTTTTCATTTATTTCTAACAGGAACTTATGCACTTTCCCAAGCATAATTACTGCCTCTGTCATTTTCTCCCAGGTAGAGTTATCTTTGTTATTGCTTACCCCTGAGCTGATAGAGCCAAATAGCAATGTTCGGGACAAATTTAACTGATTTGATTTGTTCAAAGAAGTTAAGTATATCCACAATTCAATTTTTTCATTTCACTTTTATTTATATAGCCCCAATTCACAACAAATGTCATCTCAAGGCACTTTACAACAAGTAATTTCAATACAATTATACAAAAATTCCAATCAGTTAAAAGTTTTCTATGTAAGAAATCCCAGGAGACTGCGATGAGTCATCGACGTGAGGTTGTGCCCTGATCATGCAAACTCCAACCCCAGCTATTCCAAAGCAATCCCTCATACTGAGCAAGCATGTAGCGACAGTGGAGAGTAAAAACTTTAACACAAAGAAACCTCTGGCAGAACCTGGCTCAGTACAAACGGTCATCTGCCACGACCGTCTGGGGGTCTGAGAAGACAGACAAGAGACAGCATGGAGGATGCTATGTGACTTTGAGCATCATCTGGACCGATGCTCCCTATCCAGCAGGGGGCATTGTAGTTGAGCAGGGTACCAGACCATGTGGAGCTTCTATGGGGAGAAAAACACTGAAACAAAACTGGGTTAGCAATCGCAATAACAGAGGAAAAATATATCTGGAGAGTGGTAGAAGAAAAAAGTAGAAGAGAGAAGAAAAATGGTCAGTCTGTCCTCAAACAGTCTAAGCCTATAGCAACATAAGTAAAAAATAGCTCAAGATAACCTAAGCCACTAACTATAAGCTTTATGAAAATGGAAGGTTTTAAGCCTAGTCTTGAAAACAGACAGAGTGTCTGCCTCACGAACTATAATTGGGAGCTGGTTCCACAGGAGACGAGCCTGATGGAGCTTGATTATTAAGGGCTTTATAAGTAAGGATGAGGATCTTAAACTCTATTCTAAATTTAACAGGGAGCCAATGGAGAGAAGCCAAAACAGGAGCAATTTGATCTGTCTTTTTAATATTCATCAGAACTCTTGCTGCAGCATTTTGGATCAACTGAAGGCTTTTAATTGTATTTGGGGGACTTCCTGATAATAAGGAATTATAGTAATGCAGCCTTGAAGTAACAAATGCATGGACTAGTTTCTCTGCATCACTCCCGGACAGGAAGTTTCTAATTTTAGCAATATCCCGGAGGTGAAAGAAATAAATCTTAGAAACTTGTTTAATATGGGATTTAAATATCATGTATTGGTCAAAAATTACACTGAGGTTCTTTACATTATTACCAGATGCCAAATTAATGCCATCCAGATGAAGTGATTGATTTAGCAGTTTCCGTTTTGAAGGTTCTGGTCCAAAGAACACAGAAGTGAACTGGTCCACAGAAGTGAATAACAGCAAATAAAATGATTCTTTACTACATTTTTAATTTCACCAGCTTGCATATCACTGCATTGTGTTGGAGGGGGCATTGAGCTGAGAAACCACTGATAATAGAGGGTAAAACCTGTCGTCATTAAAATTAATTTTTGTTCACTATGATAATTTTCAATATGTCTTTTCATGATAACAATTTGTTGCCGTTTACGTAAAGAACAACCTGAATCAACCATATTTGGTAACACGATATCCTCTAATACATGCATGAGGTCTTGGCGTTCTTCCCAAAAATAATGGGCATGAGCAGGAAAAAAGTAATTTTAATAACAAAGAGATGAGGTAAAATATACGTGAAGCAAAAAAGTAACTTTCAACTCTTGTTAATTAATTTTCTAAAGGGAGAATAATGTTAAAAAATACTGCTAAAATGTCAACTCTTTATTCGTATTTAAGCTTAAGCGAGCAATAAAGGAGTAGCACAGAAGTAAAAACAGAAAAAATGCAAAACACCATTGAGTCATAGTATGAAAATGATTAGGTTGTTGTTGAGCTTTTTCTTGCTTACAAAACACAAGTCTTACAACTGATATTTAATGTTTACTTGTTATTAAAGGCTTACACTTGTATTTTGCCAAGGAAGGTTCTATGGGGTACAGTTTCCTCATTCCAGTCATGAAAAATCATCACCTGTTGACGAAGTTCAACGTTTTGAATCCAAAGTAGGTCACCTAGGTGATTCGCAAGCCAGCCGCAAGTTTTCAGAACAGTCTTTATGTGACTGACAGAAGCTGCAGTTTCATTTACTTTTTACATCCTCCCACTTATTAAGGATGAAAAAATGTTTAAACCGACCTTGCGTCTAGTTTCCTTTTATTTCGGCTGCTCAATGGTTACTCTGGCAATGGAGTTCTTTTGGCCCAAGAGTGCATCTATTGTGCTGATCCGGCAGAAAACAAAGTTACGACCAAAGTGAGAAAAAATACTTTCTCACTCTTCTGACACAGAGATTCCTACGAGTTTTTAGAATGATTAATAAGTGACTATTGCTAAATGTTAAGTACTGCTGAGCAGGGGCGTATGCAAGAGGTTAATAAACAGGGGCTAAAAGGGCGCAGGGTGGGTCTGAGACTGTAACATCAAATAGTATTTATTTTATCAAATAAATAAAGGTATTTATTTATGGTATAAAACTATATTATAAATCAATTACCTACACACACATACCTGGTGTGGATATAAAAAAATAAGAAAGCAAAAAAATAAAAAAATTAAATTACACAGATCATAATCAAATTAAAGTTAAAAAATGAAACTTTTCTTGTGATGAAAACTCTTGTTGGTTACATTTTACTTCATTATCTCAACCACAAGTGTTGCAAAACTTGTTCTGTATATTGTTTGTTTGTTATCAAAACCATTGATCTGAAAATCAATGCTGATTTTATGTAAGTAGTTTTCTAATCAGCAATAAATATAACAATTTCTGATCAACCTATATCAATTGCATATAATTGATATATAAAACACATACAGGTTAAAGCCACGCCCCTTTCAAAGATAACCAGACACACTTCCGGGTTAAACTCCACCCAGTTCTGGATTAGGCCTTGACAAGTCCGAGTACAGATACAGATACAGATAATTCATATGGGTTAACAGATACAGATACAGATAATGATGTACTCACTCATCCCTACTATTTAGAAAAAAGCAGCTTAAAAGTACATTAAGCCGCTGCTTTACAAAAAATGGCTAAACTCAAACGGCTTGTTTGTGGTCAGTTTGTTTTCTAGAGATACAAAATAATGAAAGAACAGTTAAATCAAAACTTTGTGTTAGTATTTATTAAGAAGTTACCAATAAAACAGCAGGACAGGGATGTCGAAACTTTAATAAAGAGCCAAAATAATCAAGTCAGAATTGACCCTGGGCCACAAACATAAGACTTTTTAAAATATTTGTGTGTTTTTTTACCTTCATAACAACAAATTAGAAATGTAATATTTTAATGAAACAAATAAATTAGGAATTGATCTAGAACAATGATTTTTAAGGGATTGTATATTCAAAACACAGGGTTTTTAAGATTTGCCTTTATAAAAGAATCATTATGTTTTCAAATATTTCAGATGGGCTAATTTTTAAAGCAAAAATCCTTTTTTTCTCAGCTGAAAAAAAAAAGTTAGTCAGTGTTTCTTTGAAAATATGTGCTATTTTTAGTTATGTTTGGTCATCTTTACATCTGCTTTTGCATTAGTTATTTATGCAATTAAATATATATATATATATATATATATATATATATATATATATATATATATATATATATATATATATATATATATGTTAAAAGATGAATAATTTGTTTTGTGCCAGGGATTATTTTGAACAAAAATGATGCCCTTATAAAAGAAATTCTCCATCTGCATCAATAATTTGTGTTGTGATGCCAACTGCAGAATGTAGCCATGTTAAATGGTGATCAAGGGCCATGCAAAATCAGTCCAAGGGCCGTAAATGGCCCCCGGGCCGTACATTGGACATCCCTGCAGTAACACAACAGGATGCTAATCAAAATTAGAGCAGGGAAACATTTTGAACTCCAAATAACAGTTTATAACACTGAATTAACAAAAAAAATTCATTATTATTAGTTGCAATGTTGTATAGTGTGCCATATTGGGTTGGAGTGAATTATTTTAGCCATTTTTTATTTACTGAATTTTCTTCATTACCTCCCTGTCCAAATGTTGGCACAATAAACTATGAACAGCCCATTTCTTGAATCAGACCTCTGTGTCTTTTTGATAACCTCAGTAACAGTGAGTGAGATCATGTGCACCCTCAGGCATCAACAATTAAAGTGATGTTCTGCACAACGACTCAGAGACCTCTATATTTAGTTTTCAAGCCCTGGACTGCGTTCCAGCAAACAAATCACAGAGAATGAGCATTACTAAATGTTGCCAAACAGACCATGAAGCAGTTTCAAGGGCTAAATGAAGAAAGGGAGCAAACATGATCAGTTCTAAAATTACCAGAGTTTGATCACTGTTCTCGAACTGTATCGTTTGGGGACAGCAGATCTTTTTCTTTTTTTTAACTTTGTGCCTCCCGAAGGCATAGATGTGTTTTGAAAGGTGAATTAAATTAGACAGTGCTTAAGGTGGGAGCAGTGCACCAACCTCCGCACTGATTTATGAATGGTGACAGTTGTCTCCAATGCTGTGTGTTGCATGTACTTGTTCTGAATTCTGTCTGACAACCATAGTCAGACTCTAATGCATCAATAGCGCATTATTAGTTTTCTGTCTGTTGCCATCAGTGATAACCTACATTTTTCAGGTGTATTTGTTTAAAGGATGACGGAGGGGGAGAGAGATGTGTAGTGGGTGTTTAAAGAAAGTTGGAAAGAAAGATGTTTAAAAAAACGTGACATTATAGAACTTAATATTTGGCAATGATTGGCCAAATGTTAAAAATCTAAGCAAAAACATAAGAAGGCCAAATCTAATGTCTGTTATACATTCAATTTTAACAGCCTTTCAGCAAAACTGATATGTTTAGTTGGGGTGCAATTACTTCATTTTAGCTCCTGAGACAAGGCTTCTAATGCACCACTCATACAGTACATGGAATTATTCAGAATTATAGCCAGCAAAACCTTCAGGCTGAAATTGTGCTATGCACAAGCTCAATTTCAGCACCAGGGACAGAGCTTGAACCACACAGCTGTAAGGCCTGTGCTATATTCAGCTTTGCAAGATTGACACAACTTTGTCCATGATATTACTAGTTTACTACTTCTTGGTTTCAATCACTACTTACATGGTTCATGGACCATGGACAGCAGACTAGCTGTGCTTCTGTGCTGTGTGCAACTGTGCAGTTTCAGCACTTTTAGAAGGAATCTATTAAACGTCTTTCCTTCAGATGTGCTATGTATGTAAGGTTTGTGCTTCATCCTTTCTGTGCCTTACTCTTGCTAATTAAGAACAACGGTATTGGCTAGGAATTTATTATTGATGGGCAATCCTTTAGTTTTAGATCGTTAGAAAGCACATTCTTTATTATTATTATTATTATTATTATTATTATTATTATTATTATTATTATTATTAATAATAAACACCATAGACAAGGCAAGTTATTGTTTTGTGTGTTTTTTTCTGAAGTATTGGGTTTTGTATTAGCTTCTGAAAAGCAAGAAAACATTTGGTTAATTGAAAGTGGTCTTTTTGTGTTTTTAGAAAGCAGCAAAAGTTGTTATCTTTCATAAGTAAAGATACCAAAAACAGTTTGCAGTAATACAGAGTGAGAACAAAAAAATAAGAACAAAAAAGAACACATTGAAAACTAAAGCTACACTTAATGTTTCTGTGCAAGAAATAGCATTAGTACAGCTGTACAGCTACCAGCTTCAGGTGTCCAGAAAGCCAGCCGCTTTAAAATGCTTGCGAGTCATTATTTTGTAAATAAGTTCATCTTAAGGCACTTTATATGACAAACATTTGCAATTTATAAAAGGAAATTTATGATCAGTCCAGTCTTTCAGGTAGATATATCCAACTGCTTTTATTTTCATTTTACCCTAATAGGTTCCTCAAACTCATCTTATAATTCTATTTTGTAAAATGGTTTTGCACCTTAAGGAAGTCCTGACAATTGCCTTGAGTCACTGACTGCAGCAATCCCTCCCCCAGAGCAGGAGATCAAAATGATTCTTATCTGCAAAATGGCTCTACTGCTTAAAAAGGGGCAATCCCAAAGCATGCTGCTGCTACTACCGCTTGAGTGGATGTTAATGTGTGTACCTCTTTTTGATTTGGTTGTATCCATAGTTGAAGAAGTTGGTGTAATATTGGAGATTAATTTATAATTTCTAGTTTTGTTTGTCTTATTGCACCATTTATGTTGCAGGACGCGTGATTAGTGCTGGCTGATATTTAAAGTGTTTTCTAACCTGCATCACAGCTTCAGCATTAAGGACAAAGCATTGTGCTGTCAAAATATAACGTTTCCGTGTTATTCTTCTGATCAGACAGGCACGACTGATTCTATTTCCCACGTTTTATGTAGAAACTCACGATGCCGGTGAATGAATAAAAAAGAAAAAAAATTCCGCATCACTTGATCGTCCCGTGGTACTGACACAAAGAGAGAGCTGTGCATTTTTCAAAATGCAGCAGAGAAACATGAATCCAGCCAGATGTAACTGTGGCATGATAACGAGCGCATCTTTCATTCTTTTTTTATTTTTCCCCCTCTACTTTTGTTGCGAGCCAAGCCTTTATAGGAGAGCATTCGGCATCATCAGCTGTTCGAGGTTGGACTCTCATTGCTGGAAGTCGGAGCTGAAGGAGTCACATGACAGAACTGGAGGCAGGGAGCTAGAGAGAGGAAAAAAGGCACAGCATTCCGCCTCGCACCGCCATACTGTAGCCTCTTTTGAGCCATTTCACATTTTTATTGCAACATTTTACTCCCGCGCGGTGAGTACACTTCCACTGGCTATTTTTTTTCTGTTTTTCTAAACAATTTTTTTTTTTTGGTCTTCTAAATTCACCCCTTCTTTTTCTTTTTTCCTTTTTTTGGGTTGTTTTTTCCTCCTTTTGCTGGTGTTTGAATTGAGCGTTTGACGTGGTGGTTTTATGAGTGCCCCCCTTCTACAGTCGGTCCATCCAGGCTTCAAGTTTTCAGCATGCCTTTATTCAGATCGAGAGGGTATAGCTATATATAAGAAAAAAAGAAAACGGGTGCGTTTATCGGTCTCTGAGAAAGCATCTGACTTTGCTTGCAGTTTTGCAGAAACCGAGCAGGTTTTATTAGTGATTTTCCCCCCTGCGCATTTACTGGTGGGGTTTGGGACATATTTTTATTTTTTTGTTTTTGTTTTCTGTCTACTTTTGCTGTTGCTGTGGCATTGGTTGGCATTTTGGCAGTGTGGTTTGTGATTTTGGTGAATCTCACCGGTGAAACCTTTCGCTTTTACTTTGTTGCTCTTTTCTTTTATCTTTTACCAAAAATCAAACAAAAACAAGGGAATCCTTTTTAAAGCCCCCTCTAACACTTTTCTTGCAGCTGAGCTCAAAGGTTTGTGCTTTTTGTTTTATCTTTTTTTTTCCAATTTCCTATTATGCTCTTGCAGAATTTCAGTAACAAGTATTTTTGGATGTAATTTTTTTACTAGATTCTTGGGAGAGTTCAATGCGTTTTTCTGGTTTTCTATTTCAACGAGGATGAACAGACATTTTCCCTCTTGCAGGTACATAAAAATGTTTGAAATAAAGAATGAGGTAACAGTTATCTGCACCTGTGGCTGATGTGTTATTTTGTAAAGCTGATGAAAAATGTTTGCTACAGCAAAAAGTCTTCATTTAATTTAACTGAAGGTTATGGTGTGAAATGAGATAACAATTAAGTGTCATTCATTTGAATTTCAACAGTGGCTTGCAAAAGTATTTACATCCTTTGAACTTTTCCATATTTTGTCACAAGTTAATCAAGCTTTAATCTGTTGTACTGGAAATTGGTGCAACATATTTACTTAAAGTTATTACTGACATGAAGAAATAAAAAATAATAAAAAGAAAACAAAAAAACGGAAATGTGTTAATGCATTTTTTTTCAACCTTCTCTATTCCAATACCCCGCAATTAAAATCCGGTGCAAATAATTGCTTTGAGAAGTCACAAAATTAGTAAACAGTGTTTAAAGTTTGTCACTTATAAAAGCTGGTAGGTTTCGACAAGCTATTTACATCTCGTGACTGAAATTTTTACCAATTCGTTTAAAAATTGAGCAAGCTCTTGATGATTGGAGAATATTCCATGAAACTAATCTATGAATTTTATTGGCTTTAGATCTGGACCATTCTAAGACATAAATATTCTTGGTTAGAAACCAATACGCTTAATGTCCCATGGTTTTTTTCAAACTTTCAAAGTCCAGCCTGAACAATCTTTTTAAACTCATATTAGACTTAAACAGAGATGGAAAACAAAGTAGCTATGGAAAATGTAAACAGCTAGAGATCATGGTAATTGAACAGCATATGTTGCTTTCAGGACCCTTGTAATAATGATCATAAAAAAAAAAAAAGAATACAAACCGTATCTCAATATTTATCAGGAAGGGACAGAAATAATCAATTTATCTCCAAACAAGTTGGAAGCATAAGTAGCAAAGGCAAATACCTTCCTACACTTAAGTGCCTGCTTTACTGCTGGACAAACTGAAATCGGCTTTCCCAGGCCTGCAGTTACATAAAATACTTCCTGGATTTGCCAAATCTGATTTTGCAGGAAATTAATAGAACCACAGACAGGACTAAAAGAGGGGCTTAGAGGAAATAAATCCCTCAACAGGAAGGTTTGACTTCAGATTATCGGTATGCTGCAGAAAATGGCAAAAAAATTGACATTGTATACTTGTGGTGATGGAGGGATTTGCAGGGTGTGTAACTGAGCCAACATGATACTATGTCAGTTCATGACAAGTTAATTCTTGTTTGCCTTGAATCCAGCTTTAAAAGCCATTAAAAGTCACCAATTAACTTTCCATATGTATCCAGCTTGACAGAAGAGAACAAAGGTTTCATCACCATAATATGGACCTATAAAACAAACGAGAGCGGACCATTAAGTCTGTGTATAGACCGTTAACTCGGGGAGTCATTAAACAGCTCACCACAGTGGACCAGAAGCAAGGTTGTTGTTTTTTTCGTTTTTTTTTTTTACCCTATGGAACTGAATATTGATAAATAAAGACTGCAGAACTCTGTGGATAAACTTACATTTTTAATATGCCCCCCTAATTAGAGCAGTTAAATTAAACATTGTATCCAGAGCTTGAAAGGCTGTTAGTGCATATTGATTCTGCTGCTGTCTGTTAAATCTATGCAGGTCATAAAGGAGGTGTAGCTAAAAAGATGTGGTTGCTTTTAATGCCTTTTAATTTGGGAGATAATTTTAGAAGCAGTGTATATTATCTGTCACAAGTCACTTATGTTTGGACTCAATAAGTGATTCAAAATATCAGTAAACGTAAAAACAAAAGTAGAGATGCAGTTCTAAGCTGAAGTTTGCATTATCTTTGTGCACAAGGTTGATTGTGCACATTGTGATTGATTGATTGATTGTGATTCATACATATGCGTTCAGAACAAGCCCCTACCTCAATGAGCTTCTAAGAAAATTATGGATTGATATTTAATTAAATTAAATTAATTTCAATTTACTTATATATTGCCAATTTACAACAGATGTCATCTCAAGGCACTTTACAAGAAAAGTCTTTTAAATACAATTGAACAAACATTCCGATCAGTTAAAATTTTTCTATGTAAGGAATCCCAGCAGATTGCGTTGAGTTATTGACGTGAGGTGGTGCTCGGAACATCAGACTCCAACCACAGCAATCCCTCAGTAATCCCTCATACTGAGCAAGATTGTAGCGACAGTGGAGAGGAAAAAATCCACTTTAACAAAAAGAAACCTACAGTAGAACCTGGCTCAGTACAACGGCCATCTACCACAACCGTCTTGGGGTCTGAGAAGACAGAAAAGAGACACAAAAAGAACAAAAGCACTTATGTGTAAGAGTACTTTATATATTAAAGAAAGGTTGACAACAATACATGGAGGATGTTGGGTCACTGGGAGCATCATCCAAACTCAGGATAAACTAAGCCATTCTAACTTTAAACTTTATTAAAAAGGAACGTTTTAAGCCTAGTCTCACGGACTAAAACTAGGAGCTGGTTCCACAGGAGATGAGTTTGATAACTAAAAGATTTGCCTCCCACTCTATTTTAAAAAAAAATCCTAGGAACTACCTGTAAGCTACCTGCTTGACTGAAAAGTGACCCTGTTGTCCCAACATCTTCCTTTTGTGATAGGATTGTCACTAGGCTAATTTTTGTTTAACATGATGTGAATATTTTGGGAAAGATTAGTGTTACCTTGGCAGGATTGGATACTTTGATTGGACAATAGTCCCAATCAAGCAAAAACTGGTTTTATAATGAAGAAATAAGGCTAATGTAATGATTGAATGTTGGCCGTGACCCCAAACCCATTGGAAGGTAAGCTAAAAGACAGGGAACCCTTTAAATACCTAATATCTATACCCACTTGTCCATGCATGGTCTAGGGGGACTCGTAACTATCTCCAGCAGTCATTGGATGAGAGGCATGGTACACCCTGGAGAGGTCCCCAGTCCATCACAGAGTAACACAGGGAACAAACACACGTCTTATGAAACGATGAAAATGAAATAGATTAATAAAACCTTAATATATAAATGTCTACATTAATATATGTGATAGTGTGACAATAAAATTGTGAAAAAAACTGAATTCATAAGAAAGTCTTAGCTCATTAGTGTATATATTTTGCCTTTATTAATATAAAACATTTAACATTACATTTTTTTACTAATAATAACTGTGATTGTTTGGACATTTTTATTTAATTACATCAGTTTTTATCTTGAAATATATTATCAAAGAGACATAGTAGTGTTTTTCCCATTGGCTTACAGTATTTATTTCAAAAGTACCCTTTTCAACTGAATGATTTCATCTGTCAATCAGGGTCAGTGGGAGGGACCTGAAGGCTGACTGGCTAGTGCTTAGACATAGATCTTCTTAGGCGAGAATAGCGGAGAAGGATTGAAGTTGTTTTATACATTTATTTAATTTGATGCCAATTTCATTGTCCCATTATATTTATCTGTTATGTATTCATGAAGCTATTTATTAATTTACTCACCCAGAAGAGTTTGGAGCCACATGGAATCCTTTGGGAGAACTTTATATCCAGTTGCAATGAGCATATATCCATATAATGGTAGTCATTTGGGGCAGGAGATGTGCTGCCTGTAATAAGAGTAATAAGCAGTTTAGGTTTCTGGGGTTTTTAAAGGCTTTTAACCGATTTTAACCACTTCCAACTGATTCCAACTTAGACTAACTGGTGATTTTAGTGACATCACAGCGGCCCATCATTACAGCTGGCGTGGGTTGGGGAAAGGGAGCCGGTGGAAGCTGAACTTAGTCCAATTTGTCATTCGGTTTGTGAAATTCGGAAATATGCAAAGGCAAACCATGTTGATGTTTGGACTAGCAGGTTCTGTCTAGCCAACCTGCTCAGAATGAAACTTGGATGGAGCACAGCAGTGATGTAATCGCAATTGTGTGATGATGTAGTAGTGTAGTGTAGTGTATTAAAAGCCTCTAAATCACCCAAGAGGAGAACAAAGAAGCACTTTTGAGACGTTCTGAACTCAGAGGGGAGTAGTGCTTATGATTAGTAGCCACATAGGTTAAATGAAGAAGTATCGGGGCAGATAATGCTTTTTTACAGACGGCAATTCTCTTGAAATACGCTGATCGTGACTGGATATATACTTCTCCCAAAGTGGCTCCAAACTTGCCTGGTTGAGTAAATGAACACAATATTTGCTAAAAATGAGGTCCATGTAAAAATATAAAAAAATAAAATAAAATAACAGACTTTCCCTTCAAGGTGTATGCGGTAAAACCCAAAAGAGAACCCATGCATACACATGGAGAACATGCAAGCTCCATGCAGAATTTAAACTAGGGACCCTCTTGCTGCAAGGATGTTGTTCTAACAATCGTGCCACCATGCAGCCCAGTCTCTAAATAAATTATACATATTTTGCTAGTAAAAGTGATCCGATCTAAATCTAGATTTGTGTTGTTACTTTTGTTGTGTTGTTTCTCTGTAATTCAGTCAAGGACAGCAACTTTATTTGCATAGAATTAAATCCAAAGTCTTACAGGACAATAAAGGAACAGAGATAAAGAAAAATAGATTAAAACAATATTAATAACATTATAATGTCAAATAACAAGGATGAGATGATACAATTCTACATTTTGCAAGATTTATTCTACTATGGGTCCATTTGTATATATTTGTATAATTCTGAGTGTTTCATAAAAAAATCCTAAGGCTTTTTCTTAAAGGTAATTTACTTTTTGGTACAAATTTTAAAACATAATCCTTTAAATGCATAACTACAATCTCAAACTTAATATGAAATTAATTTGAATCTTATCATAAACATTGCATTCAAAATATGAGGTTAATTTGCTTTAAATGAATACAAGTGAAGATAATATTTATTAGCAACTTCCCTAGTTGATTGCCAGAAAATCATTTTAAAGAGATTTAAATCTATTTGTTCTGTAAAGCTGATACCCCTTTAACACGTATACCACTCCTTCACCTAAATCATTCCATCTTGTCAGGTTTTAAAACCTTGAGCCACTGCATGAAAACAGACCGACGCGTCCTCACACTCAGAGCTGAGAGGCGTTTCCGTCTCGCTGCCACGATCCAAGCTCCTGCTAAGCATTATGATAGCTTCCATTACGTCCTGCAGTGTTGGTGTCTCTCGCCTCCAGGCAGGTTTGCTGTTATCTGGGCCAAGTCAGAACTGCACAGGAGCCTCAGTAAGAGAGCACAAGATAGAGGGAGAGAGAGGGAGGAGGGTGTGAAAGCTCATGTGTGTCTATACCTCTTCTGGTATAAATAAAATATCACAAAGGCATGTGTTCAGCTTCTTTAGGTGTGAGTGTGACCACAAGGCTGATTGTCGGTGTGAATAGAGATTACATTTTAGGGTTAGACTCTTGAACAAATGAAAACATTGAAAAACATCTAAAAATTATTATTAGTTCAGTACTTATTCACGAAACTCTCTTTCTCAGTAATAGTAGTTTTCCCATCAGCCCCAAACTCAAATCCCTTTTTTTTGTTCTCATTGCGACATTCCTTTTCTCTGGAAGACTTATGTCGAGAGTCAGGGCTGTGAATGTAATAGCAGAGCCCTATATATATATATATGTGTGAGTCAAACGCCTCATTCTCGCAAATCTGACATGCGAATGAGGCAGAAAAGCATTTTTGTGATGCAAACCTCGTTCTGACGTGTTCCGGGACTCCCTGATGCGCATCAGCCTGCTTATACGTTGACTTTACATGTAAACCTGATGCCCATGATGCTTCAAACGCATTTGTTGTGAATGCACCGTTACAGAGAAGTTTTGCATTATTTTTTTAAAATCAAAATATTGGAAATAAATATTTTTTAATTCATATTTTTCATTTATTTGTTTCATTGTCAGTAACAATGCAATCAGTACATCCTAACAGTTTAGTTTCAAGGATTCACGTAATTTTACTAATTTACTATATTTTTCCCCATAAGAAAAAGATGAGCTCTTTATTGCTTTTGTAAACTTTTAATTATTATTTTAGTGCTGATTAAGAATGCAGGATTTCAGGAATACAAATATTTGCAATTATTTGGGTAAATTTTGCGAACAGGACATACATTATAATTAAGTCACTTTTTCTCTCCTCTATTTTTTATTGGCTTCACATCACACTCACCACACATGCATCAAATTAAACCCTGAGGGTAGCAAAAGCTCCGAATGAAGATGTATGGAAGGTCAAATGTATTGTCATACCTACTTTTGTAGCAGAACAGTCATTTCTGATTGCAATATTGCAAAAATATATATTGTGATGCTGATTGTGATTGACCAGCTGTAGTGCAGATACCATTTGTTGTTATTTAACAGTAGCAGAATTTCAGTCAACTTGATCTTAAGTCTATAACTTTTACATGCATAAATCAATGAAAATCTGTCATTGTTTGTCATAGTTTTTTTAATCCAGACAAATTCCCCTCTGTCGTTTTGTTTGTATTTATTTAGTATAAGCTTACTATTCATTAAAAAAGAATAAAGATTAATCCTAATTACCACAAACAAATTAAGACAGGTGAAGGCCCCTTTTTATCAAAAAAAATCAGAAGCACAAATATTAGGTTTGAAAACATCTCATTGCTAGTCCTGACGCTTCATTTTAAAAATGACTTTATAAAAATAAGATTAACAGAAGCATATAAACATTTATCACAGCAGATGAATAATATTTTGTCCTTGCTTTACATTGTTTAATTCTGCTTCTAATTTATAGCTAATGGGGTGTAATTAAACCGTATTACCAATATAGAATATTTAAAGATGGAAAACTACTAGATTAAACCCGGATATGTTCTCTGTTTCACAGCCTGTAGTGTCATGCCATGACTTTACTCCAGAGGAGAATATTTTCTATCATTTAAAATAAAATGATATATATTTATCTTCAGGTCCTGAGTTGACTTCTGGTTTTAATGCATGTCAAAACCAGAATAAACCTTCTTCTGTCCTGTAGTTTAAACTCCTTTTAGTGAGAAGACAGTGATGGTAGGGGGTGTTCCTTGGGTTAAATCTAACCTAGAGTAACACTCAACTCCTGCCTCCTGCTGCTGCTAGCTGTCAGTCAGCTGCATGTGATCGTTGAATGAGCACAAACCTCTTGAACTCTGTTAAAGAAGGACAGTTATTTGGTGTATTTTTCTGTTTAGGGATGGAAAAAGGACAGTCATGACTCGGCTATAAAAGAGAGGTACTCATCACTCTTTTTATGTTAATCTGTTTTGAAGCAAACCTCAGCACCAAACCGTTTTTCATATATGTCTTACAAGTAGTCCCATGCCTACTGCAAAATTTATTCTTGTTACAACCCCAAATATCCATGTATTTTGGGGGAATTTTATGTGATAGAGTCCAGCAAAGATCAGCAAAATTGTTTTTGTCGTTTACAATATGAAAAGTGTGGCCTGCATATATGCCTTCTTTAGAACCACCTTTTGTTACAATTCAGGCTGCAGGTCTTTTAGAACAGTGGTACCCAACCTTTTTTGCAACGGACCTGTTCAGTATCATTACATATAATATATCGCGCCAACAATATGAGTAACATCCTCTCTGCCCCCTAATGCTCGCTGGTTGCTATGGCAATGTTTAAGCATGCCTTTAAAATAAGATTTAGCACAAAAACAAATATAAACTGCATGAAAAACTCACCAAAACAGTAAATCAGGGAGAGCCATGAAACTGTTTCTCTGTAACGACACGGTCCAGTCTGTGAAAGGTTTAAAGGCTCCATTGAGAGAGGGCTCCTTTTTATATAGCTTTGTGTTGGTTTTTTAGCGAGGATGCATCACATGACCTTGGTAATCTGGTTTATTTTCTCAAATTAGAACATATTTTAGGTTTGAATAATAAACAAAACGGAAATACTGTAAGTTATTTATCCACTGTGCGGCCCGGTACCGGTCCTTGGACTGAGGGTTTGGGACCTCTTTTTTTAGGGTATTGCTCTACCAGCTTTACAGATCTAATGAATGCAATTTGTTGCCCATTCATCTTCTCCAAAAGAGCTCATAGTCAGATTAGATGGAGAAAGTTTTTGATTATTTTTTAGTTTGATTAGTTTTTCAGTATTACCCTGCATTGCCATCTGAATTTATGTCTGGATTTTGACTGGGCCCTTCTAACACTTGCAGAAGATATTTCTGACTGAACTATTTAATTGTAGCCCTGTTTATATAATCTGTTTATTTCTATTACTCTTATTTAGAGTACTTGCTTCTCTTCATTTACATTTAAATTTCATCATGGACATCTTTACAAACTACTTCAATTTTACAATTTTTGGGCTACAAGACATACCACCAATTTTCCACCAATTTTCGGAACCGCTTAATCCTCATGGGCTGCCTATCTCCAGCTGTCAACGGGCGAGAAGCTACATAGAGACTGACAGGACAAATAACCATGCACGTGTGACAGGTATAGCCTAATCTAAAAAGTTTGTTTTGGTCATTCTGTAGTTGTCATGTCCTGGATCCCTGTCCTGATTCGTTTTATTTACATTTCTTTATTATAAATTTAAAGGAAACAGTCAACAGGGGCTCCCGTATATTTTGTTTGTTTAGTTAGTGGTGTTACCTCGGGGCGCCAGCAGGGGGGAGTCACGCTCTTCTCCACACAGTTAATACAGACGAGTGAACATGAGAATTGCGTGCTGCTGGTTTTTCTATTCACTCTTCTCACTTCAAACCTTTCTTTAAGGTAACTACCTCGATAAACACTGTGAAAACAGCTAACATTGTATTTGTAACCTTGTCCGCTGTGTTTAGTTTATTGTATGTATCCGGAAAATGTGTTTCATGAGTTTTGTGTTGGAATTCAATGTTCGGCTAACACAGTCGGTGAGCAAGCTAGCTCCTGGAGACCTCGTGCGCCGCTCTATAGTCAGATAGCGTGGTTAATTAATAAGTAGACCGTAAAGTTAATATGATGCTTTGGTTTTATTAAGAAATGTACAAAATACACTGTTGGATGTATTTGCTGTTGAGACTGTTTTAATCTGATGTTATGCTGTATTCATCGAATATTATGCTTTATTGTGCACTGTTAAAGAAAGACACAGTTAATACAGACGAGTGAACATGAGAATTGCGTGCTGCTGGTTTTTCCATTCACTCTTCTCACTTCAATCCTTTCTTTAAGGCACAACACACGCACACACTCATAAAGGACCCTAAGGACAATTTAGATTGATCAATTAAACTGACAGTCATGTTTTTGGACTGTGGGAGGAAGCTGGAGTACCCGGAGGGAACCCACGCATGCACGGGGAGAACATGCAAACTCCATGCTGAAAGACCCTGGGCCGGGATACGACAAGGCAACAGTGCTAACCACTGCGCCACCGTGCAGCCCGATATACCACCACTGATTCCTAAATCTTTACCTTAAAGTGGATTTGCAAACTCAAATCTGGCTTTTTATGTTAATTTTGGTACGATATCTTCTTCCTCGCCTTTCAATCAATTTCTGTACAGGACTTGTTCCCTAGTGTGCAATGACATTTAATGAATCTTCATTCTTTTTGTTTATACTTGTTTGAAGCGATGAACATCGCATCAGGCATCTGGTAAGTGAACACAAGGTCGAGTCAGAGTTGTGGATTTCAACTGTATGATTAAAGACTTGCACCACAAATGTGCAATACCTCGGTTTACAATGATAAAACTACCTCATACTGCTCAGGTATTTAATTATTTAATCATTATTTAATTATTTAATACACATGCGCCTCCACTAAGACACTTTTATATCATTAAAACCCTTTCCTCTCACTTTATTTATACCTTGACTTATTTAAAAAAATTTTTTTACTGAGCTTTACCTAGTCTATTTTCTTTATCCTTATCTATTGTGTACTGTTTTTTGTACTGTTGCTGTTCTGGGATGTTGTTGTTTTTTGTTGCTTTTTTTTTCGTCTTCTCGTCTGTTTAAACTTGCGCCATCGAAACTTTTGTTGTATGAGGTCAGTGACAATAATCTTTGAAACTTGAATTGAATCTAAAGCATATTTTAGTTACAGTATTGAACTTTTAAGTTTTAGGTCTTGCCATCATACGCATACAGCAAACCTGATCCAGTTGAAATAGGTACTGAGCATCTTACTACCCTTTCATGAACTGTTTATTTAATAAGTGAGGGGATGACACAGTTCATATTTTGAGCAATTAGACCTGTATTGAAAGAATTGGATCACTGTGTCTTCCAGCCTTCTTCCTGTGCTACTCTGCTCCATTTGGAGTTATAGGGAAGGGCTGAAATGAGAACTATTTGCTGACATGCTGAGACCTGATAGTAATTTTAACATCAAAACAAACAATTTAATTTTGGTTATGCTCCATTTGTATTTAATGCCAACTGTGTCCTCATGCTTAGAATAATGGAGTCAAGTTAAAAAACAAACAGATTTTTTTGAAATAAAATCATCTTTTACCTTTTGATTTTCATAGGAAACAAGACAAATTATTTGTAGATCTGGTATGTGTATTTATGTATGTATGTATTTGTGTAAAATGCTTGGTTTAGAACAACAATATAGCTTAGCAAGGTCTAGACAACAAATGCTGGCTTCCCCCCTGGAGAGCAGACTAATTCATAAAGCACTTTAAAAGACAAGCACAGTCTATTCATATAAAGTGATATTCTATAATCCAATTCAATCCCAGGCAGTCATACTGAAATCCACTTACGTCTAGTCAAATTCATTCCAGTTCTAATACAAAACAGTCAAATGAAATATGACTATAATATGGCAATTGCATGCAAAAAATGTGTTTATTCAAAAAAGATGCCGTTAGGATGTATCAAACCCTGACTGTGCAGTAGTTCTTCATTCTTAGCAATCATGTTGCAACAGATGAAATTTTAGGCAAAAGTTTGCTTATTATGAGCGGCATCTTCCTCAACTAGTACGTTGTTCAGAGGACAGGAAGGAGATAAACACACAATACACAAGCACTGAGCCAGGACAACTTGCCACAGGATGGAAAAAAGAGACCATCTTAAGATATAGATAAATACATCTCCCTCATGCTTGGAATGTTAAACAAGTAAATACTGGGGCTAGCTTACTTTTATTTGTACAGATTTTTTGATTATTGACCTTATCTATGAAAGAGGCATGGTTAAACAAAAAACAAACAGTGCCATTTCTAATTTCTATGGTAAACTTTAACTATAAGGAAATGATAATAGCATAAAAGTCCTGAAAAAAAAAGGAATACTGACCTCAAATAGCTCACATCAGTGACTTTGTCAAGGAAGGAGACGCAGCTAAACACAAAAGCACTGTGATACTTTTTCTATGGAAGAAAATCAAAGCTGGATTAAAAAGTCAGTGGTAACAAAAGCTCTGTAAAGGAATCTGACCTGAAAAGACATTAGACTAGATGTAGTATTTTAATTGAAAGAAAAGCAGAGAGTGTATACATAGCTAAAGGTAACAATGATTCAGTCAATGAATTTGTCCGAGAAAGAGACAAACACAGAAGCGCTAAGCCAGATGTACTTTCTGTTGGAAAGAAAAACAGAGAGAGAGAGGAAAGAAAGTTAGGAACAGTGGTAGGCAGGGTCAGCCTAAAGTCTTATGGGGCCTTAAGTGGATTTTGACTGAGGGGGCACACCTTGCTGTTGAGACCATTACCCACAATAGCAGCATTTCATTTAAGATTTGGTCTAATCCAGGAAGTAGGCAAATAAAGCAGAGCTTATTTTTAATATTAACTGAAACAATCTAAAGCTCAAATTACTTTAGATTACTCAATCTACTCAAACTACTACTCAAATTTCCAATTTGAAAAGACTACTCAAATTTCCAATTTGAAAAGTATATCTGTAAAAATAATTTCTTTACATCATTTGTTCTTTGGGTATATCCAGGCGGTTTAGAGTGTCCTATGCTTTATCCACACCTATCCAAATTGGAAATATGTGTGAACTTATTGGAAAAGTGCAATGACTTTTCAATGTTTCAACCCATATGCTGCAGTTTCTACCAGTCTAACTCTTATCTACTTTAGGTTTTATGAATATTTCATTTTTAAAATTATTTTATATTTATAGCCTAATTTTACATTTTTATCTAAATGATCAGAATATCTAAATTTGTTCTCTAGTTTTTGTATATTTTGTATCTAAATTATATAAATATTACATTTTTTAATCTGAATTTTATCTAAAACTACAATATGGACAGAATGGGACCAAACTTTCTAGGAATTATAGATGTTAGACACACAGGAGCCCATCACAGGTAGGAAAAAATAATATGTGACGTTTTTGCTTTTCTGTAAAAAATGCTTTAGATACAGTGTTGTGGTTGTTGTGTGTCAAAATAGTTTATATCATTGGGGTGCATGACGAAGGGGAATGCATGCATGGTTGTATTGCTGTGGAAACATACTTATGTTCCAGGACTGGCACGTAGGAGTCATAAGGGGTTAAACTACAGCATTGTATTGTAACTATGGTAACATAACAATCAAACGATGAATATTAAAAAGTATTTCTACATTTTATTTTAAATTAATTCAAAAATGTAAATATAATTGCATTTTTTTCCTGAATTTAAATGTTCCATTTATAAATGTTTATTTCTTTAAATATATTTAATTTAAATATTTTAGCAAAAAAAAAAAAATTTGAGGTGCAAATAGAATTTTAATTTTAAAAAATTAATAAAATAATGAGTTACAAAGAAATATGCCTAGCCACTACACATAAATTTGAACAATTGAAATTTTTTTGAATAAACTACACTGAAACAAAACTAAATCCAATGGAGAAATATTCACATTTTCATACATTTTAACATCTATGTTCTCTGTTCAAGCGCTTAGTTCACTTGTGCCTTGGGCAGGCTCTGTTGGTAGGTCTGCAATTAATAGGTTGAATGACAGAGTATAGTTGGATAAAGAAATCGAAGGTATACGATTTTATAAAAAAGGAAGGTTTTATTCATACTAACAGATGAATTATAATAATAAATTTCTCCATCACACCGTGTTTTCTAATGTGGCAAAAACTGTGAGCGGGTTCCATAGGAGAGGAGTTTCTATGTAAAAGATCTCATCTCATTCTACTTTTGGTATAATTTTGGTACACATTCTACTGTAGGAACCACTAGCAAACCTGCAGTTACTATTCAAAATACTGTGTTTGGAAAACATGCTAGGACATTACAGAAGTTATTTAAAGCTTTATTAGTAAGAAAATTAATTTTAAATTTTGTCTATGATTAAATGTAGCAGCTAATAAGAAAAAAAAGTGGAGGTAAAATAAGATTATCTACAAATTACAAGAAACGTAAGCTCAGGGGAAGCTTTATATTTTGCTTAATCATGTTGGGAAAAGTTGAATTTAGGCTATTCTGTTGTCAACCTAGTGTTGTTGATCATCCTCATAGTTTGTTCTCCACATCTGTTATGACAGGTGAGTTAACACATCCAGGATGACTTTTTAATCAAATTACAGGCAACAGCGGCATCACTAGGGATCCGAGCATGAAAATTAGATTTTAGATTATGTATAGATTTGGCGCCGCTGTCCCCAACACATATTGTTTCCCAGTGACTTGGTAGGTACTCCAGCGAACTCTCACCACAACTCCTTGTAATTAAACTGCAGTGTTAGAGAATGATGATCTGCCTGCGTGTAAATCTTGCTCTGTCGGTCTTCTTGGCATATTAATGTGTGTTGCTCACATCCATCTGCCAAATATGATCATTAAAGTTTAACCCACAGGCATGCGTGTGACCTTGCCAAAGATGATTCCCTGCTGTGTTTTTTCGTTTGCTTGTCTTGTCTGAGAATGATGTAAAATCTTGGCTCATGTACATATGGATTGCTTGATAACGTGACAGAGATGAACTTTGCTCTGTAACAACCTGTGAACGTTAACATTAACACATGCTTGTACAGAAATATAGACATGCACAAGCAGCGGAAAGCACAACAGAACCTAAGAAGAAACTCTTGAGTTTCTTCTTAGGTTTTTATTTTATTTCAATTTTAATGAGCAAGCAGCTTGATGTAACACTATTTCCCCGTATTTTAAAGACTTGTTTGTAGGTAATGAGATGTAAATGAGTAAAAGAAAATTAAATCAAAATGTTTTTTTCCATCAGTGTCAAATACAGCCCTCACTACAATTACTGGCACTACTGGCAGGGTTCGAATTACGGGGGAGCTAAGGGGAGCTTGGCTCCCCTTAAGGCCCACAACTGACAGACCAAGGGGGAGCTCTACAAAAGTTCACAAAAGATATTTTCTCCCCACAAGAATCCTAATGTGTTTCAGATTAAAATGTAATCATAATTTGTCCATCGTGTGTGTTAAATTTCTCACATTACATTTTCCGAACTCTGACTTCTTCTCAAAATAATTTTCACGTTTTTCCTGCTGTGACCATAACTGTGTGTTGCCGCAGTTTTGCCGGTGATTTGTGCATTTGTTTGCTAATCAAGCACATTTGGAACGAGACTGCCTGGGATTAGATTGGACCAAGACTTACTCAGGTTTTGGACATGATCTTTAAAAGTATACTAGATAATTTCGGTTTTATGCACCCCAAAAAAATAAGAAGTGAAGAGGACAAGTGCAAGTTAATCGGTCTTGCTGAATCATGTCATGCAGCCTTTCCTTTTAACTGGACGCAAAAGCCGTGGAACGGGTGGAAAGGTAGGAATCCCTGGCTCTTAGGGGAAAGTAGGAAGTTACAATGGGCTCATGTACCAATGGAGTGTGCTGCTTGCAAAAAACATAACTAGTGTGCAATGGATGAATGGAGAAGTCAGCAGTGAATTACAGAGAAACAAAAAAAGTTTCAAGCATCAAGACAGTTTAGCTAAAAAAGAGTAGTTGAAATGTAAGACGGAAGAGAAAACGAACGCTCATTTAATGCAAGAAATCAATAAGTCTTTCAGAGATATTGCCAATTCAAAATGGCTTTAAGAAAGCCCCCAACCATAATGACTAAAAATAAACGTAATAGCGCTAAAATTTGCAAATCGCCAATCAAATCAGAGCTAGGTTTGTTAGAAATAGGTCCACAAATCGGACTTGTTGAACCTGTGTTCCCTACCGATTTTGAGATAATATAGGCCTACTGTACTGTTCTGTACTGTGCCATAAACATATAGGTGTGTGCATGTGAATTTTGAAATTGCAGTGCGCAATGAAAATTATGGCTCCCCCTAGAGCTTCGGGGTAATTCGAACCCTGACTACTGCTAATGATGTGTAAAACATCTTAAAATAAATGTATCCCTTAATGCAGCACTATAATCTCACAATAAAGAAATTATAAAAAAAAATAAAATCTTTTTTTTTTATATGAGGGTCATTTATTCAGTGTATGTGCCACAACAAATACTTTCTGCAACATTGTTTTGCAAGTAGGACTCCTCCCGTTTCATTTCACATACTATAAACAGGAGTTGGGGCACTATAGAGGGTTATGTCTGACATTGCCATGGAAGGCAGTTTGTTTTTTATAATTTTGTAAGGAGTATGACTAATGTTTAGCAGTGGCGGCTGGTGGAATTTTCTCCAGGGGGGGCTATGATGATGGCTAGATATTAGGGTTGTCAAACAATATTTTTTTTTAAACTTAATTAATTAAGGGATTGCTGTGAATTAATTCAGACTAATTAGCATTCCTAAATATGACTAAAAAAACTACACTTTTTAGAGTAAAAGGAGAAATCCAATTACCATAGCTCTTTTTTTTATAAATAGAGATTAGTAGAATTTATTTTTTGACTCCACAATCTTATTCACACATTGACTACATGTTCATATATTGACATATTGATCTTTTAGCCAGTTGCTAACACAAACTAACCAGCTAACATTTTCTGTATGTAAAGCGGTTTCTTATTAATGTTGAACAACCCTGATCATCCTCTTAATAGGACTATCCTACAACAACAGAACGATTTCAGTCAGATGCTTCAACAGTTTCTCTAGAACAGACTGCTACTGTAGAGGAGGAAACACTGAGCTGTCTATAGAGGTACTGGTTCAGACTGGGATGACTGTTTACACTGGGAGAACCTGCCAGAGCTCCACTTATAGCATTCAGAGTATAAGAATATATGGTGGAGAAAAGACTGTTATATTTTTATTGTTCTTTATTATTTCCAAAAAGATGCTGATACAGGTTTGGGTGATATAAATGTGAGAAGGGAGATGATATGTGTGATCTCATGTGAAAAATAAGAACTAATGCAAGGTAGAAATAACCAAAATATATGAATAAACTTAATATTTGAATATCAGCAGCTGTGTTAAGTATTAAATAAATCAGATGTAATATAGACTTAGTAATAAAATGTCACAATTTACTGTTTTCCAAAACATAAACACTCAGCAGACAAACTATCCAAGTCATCAGTATAAACAGGAGTACATGCTCTTATTGTGAAGTAGCGTTGTCTAGACGACAACGCTACTTCCGCTAATCAGTTAGCATTAATTTAAGTCATAAAACATCACTTTTACTGAATAATGTGCATTTGTAACGCAGCGATACATTACTATGAAATGTACTCAAGCTATACAGCGACCCAAAATGCATATTTGTGGCTGGTCCGGTCCTGTTTCTTTTATTTTAAGCTTTTCAGCCAGTGGTCTTCTTTCAAATGGATTTTGAAGAAGAGATTGCACAGTCTCTGTCTCGTATGCCCCTGCCATTGTCAACTTGTCAAGAAATACTAGCTCCACCCGCCGGGTCTCGCGGACACTTGACCACACCAAAAAGTCCATGTTAAATCTCCGATGGGCGCTTGGCATCAGCGCCCATCAGAGATTTAACATTGCGCGTCTCTGATTGGTTGAATTAATGATATGTAGTAACATTTTTATACCCTATTAGAGCACCATTGGTTAGATAGCAAGGGCGCTGTTCCTTGCCGCCCCAAGTATAAAACTACACATTTATCATGTTGTTGCAGCACATGATGAAGCTGGCAGACAAAATGAAACCCCCTCCCTTACCCCCTCCCGTCCTTCTAGTGTGTAAAACACTACACCTGTACCGAAGAAAGTCATGTTTTGGTCAAACGTAAACTTATTTTTTTTTTTTTTTCTAAAATTGGGGCGGCGCCCCAGCGCCCATAATAGACTAGCCACCATTGATGTTTAGGATCCTTATCCTACTGTAGGACCTAGTGATTACCCATTCTGTTTTTTCCACCAGAAACCATATTTTTTCAAATTTATAAAGGTTTTCTCAATTTCTTCCTGGCATAACTTCCGAAAAAACTACTGTAATGCAGATAGAATCTTATGATTCTCAAGAAAGCTTGGTAAACCCAAGATGCAACAATTTGCTGCAGTTCTCTAATAATGATATTTGAGTTTTTTACACCCCTCATGATTCTTGTCAAACTAATGGTGAGCTCCAGAAATGAGGAGGCATAGATTCAGTGTTCCATCCGCTGCTCTATCACAGGCTTGCCACTTTATTTGCTTTGAACATCTTGAACGGTAACCTTGAACTGACACCTCTAATTGTAACAGCAGTCTTGCTCATTGTGGTGCAGCACTAGCCAAACATCCCGCCATACACAGACTGAAAAACATTGTTTTCACATTGCGATAATGGCATTCACTATAAACCCTATAGCTTAAGAAAAGCCCCATGAGACCTTTCACTAGTAGTCACTACCTCCCACGCCACCACAATACTAAAACATTCATCAGAACTTTGTATCAAACTTTTCTCCTCTGGTTTACGTGAAGCTTAGTCTGACATTTTTTTTGCAGGTTTTCGTTAGGAACTATAGCTTTATATGATATGAGGATTTTTTTTTTAAATGGTTCCTCGTGTTTTGTGTACATATTTTTTTCCCAGGGATGATAATTATTTGTGTTAGGAGTAGAAGTGAAATTAGACGGTGTTTAAGAAAGAACAGTTGATGTTAAACAAGATTTTAAAAGTATTTCACAATGAAACTAGAATCTTGGCAATTGGCATGGTTAACTTGGCTTGCATTAGTAAAAAGAGCAATTTTTGCATGTTTCCTGCAACTTATAGATCCCTGTCTTAATTGTGATACTCCTAAAAGACTACTAACCTTCATGTTATCTTAGGAATTAATGACACATATTGACATACTGTAAAAATAATCATGTGCGTAGGTTTAAGGCTAATTGGAGTCCATTATTTGAAACATTGTTCACTTATGGTAGTTGGACATAAACATGAAATGGCAGCAAATTAAATTCCTTTTAATTCATTTCAGAAACATCATCTTTATCATTAAGTGAAACTGAATGTTGTCGTAACTTATATCCTTCAAGTATCTTCAAAGAGTCATTGTTGATGGTGATTCCATGAGCAGGTAGGATCTCTAAATAAATAATACAATTACAATTTCACTGTGACATTATCTTGCTGCAATAAAAAATATATTTTTAAATGTTTATACAAAAATTTTACTGTGGAGCTGAAAAAGCATGAGGTGGGCTTTATATAAAAGAAAAACTAGAACCTAAAGATGCATCAAGTATTGCAGAGCAAATTAATAGAGTGCTTCAATAGAGATTCCAAAAAATCCCATATTAGCATTAAAATATTATAATATGTCAGTATGTAGAGGCTATGTGTGTTTAAAATAGAAAGAGCAAAAGCCAAATCTTCTACAATTATTGTATTTACTTAATGCAAAAGCAAATAATATACTAGTAATTTCGAGCTGACCAGTGCATGAACGTAATAAGTATAGGGCAAACATCTAATTGGTGGGATCATTTTTGTCTGCAAGTGTAGAAGCAATTAGGCATTATTCACCGCAATTATTTTTAGTTGACTGCTGCTGCTTTTAGAGACTGTTAGAGGACTGGTTTCATTGTGGAGGCACAGCTTAGTCAACAGCTTTATACCTGCTTTTCAAGCTCAGACGGTGTGCCTAAATGGCTGTGTGATATTAGCAAAAAAAAAAAAAAGGAGGCAGAGTCTTGGGCTGAACCCCTCCAGATGCTGCAGAGAGCCACCGAAGCAGATAATGTCCTGCTTGGATTTATCACAGGGATCGTGGTTACAGAGCCAGTCCTCCCCCCTCTGGGTACCAGTCTGGCCGGTTCTGCAGGGATCAGCTGCTCTCGCCATCCTGCCGTTGGCCTCAGCTGTCCCTCACCTGCTCCTGACTGGCTGCAGATGTGTCTGTATACTGACGTTTCCAAATTATTGACAGCTGTGCCTGCCAGGTTTATTTATGGCTTGGACTGTGGGTCGTGTCAGTTTGTCTTCCGAGCCCGCTTCGTCTCTGAAAGTTGGAGTGTTGCAGGACACAACCAAAACGAGAAGCAGCTTGATGAGAAAGTGATGCAAATAGACAAAACTCGTAACTGTGTTCCTATACATTTATTATGTCAACTCTTCAGACTTTTTCTTAGTCCTTGGGGCTTTCGGCTACTTTTTGGTGGAAATTTCCTCAGATGTTATGCTTCAAGTAAGGAAGATGGATGGATATATGACTCTATATGAATCTTGCAAGAACAAAGAAAAGCTACCTGAGAAGAAAAGACGCTAGAGTAACTAAAAAAGGGGGGAGGGGGCACAAAGTGTTCCAAAATATCTGTTAAGATGTTAAATGCTCGCAAAGGGACCAAAACGGGCCAAAGAATCACAACATATTTGTGTTAATAAAATAATAAAACGCTTTCAGGGACACTAAAATACACTAGAGACACAACAACCAAAGAAGCACAAAATGACCACAAAGAGATGGAAAATAATTGTACAGTGCTGCAAAAATGGCTAAGAAATTAAAATGGGCTGCATGGGCCCACAACATCGCTGCGACCAGATTTAAGTAAAACACAAATAAATAAGAAGACATGAAAGTAGCTTAAAAGAAAGATTCAAAAAACTTCTTAAAGCGACAAGATCATTTTATTGAAAAAAAAAAAAGAATTGAAAGATGCAAAGTAAACCTATCCAGGGGCAGTTGGGAGGTTCAGCTCGGCTGCTTTGCTTTGTCTGGACACCATGCTCGCTTGTCGCTTCAGTGAAGAAGCCGCTTTGGACTTAAATTTCAATTAGTCTTTCAGCGTTTGTGGGAGTGCATCAGACACAGAGCTAAACCTTACACACAGGCTGCAAATTGAATGAGGCACGATGGTAATTTTGTTGCAGTGCTTTTAAAAGGATGTGCTCCAGTGACTGAGGTGTATTTACATTAAAAACTTCCCCCAGAGCTTGGTTCAGCACAAGAAATTAAAGTAAAGCTGTTCAGGCTGTAATTTATATGGCATCAGTTGAAAGCCAACTTTGTTTTTTGATCAACATTAATATTTAACAATGTAGGTATTGTCTTTAGTTGGCTAAAGTTGTATAATCCCTACAGGATTTTGTTGTTTTTATTGTATTGTAGAGAGATCCAGATTCAGATATTGTCTGCTCATTTCACCTAACTAGCAGAATTTAATTAGTTATAACTCTTAGTTAATCCCAAATAAAGATTTGGTTTTCATGATGCTAAAAAAATATACATATTCTCTGCTATTCAAAACTATTTTGTTAATAGAAAATACTACATCTGGATCAGTTTTAGCAAATATGTGCAAGATGTATTGTGCAATCTATAATACACCAATTAATAATCCTAATACAATGGTGTAAATGCAGCTTTAACTGGTTCAAATGTTTTTTGCAGAATGCTGATATTATAAACAGGCACAGATAAAGCTGCCTAATATAAACGTAAGTGATAAGAATGTGGTGTAAAAACACAACGGTATACAAAGTGCTGCTGTACATAAAATAATGGTCAAGTGTAGTGTAAGCGGTTTTAATTGTTCTTCCATTCATCCAAACATATTGTTAATATTCCCTCCAACTCTCTGCGCATTCAAGTACATGCGTGGAATGGCGGTGTTTGGGGAAAAAAGGCAGCTGGACAACTGCATGAATAGTTTGCCGTCTGTGTCGTAGGGGATAAGTTTTATGATTATTTTTTCTAGCGCTTGCTGAACTAAGAAGAAAAAGCACTAGCCACCGCTGCTGCAGTGGGCTTTATACCTTTAGCTGCCAGACGGCTCATTGTATTGTTTGCGATGTTTTCTCTTCAAGTGATTAAACAAGTTTAAGGTGTTGCGATCACTTGCCTTGACGCTCTCCTTGCAAACTTTGAAAGTGATGTTTGTTTGCTCTATGTCGTCTGGTAAAAAACCAAGCCAGTTCCATTCAACGGATGAGGACTTTGACTTCGGAGCGAAAACTTCATTTACGCTCTCAGACGCGGCAACGCCAGGCTTGTGCACAGGGGGAGGGAGGAGAGTGGCAGGGGGTAATTCGCTTAAGGCAGGGAGAGAGAGGAGGATTTTCTTCGCTTACAGAGGCAGAAATACAGCAGCAGAACTGTGAATCCGGGATAAAACGATCTCCCAAAAATGACAGATTGTCACACGTGTAGATCGCTTCATGGTCTTAAATCATCAAATCGCACACCCCTACTTCAGATGATAGAAGGCTGATCTTGTTATTGACTTTATGTGACCCTGGAGGTTCAGGTCTGAGTCCATTATTACACCTAGATTATGTGCCTGATCAGTAGTTTCTAGATGTATCAACTGAAGCTGTGTGCTGACTCTTGATCATTCCTCTTCAGGTCCAAAAATAATTACTTCAGTATTGTTTCTGTTCAGCTGGAGAAAGTTATGGGACGTTCAGTTATTGATTTGCTCTATGCAATTATGTAGTGCTTGGTTTGGTATATAGTCCCCTGGTGACATTATAAAGTGCAGCTGTGTATCATCTGCATAGTTATGGTAATTAATCTTACAGATTGTTATAATCTGGGTTAGTGGGAGCGTGTAGATATTTAACAGAAGAGGGCCCAGGATGGAGCTCTGGGGAACTCCACATGTGATTTCTGCTCATTTTGACGAAAAATGTCCTACGGAAACAAAAAGATCCCAGCTCAACTGGTTTGAGTCCTAGGTAGGACTCAAACCAGTTAAATACTGTACCAAAGAGTCCAACCCAGCTCTCCAGTCATTCCAGTAGTATTTTATGATCAACAGTGTCAAACGCTGCACTGAGATAGCTAATATTGTGGCATAATTAATACGATAAATTAAAATAATATTACTTTCTTGTTTTCATGCAGTGGAGTTTGATATAGTTCAAATGGATTCGCAATCCAACATGGAGCAGGAGAGTGACGTCAGGGCTCTTCTTCTTCTTCTGCTGCTGCGGCTGAGTTGGCTGACCACACTGGCAACAACATGATGCAACCCAGCAGAAGACGGAGCCCTGACATCACCCTCCTGCGCCATGTGGTATTGTAAATCCCTTTAAATTATGTTATACTTTTTGCAAGAAAACTATATAATTTTTTTTAGCTTTTCAATTAGCGCACAGAATGAGTAATTCTGAATTGGTAAATGAAAAAGTAATTTTGCATCTGTACTCAGAAAATAAAACATTTCGGCATTTTCAGCTATGACATTTCAGACTGAATTTTGTCATTACTTTTGCTGGGATGTCATTTGAAAGTTAAATCTCAAATTTCATTTTCTTTTTCATTTTAACTAAGTTACAACAAAAGCGATGTTGAACTGGAAAAAGGAAAAGCGTTTGGATGCTTTCTTATTCATTTTAATTATAAGTCAAAAGTGTAAATTGTATTCAGAAAATGAAAGAGCATTTCAGTTAATCCATTTTAATTTGATTTAATTGATTTATATTATTCCATAGAATTATCAATTAAAAATAATTAGTTTAAGGACTGGCACTCTACTGCAATCAAATTATTTCACTCGTTCTTTTAAAATGTTCCTCTTGGAAGTGTCCATCATTATTGGTATAACTGTACCAGGGTTTTTGTGGGTTAGTAAAAGGTATTAAATGAAATGAACTCAAAATAAGGCCTTGAAAAGGTATTAAATAGGCGCGTTTCACCTTTCGTAACTTCATAGTAATTTGACCGTGTTCGCTGGGCCAATAGGGCCGTTTTAGAGGCAATTTCAGTAACCAAACCTTAATAACCGTATTTACTCGGAATGGTCCGATTGAGTCAGATCAAAAAGAAACGTAGCATTAAGCCCTGCTTCTCCACACCTTCCACAGACCATACAGTCACCCATGTCTCCTCCCCTGTCCCTCTGCTTCTTGCACCCCTGTCTCCTATCTAGAAGTGGGTAATAACTAGGTACCTCTACTCAGTTACTTCTGTAACTTAAAAAAAGTACGTTTAGGAGCAGTTATGCTACTCTGCTTTTGACTTGAATAGAATTATAATGAAGTACTGCTATTCTTACTTGTGTACATTTTCTGGATACTCTCTTCACTTTGAATAACCTCACTGAATGGAGAATAAACATACAGTATATTGTCACTGTAGGTACCTTACCCTGTTCAGACATATCAACACTATAGAGTACTATTAGTGTATAATGACAAAATTTCAGTTGGAAAGCAGTTTCATCTGCCTAAATTTGTTATGCAGTAAGTAGGTTGTTGATTTGAATATTTTTTTTCATCCAGATCTTTATAGTGCCAAAAATTCCTCTTAGTTTTACATTGTCTGATTGCATAGTGTTTCAATATTAAATCAGATATACTAATCAGTCACTCAGTACTTGAGAAACTTTTTATAAAGCTTCAATTTTACACTCTGGAATTATTTTTTGGATTTGTCTAACTCTTATTTTTACTTGAGTAAGAATATGTTGAACTTCTGCTACTCTTCACTACAATTTTTGAGTACTCTACCACTTCAGAATTTGTATGTTGTGGCCATGTTCATGCTGATATTTTGTGTGCAATTATTTACCTTTAGTTGCTAAATGTTTTCCCAGCTGATTCTTTGGTTTGAACATTTGGCATGTTATCAATAATCTGTCGTGACGGAAAGTCAGCTTGTGAAATTCGAAAGTGGTCTCATTTTGTTTATATTTAAAAAAAATCTAATCTCCCAAGTCTTCAGGAATTAGATTTGGAATTTGTGATGTTTGTGATGTCTTAGACAAGACAGTGGTATAACAGGTAGTATAACATTTTGTCTTGGGTGAGGGATGGGCTAGTGCTGCGTATCCACCCCAAAAAATACAGCTGCTGGTGAAACTAAAAGAAAATTGAATTCTGCTCGTCTCCTCTCTGATAAAGTTGAACACGCATGGAATTTATATAGTTAAGTTTTAAATTAAATAAATATAAAACTCTTTCACTGGATGTCGGGTTGGTTGTAAAAAAAAAATACAGATGTAGTAAAAAAGATAGAAAATGTAGTAAATTCAACTCTAGGATTCCTGTATAAACCCTGTGTACAGGATTTTCTACAGGATTCTCTATATGTAGAGATCACTATTCTCACTTTCAACACAGGTTCACTGAAAGTTTTATAAAAATAATCCTTTAAAAAAGACCACAGGCCTGTTTGAGCAATTCTCTAATGAATTTACGAAGGTGCCTATTGGTTATGTTCCATAATAAGCAATATGTAATTAGGTGACTGTAAATCTAAATTGACTTATTCACTCTATAATTTTTTTGCAACACTAGAACTTGAAGAGACTCTTAGATAATTGGGAAATTATCTCAAACACCAGTTAAAAAGACTAAAATATTTCAGGACAAGTGTGGGAAAAATTTCACAAACAGATATTTCATGAAGATCCAAACTGAAACAGAGAATAAAGACAGGCATTTCCACATCGAGGCATCTTGACTCGCATACGCACGAGGAGCATGACCTCAATTTTCAGCTGCTGCCACTGTAAGAGAAGCACAGGTGCACTCAAGGAGGGATGGCTATGCTAGCACGCTAGCTATTGAGTTTGTGTAACCCTGAGGGCAGAAACATGTTCACCGAGCAAACCTTTTTATGTTTCCCTCAACAAACGGATCACTCTGGGAAGCGAAGGGAGTGTCGATGGTGGTGGAAATATATTCTTCTGCACGTTCACAGTTGGATTTCTGCTGACAGCAAATCTTTACCTGAATGCGGCATATGGATAAACATGGGGCTTAGTGGCATTATTATTTAGTTTAATCAAATTTTGTTGCTAACTTAGAAAAGTTATCTAGATATGTTTCGTTTTGTCCGATTTTTCTGTTCTATTTTGTACTAAGCACAAAAGTGATCTTCTGTTCCTAGATTAAAGTTTTGTGGCATTAGAACTTTGTGATTACATGGCCTTAAGTCTCAGCTTCCTCTGAGAAATCTGCACTTTATAGAGACTGTCTCTTCTTCTGGTTTAAGGCTGAAGCAAAACTTCGGTTGCTTGATTTCTCCCAATTTGCCTTAAGAAGGAGTCCACTTTAGAGACAAATTGTCTCGTAAAATTGCTTGTCAAGACCTCGCATGGAGACACTTTTACTCAAGATAGGGTGGTGCAGGCTTTTTTACATCAGAGGAAATCCAGATGTAAAAAAACGATTGTGGTGGGTGGCAGCTCTCTTTTGATTTTAAACAAACCATAACTTCTTGATTTCATAAAGACAAAATATGTATAGCTTTCAACTAATGAAACCCCATAATACAGTTTATCTGAAAATGTGTATATCACAAAACAACTGTTGTCATTTCTGCACTTTCTATGGAATTTCCCCAGAAATATTTGAAACTCAGTTTGAAATTATCCTAAAACAGTGGAAGCCACTGATACAGACTATCCAATAAAGAAGCTTGTGTTATTTTATCTGGACCAGTAAGATGTCGCCTTCTAGAAGAACTTTTTTACTTCTTCAATTCACATATATTTAATCAAATATATGTTATGAATCATCCAAGTTTCTTTAAAAAGCTTGCTGTAGATGTTAATGGCCATAGTGGTCTGTATAAAAGCGATTTTAAAGAAGCCTCTGACTAAAGACACTAATATATAACAGTCTTATGAAGAAGATGCTCAACGTTGTCTGTAATGATTTATAATATAAAGAATAGTTTGCATATCTTTACCCACATGGAAAGAATCTAACTGAGGATATATGCACATGTAAGAAACTTCTAATGGAGTTTATAAGCACATATATGCTGACTATATACAGCATATATGCACATATATGAGAATATATATATGTACATCTATGCTGCCTATCTACAACATATATATAGGCCAAATTGAGGTGCATATATGTACGTATACAGGCCATATGTCTCCAGTATTGCTTTTATATATCCACATATAAGCCCTATATGTACTTATTAGATATGTCTCCTATTTAGCTCATGGCAGGATCTGGTCATTTATCTCACTTTGGCAACTGTCATACATGAATACCTGCTCATATTTTGTTATTATCAAGGTAATAACTGCATATGTGTCTAAAGAAATTTCCACCACTGAAACTGTTTTCCTTTTTGGTGTATTGTTTATTTTATTCCAATTATTTTAAGGCAATGGACTGATCAAGCGTCTCTTACATCATCCGCTGCTGATGATTTGCAAACTTTGAGTTGTATCAGAGACAGTTTGTTTGCCGGCAAAGCGATTCGGAGTAAATATGACAACGTCACCCTCACAGATACACCCTGTCCTTGTTGAATGGACAAAGGGTGAATATTGGGCACACAATATCTTGCCCTCGACTGTATCCGGAAACTAGTTTCAGGAAACTATTTTTAGAAGCTGTGGGGGTCTTGTCATTATAAGTCCAATAGATCTTGGGGGCTGTGTTGTCCTGTTGGCTGAGTGGTAGGCGTGCATGACTCTCAGCTTGGTTTTTGGGGTTCAAAACATGTCACCAGCTTGACTGATACCTTGTCACAAAAAGAACTCATGTAGCCATAAGCCTTGTCACACAATGAAAAACCTATATAATCACACACTTTTTGAATTGTACTTATAATATAAGAAAACGGTCAATTTTATGTGTGTCACATATATTTAAAACCTATATCAAAACATATATTAAAACCTATATGTTTATATAGATTCTTTCCATGTGGTGAGATGCAGACGAACAGTAATTTTACTTCGAGCTACACTTCGATAATCTCAGCCTCACTCTTTATCAAATGCTGGCACTTTCCACTTTAGTAAACTCATTTTTACCAGCTTGCATTTGGAATCTTGTTCTTTTAGTCATGATTCCTTTCTCTTCGCCATATATGGATGATGTAGACAGACTGGTAAATTGGGAGCTTTGCTATTTAGCACAACTCTTTCTTCACCATGAAGGAGATTGGAGCTTTTCTGCTGATAAGGCACTAGTCTGTCAATCCATCCTACTTCAGCCTGTGAGCAAGACTCCAAAGTGTTTGAACCCCTCTGTTTCAGGCAGACACTGACCCCTTAGGGAAGAAGTCCTACGTTTTTTTCAGGTTGTGGTCATGCTTTGGATTTGTTGCTGTTCTCTCCCCATTTTATCTTCTGAATTTGAAGCCACTCAAGATTTGTGCACTTTTGAGGATTGTTTAAGATTATGAAATATGTGAATCTAGATTCAAAAGTGTCTTTAAAGGGGAAAATAATGAATACAACTCTCTTTAAGTCATCAAAAAAAGAGTTGTGGATGTGTGAAAATATTTTTATATTTTGCTTCTTTAAAAAGATAGAAACAATATTGGACTTTTCATTCTAAATATTTGTGGGTTTTTCTATCACGTAGTTTCAACAAATCATTAAAGAGACATTTTCTGTAGGTGCTAACTGCAGAGAAAATCAATATCTGCCAGTCTGTGACAAGTCAGCAGATGACAGCGAATGCACTTGTCAGGTATAGGTTTAAAAATCTGGAACTGCAGAAGCTCGACAGCTCTGCATTACAGGTGGAGTCACAGTTCCTGCATGATGCAGAGCATCATCTGCACAGGTTTACAAATGTCTCTCTCTCTCCCTCTAAGACACCTGTCAGTGACATCATCAGGGAGAGCATACGTAATTAAGTAATCAAGAAGACACATTAGATATGTAAATGACATTAATTGCAGACATGGGTTTGGAATACTCATTCAAATTAACCACATCATTTGGGCATGGATCGACTGCCAGCATTAAAATTATTGTACTAATTAGGTCAGTCGGTGTGGGTTGAAACAATCTAAAAAGCAATTTCAGTTCCAATTAATTGTAAACCGAGAGAATGGGAGATCCACATGCGTGAAGAGACAGGAAGGACACAATAACAGTCACACACATAAAAATGACAACAATGATCGGATATCATAAACTCGGTCCGTTTTAGTATTTGTCAAGGGCAACCAAGTCAGAATGAGTCTTTACAGATCTGACAGTTACCATTCGGGGTTAAAAAATAAAGCATATCCTAAGCAGTTGGGGGGATGATGAGCCATCTCTGTTCAGAAACAACTGATGTGGTTCATTCAGCTGTCACAATTTGGAATTGTAAGGACATATATTAAGATCCTATAATATGTTTATCTATAAAGATAAATAATGGAAAATCACAGGTATAAATGAAAAGTCACACTGCTTGCTATCTTGCAGTGTATGTTGGCGTATGAAAAAAAAAAACAAAAAACTTGCATGGGTAAATATTTTGACATAAAGGATTAAGCGGTTAAGAAAATGGATGGATGGATGGGTAAATATTTTAGGAGATGAAATGAAACTTCTTGAGATTAAGGGTTCATTCATATTTAAATAGAGCTAGAGTTAACAAAGTAACCCTTGGCCTGAACATAGATCATTTAGCCATCAGCTTTTGTTACAGACAATTAATTTAAATCTGCTCGTCATATCTGTGGATGTTACTTTGGGCATTATATTACAGTCTTGTTTTATTGTATTATATTACATATTTAAAGACAAACTGACCATATGAGAATTTCTTTTTAACACTGAGAATTCACAATTAGTCAGATAATCCCCAACCACATCCATCAGCAAGTTGGTTATATCATCCTACGTAGCATTCCATGAGTTTAACAAACACTTTATTTGGTAATCCGTGCAATAATTAGGCAGCAAGTGCTTTTTTTTTTTTTTTATTCTCAAGACAAAACTTCCAGGGCCCCTTGCATGAAGGATCTCCATGAAGGAAGCCCTGGAGTTAGTCTAAAAAAAATAAAAAAATAAACAAATATAAGAATAATATATAATTTATTAATATATAAATATAAGAACAATAAATAATAAAAATATAAAATTAAAATATAAATTAATGAATAAATACAGATAAAATAAGATAAAGGGGTAAAATTAAAAACTGCAATTTTAAAAAATCAACTAAGATGAATAACATTTCTCAATTACTCAATTAAAAGCGAAGCTACGAAGAAAGGTATTGAGTATCTTTTGAAAAACATCAGCAGGTTCTCCTGCAGGCTGCTCCACAGACGAGGGCTGTAGTAGTACAATCAGGCTTTGCTGTACGTCTTAATTTTGACTTTTGGAACCACTAAGGCCGTTTTCACATGTGTGGCCGTACCAGAAAACGGCCAGAGAAAATGCAAATTTTTTCTGTTCACATGGCACGGATCTCTGACCGTATTTGGATCCAGTCTTTTACTACAAATAAACAGCAGGTGGCGGCATACAAATAAGTCTTGGTTCTCCAACAAACAAGGGAGTGAGAAGTACCGACGTCATAAAACGAGCGACAGCCTAGAATGTAACCAAACTGGTCTACTGGTCAGCTGCTACCTGAAGCCATCTACAGGGTGAGTGTTGTAGTAAACCCGCCGTTTTGTAACCTGCTGTGTTGCTGTGGGATGCTTGAATCGCGTTGTTTTGGTATTTGTATGGTCGCGAGGTGATTCTGTAATTTCGGCCGGCGGTGTCGTCATTTCCGCATGGAGCGCGTCTATTGTCTTGAGTACGGCCAGAGTACGGGTTGTGTTCACATGATACGTGGCCGCTCGTACCTGGACTCGGATACTACCTCCAAGGCAGGTCTCTCTGGCCGTATTCTGGCACGGTACAGTCTGTGTTCACATGGTACGAAATAAGTGGATTTTGAACAAATACCGTACCCGAGTACGGACTCCCGTACCATGTGAAAGCGCCCTAAGAGGCCAGTACTAGAGGACCTTATGGTCAGTAAGGGCTCAAAATTTAAAAGATGGTTACACAAATAAGAAGGACCAAGACCATTAAGACATTCATGAACTAATAAATAAACCCTTAAAATTGATCCGTAAAAAACAGAGGGAGCCAATGCAGCAACTTGCAGACTGGTCCCTCTGGCCCTTCAGTTCCAGCTTTCTAAACTTTTCCATACTATGTAGTAGCTTTGTTTACAATAATTCTGCTCTGTTTGTGGAGCAAAGTCACTTTTAGATTATAAAGCAAGCACCACTACCAGCCTGGACTCAAAAGTTAGACTGTATTCCCTGGCTATAGAGCATAATAGGCCTGCTTGTTCTGCCATATAATTCATGCTATTTGCTTTGTGAATGTGACACTGACACGCTGCAACAGAACATCAGCATACACAGTCAGGTGCAACACAATTATTTTTGCTTTATACCCTGGGTATCAGCTATTTGTTAGTTACAGTCGAAGCAAAAATCCTCCAAACCCCCCCTTGTATAATTGTGGGACATGTTTGGCCCCTTTCTTTCTAGCAGTCTTGACTGGGTGTTACCATGGAAACATGGGTCTGAGTTCAACATTAGCCTGTGGGTCTCTGGATGCACACTTGAAATATGTCAGTCTTTTTTTCTTTTTTTTTTCTTTCAACATAGCATTATAATGGCCTTACTGTCTGGGGATTGAATGCTGGATTTATCAAATCAAACAATAACAAGTAAACAGTTTCTTTCCATTGGAAAAAAATGAGAATACTGTTACAAAGTACAATGAAACAGCTGCAGAAACAATGTGATGTGTCCTTGGAGATCCTCCTACACTTGCTCCGTCTATCATTTCCTCACCTTTCTCTTCAAGTTATCCTGATCCTCACTTCACTCCTTCCTCTTTTTTTGCGGCACCTCTTCACATCTTCAGTCTTAGAGATCTCACTGAAAAAGACAGCTGCTTTGTCCGTTCTTTCTGTAATTACATTCCTCTGCCAGATCTTTTGCAGGCTGATTATTTAGCAACCTGCCGCTCTCCCTTTATCTGCTGCCAAGCCACTTTGTGCAGGTTAGTTCTGATTCGGGAGATAAAGATAAAAAATAGTAATATCATGGTTAAGACATTGAAATCAAGGGGGAAAAGTCAAAAGTGTTTTCCTGCTTGATTTGGGTTAATTGGATAGATGCAAATTTGGGATCAAAATAAGTGTTTTAAAGAGAAAAGGACATCTGGAAGGTCCTGCCATTGATTTCAACTGACAACACATTATGAAAATGAAGAAAAGTAAAAAGCATAGGGTTGGCTTACAGAGAGCTGGGAACAATTGCCTCTCGGCTTTACTTCTTGGCTTTATCTTTCGTACTCTCTTTAAGTCAGAGCGTAACCAGCTGTTATGGCAGATGGGCAAAGAGGCGTCCAATTCAACATCTATCCATTTCAATGCAAGCACACAAGAAGCTACCCCTCCCACTGCCTGTCTTGCTCTCCCCTCTGGCTCCAACACACTCTAAGTTGATTTCCTCTGCTCCTGAGTAGGATCAGGGGGTCGCTGCCTCCCTGATTCCGACACACAAACCTCGTCAACGCCAGATCTAAAACACTACAACTGGGGCTGGTCATTTCTGTGTCAAAGTAAAAGATGTGAGGTTAGCACGCAAGTCAAATAAAATCTCATTTTTGTTTTTAAATGATTAAATCGCTTTAAATAATATAGCATATTTCACTTGTGTTTAGAGTAGAGATTCACCAATCAACTGGTCTAGAAATTAGATTGCCATTTTAGTGATAAACTTTGACCTTTAATCAGCAGGTCAGTACTAAAGAAAACTATTTTTATTTCCTTTGGTTTCCCATAAAGCATTTAGGATTGCCTTGTGCATTGATGAACAGTATATGAATAATCTAGGCTTACTTCACTTAACTAGGAAATACAAGCACTAAAGTGAAACAAGGCATGATTTAGATAGCACAATCCATATGTCAGGCAACCCAGTCTGCTTTACTGGAAATCAAAGGAAAGACAGTAAAACACTAAACCTTGGAGTTTTCTTAAGGAAAGAACATCCATATGTCAAACATTTAAAAGCAGACCATTAATAGAAATAAATCAGCCATTGTAATAATTCATATTCAGATTAGTTTAGTCTTAATTGGAAAAATATTCTTTATTTTCTGGTGAAAAAACTCTGTCTGAGAACCTGCAGAACATTTTTGATCACATTTGGTCACAATCAGATTGGGAGGTCAGACCTTAAAGAAAATCTGTATCTGCCAGTAAAAGTGTTGTTAGAGCTCGCAGTAATACAAAACAAATAAAAAATATTTACTCTAGAATTTGAAAGGGAATTCAGGTGGGTGTTGTTTTTGCATGCTGTCATAGAAAACATAATTAACTGTATTTTTTTCTAAATATGATGGGGGGAAGAAAAAATATGTACAAATCTCCAACATATGTCTTCATAGAAAGAACGTTTCTCGACTCTCGGTAGACTATAGTCACAAATTCGCCTCAAAACACTACATAGCCAAGATGGCGGATACAGTTCCTTAAAACATATTGTGCCATATTCAAGAAGTACAAAGATCTTATCAGAAGTATTTTGTAACCATCTAGTGGTTTGAGATATTTTCAGTTATGCCTGATTTATCTTATTGCATACTAGATAAAAGAAAGGGCGATGATGTTCATAACTAGTGAGACACTAATTCTTGGAGTCATATTTCCAAATATATAACTTCCAAAATAAAAAATTATACTTAAGCTTTGACACTAACTGAACTGAACTTGTTTTTAAAAGCTTCTAAAAGCTACTAAAAGTCTTAATTCCATAATCAACAATACGATAGTTAGAAAAATAACATATTTTATATCAAGTAAAATTATATTTTTTAAATAAATGTTTTTTGAATGATCTCTTTTTTCTTAAAACAAAAAAATATATATGATCTAACCTTAATTCGTAAATAAAGATCGTTCACTTAACCTTCTCCATGAATATTTCCATAACTCTGTTGTGAAATTCATCCTAGTTCCTTCATTTTTTAAAGTCTGGCTGCTCCAATGGTGATGATAACAAAGGAGGATACTTCTCTTTTCAGTACGTACATAGAAGAAGAGCATATGTTACCATGTACATATGGAGCTCAGCACCGCCCCCTATCAGTGTGACACGGTACTTTCTGGCTCATCGTGCACATTTTTATTTTGTATTTATGGCCGATCAGAAGATTAAATGTGTCACACGCATTCATTAAGTATTTTAGGCAGGATATTAAACTTCAGCATGTGTAATATGAAGAGAAACAGCAATGGGCATGCCCCAACTGTATGCATCAGTGACTGTGTGAGAAACATAGCATCACAGCTCATCACCACTTCACCTTCGTCACATAGTTTTGAACATGCAATGCATACATTTATCAATTTTGATCATAAAAATGTTTTTTATAGAACAGTCAAAAGGACAAATCGATTTTCTTTTATAATTTGTATTTACTTGTTGTGATGCCTCACCTACTTCCCCTTATTTACAGGATACATTTTCACATTTTTTATACAATTGAGAAAAACAGATATTAAGCATTAATGATTGGCAGATACTTTTCAAAGCTATAACCATCCTATTTCTGCCATTTTACTAATATAGTGTTTTTTTATAACGTACAAGCTAAAGGATTATTTAAAATGTCTATTTATACAAATCTACAGTTGTGAACATATGTCAGATTTATCTAGAATGCAAAAAGTGCTTGTCAACTTGTAACCTTCTAAACAGGTTTAGATCGAAGTAATTGTTTATTAGTTTTTAATTATTTCTTATTCACACTATATACAACCTGAGATAAGATCTTGTTTTATATACAGTAAATTAATTATCACCATACATTGCAATGAAAATGAACTTGTCTCCTCACAGATTTCTTCTATTTTTGCTTTTATTTCACACTTAAATGTCTCATCAAATAGTTTTTTTGACAGAGTTAACCTGTGATGATTTCATATATTCCGGAAAAAAGTTGTCCAAACATACATGGCCACGTGGTCATTGAAGCGAAGAAAATGGGGTGTGGTGCTGAGGGGGTGCAATGAGGCTCATTAAACCAGGGTGAAATGTTAACGCCATAGGAGAAATATTCAAGGCAGCGCTGGTCTAATTCTGAAATTACCTACAGCAACTTTTAAAGAGCACACAGCATGGTGAGAGGGTATCTGTTGGGTTTTAAAATACTTTTTTTGCCCTTTTATACATATTTTACTAAAGAAGCCTTTGGTGTCAAATATCCAGTTTCTCATGCAATACTTATTAAATACCTGCAATACCTCAGGGGAATAGTGTGCTTACCCGCCTTCTTACCCTCTGCTGTGTTAATAAAGAAAACACGGTGGAAATTGGAACTCTGCATGCGTATTCACACACAAAGAACATAGCTTCTCTATGCTGTAAAACTACCTTTGGTGATTGGATTCTACAGGACTCCGTAGAATCCAATGGTTTCAAAGTAAAGACCAAAGGCTATTGTTTCCACATTGCTGTCTCGTCAAAGCAGTGGCGTGTCTAGGGGGTGGCCTGGGGTGGCATGTTCCCACCCAAGAATCCGATAGGCCACCCCATGTGCTGATGTTGTAGCTCAATGCTTTAAAATACATTTTGTTTCAGCAATTCAGACATTTTATCCTCTTGTTTTACAAGAGGATAAAATGTCTGTGGTATTTTAAAACATTTCTCTGAAAGAAGGTGCGGGACATACATTTCTTTTTTTAGTGTGGATCCATGATTTATGGTGCCACCCCAGCAGAACTAGCTGCCCCTCCTGTGCCAACCCTGAAAAAAAAGTCTGGATACGCTATTGCTTCAGAGTGAGAAAATGACTTAAACAATAAAAAGCAGCTCAATTGAAGGTTCAGAACTTCACTACGAACTGTACACAATCAGCATCTGACCCCTAAGGAATGTTTCAACATACATTTTTCACCTCATCAGGACCAAAAAGGGAATGTATTTGTCCTGAAAACTTCCAAGTGAAGAGCTTATCCAAAGATTAGAGTTTAGCACAGAGGAAGTCAAAGTTATGTTTTCATCACCTCCCATTTGATTGAGGCTATATACAATAAACGTTTAGCCCCGCTTTTCAATTTTCCTTGGTATGTCATCTGTTTATTTATGAGGATGTCCAAAATTGATTCTTGTTCTGCTTCTTGATGTAAAAAGCTTGTCAATAATACTAAGAAACATTTAATTTCTGTGACATCATTCAATAAAGAAAACGTAATGCCCATTCCGTTGACATTGTCTTATTAGATTTTTATATATTTATCTTCTAGATTATTTTCAGAAACAAACTTATTGGATCAACGGAAATCATTTTAAATCCTAACCTGATAACAGTAAGAATAATTTTGGGCACAATTTTAAAACAGATTCAGATGTGTTGAGTCAGGGAAACACTGAAAAAAGGCAGGACATCTGCCATTGAGGTCTGAGTTTGGACACCAATATTGTGAAGCTTTACTTACTAAACTCACACTTTATCATCTGTCTTCGACAAGTTCTATTACACTGGATTTATTGAAAGCAATAAGATTACGATTACATCGCAGGGCCTATAATACTGCATCTACAATAAGTATTAGAGTCAGCACATGTTGATGATTGGAGACTCAAAGTGTGCAAAAAAAGTTATATTGCATTAAAAGCTTGAGATGTTTAACTATGGCATGTTGGATCAATAGTCATTCTGTGTTATTCAGTCTTCTGTCCAGTTTTTATAGCTTTCTCCAGGATCACATTATCCTTTTTTCCTTTTTGTCTAGCTGAAAGGATTGAACCCAGCACGATTCCTCAGCTGTCGTTTTTCTTACTTAATATGTACAGCAACCATTGTCAGCAGGACTCTTCTTAATTTAGTTATTTTTTCTATGCAAATTTCAAGGATGTATGTAATAAAAATCTGAGCTGCTTGTTCAAAGCTCTTTCCACTCTCTTGAGATAAACTGAAGCCTCTCCGTGGAAAGATGGGGCTAACACGTGCCTTTGTCTTGCCACTCTGGTTAAACGAGTGGAAGTAGAAAAGGTCACCCTTCACAGAACAGCCCTCTGGGACAAAACAATTTAAACCTAATAATGGTAACAAGGTATTTCGGTTTGTTTCATAGACTTTATGTGATATAATTTTGCTTTCAGCTAATGGAAGGTTGCTTTGGAGTGCATTACTTAGAAAGCAAATGGTCAGCATCCTATTCTTTTTTTATTCTGAAGGTAAATTTGTTTGTTTTTCGAACTAATTCCAGGTCTCATTTGCATACAATTCAAAAAGACCGATATTAAATAAAAAAGAAAGAATCATTGAGTTGAAAACATTTTTATTTATGACATTAGTATGAAAAGCGTGTTAAACCTGCATGAGAGGCTTCCGTATTATTGCCTAGGAAAGGAGCTGTTTGATACAAAGAGACTGTATAAACTGTTCAAATAGATGGGCAAGAGCTACTCAGATGAATAGTTTATTAAATATGACAATTGTAACTTACTCTGGTGTCCTCTAGGCTTTTTGGGAACCATTTCCTTCCAAAAAATTTACTTTAATTCAAAGTTTTCTTTCTATTGGACTAGTATTGCTCATCTCTTATGAAAGATTTTCTACACATTATCATGTGCTTGTTTTCATGATCAAAATATACTTATATTTTGAAAAGTTAGGATTTGAATAACCACAAATGTCATCCTGTCCCTAAGATTTACTTTTTAAAAAAACATTTCAGAGAATAACTGCAGTGTCCAGATTTTTTCCCCTCCAGCTGTAAAGCTGCTCAGCCCCCACCTCTTCTTAAGGAATGGCTGACTGAACGTTCCTGTAATGTTTTTAGTTCATTGTCTATTAAAAGGAAATGTGGTTACAGTGGGCTAGCTGTATTTGTAGTGGTCAGAGACCAAAGCAGCCCACAAACAGATTAAATGTGTTCTTGAGACCCATCTAAAAACACTTACAGCTGCCTGTTTAATTGTTCGAACACTGAAAATAGGAAACAGCCTTAGCATTACAGCAGGGGCTAAAATCTACAGTCTTCCTTTTCTCCTCTGTTTAGGATACAGCTGGTCAGCGCCAAAAGAAATAAATGTATCTTTTGGATTGGTTGCTTTTTAAATGCCAGTCAGCTTTTCAAGTAGTATTGAGCCTAGTTATTTCAGCTTCCTAAGCAAAATTTTCTTTTGAGTATTTTAGAAATGCTCCCCAAAAAATAAATAAATAAATAAAATCTGCGAATAAATTGGAGTTACTTTTCATGTAAATCTGTGAATAGATGTATTTGTGAATACTAAACCAGGAAAAGGTACGGGTCCACTGTATCATGTGGTCATATTCCATTTAAGTCAACTAGCTTAAAAGGGGATCATACCTGCATCAATAGAAAAAACACACATAAGGCACATCAAACCTATGCTTTGAGCTGGGCTGGGCATCTCGTCTTATTGCAAAGGCTTGCTCTGTATCACTTGCCTACATTTGTAAACAGAGCAATACTTCACCCTCCCAACAAAGTGCCTCCTCAGAGAGCAAACCGCGCTTAATATTTTCAAGCAGTGCTGAATCATGTGCTCTCATATGGGAAATCAGAACATCAGAAGCAACAAAAATACCTCATGTAAACTCTCAGGATGGCTTTCTGTAGCCTGCTCGTGCCTTCAAATCTCGGCTCCTGGCTTGGATCTTTGCCAGTGTCACAGTGATGTGTCAGAATGTGTCATCGTCTTATCTGTGCCACACATTGGAGAGGAGTAAGGCCTTTTTTTCATTTTTTTGTTGTTGTGCTTTTTAAAAGAACTGTTGTGGTGCAGCAGACACAATCTAGAGAGAAATTGGTTTATTTTTAAATTGCCTTTCTGCTGATTGAGTTTGGGCTGATTTAATAGTGTCCTGGAATCCAGGGAAACCTTACTGGATTTGAGACGCCAATCCAGAAAGGTCAGCAGAGATTTGTGAAGTAGGAGGGAAACTTAACCTTTCCCTGGTTTGACTGGCAGACAGACAGCAGTCGCTTGATTGCAGCCATTGTGTAGTCTTATTTTTGATGATAATTACATATCTTGTTGTTTGCTTGGATCCCTAAATAGATCAAAAGCCCCTGTTGTGGACTCAAATAGAGCAGAAGTCATCCACAGCTCTGTATTAAAGTATTCCTGCCCTCAATTTTTTTCAGTAATACTGCCTTCCATAAAATACTCAATATTTGTTTCTGTGAATATGACTATAACCATATTTGACTATGTTTTCTACTCATGTTTAAATGTATGTAACCTGAAAACTCTACTGGATGGATGGATGGATCGACGGGTGGATGGATGGATTTATTTAGACAATGCAAAACAGAATGAACCATCTGATTGTACAACATTTTTCACCCCTTACAGGTATCAATTAGTTTTGCTTTGTATATAGTAATTAAAACAGAGACAGAAGGCTCACTTGCTGTGGTTAAATTGCCATGTTCTTTCAGTGCTACACAAGAAAATCACAAAACTGACAAGCTACAGCAAAAAAAAAAAAAAAAGTTGATGTATCTTGATAAACAGCTGTTGGAATGCCAACCAGAAGATTATAGCCAGGCTGCAAGATCTAAAGGGATAATTGTTACAGCACCTTGCTTCCTGCAAGCTACAACATGTCAGTTTTACAGTTTGCTACCAGTACAGATTAGACAAATGAGTTAATTAGTGCATTTTTAGAGGCCGGCTGTATCCATATGCTTTCAGTCCTTAAACTAATTACCTAATCAGCGTCTGCTGCCTAACCCAATGCACAGATATTGTGCATGTCTACCAGATTATGTTTGTGAGCTCACAGAATTGATAATAAAGAGCACACTCGTCTTCAAATTACCATCTATATTTTTGGCATATTTTAAATGTAAACTCTAATAACCCTTAGAATCAGCATCCATTTGTGAGAATAAATAGTCACTTGGCATTTGCATCATTGACTTTAGACCCCAAATTGTAAAATGTAAAAAAATAAATAAAAAAAGTGCTTTTACTGAGTTATTTTTGATGACTGTTTTTGAGTGGGATCTTGGCAAATATGGTGTCATCTTTCTGCCAGAGGGGCCAATGGTGCGAAATGGAAGACCTGCTTCTGTCACTCTGCCCCAGGTCAGCTATGGCTACAATCGTAGCTTGCTTCCACCAGTGTGTGAATGCGAGAGTGAATGAATAGTGAGATTGTAAAGTGCTTTGGGTGTCTTGAAAAGGGCTATATATTTGCAATGCATTATTATTATTATTATTATTATTATTATTTGGTAACAGAATAGATTTTTTTTTCAGCTGTGTTTTTTTATTATTATTTTTATTATGTCTCTAATGAAATCCTTGTAAATAAAATGACTTGCTAGAAGTATAGTAATAAGTTGTTTCCCAGAACCCTGTTTGATTAAGCTTTTCTGTTGATTACACTTTGCTCACCTTTTTTTTTTTTCTTTGGCGGCGAATTGTAACTTTTCCTCTCACATGGGGTTGGGTTATATGGTATCAAATCTATCGTGTAATCTAATTTATTTATTTATTTTTCTCTTCTGATGTGGTGTGATATAATTTAAAGTAGGGGTGCACCAATCTGACTTTCAGTCCAGATACCGATACTGATGCCTAGATTTTGTGTATCTGTCGATACCCGATACCGATCCGATGTTATTGTTGAATTAATAAACTATATAACTTCCACCATATACCTTTCTTGAAGAGACTAAACGCATCAGACTTTACTAACTAAACATAACTAAGATCATATATATATATATATATATATATATATATATATATATATATATATATACATATATATATATATATATATATATATATACATATACTGTATATATATAATATAACATTTCAACAAGAAATAGCATTTCAAGTGAAATATTTACCTTTTTTGTGAATTTATTGCAGATTTTCCACATTTTGGGTAGCGGTTCATGGTATCTGTTAAGTTTAACCGATACCGATACAGTACATATATATTAGACTGTGTCTGGGCCGATACCCAATACCGATATCGTATTGTTTTCTTGCGTGAAAACAAACACTCAACATCAGTATCTCTGCGTTCCTGGTACAAAGTATGGTACATACAGGTATGCACAGCTGGCGGTATAGTTACAATCTATGCCTTTGGCAAAATTTATTACATTTCTACATTATAACTTTGATATTACCTACGACACTGCAAATTCCTTGTAGCTTGGCAATATTTATTGTTTTAAATCTAGCCAAATTATTCTCTCCATCTTGTTTTGAGCATTACAAGCTAGCCTACAGTTTCATGTTTTAGATGATTAGACTTGTTTCAAGTAAATGTTACATTTTTTTTCTCTTTAGTCTGTATATCTAAAATTTTACATTTATTTCAAGCAAAAATAATTTTAAGATGCCATTTCAAACTAAAATCTTTCTCAAAAATAAGAAACGTTCACTTATTTTTATTATATTATTTTAAATTTATTTAGGTCTAGAAATGATTCTTATTTCAAGACATCTTAGTCAAAAAAAATAATTCATGGACACATAATTTTAACTTGTTTCTTGTACATTTTCACTAAAGACAAGTTTATTTATCTAGTATTAACGAGGTGGGTTTTGCAGTGTGCTACTCTCAAAGTATGGTTAGATGTGCCAAATCAGGCTAATCCCTTTCATTCCCTTTGCCACTGATTAGCTGTACCCCAAAACATGGAGATAAGTAAAAGACTATATTTTAACTTCTTTGAGTGCTAAGAAACTGGTTGTAGTAATCCATATCAAAGTATATTTCAAACAATTAAAACAGGCAGTCACATGTGTGTTTGGAGTAGTGTACTCACATACTTACTCTTGGATGTCAGGTATTTGTGGGCGGTGGACCCCTCAGAATATCTGTTATTCTTCCCTCTGCTAATTAAATCTATATTGAATAAACTGAATAAAATACTTCACCAAAAGAATTTAAGTTAAACAATAATCCACCAAATTAATAGTAACAGACTATATTCCTTATCACTCATTCATGCTATTTAAACATAGGTATTTTATTCAGATCCGATTTTTTCTATACTTTGTAGGAATGTTGTATAACGTTTGAAGCCAGGAAAAGACAATTTTCTAAAGAATTGTAATAATGGGATTATTATTATTTTCGTTCTCAATTTTAAACACGTCTGGGAGTTATGGAAGATGTTTCTTTAAAATAAAAAAGAAATGGATGGATGGATGGATGGGCAGGGAACTATAGTCTATATTTTCACATCTTTAAGTAAAGTCCCAGATATGTGTAAAATTTGAGGCTTGGATCATGTTTAAATATAGTAAATTCTGTTTTCATAAAGTATTTTACTTATCATTCTACTGATTAAAAAATGGTTAAAAATGATAAGACTAGATTATTACTCTAGTGAAACCTCTGTAAAAGGAAATTGAGACAAAAGTCAAAACAAAGCTCCAACGAAGTTGCAAAGTCAGTGTCATAAATTAATGTTATCTAAATGTTATCTAAAGGCCTTATATATCAAGGGGTTGTAGCTGATTTACTAACATGGCGAAGAGAGCATTGCTACTATTAAACCCAGAGCGAGATGCATGCAATCTATTTAGTGCATGCTGAATATGAAGTATGGGTGTTTATATCAGAAGACGTGAAATATTGAGAGAACACGCAAATAATTAGGCACTCCAGGTGTCTTATGATTTACTCTACATCAAAATGGTTGTGCCAGCTATTTTAGCCTCTATTTTTACCACTTCTGAAAGGCATGTCCTAACTTTGCGCAACTTTGAACATAACTTTATCATTGAGAAACGGAAAATGTCTTTCACATCCAATACAATCTAACTGTACTTAACACTCTAATGGCCATAAATCTGACAGTTATGTCAATAGTTCTCTTTTCCCCCCCAAAGATGCATCATAAACAGGACTGGATTATAATAGCAGGGGCCGCTGGGCACAGAGTATTTAAAGGGCCCCCCATTGCCAAAGAAAAGTAGTATAATTTATACCAGATTTTTTTTAAATCTTTGCCTATGTTAACACATCCTGCTTGAGCTCACTTCCACCCTACTTAATGCAGGAGAAACAACAGATTTTATCCTACCTGTGCTCGGTGAAAATGTGAGGCAGTCTGAAGAAACTTTTTCTCCACTTGGGAAGTTACAGCAGCATAGCAGATTGTTAATAAGCGTGCACTTTACCGCTCAAAAATCGCCACAGGATGGAGCTGGATATCTGGTCACACGATCTTGAAAAGCAGCAGCTCCACCATTGATCAGAACGGCACGACTATTTTTATTAGCTCTTCCCCACAATCCTGCGTAATATACCGGATAAGCTGTCTGAGCTGCTGCCAAAGCTTGCTTCAGTCTAACAGGTTGGTTAATTGGCTCACAGTCATCAACAACGTCTTCGTTTTGCTAATTTTCTTCCATAAAATGTACATAGACTGGATATGTATGTTGTTTTTTTTCCCTTTATTTTGCCAAAGACGCATCATGAATCATGGGCATATTCCTCCTGTCTCTAACCATGGCACATCTTATGGCATAGAGCAGTGACCGCAAAGTCCTCATTTAAATACTGCTTCTTGCGCCTGTTCTGAATTGCTCGCGCAATCTTATTAGATCACCCACAAATGGACAACACACTGTCGCAAACTTTTAGCGCAGCACGCAATTTTGCGGTGATTATAAGGAATCTTGATAATTCAGGCCCTAAATGTTATCTAGAAACACAGCTTTATAGAAGAAATTGTGCTGAAAAAATTTGTTTTCTGCCATCTTTATCAAAAGAGAATAAAGTTGTAATTTAATATGTTTAGCAACCTCATTTTGCAAAGAAAACCGCAGCAAGTACTCATTCCTCTTTCTCTGTTTATTTTGTTTTTTGCACCATATTTTAACACACAAAAACCCAGCGTGCTAAAGCAACCATAGTGATTATCACCAAATGGATACATTTTTTTCTAAAAAGACCCTTGGAGACAATATTGATTGCCGATAAATGTGCACGTTCCCCTTCGGACAAACCTAAATAAATTCAGCTGAATGTGAAGTGGATGTTTAGTACAAGAGTATCTTTAAAAAAATAGTATTGTGAAGTGGGGATTTCAGAATAATCCTTTTTAAATTAAAACCACTGAAACACAGCTTTAGTTGTATAATAATTGTGTTTTTCAGAGGCGGTAGTCTGTTTCTGAAAGAAGACCTAGTATACTGCCACTTGCTAAGCAGCTGCTATGTTGCATTATGTGTTTTCTGCCAGCACACTACCCCTGTTTACATTTCATTTAAGTTTTAGATTTCTACCTTTTGTTTTACAAATAATTATACTGCGTTAGAGTATGTACCGTATTTTCCGGACCATAAAGCGCACCTGATTATACGCCAAAACAGACTATTTTATGGAAAAAACACAAATGTGTACATAAACAAGCCACACCGGATTTAAAGCCGCATGTGTTTTAATATTTAATTATCATATGTAAGGGTTTGTGCAGAGGGGGTTGTCGGGAAAGTGATTGGTGTTTGGGCAAGCTTCGATTTTATTAACATTTCAACACGGTGGAAATACCTTGGCCATCCTCTCTCTAAGTGTTCGGGCCATCTGCTTTTACTACCTCTCAAAGCTTTTCTTTCATTTTATTGCATTGAGAGAGTTTTTCACAATATCTGTCTGTTCCATGTTTGCTTTCATTGTTCAGACAAACTTCCTCCGCTCTGTCTCCCTCTCTTCTGGCCTCTTAAAGGCACAGTGTCCCTTAAAGTGATAGTCTGGACTTTGTAAGAAAAAAAAGAGAGGGACATGATTTAAAAAAAAAAATGACCCAAGCTCCCTCCCCTCCCTTTCTGATTAGTCTTGAAGCCGCGCCTACTTTTCCGTGCACCGCTGGGTCAATGGGCCAAGACGTGCGGAGGAGAGAGAGAAAACAACCAGAGTGTCAACAATGGAGTTATAGGAGGTGAGGATGCTTTTTTGGTTTGAAAATATTTTTGCGCTCGGTACTAATGGCGGAAGCTTGATTCGGAGGCTCCGTGTAAACAGAAAACTGAGCATGCGCGCAGTTACGAGCATAAGCACACAGCTTTCGTGATGATTGACAGCCCTTGGCATCACTTGATTGGTTCAGATGGACGGCACCATGGCTTTTGAGCCATAGCTGAGATACAGGAAGGCGTGACTAACCCATAATGTTATAATTCTTAAAATTAATTATTTTATATCAACATTTAAGGCCAGGAGGTCAATTTAATACAATTCTTAAAATTTCTAATTCATTTAGAGATCCAGACTATCACTTTAAGGGGATGTATATATATATATATATATATATATATATATAGTGTGTGTGTGTGTGTGTGCGTATGAATTAGGTTTTTTTTCTTGGTGTTTTTTTTTTCAAAATACCTAACAGTCTGCTTCAAGAAATAAGGATATAACTGGAAATGAGTCGTAAGGTGCACTGCTTGAAAATGTGAGGACAAAAAAGCAGACAAGGAAAAAAGTGTTTTTAAGTAATCAAGTTTTTTTATTTATTTTTTTTTTTATTTTATTTTATGTTACATTATGTTATTGTGACTTGACCCCACCTAATGTGCCTTTATGAACCCATAAGTATAACTAATGGGTTATTGTAATCCAACATTAGTTAGTACAGTCATTATTTTAATCCAATTTTTCTTCTGACTCCCCCAGCATGTCAACTATTTTCCATTATACATTTTCCAAGGAACCAATTTCCGGAAACTCATCAGCCTCTGCTCTAGGAGTAATATTTCTAATAATTTCAGCTGCTGTTTGAAAGTCCATTAATAAATGCCCACAGGATGGTACGGGTGACATGGTTAGTAGCGGACCTAAATGGTGTTTAAATGTAGAGTGAAAGCTAAGCAAGAAAGCCAATAAAATAGAATAGAATATGGTCTATCAGGAAGGAAAATTCAAAAGCATCAGTAGCTATTGACAGGCTTTCAGACTTATGAATATTTAGATTACGGAAAAATAAACATTTAAAAACAGATTTAATGCAACATCGTGTACAGTGAGGGTGCATTTCTGGCATAGGAAAATACTTAGCAGGTACTGTGAATAGCATATACCAATTCCAGGAAATGTGCAACTGAGCAGGATATTTTCAAAAATAGTCAAAAATCAAATCAAAACTAATTCTGTCATCTGATAATTTAATAGATCTAATTATGTAAATATGCTATACCCTCTTACAAATTCAACCCAAAACATTCTAAGTTATTTTTTGAAGTTTGGAAGAATCTTTGCACAAAAACTATTAGTCCATAAACACTCTCTAGATTATAGGCAGAAATCTTTGTAAAGAAGAATTTTATGTTTTTTTATTAACTTACCTTTTACTATTACTTATTGTAATGTTTTTGGCCTTCAGAATTTCTTCTTGTTTAGAAAATAAGACGTGTAGTTGCCTAACATAGAGATGGATTATGATGGATAATGATATTTTTTTGACCCAGTCGGTCAAAAGGAATAATAGTCTACCGTGGTCTTTGTTTCAGCACCATTAAAAGCAAAATGAAACAACACTGAAGTTTGTTTTAGGTTGTACCTCTTATGGAGTCCAGGGAGTGCTCCTAAAGACCTTCTTTGACTCTGTGGTGGCTTCAACCATCTTTCTTGGCGTAATAAGTGGGAGCAGCAGTTTATCTAAAGCTGAGAGGAAGAGGTTGGATAAGCTCTAGGGCGCCCCCTGGATCCAGTGAAGGTAGTGGGAGACAGAAGAAGTAGGGCCAAAATAACATCACTGTTGGACAGTGTCTCCCACCCCATGCATGGAGAGGTTGCTGAACTGGAGAGCTCCTTCAGTAACAGACTGCTGCATCCTGGTTGCATGAAGGAGCTTTTTCGCAGGTCCTTCTCCCCCAGTAGCCGTTGTACTCCGTAACCATTGCTGCTCCCAACAAAGCCAATAATGTTTACACCCCTGCAGTAATTTTCACTGCTTAATTCCTGTAACATTTCTGCTGCTGTTGTTTGCAGATCTATTTTTCACCGTTTATATTTCCCTAACTTCTTGTAAATTATATGTTTACTATTTAATACACAAGTACGCATGCACATTCAGTAAATATATAGATTTGTAACTATCCAATTCAGTTGCAAATTCAAATCGGAGTATTCTGTTAAATTTTAATACCAGCACAGTACTTTTATTTTCCTTTCTTTTTTTTATTTTGTCTTCAGTGTATACATATTATTCTTAAATCTGGTGTTATCCTTTTCATGGGTGAATCTAAATGTTTATATTACCTGTCACTTTTCTGCTGCTACGGTTGAATTTCCCCCTTTGTGGACAAGAAAAGGATTATTCTCTATTCTAAATTTGACAGATATACTGTATATTCATGCAGGTACAGCAGAAATGTTAAAGGGTTTGACCAGGTTGTGACACCGATCCAGCGGGTCTGAGAATCTCTCTGTGTTCCTGCTGATCACAGCAGGTCATTTAGTGACAGACTACGGAATCAGCAGCATGTTCCTATCTTCCGCTTCAGAATTAATCTACTAGACTATACAGATAACTTTTCAGATTTAACATTATGTTAATAGAAGTTTGTATATTTTTTTTAAGAACTTCCACACCGTGTGACTATTAAATTTTCATTTTCAATGAGAGGGTCTAAAGAGTCACATATTGGTAGCCAAAAATGTCATTAAAGATATATTTAAAACTAAAACTAGAACTTTAGGTTAAGGAACACGTTTCGGGGGTTTTTTCAGTGAACATTGTGTACTTCAGGCAAAATAGCTGCTCACATTTAAATATTGTTTTATAGAACTCTTCATATCATCTGGGATTTAATCCAAACTGACGGTAGGGTCACAGAGGCACTCGGGCACACCAACATCACATTTTATAACCATGCAGTATTGACTCAAAGTCCTCCTGTTCTCCCCAACTAAATCTGCTCAAACATTTGTATTTTATAAACTACAACCTGCCCCCACACAGTCAGAACATTTTCCATTCAATTTGAAACAGATTCTCTTTTACGTAGCATTTTTAATTCAACCTTATCTAATTTTAATCCATTGCCAGATGCTGTTTTTACATAAAAAAAGTTAAAGTCACAGCATGCCATCTGCCCAGGAGAAAACAACAGATAGAGCCAGCATGTAGCCAGTGACCATAGCGGGGGATTTAGCAGCCACGGTAAAGAGCAGACAGACATCTCCCTCAGGATTTAGGTGTCGACTAAAGCAAGGCTAAAAGGAGAGTAAATATTGAATTTACATTCATAGCTGTGACTTCAAACATGACTGCGGATGAATATTAATGCGGCACCATGTTGAGTGGATCCATAATAAGTGAATATTCTTGTAATTAAGTGTTTTGTGACAAAGGAAAAATACTTTCATTTGATTTATTTCCCTCGGATTCTTGCTCAATCTCAAAATAAAATGTTTGATTTCTACTTTTTGTTGTAAAATTTCAGAGGAAGATAATTGAAATATTTGAATTGTGTCACCAGCCAGCAGAATAGTTGGACAATTTTATTTCCAGTTAGAATTGGACATTTTTCAAATGAATCTTTAAGTGTGACATTACTTAGGAACATATAACATTTTAACTAAGGGTAATAATTAGGGTTTGTGCCAAAAATGTGCTAATTATATTCTCTGTACAGATCACTTACATATGTGCTGCAAAAAAAGATTTAAAATGCTCTCTAAGGTGTATCTTAAAATTTTAAAGAATCAATGTATTGATAAATTTTAATAACCCTTACCCTAAAAACACAGAAAAAAGGGCACATCTAATTAAGCTAAAACAACCCACCATATTTGGGACATCAGAAAGTGTCAAAAAAAAAGTCTAATTGCCTCTGGGACAAAAAAATCTTACAGTCACTCTATTCTGGATTACAGCCAATGGAGAGGCCTCCTATTGCTCAGGCTGTGAAAAGGGTGTCTGCTGTAGCCCATTATTGCTTTCATTTTGTTCAGTGTGGCCCTTTCCACCACCGCTTGTAATGACTCCAGCCTATTTCCAGGCTTTTTTCACCATCTTATCCAGTTGCTCGCTGGTCCTGTCCTCGAGACAACCTCCCCAACAAACCTCAGCAAATGTTTGATGTGTGCTTCTGTAGGCATAAGCCAGCAGGATGTTCCAAGGGTATGATAACCTGGAGTAAAAAATATCACGATTTTATGGTATCTCTGAAAAACTTTGAAACAAAAAATCCATTGCATGATAGTTTACTTTTATTAAAAACAAAAAAACATTTATTCTACTTAATGTACCTTTAAACCTTTTTTGTTAGGATAATCATATCTGTAACAATTAGTTTTAATTTTAAAACTGATTTCACCAAAAAAGTAATAACTTTAAGAAAAATAGAGTAAACCCCAGATTAATTCAATACTAGTTTTCAAGTACTAGTATCCTTTGTTCCATGATTTTTTTTCATCAATAAACACAAAGTATCTAAAGACAAACCTGTATTAGCACGTTAATTTTTGTGGTTACTTGCTGTGGTTGCTTCAGAGTTGGGTATCTGCATTGAAACAGCCATTTTAAGTTAGGGAATGGTGTAGCAGTCTTCTTTCAACAAGCAGAAGTAAAATTTTTGCAGTTTCTGTGTAAAGGATTTGTATACCTTGTAGCTCAAAATTGACCCATGCCTTTCATCATGTATAATTGCATGTTGGCATAAATTGGATGGTTTCTAGCTCTTTTTTTAACGTTTGAAACTTAAGACATTCATCTTTGGTTATGTGCTTCACAAGTTATTTTTTTAGAGAAAATGACAAAGAAAAAAAAAGAAGAGCTGCTATAGTTGTTTTTTGTGTGGATTCTCTTCCTTTGTATTTCTGATGTGCTATCAACGTTGATGATATTGACACCGATCGCCAGCAATAGCCTTGAATTGGTGCTGGTACTTGGAATTTGAGCACATTTGTTTGCATGAAGATCTGAATTACTGGGTGTGTCCAAATTTAAGGACTGCAAATAGCCACAGTTGAAGATCAATTACATCACATCAACGCAATGAAGGTTGTCTAAATTTGAAGGCTCCTCCAAATGGGGCATCCTTTTCCTCCTTTAAATATACACCTTTAAAAGTGGTGTATTCTTCGAAGCCCACCCTATCCCAAGATTAAATTTTATAATAGATTTGTTTTAGAAAGTTGCTAGGTGAAAAGGACATACGCCAAGAAAGAGCGAGAATAAATCTGAAGGCTACACTATATCCAATATCAAAGCTGCTCACTTTGGGTCGTCCCAGTCAATGAAGGATGCAGCTCATTAAAAAATCAGTTTACAAAATATATTTTCTGAGATGTTAGATCCATTTAATTAGATAACATGATGAATAATTGTTCTTGTAAAATCAAACGATAAATTTTTATTTCAGTAAACTTAGTTTTTTAAGCAATCATAAATTTCAAAGTAAATTGGAAATGAAAACTTTTGCATAAAAAGCAGGTATATAGCACCAAGTGCTGCATGACGAAAAACAACAAAATTTTACAATTTTATTAAGGAGTTTGATGTGATATAAAGATGGAAACATTAATAAAATCTTAAGAGTACATTCCACGTTTAAAGTTTTAATCTAAGGGTTTTTCTGCAGTATCATTTCAATTCCCACGTTAAAACCGGACCTTCACTTTCAGGTCTCACCGGCTCTATGCTAAGAACAGAAAGACAGGCGTGCTGAAGTGTATGAGCCAAATAATAAATGCTGCAGTCAGATAGAGCTGTTTGCATTGATATAATAAAGGAGAGGTGCACTGCAGCAGGTATCAGTGAGCTAAGGAGGACCAGAGGTGATAGACGGAGAAACATTGGGCCTGCCAATGCTGTACTTTCAGCTCCTCGGAGAGATGTGAGGCAGTAAACACTATAAGCCGCCTGCAGCTGTGTCATACATATTATTAGGTTTGCTGAGGAAACCCAGGTCTAATCCTCTTCAACTCCGCAAGGCAAAGAATGGAATCTGCGCACATTCATTATCACACTACGGTGTTTATAGATTTTGTTCAAGTATTCTTTAACCTTGCGAGCAACAAATAATAGCACAGGATGAGCAGGAATTTGATTCTTAGGGTTTTTTATTTTGCAATCATTATAGCCTTGTAAACACGTAGGAATTGTAAAGAAAAAATAATGTGAACTGGAGTAGTGTAATATTTACTTTTTCTTTAGCTGCACAAAATATTAAACAAATACTGAGGACTTTCCGATGATCATCTCTTAAGCATCAGCTCAGGGATAGTCATAGGTGTTCAATGTATTATTAACCTTTTGGTTACTGAATTTATTTACTAGTGGAACTTCTTAGTTTAGATATATTAAATAAAGGGGGGCAATACTGATTAGTCAGTATTGGACCCACTGATGAAAGTGTTTCAGAATTGTCTAATTCTGACCCTTGGTCCTTTTTAATTAGCGCATTTATAGAAAAAAAATTTAGCTGGCAGATCAAACCTGAAAAAAATATGAAGGAATCTATACTATCAAAACTTTAATCAGAACCTTACTCAAAAACTTCAACCAGCGCATCAAGGAAAAAGCTCACTATTGGGTTTTGAGCACTAAATTTAAACTGTTTGGAGCCTCATCCGAGGAATCTGAAAAAAATACAACAATGTAAAAATCTTTCACAGTTATTTTACAAAAAATTTAAAATATGGTGAACATGGTACAAGATTACCTGCATAGCCTGGCACTTGCAGCTTTTACTCCTACAGCTGGGAAATTTCCAAGTCTGGTGCTCCTTTTCTGGTGTTTCTGTTAAACCTTTATTGAACTAGATAAAAGACCCACTGAGATCAACAACTTCTTCACAAGGGTGACTTGGCCAAAAAAGGCTGCAGCACAAGTCACAGAGGGAAAAAAACAAATGGACACCGATAACAAAAGTAAACATTAAATATACTGTATATATATTTATAAATTGCAAAAAATGTGATAAATAAAATTCACTGGCTATCCTTACAGCAATAGTTTAACATTTTTAAATAGTAGTAGCTTAAGATTTAAAACACGGGCTCTTTTTGAAGTTTTTCCATTGTCATTTTGTTAAGCATTCAGTGAAACATTTTCTGGCAGGTTCAGGTCAAATTGGAAGGCATTTGAATCAGAGAAACCAAATGCTTTCTTTTCAAAAATGTCATGCGATATTAGGCATAACAGCTTTCAGTTTTCCATGGAAAAGTCTATTAATAGGTAGGAGCCTTGTAAACCAGAGATAGCCAGTGTTTTTGTTGCCTTACCTCCAGGAAAGGCTTACCGGCTGCAACATACAGTTCACAAAGGTGGGTGAGACAGCTACAACCAGTGATGAATCTTAGAATACAGTGGTAGACTGGAATCAAGATCTTTGAGCAGATAGTTGAAGCACATACACAACATTGCAGTAATCAAGAACATGTGAGAGTGGCTGATGTCAGAAGCTTCTGAGCTCTGAGGGAGCAACATTAGTCGTAACTGTAGCCAAAACTGGGCTTTATCCTTAATTTGGAGATTATGTGTCTAATACGAAGCTTAAAATAAAGGCCCAAATCAAGAATTAATCCCAGGTGCCTAGAACTGTTGACTTGTTTGAGAGTTTTACTTTGGGTAGTTCTTATGAAGGAGATTTTCTCCAAGAGAGTAGACAAATACAATTTGAAAAGTATTGTTTTATACTTTTCAGCATTTACAACCAGTTCAGCTGCTTCAGACAATTCTGCACTTTAGCAAAAGCAGTGTACATTGAAATGCCCGTGCAGCTGTCTATATAATTGGACAGCAACCTGTGGTGGAGGGATAACACTTCATACAGGCCGAGAAAACTCTGAGAACACTGATCATGCTGTCACTTTCTATGCCATCTGTAGGACCTCAGAAATCTTTTAACATTAGATTGCAATGAAGAAGCTTTTTATATCTTTATTTTAAACTTTTCCTTAGATTTTCTTTTTTTCTCAAAAATTTAAATAAAACCTCAAGGAAGATATTTCCCCTCCCTCCTCAAATCTTTTTGTGACCCTCCTACCCAGTTGGTTTATTTTCATAACTTTTTACCCAGATCTCTTCTACACTGATAAAACAACCTGACAGTTATCATTTGAGGCCTAGTACAAGATGTCACTCAAAGTAAAAAGCAATTATTTGAATGGATGATGTAATATATCCGTAAAGAAGACACGAGACAGGGAGAGACTATCAAAGGTTTAGAGTTCACTTAACCTAAAGTTGTTTCAGTATTTGACAAGATTTGCAACTACTAATTCTCATGAGTAACATTTCCTGTGTAGCCGTTTTCTGCCAATGAAGTCAACTGACAGTTTTTGCAATATATGTTTATTTAAAGAGTCGTTGCTTCAATGTTTGGTTCTGACTCTGTACCATATGATGCGACAAACAGGCCCAGAGTGGATAATCTGGAGGACCAGAATAATTCCTGATGGGTTATTCTCATGTTTGGGCTGCAAAGGCTGGTTTTCTGTTGCTTTTCTTTTTTTTTACTCTAACAGCATGCCCCACAATTGATTTATCGCTGCTTCCGCTGTGGTTCGGCCACCTCCGCCTACATTTATATCTCTAATTTTCTATCTCTCTATCTACATAGGCGCCTCAAACTGACCTGACAGACAGAGGCGGGTAGAAACTAGTTATATTTACTTGAATAACTTTATTTTTTAAATCGTTTTTAGGAGTGGCTTTACTGTACTATACATTTTACTCTTACTTGGGTAAAATTTCAGAATCCTCTACGCACTTTGAATAACTGAATGAAGAGTAAACTGATTTCAACCAAAAATCCCTCCTATACCGGCAAACACATGTAGTTTAAGCCAAAGTGCTACCTTTTGTTCATGAATAAGGTTTAAAATCCAGTGAACCATTGAGAGATCAAGTAAAAATAAATTAAACACCATATATTATTACTGAAACTACTTTAACTTGTTCTGAAAAAAAAAAATCCCTCTTGTCCTCCGTGGGCAGTTTCCCATCCATTCTAAGCTTGGGTCCTCTGCCAGAGGACTTGGAGCTTGAGGGTCCTGAATAGTATCTTTGCTGTTCTTGCTTTTTCTGGGCTGAGATGTCTGAGGTTCTTCCAGGGATCTTCTGAAGCCATTCCTCCAGTTTGGGGGTCACTGCCCCGAGTGCTCCGATTACCACGGGTACTACTGTCACCTTCACCTTCCAAGCCTTCTCTAGCTCCTCTCTGAGCCCTTAGTGTTTGTCAAGTTTCTCATTTTCCTTCTTCTTGATGTTACCATCACTTCATATTGCCACATCCAACACGACTTTCTTTTGCTCTTTATCAGCCACCACAATGTCCGGTTGGCTCGCCATTACCATCCTGTCTATCTGGATCTGGAAGTCCCACAGGATCTTTGCTTGGTCATTCTACACCACCTTTGAACGTGTTTTCCACTATGATCTTGGGGTTTCCAGCCCATACTCCACAGAGATACATTCCATGTTTGCTTTCCCTGTCAGCATTTTACACCCTGCTGTTATGTGCTGGATTGTCTGAAATGACTCTTTGCACAGCCTACACCTTGGGTCTTGTCTGGCGTGGTAGATCTGGGCCTCTATCGCTCTAGTGCTTAGAGCCTGCTTCTGTGCTGCCAGGATGAGTGCCTCCGTGGTGTCCCGTAGGCCAGCCCTCTCTAGCCATTGGTAGGATTCTTGAGATCAGCCTCTTCAGTTTTGTTCCCGTGGTACATCCCATGTAGGGGCTTGTCTTCCCATGATGGCTCCTCCTTCAGCACCTCCTCATATCCCCATTGTCCATGACATTCACTGAGTATATTATCTATTAAAGCCTTGTCCTTGATGTACCTATGGAGCTTTGATGGTTCGTCCTGGATAGTAGCTCTCATGCTCATCAGTCCTTGGCCTCCTTCCTTACGGCTAGCATTCAGTCTCCGGCTGCTAGATTTAATGTTTGTAAAATTATATAGAAGTATTTGTTTAATAGGTTTTATATTGAAAGAAATTATTAATAGTTTTTTTGGTGCTTTTTAGTCTTCAAAACATCCAAATTTGCACGAAAATGTATATATTTATCTAAGTCACTATAATTTTTAAAAAATTTGATCCATTTATAATCAGTTACTCAGTTGTTAAGTGGTATTTTTACCTTCTACTTTTTTACTCCTACCTAAGTAAGGCAAGGCAGGGCAAGTTTATTTGTAGAGCACAATTCATCCACTAGGCAATTCAAAGTGCTTCACATTTGCATAAATTAAGAAAACAGATAAACAGAAAAAAAATCATCAACCTAAAAAATAATTAATTAAAATAAAAAGCAAGAGTGAAGATAAAATACTTTCAACTGTCATATGAACGGGTAAAAATATCTGTTTTCTGCCTGGATTTAACAATTGTTAGAGTTGAAATAACTTCTTCAACAGCTACTGTTTACTTATACTTGTCTAAAAATTTGTTGAAGTATTGTACTCTTACTTGAGTACAATCTTTGGCTCCACTATTCACCCCTGCATTTTGGGCAGTTGTGCTTAAAATATTGAAAATAAAAAGACTGAGTAATGTTGGCACAGAGAAGGCTAGAGTAAAATAAATAAGACGGCTCTGGAAAAGGACACAGCTAAGTGTGATTAGATTGATAATTTTTTTACTAAAACAACCTTGCAGTTTGAAAGGTCAAATGGAGACCAAAAAAATAATAATAAGTCAAAATGTTGAGTTTTGCCTGCAAACTACTGTAATTTGCAGGGATATAACAATTTAACTGATCTATGATATAACACCAAATAACTGCGATGCTTACTTGTAGCCCCTTGTCAGAAGCAGGATTTAGGACCAGTCACCAGCCATATGCCCAAAAACTCCAATATAGCCAATCAGTAGTTGTGTTTCAATTATCAGTACTACAGGGTAATTTAACCAGATGGGGAAATCTGTCAGCTTGCTCCTCTCAGCCGCCGTGTATCCATACACAATTGGCCCTTTAAAGAATCAGCTGAAGACATCTGCAAATTATGACAGTTTCAGCAGCAACCAGCATCATTGATCAGCGCAAAAAGGCAACCAGAGCAGCAAAGATAAGAAGAGAGTCGACGAGAAAGAATGAGGGCTTCTTGTTCCGTTTTTGTTTGATCTGACTCGATCGGGCCATTCTGAGCACATTCCCCCATTCAGCACTCCGTTGGTTCCTGAAATGGACTCGAAAATGGCCCTGTTGGCCTGAACTGATGAGGTGAAGACACACAGGTTTCAGGAAATTCTGGTGATATAACCCGAAAGTTCAGATTGTTGAAACTCAACTAACATGCCTAACCATAGGGTTTGACGTGTTTCTTTGAAACTTTTGCTATACAGAAAAAAAAGCAAGATAATAGCATAATTAAAAGAAAAATTATATTACACACCAAATAACAAATTTGTAGACTGCAGTGCTATTTATGTTTTATTCTTTATTAATAATAATTAGACCATTCCTAATATTCAATGTAGTAGAAAAAAACATTCTGATGTAAAGACAAATGTTGGAGATTTCCTCCTTAACTCATATCTTCATATTTGTGAAATCTAACTTGTGATAGAACTCTTTCCATGTAGAGGGGAAAAAAAATATGTTCATTCTTTTATTTAAAGTGTATTCATTTTATTTATTTGTAAGGGTTTGATATATTATTTGAATATAATATCAGTTCTGATTTTCTACGATTTAAGTACCTGGTTTGCACATAATCAAAATTATGTGTGGACATAATGACCAGAACATAGCTTCAAAAAAAAATTCTTTGGTATGTGATGAATATGCAACAGCAGTTATTAATGGTATATATCAGTAACGTTTGAAGCATTGCTAATCCGTTAAAAGGCATTTTAAAACGTATTTGGAAATTACGTTTCTTTATAGCCTCAACAACAATCTGGTGTATTTATCCCTCTTCAGTTTATTTGTTTTTGGGTTTGTTGCCAACGTTTTTTTTTTTTTGTTTTTTTTTTTTTGGGGGGGGGGGGGGTTCAGTTTAGGTTTTCAAAGAAAGAGACATTTGAAAACACAAAACTGTTAACTTCTATATGTTAAGCAGAGTAGCATTTGAAGCATTTTATGTAACATTACTAATTTTATTATTAGCTATATTGAAACGTCAAATACTTTTAAAATCTTGCCATCAACTCTTAACCTTATTCCTATTTGTAGCAGATGAGAGAGCTTGACCCTTAATCAAACATAAATTGTGTGTTCAATTGACGCCTTAATTGTGTTTTATAGATCATGTTGTAACTCGATAAGAAAGGAGGGAGGGAGATGCTATTTACAATCAGAAATTTAAAAAAAATGTTTATCTCCTCAGAGTTGTTGGTTAGTTAGTAGAGAGTATGATCTTTTAAATCTCCAAGCTGGACAAGTTCAGTTAAAAGAGCAATAGAGAAATAGACAACCAAACATTGTGAATACTGAAAACCACAAACTGAAACACAGGATACCTTAAAAGACCAAGAGCATGCTTTTCGGTACAAGCCCTAGATAACAGGTTTAGTTTTAAAACCAAGTTTTAGATGCTGGAGATTGTCGTGACAAATTTTGCATTTATATACGTACTTCCTAATAGCTTCAGATTCTAGAAGTGGTTTTATTTCTCAGCTTGTCATCTGAAAACTGTTTACATACTTTACCGCACAATAAATGTAAAAAATATTTGTCTCATCTTTACTTTTTTGTCAAATGCTCCTAAATCATCATTTTGAAATTGTTTACAATTGTTAACTTAGATTTTTTTTTTTAAAGCATTGCACATATTTCAGTCATTTCAGACACTTTTAATCCTGCCTTATATTTTTTACTTTCAAAACAGGAAATATATCTGGCCTTGATAAAAATAAATTCAAAGATTCGCAAACCATTTGTTTTTTTTCACAAACATCAAGTTCTTCTTTCATGACAACAATAACCAAGAGTGATGTCTTACTTCAAGTAGAGTTGTTTCAAATGCATATGACGATGCCCCTCTCTGAACTCCGACATCAGGCTGGTAATTTTCTTCAGTGTCTTTCTATATTTATTGTGTTTACTACTTCACTTCCAATTGAAGTTTCCTGAGCTTGTTGGTGTTGTGCATAAAGCCAGATTCTACATAGATATTTTATTTTTCTTTCTGTTATTACTCGAGTTGGAGAATAAGTGTCGAGGGCAGCAAGCTCTGTGAGCCTCCGCTGCAACACACAAAGCAAGAGTGTGCTGTCAAACTGTCAAAACTCACACTTCAAATGCTTGTGATCGGCCTGCCGTGTAAGGGTGCTCCGTCTCTTTTATATCTATGGTGTTTGTGTATGCTGTTCTGTATGAGTGACTACAGGTCTCCTACTCATGTTTGTGTATTTTTTCTCAATGTGTGTGCATTTGAATATACTCGACTTGAATGTTTATGAGTTTACCTCTTGTGAACAAGCCTCACTCTCTGATCCACTTTACTGACATTATACTGCACAAGCGGGCCTGATAAATGGAGATATTACCCAGTGCGGTTCACTTAGGCAATTTTCACATGGCTGCTGTAGTTTTTGCTTTAGTGCATAGATAGAAATGTAATATTTACAGTCTGTTGCCAGAAAGAAAGAAAGTAAAAAAATAAGTGCTCTACACATGAGAGAATGGATTGCTATGGTTTTATTGGGGAAAAAAAGCAAACTAACCACCAACTAAGTTTTGGGGATCTTCAAGTTGTATTTTTTTACAAGTCATCACTGGCCTTTGTCTTCCTTATAACTGTCGGCATTTTGCACCTTTTTTCACCATTTTTGTTGAGTCTCTGTCTTGTTAAAGAATTGTAAAAACTGACCGTAAATAAGGCAAGTGAAGCCTTCATTGCTTCCTGCTTCTCATTTTGTTTTTTTATTTTTTGTTATTTTGTGACCTCTTGGATGAGATGCTAATGCACTCTTGTGATTTTGAGATGCCTACCACTCCTGAGAAGATTCACCACCTTTCATGTTTTCTCCATTAGTAGATAGTGCTTATCTCTGGTTCAATGGAGTCCCTAAGACTAAGAAATTATTTGGTAACCCTTACCAGACTGTTTCTCCTGTATTCTTAAATTTCTTTAGATTGGGAAATGATGTGTTGCATGTTGAGATCCTTGCGCCTACTTAATTTTGACAGACAAGTTGTATAAGTTTTCTCCATTTCTACAGATCTAATAATGATCTGGCCTTAACTTGGCTAGTGAAATGTAAGCAGAAATAGGGTCAGTCATGTTGTAACAGCCGATACAATTATAGTTTCACTCAGGCCCAAGTTAGTCTGTATAGTTCATATGAAATTATAATTTGAAAACTGCTCTATGTGTTCACTCAGCTTGTCTTTGAAGAATCTCAATAAAAGTAAAATATGTGTTTAGTTTACTGTTCCGCCTTTTCTGTTACACTGCCATGGCTAACTTCTGGTAACACCAAGGAGGAATACAATTCATCTCCTCTCCCTACCCTGGGGGGCTCAGATCACAACCTGGTTCATCTCCAGCCTCCACTAACCTGTTGTACACAGAGAACCAGTTGTGAAATGCACAGTAGGGAAATATAGTCGGCAGAGACGGAAGAGGCTCTTAGGGACTGTTTCCGTTCTACTGTGTGGGACAGCCTCTGAAGCCCTTTGGAGGAGGACCTCAATAGCATCACAGACTGCATTACGGACTACATCAACTTCTTTGTAGACAACACCGTACCTATCATAAAGGTACGGTGTTTTTCTAATAACAAGCTGTGGGTAAATCCTGAAATAAAGGCTCTCCTCAAGCAGAAGAAGAGAGCCTTCAGATCAGGAGACAAACAGGAGCTGAAAGTTGTCCAGAAGAAACTGAAGTTTCCCCCCCCAGGCTTAAGGAGAATTGGGGTGGGTAAATTACATTAATTAATGTTTTTATAGGTTTTACTCATCTTCAGGGACTGCCTGCCTTTCATCTCAGGACTTCACACCTCTCTGCTCCAAGCTGACACACCCACCCCCGGCTTCTGAGGGCTCCAACACACATCCCCCTCCAATGACCAACATCTTGTCCCTCTCAGCACTTCAAGTGAGGAAAGAGCTCCTTAAGATTAAAGTGCAGAGGCTGCAGGTCTAGATGTCATCAGGTCAAGGCTCCTGAAGTGCTGTGCAGATTAACTGTGTGGCATTCTAGGATATCGGTAAAACTGAGTCTGTTGCTGGGGAAAGTACCACAGCTGTCGAAGACCTCCTGTGTGGTACCGGTACTAAAAACTTCTCATCCCAAGGATCCCAGCAGCTACAGGCCGGTAGCCCTAACATCCTATCTAATGAGGATCCTCGAGAGGTTGATTCTAAACCATCTGCACCCTCTGGTGGGTTCTTCATTGGATCCGCTGCAGTTTGCTTACCGACCTGGCACTGGGGTGGAGGATGCCATCCTCTACCTGCTGCACCGAGCTGTGACTCACCTGGAGAAACCTGGAAGCTCTGTGAGGATCATGTTCTTTGATTTCTCCAGTGCTTTTAACCCCATCCAGTCAGGACTTCTGAGGGACAAGCTGGAGCTAGCTGGACTGGACTACCACATGTCGCAGTGGATACTGGACTACCTCACAGGACGCCCTCAGTATGTGAGAGACACAGGGCTGTGTTTCTGATACGCTGGTTTGCAGTACAGGGGCCCCACAGGGAACTGTGCTGGCATCGTTCCTCTTCACCCTCTACAATGCTGACTTCTCCATCAACTCCCCTGCCACCTTCAGAAGTTCTCTGATGACTCTGCCATAGTTGGACTCATTAAAAAAGATGACAACACAGAGTACAGACATAGGACGTTGTGGACTTGTGCAAGCAGAACCACCTACTGATCAACGCTGGAAAAACCAAGGGGTTGTTGGTGGACTTGTGCAGATGCAGACCCAGCACACTGACACCGGTGAAGATTCAGGAAGTGGACATTGAGATTGTGGACTCTTATAGGTACATGGGTGTTCACCTGAACAATAAACTGGACTGGAGCCACAACACTGATGCTCTTTATAGGAAGGGTCAGAGCAAACTCTACCTGCTGAGGAGGCTGAGGTCATTTGGAGTCCAGGGAGCGCTGTTAAAGACATTTTATGACTCTGTGGTGGCTTCTGTTATTTTTTACAATGTTGTGTGTTGAAGCAGCAGTTTATCGACAGCTGAGAGGAACAGGTTGGATAAACTCATCAGGAAGTCCAGCTCTGTTCTAGAATGCCCCCTGGATCCAGTGCAGGTTGTGGGAGACAGAAGGACTCTGGTGAAAATAACGTCTCTGATGGACAGAGTCTCCCAACCCATGCATGGAAATGTTGCTGAACTGCACAGTAACTTATTGAAAATTGCACATCTATCTACTCTTCAATTGCACTGCTTAACGCACAATCCGTACTATTCTAAATTTCTAAATTCTAATTTCTAATTACTTTAAAAACTATACAGCACCCTGTTTTTGTAACTATAGTACGTGTAAATATTTTTCTTTCTTCTGTAATAATTGTGTGTGTTTCTGTTCTGTGTCCTGTTCTGTTTGTACATCTGTTTTTTTGCTGCTGTTACAACCAAATTTCCCCACGTCCCCAGAGAGGCTTACCTCTGCTAGAGTTCCAAACACGCACTCATTCTTCTTACAGCCCATGGCTGCTTCTGTTTTTGGCAGCTTAAAAAACTTTTGGGGGTTACTTTCTCTATGAAAACGATCATTTGGCTGCATGAATTACAGGATTTTATTCTACATTCCTAAAGAACAGCAGCTGGATCAAAGAACAAAGGTGGTGATGGGCAGAGAAGTAAGTTGCTACTAGCTTTTCAAGCTGCTTATGTAATCTTATAAAAGCCTTGTGTGATTTAATAATTGATCTGTTACATCTGAGAATGTTCAGTAAATGGGTGCAAACAACACCCACGTCTTCTTTTGTATACTGGGCTGGGAAGATGTGCTTAATGGACTCAGCTAGTTGTTTTTGGCGCTGTCTAAAGCCTGGAGATTTAGCAACTGAAATAGGCTTTATTGACTCAATTTTTTACAAACAAAAAATAAATAAATACACCAAACCTCTGAGCCCTTAATATAACAGAGTTTCATTTTGGTACTTTGGGCTTTTCACATTCAATGTCAGAATACTGTTTGAGATGAAGCTCGGCACCGGTGAAGGAGGCGGGATTATAGAGAAACGAGACGTTTTACTTCGTGGTCCAACATTAATTACAGGATACAAGTTAGATTTAAGGACAAATTAATACTGTATAACAAAAGCTTTTGGTTGATTGGGTTCTCACAAACGTCACCTGAAATCTTATATATGTAAATATAATTTTATATTGCTTTGTTTTTACCTACCGTCTTGTACAGCACTTTGTGATTTTTATCTGTTAAAAGCGCTTTATAAATAAACTTTACTTACTTACTTTACTTACTAACACCAACGGTAACAATTTAGCATATATATGTCTATCCAAAAAGTTGAAAGCATGATATAGTCCCTTTAACGCCCTCTGAGCAGAAATCTATATTTGGAACTTTTTTTAAAACGATAAAAGGGTCTGTCTTTAACTTGACCCCAGTAGTTTGTGCATCCAGGGGCACAACACAAGTCAACCATTTTCACGAAGCTGACAAACAGTATGACGTCATATCCCAGAGCTCTATAAAATGGGTTTAGTGTTCTGAAAGTTTTAAATATGACAAAACACAAATATGGAAGAAATTTGTATACGGGTTAATACCTTTTCATAGCAAAGAGTTGCAAAAACAAGTCAAAGACATACAGCAAAGACCACAAAAATGAAATCCTAGAGCAGAGGTTCCAAGCTCATTTCCATTTAGGGCCATATTAAGGTAATACATTTCCTTAAAGGGCAGGTTAAGACCAAAAGTATTGATCAAACTATCTTTAAGAAACCAATAAAATATTTTAAAAAATGTATGTCTCTGTAGTCAACAAGTACTTCATAAAAATTAAATAACACTGAGTGTCTTTTTACAATGTTGTGATTTAGGACTATTCAGAGACACACTGATTTGACAAAATACTTCTTAGGTGCACATAAATAGATCTTAAAGTTAGTATTTATATGATCCTCTAGAGTTTAGAGGGCCACATAAATGGCTATGCCGGGCCGGATTTGGCCCCCGGGCCTTGAGTTTGACACCTGTGTCCTAGAGTAAAACATAACAGAATCTAACATCAAGAAATAAACTAAAGTGATAATGTGAACTGAATAAGGAATTAGTAACTAAAACTCAAAACAGAAAGACCTAAGGATAGTAACACCGTGGAGAAAATGTGTATCTGGTTTGCAAGTATTTCACCCCAGAGGACTACAAAGAAAAAAAATTGTCTGAAGAATACAGCAGTCCCATCCATTTTTTTGTTAAGATACTGCATGACGTACATTATCAGTGGCTCTAAGTAGTGTTCTATTTATTCTAATTCCTTGGGTGTTGCTGAGCTATTATAAATTACTATAATTATGATGTCTGGCTGACATAGTCATCTCCAGGTTTACTGTATAACAATTGCAACATTTCCTCCTAATAACTGTAAAGGGCGAGTTTTGTAGATTAGATCACTTTTTGGTGGCTTTTGTGAGCACTGTGAGTGTGTCATATCCTTGATCGAGATTTACAGCAGTGCTTTGGGTTAATGTAGTCCCAAGTCTAAATCGACTTGTGTAATTCCTTCATGTTACCTACTATTTTCACTTGCAATCATGATGATTATAGGGATCACCAGGAATAATTAGGATCATCAGTGAGTAATTTTTGTGGCTCTTTGGCTTTTGCTCACCAAACACTAGCTGTTACCATTCACTTACACTGTTTATGCTAAAGTAAAGGAAATAGACTGCTGCCAGATGAGGAGAATGACTGAGCTCTCTACAAAATGCTCTTTCTCACTTATCTAATTCTGTGGAATATGGCAACAGAATACATTTCACTTTGGCGTTGAATATCCTTTTTAGGCTTTATTTGTCATGAAATGCATCAAGAGTGAAATATATACAAATAAGAATAATCCATTCTTATTAGGGTACATGGGTTAAACAAAACAATCAACACTCAAAACAGTAGAACAAAATCATTAAACCTCTCATCCTTCATTAAAAGCCAAGTGAAATAAGTGGGTTATAAGAAGAGATTTAAAAATGGACTCCTAAGGCACCACGGTATAAGATGCTTCCTGTACATACAAAAGAAAAAAAAATGTAAGTATAGAAATGTCCAAATTCATACACATAAAAATTGCTATGATATTTTTGTTGTAGTTCAATCCAATGTGTGCTCATAACTTCATTAGCATTTCAGCAACATCGTGCCAACAACATTAGTAACATCCTCTCTGTCCCCTAACGCTTGTCGTGTCTGTAGTAATGTTTAAACATGTTTTTAAAATAAGATTTACGACAAAAAACTAAAAAGTGCGAGAAAAAATACAACTCACCACGATGCGGAATCAGTGCCTGTTTCTCTGTAACGAGACTGTCCAGTCTGGGGCAGTTTTAAAGCCTCCTTTGCCTCTTTAGAAGGCCTGTGGCATATTTATCCTAAGCTAATTTATCTTAGCCCAGACTATACTTTACTTTACTTGAGTCTTAGATCTCCATGAGGGGTGAATCCATTGTTTGGGGGAAAATCATCATTAAAGATAGATATCAACTGTGGTACGGTGATCAATTAGCAGTAGCTGCATGGGGGTGAGGCCAACGGTTGTTGTGGCTGCAGCCCGGACTCATGGATGTGTGGCTAGTGTTGCTGGCGGCTAGCCCTCGCTAGCTCCGAATGCCGTGTTTTCCTCTCAGCTAAGCAGCTTTGGCAAACCTGCTTTTTTCTCCCACAGCAGGACAGCAGGGGCCTCAGTTGCAGAGTGGGTATCTCTCTTGGGTGAGGTATGTAATTCAAAGATTCCTTCTGCACAGTTTTGAACAAGTTAGATTCAGAACTATCCCTATACCATTGGCCGGAGTGCAGTTACCTGATCTGTGATCAGAAGACAGTACATATATATTTTGGATCCAGTAACTTTCCAGAAGCTTACGCCAACCCTTGACCATAAGGATGGAGATTTAAGGCTTAAAGCCTAGTTTATACTTCTCCAGTAGCAACTTTGCACCCAGACGCAGACGTACTGATGGAGACGTTTTTCATTTATAGTACTGTGTTTTTTTCTCTACATTCTCTGTTGATTTTTCTGTGTTGCAAAGCAATTCCCCACGAGGACAGTAGGGGGTGGTAACTTTTGATGGTGGGTCTGCCTACCGTTGCAGAGTTTTTTCAGGTTAATTTGAGTTTTTTTTTTTTTTTTCTATAGCTTGTGAACGCATTCCCCCCTCAAGGAGCAATAGATATAATAGCAATTGTAGTCAAGTCCTGTCATGGCTGGTAACCCAACAATATTTTATTATAAAAGAACTCTAGAAGGGTGAATTAGTGACTTTTTAAATAATTTTTTTTTACAAATCAAAACAAATTCTTACAAATCAATCACATAAATTCAATTTCCGGCTGTGACAAGTAGAACTTTGAGCATGAAATAGTTGAATTTGATCTGTGTAAATTGAATTATGACCTACCTCTTGTTAAATACAAAATTTGGTGTTATATATATTTAGGTGTTACTAACCCTTTCAGTCGACACCTATTGAACATTTACATCACCCAAACAGATCAAACACTGTCTTTAAGCAAACAGATTGAGAACGTTAAGCGAGCTTTCCCCAAATATGCCTATTTAGAATTAATGGAGTTGTAAGACGAGTACTGAACGTTTTTGCAGATGGAGAGGGAGGGAGCCTTATGCTGCATATTAAATATAGATCTAACTTCTGCTGCACATGTCATCTCTTTGTTTCAGATTTAATTGCTCCTACAAGACTCCCTGCTTTTAGCATATTGGTGAGAGTACAAAAAAACTATTTTCTCTACAACAACAGCAATTGGGTCATTGTGATATTAGGATTGAGCTCTTAATCTTTGGGACAGGAAACATTGTGCCCTTCACCACAAGAGGCTACAGTGATATGCACATTCTGAAAAAAAGATAAAGCAATTTAATTGAACTGCTGGTGGACTCAGCTTTTGTATGGGTTTTTATTCAAGCTTGCAAAGAAAGATTTGATTTGAACACCTTTTATAAATGCTTATAAAGACTTTAAAAGGGATGAAGCAGGTGCAAGGTTTAGTTTTTCCTTTGACCTGCTTTTTAAAAACAAATAAAGCTCAATACAACCTATGGACTTCATGTTAACTGAACATATTATTTTGTGTAAATTGAAATTATTGGACAAGCAATAACTGAGAAGTTTAGATGTAAGTAAAGATGTTTTCATGTAGATGTATTTGTAGTGAACCAACCTGGCAGGGTCAGTCACAGGCAATAGGAGGATATTTTTTTTTGTCATCTTTCTCTCTTTGTGTGCATGCGCGAGTGGTTGGATGGCAAGAAAACAAATAGAATGACGGACTATAAAGTCCCAAAAAACCCTTCCACGAGAGTTAGTCGACGAAATCGCAGATATCTGAGCACCTATACATCTGAATTTAGGAAGAGTTCTAGAGAGAAACTTAAAATCTCTATTGACCACAAAATCAAAGTTATTCAAAACCAATGTCAGATCTGTAAAAACTGTTGGTTCGATTTGTCGATGTCGCGGCCACAAATAAGCTAAGGAGACATTTGTTTCTATTTAATAGAAAGCCCAGGACCCTTCACTCATAAAACAGTTTAAGGCTTTTAAAAGTTTGGAGGGCTACGATTATTTTGTTTCAGGGAAAGTTGGACCAAGCTGTGTGAAACAGAAAGTGTTATTCACATCACCCGTGAGTGATTGCCAAAGAGAATGGGGAAATCCTCACTAACACTGCTAAGCTTGGCAATTCTTCATTGATCAGTGTCTTTATATATTTATGGAAATGTAGTCGCTGTTGTAAAAAGCAAGTTAAGTTGTCGTGTGAAAAGAGCAATTTAGTCGGGTCTGATCTCTGGTGAAAACTGAATTATCATTGCTTACAAAAATCTAATCATGGAGAAACATGTAGTCCAATAGCAGCTTTTATAGCAGCTTTAATGTTTAAAGTAGAAGCAGCTGTCAGGATAGGATTTACAACTGCTGCACGTACAGCATTGTGCATAATCAGGGTGCTGATAGCGATTTGGGTCAACTGAATCAGAATGCAAAAACGATATAACACGTAGAATTTTACAGTATGAAAACCTGAAGTTTTTTTACATAAAAATATTCTCTTCATAACAAATACATAGTCATAAGGACTTACCATGAACAAAATGAGCCACACAAATTTTGTTAGTTGCTGCAAGAATCCAGGCTTTCATCGGAGTGTCCGGGTTTAATTTCGTGATAGTCCATAAATAATTTTGTTTTTCACATTCTTTTTCAGAGGAAATAAAAAAAATACCTGACCATATAGTTGACCGCACAGCAGGAGTGAAGCATCTGCTCTGCTAAATCCTCCTCCAGACATGCAAAACAATAGAATTTTAGGTAAAATACGCTCTTTCTTGCCACCGATTCCCACAATTCAGTGCAAAGAAACATAAACATTGACGTCAGAAAAGATTCTCCTATTACCAGTTCCACTAAACAACTGCGTTGAGAGCCATGACAAAAAAACTTGCAAAATACTGTCTAAGGCCCACCATTAAACAAGCATTGCATCTGTAATGATGTCATCTGTAGGAAGTAGAAAGAAAGCGACGTCAGAGATCAAAAACAATGGATGAAGTGATGGTATGGTTTTCCCTTTTTGTCGGCCTGTGGTTCTTTTTAAAGAGAAACTTTGTAATGGCCATTACCGGTCGGCTGTTTATTTCGGAGCGATCAGTCGGGATTCTGTGACATCATTACACCCGGACATCATTTGCCACCGCTATGCCAGTAGGAGTGACATTGACATATCTGTAAAGCACCTATCAGTCCATAGGTTGCCGTGTTGGGTCACTTCGGCCCGCTCGGACTCACTCAGGAGGTAGTCCGACAAAAGGGTCAACTTGGCCTGGCCGGCCAAGGGTAGTATAAAACGCTATGTAATAGGGCCGAACCAACCCGTACCAGACCAAGCTGATCCAAGTGAATAACTTGCATGGCCCCCCTCCTGCTTTGTGTCGGGTTATTTTAAAGATTGAGGCATCTTCTTATATATATATATATATATATATATATATATATATATATATATATATATATATATATATATATATATATATATAAATATATATATATGTATCTGTTCACTCGGCAGGCAAATACTCATCAAATGCAACATCATCTGTTTGTTTTTTTAGTGACAGTCTAAACAGAACAGTTTAAAAAGTGTTTCAACCCAGACCCAGGTCACCTTCACATGTGGTACTACTAAAAACATTATCCTTAGTTTTAAAAGGTGACTGCAGTCTTTATGTCACATTCCATCCGAATGAGTGGCAGCAGTCAGCCTGCAGAACATTTTCCTCCTTCTTTCTCAACTCTTTGTATTACTTGTTTGTTATTTTACCAGCTCAACATTCAAAATGTCTTTACAACTGATTAACACACATTGACATCTGTAGCGTTTAGTTAGCATTTAGTTATAGTTATAGCTCCAGATCATATTATATTGTCTGCAAGTGAAGGATTTTCTTGGGTGTAGATTACAGATGGAGATGGGTAAATGTAAATGCAAAGAAGGAAGAAGGTCAAATTAATAAATTATTAAAACCAGACTTCCATTTAGAAGCAGAGAGCTCAGAAAATTCACGTCTCAGCGCAGAGCTGCTGAGAGCACCGAGTTCATGGAGTTTGAAATTAATTGCTTGATTTAATTGACATTGTATACTGTTTTATTGTATAATGTTTGGGAATCACTGCAGTTTTTTTTAGGACTCTACTTGCATCTCGAAACTGATGTCTCCGTTTTAATATCATCTGAAGTTTATTATTATTATTAAGTATTTTCACTCCCAGTCTTTAGCTTGGATTTATCATTGGTTTATTAAAAACGCCACAAAAGACCAACCCTGTGTATATGTCTCCATATTTATTGCAATCTTTTTCATCTTTAAAATGCACAAAAATATGGTTTCCTCCTGCTGTATTTTAACTGTGCCTGAAAAAATAGCATGGTAAATGAATCGCAGAAACTTTTTTCATGTGTTTTTTAAAATTATATTAAGATAAGCTTGCTCTGAAAGAATGGTTGAGCACACACTCGATCATTTAATGGGTAGGGCTGATGAGAAACGGTGTCGTGTAGTCTGATGAGTCCAGATTTACCCTGTTCCAGAGTGATGGCCACATTAGGGTAAGAAGACAGCCAGATAAGGTGATGCACCCATCATACATAGTGCGTACTGTACAAGCCTGTGGTAGCACTACCATGATCTGGGGTTGCTGCAGTTGGTCAGGTCTAGGTTGAGCAACAGTATGTGTTCCTAGAATGAGGTCAGGTGACGACCTGAATATACTGAATGACCAGGTTATTTCATCAATGGGTCTTTTCTTCCCTTATGGCACAGACATATTCCAAGATGTCAATGCCAGGATTTATCAGGCTTAAATTGTGAAAGAGTGGTTTTGGGAGCATGATACATCATTTTCACACAGGGATTGACCACCACAGAGTCAAGACCTTAACCCCATTGAGAATCTTTGGGATATGCTGGTGAAGGCTTTGGGCAGCGGTCAGATTTTTCCATCATCAGTGCAAGGTTTTGGTGAAAAATGAATGCAACACTGGATGGAAACAAATCTTGTGACATTACAGAAGCTTATCAAAACAATGCCACAGAGAAGGTGTGCTGTAATCAAAGCTAATCGGGGCTGATCGGGCAGCTAAAAGGAGATCCAATGAAATATTAGTGTGTGTGGCCTCTTTTTTGTTGGCCAGGGAGTATATCAACGATTAAAAGTAATTCAAGTTTGTGCATGTTGCATTTTCTCATATAAGAAACAAAGTTCTTGAAAATAAATTATTAGAAATTAATATAAATTAAATTTGTGGGATATTAAATACATTGAGATAACTTAATAACAATAAAACAGGAAACTGGAAAGCTATGAATGTACTGTAACTGAAGGCCTGTCCTCGGTTCCTTTTCAAGACTCAGTGGTGTCCATGTAGGAAACAGAACATGTTACCAATGCAAAGATCTAACTCAGAACTCTTAAAAACCATTTGTCAGGCAGCACGTTGAAAATGCATTTGAAATCAATTTGTAAAAAAATAATAATCAACGACTAAAATGAGGCTAAAAACTAACACCATGACTCTTTAGTCTTTAGCACATAAGGCAGGGAAAAGTTAAGACCGATCCCAAGAAAGCTCTGGGGTGAGCAAGATGAACCCTCAGGATCACTAGTAATAGTCCAGTATACCTTAACGTTGGGCTTCAAGCTCTAATGGGAATTTAATTTGACTTATTGGTTCTCTGCTGGCTGTAATTACCGAACGTCTTCGACAAGGCTTTGTGTTTTTCACCAGCGAGGGACAGACTTTGTCTCAATTAGCTCCCGTTTTTTATCTCCTCTCCCCTTTTTCAACACCTCACACCTCAGTGGCAACGACAAGGATGTTTGTACCTGCTGCCTTATGCCACATCGCTATCAGTTCCATCCTTGGCGTGACTTTGAAGATTAGTCACTGAAGCGTGAAGAAGCTTTTGAAGTATTGCCGATTCTTTGAAGTTTATGATGCAAGGTTGTGGGGGGGTTCTTCCCACCTTGTCAAAGTGTTACACAAAGTTTCTGCTAGCTCTGAACATTAGCTCTGAACATTTAAGGAATAAGTGGAGGGAAAAGTCAGAGGTATAAACATAACATGATAGAGATTTGGATCATCAAAGTCAATCTTAGGGCTCTTTCAGACATCACTGTACAGATGCAACATGTCCCTTCACCCCCAACTGACAGTGTCAGTTAATAGCAAAGGTTTCCTTGGCGATGATAGATGACAACCTCTTTAGCTTGTATTCACTCATGTTCAGATTCAAATGTTTTATGTATACTTTTGAGAAGCAAGTAGTGAATTAGACCTGGGCAGGAAAAATCATGTTAGTGGTCAGCAGTCCTTTCAGTTAGTACTGTGTGCCGGTTTTCCTAAGAGAATGGGATTTTTAGCCTTTATAATATAAGTCAGGAAAAACAAGGCTTTACCAGAAAAAATTTAAAGTTTTGGAAAGGCCTAGCCAAAGTTTAGACTTTAATATGACAGGCAATCTTAGGGGTCACCTCTAAAGAGGTGTGGGCAAGAGATGTCCCCATAGTGTGAAAGATTTGGAGACCTTTTGCAATTGGTGCAGAAAACTGTATAAAATCCCTCCATTAACTAAGTGTTCATGCTTACTTTTGTAACCTTTGGTGAAAAAATAACTAATAGCAGGGGACCGCACTGCAGATTAAAACGGGTCCTTTGTTAACCAGTCAGACCAGCAACATGAAAAAGACTTCACAACTAAAACTGTCAGCAAATGGCAGGATTACCACCAGAAAATAACTCAAAATACTCCAAGTTCGGATCTGTTTTTCTCTATTTCTTTCTTACTTCCCTTCTTACAGGAAGTTTCTGTCATGTTTACTTTTTAGAGCAGGAACAGAATGCCCATGTTCGACCTGTTTTGCCTCCGGCGTTTTGAACATACATTTCTGGTGTGTTTGTTTTTACGGAAGAAAAAAATAGTGAAATTCAGAAGTCTCTCACAAACGAGATATTAATGTATGATTAAATTACAAAAATATTCTCGTATTTTGACACAAACACTTTCAGTGTTCATAGTGCGGTGAACTGACTAGTAAATACTTTATTTACTTTACTAAGAGGGAATGCATAATTTTTGTCAAGGCCATGCAAAACCTATTGCGAGGGAACGCAATAGAAAAACATCCCCTATGTCCCTCAGCGGGCTCCGTAATAAACCTGCACCAGGATTTGAATGTGATAAATCACCTATAGACTATAATAAGGAAACAATCCTCTTCAAAGTCAAGCTCAATGTCAATTTAGTCAAAGTTGCCGGCTTCTGACGTATTTGTAGAATGTCAGCGAAAAGCGATAGTGACACAAAAATCATAATTAAAAACACATGTCAACATTTCATTCTTGTGTTCTTTCATAATAAAAAAACAGAATAACTCCATAAAGACTCCGTTGTTTTCTAAAATACTTTTGTTATGTTGGCTGGTGTGTTTTTCAACTCAAGGCCACCATCTAAATGCTAATACCTTCATAATATTTATTCTTCCCTTGAAACTGGCACAAACTTTGCATATATTGTGCACTTGGCAAAGTGATTATGACTAAAACAAAACTGACATTGGAAACTGCAACCTGAGAAAAATCTGCTCACAGAAAATAAATGGCCAAAAAATGGAAAGTCTTTTTTTTTTTTTTTTTTTCCTGGACAGCAGTCCACAGCTACGCTGTACTTCGTAGCTTCTTACTTCCAACAGGAAATTAATGAAATTCCGGTGACTTGATCAATCGTGCTCCTTTCGGCATGAACATATGTTTGGGCCGGCTGCATGTCACAGCAGAACCTTGCCTTTCGGTGAACTGCAGCCGTGCACACAGAACCGAGGAGCTCCTTCTCATTCCAACAGTTTCAGCATCCAGCAGTGCTGTAGGCAAAGGCAGCAGCTGCTGGACATGGCCTCTGCTGACCCTCTGGGTTACAGCATTGGTACAGATGGCTGACCAGTAGCGCTCTGCTGCACCACCAGAGGAAAAGCAATGCCAAATTTATCTTCACCGTACCCTACTGAAATTTGACTCATAAGCAGAAGAAACTGCTGACAGTATGTTCGCATGCATAGCTCCAAATGAAAGAAAAGCCGCATAAAACTAGATTTAATTTGTATTTTTTTGCTTAATATCCAGCATCATTCAAATAATCTTGGTTTCTTCATATTTATTCCGCAAAAAACAAACAAATTATAAGGTTATTTAAATTCCTTTTAGCTGTTGCCAAGTGTTTGAAGCCAAAACCTGCCTGTCATCATTTTACAATGCAGGCTCCTGAGAGTGCACACAGCTCACAGAGGCAGCAATAAACAAGAAACATTATTCTGCAAACTGTTAATTGTAAGAAGTTGACAGCAAGATTAAATGAAATGTCCTGTTTAGTGACAATGTGCGCTGACTGATGGAGATGATAAAGCTAAGGGTATTTCAGATGAATGCTTTTATTGAAACGATGGAGCATTTTTATCTTCCCTGGAGATGACGACGATGTAGCAAATATAATTTAAATAAATAATTTTTATAACTGGTGTCATTGACATTATAGTGATACATTTGGTGTGTTTCCTTCTTTTCATTGTTTGTTAAATAATAAAAGGAAAGTGCTATTAGCTAGTTACTTAAAAGTAGGTAGCTAGCAGAGACCTGTTAAATCTCACCAGTAGACTCACAACACTTGTTGTTAAGATCTGTTCAAAATCTGAGGTATTATACAGAAAAATTCATTCAGATGCTGTTGCAGTTTCTTTGGCTCATGCTACTCACTTAGTCTTTTCAGTTTCCATGCCACTCACTTCACTCCATTCAGTTTGTCCGATCGTGAATGTGTGTGTGCGTCTCAGATGGCTTCATGCAGGTCTTGCGATCTGCTTCACTCCAAACCTTGTGCCTGTTCTCTCTCTCGCTCAATGGAGTAGCAAAGAATGAGCTGGTGTGGGTGTTTCTGTAAAGCACATGCAATCAAAAAAGATCTTAAAAATGGTTTCTGGATAGATTTTGTCTGCAAGTCGAAGAAGCATTTATGGTGCCCCTATAGTCTTTTGCCATTAAAAATATTTCCAAATAGACAACTTTTTCTTTTTTGTAAGCTAGGAAATGATGAGACTTCTTTCTAAAAAATGCTATATCCAGTCACGATCAGCGTATATCGATATAATGGAAGTCAATGGGGGCAGGAGTTCGCCGACTGTTACAAGGCATTATCTGCTCCAAAACTCCTTAATTTAACCAATGTTTTGTTAATAATCGTTAGCACTACTCCCTTCAGAACATCTTGGACATGCTTTTTTGTCCTATTCAGGGGTGTTTAAGAGGCTTATATACAACTACGATATTGCGTGATTTCAGTTATGTCACTGCTTTGCACCATTGCAGTTTTAGTCTGAGCAGGACTTTCACTCTGTTCTTTACGGTGATCGGCTAGACAGAACTTGCTACTGCAGACATCAACATGGTTTGCTGGCGTGTTTTTCATCCTAGTTTTTAAAATATTCCTGCAAAATAAATGGTTCCAGTGGTATATTTTTTGCTTGTATTTGCTTTGCAAAAATCCATTTGCACAAATGCCACACCAAAGTTTGACAACAAAAAATATGCAATGCGTGTAAAGTAAAAAAGAAAAAAACTGATACAAGACAATGGTTTGTGCTTTCTTTCTGTAACTTAAAACTTTAAAAGATACATTTGTTAAAGCTCATGTTGTAATTCATTTCCATGGAGAAAACATAGATTTGATACGTCACCCTTCCGTTTTTCCGATTAGTCAGACTGGATAAAGACCAAAAACCCTTTTTTTTTATTCAAAAACTGACTAGACTTGACCAGATTATTTTCATACTTCCATCTGGTCATTAATTTGGAAGGATCATTGTCTCTAATGAACAACAACCTGTCTTTGAACAAAGAAAAAACACACAAAAAAAGATCCAAATCCCACTTATCACTTAGAGTCTAATATGGTGCAGCATAAATGAGTTTCTCCCACCTAATATTACCCAGCTCCCAGGTGCAGGTAAATGAGAGCCAGCAGAGAAATTACTCAATTTGCATGTTAGCTAATTGTATCATTGCTCTAGGCTTCTTAATAGTCAATGAATTTTCCAAGGAACAGAGTTCAGAGGGAATAAAAATGGCTGGAGCTTCAAAGCATGTAGCGACTATTTGTTGTGAAATAGGATTTGCCGCAGGTGAAAAGAAAAGGGTCATGCTGTGAAGGGCTGTGGTATTGAAGTTGGATAAGATATATGAGGCAAACATGGTATAGTCTTTCTCCCAAGACCATAACCACCCAAGTAAAAAAAAAAAAGAATTATGAGGCACATTTGAAATACTGAGCATTTTTGTCATCAAACTTTTACATTTAATGTTGCCTTTGAGCTTCACTGTTATGGTTCAATTTCAAATCCCCTGCTGTTCAATAAATATTGGTAAAGAAATGTTGACCCAACTGAATAAATACTAAAGTTCTGTTGGATTAAACAAGATAAATGTTTTTCTACTATTACCATGTTATATACAAATACACTACACAGTTTATTACCTAGTTATAATTAATATTAATATACTAGTCTATCAAGGTGATAGACTGAATCTGTTTGGACTCCTACACACTGTGGAAAATTATGCAAAAATAAGGGATTTGATTGAAATATTTTTTCAAGGCTGGAAGAGTATGAAGAAATAAAATATAGGTTTTGAAAAATAGTTGTGTTCAGAGACTTCTTCCAAATTCTATTGTCCAAATGTGACCTTCCTTCCATCCATCATTCCTTCCTTCATTTATTCCTTTCCTTTATCCTTATTTCCTTCTATTTGTCTTACCTTGTGTCCTATCTTCTTTCCTTCCTTATTCATCGGCTTCATCCTTCATGACCTTCCTTGTCCCGCTTACAGTATGTCTTTATGTCTGTCCTTCCTTTTTCCTGTTCTTTTCTTCCTACTTAATCAGCCTTTTATGACCTTTTTCCTTTCTTTCTTTTGATCCTTGTACCCCTTTTCTTCCCTGAGTTTTTACCTCCTTCACTTTTCCCGTTTCATTCCTTCTTCCCCTGAATTTTGCACTTATTTCCTTATTTTTGTCCTTCTTCTATGTATCTTACATCCCTTCTGACCTTGTTGCTTTCATTCCTTACTTCCTTATCGCCTCCTATCTTTATCGTGTTCCTAATTCTTTCTTTCTTTTCTTCCCACTTCCTTTCTTTCTGTTCAACTATCCGACTTGTCATTCCTTCCTTACTTACTTCTTTCCTCATTTCATCTTTCATTTATTCCGTCATTGTCTTCTATGTGGCTTCCTTTTGTCCTTTCCTTCTGTAAGTCCTGCCTTCCTATCTTCTTCGCTTCTTTTGTGCCTGTTTCATTTCTTGCCTCCCTTGCTTCTTTTTCTTCCTTTCCTCCTTTCCTTCCTTTTTTCCCCTTTGATCTTTCTTCATTCCTTCCTCATCCCCTTTCTTCTTTCCATCTAGGCTGCCATAATTTAATGTTTACGTTTTTTATTATTATTATTTTATGTTTTAAAATGGGCATAAAGGACAGAGAATCCTGGACATGAAAGATGTATAGGAAGTCTGATCGGGGTGGTTTTAACTTTCCATGAGACGTTGCATTGCTATTTATATAGAGTCGGGTTTTAATATTGCAAACAAAATCTGCTCCACATGTAAGGAGGAAAGCTGTTTATCCTCACAGCTGGTGAAAAGCTGGCATGACATAATACAAACAAGATTTTTTGTTTTCTCAGTTTATTTGATTGCATTGTTTTTACACTTTTATCCAAAGGGGGAGAAATGTACATAAAAAAGGTTAGACTAGTGTTTGTTTTTATCATAAAAAACTTGCCTTAAGGAATAAGTCTATTTGGTTGATAAAAGCGGGATCAGTTTGTGAATCGAACATCTGGTGTAAACAGAAACCTCTTGCAAAAGCAATACTGTGAAACAAGAACTAAAAGGCTCCTGTTGTTCAATTACCCTGTCACTATGTCATACTTTTACTTGTTTTGTACCTAACATCTTTGGCTTACAAATGTAGTCATATAGTGTGAAGCTATTTGTAACAACCATGCATTGGTTCGTTTACTTTGTTAAGTTTAATGGGTAATTTGTCCCTATGTTTTGGACTGGTTTGGCTGAGAAACAATGTGTGGTATGGCTGTTCTCTGTCTTGTCCCTTGATATCCAACAGCAAATGCACCACCATAAAATGATGTGCCTTAGGCTGATGAGTTTGACCTGTTGGTGTGGACACACTGAAGACAAAGAATTAAGGAGAAGAGAGATAGATTTGCAGTTTGGTATTTTTCTGGGGAGGGGGGACTTGCTTTTTGAAATACAATTGGTCTCTCTGAGTTGCATCTGTAGGATATAGCTACTATATATGAAACTGTATTAGCCACAGTAAGGAAATAGACAGCAAAAATGATCGAGGCAGAGGCTGTTTTCACATGTGTGGCCGTGCCAGAAAAAATGCAAATTTCTTCTGTTCAGATGGCACGTATTTGACACGTATTGGAATCCAGTGTTTTACTACAACTAAACAGCAGGTGGCGGTATACAAATAAGTCTATAGTTCTCCAACAAATAAGGGAGTGAGAAGTACCGACGTCATAAAACGAGCAACAGCCTATAATGTAAACAAACTGGTCTACTGGTCAACTGCTACCTGAAGCCATCTACAGGGTGAGTGTTGTAGTAAACCCGCCGTTTTGTAATCTGCTGTGTTGCGGTGGGCCGGCTGTGTCGTCATTTCCGCGTGGAGCGCGTCTATTGTCTTGAGTACGGCCAGAGTACGGGTTGTGTTCACATGATCCGTGGCCGCTCGTACGTGGACTCGGATACTACCTCCAAGGCAGGTCTCTCTGGCCGTATCCTGGCATGGTCCAGTCTGTGTTCACATGGTACGAAATAAGTTCATTGTGACCAAATACGGTATCCGAGTACGGACTCGCGTACCATGTGAAAACGCCCAGAGTCTCTTAGACGTCACAGAGAAAATTAGCATTCATGGTCTCACCTGCCTTGACTTGTGAAAACCCACAGGACGGCTGTAGGTTTTCATTTTTATAACCAGGATGCAAATATTGTTATCATCATAGGGTAGGGCCAGGCCCCGCCGTTCTCGCCTCTGATTGGATTGAAGTTAACTCTGTTGGTTTCTGTTAATTGTCTTGCCGCTAGGAACTGACCTGCACTACACATAGCTGGGCAAAATAGTACATTTATCTTGTATTTCATATATCTTGCACCCAATTAAGGCACATGTCTGTTTACCATTTGTACTCTCCTTTTAATATCATAATGTTTCAGTGTTGAGAGCCAGCAGTAACATTCAAGTAAATTTAACTTTGCAATAAGTGTGTTGAGATTTTTTATTAGTTTACATTTTCAACACAAAACTTTGATTAACATTTTTATCGCAAAACATAGAAAAATTGCATTTAGAGTGTGACCAGATTGATTCTTAATCTTTGACTGCCAAATGAGAGTCTTCAATCTTACCAGTGAGCCAAATGAACTCTATAGCAATAAGAAGACCAGAGCACATTGTCAATAGAACTGCAAACTTGAAATGAAAAACTGATAGCACACATTTATCACTGTGTTATATTGACTTGGTTTCCTTCTGTTGGTGCAAGGACTAACTCAAAAATAACTTAAACCACCTGATATTTTTCCTCCAACATTTTGCGCTGACGTTTTGCAATCGTTGGAGAAGCTTTCTAGCCAATCAGAGGCAAAAGAAAGGTTAGACTAGCCCCAAAAAGAAATAGCCAATCATGCAAGAGAACTTCTATCCAATCAGAGGGGAGAAAGGCTAGAATTGCCGCTACCCCGTGATGATTCCAATTTTTACGATCAGGAGAAAGTAGACTGCATCTCTGCCAGTTGAAGCTAACCGTTTGCAACACCACAACCTGGCGGACATGTTTGGACTTGTGTTACTTGTGGTGATTACACATCAGCTTTGCATTGTTTTACCCAAGAAAGAAGAGATGAAGAAAAAAGGTTGGAATTTGCCTGTGGAACACCACCACCAAAGTATAACGCTACGTTATTTGTTCGAACGCAGCGTAAAAGTTGCATTTCTGTTAGCTAATCAGAGGCGAGACGTCTGCATATCTGGAATATTAAGAAGTAAGACTTGGAATCATGCCATCTATCCCCACTCACTCCTACGACAAACTTTACCCTCCTAAAACAGGATCGCTAGAGCATTTTTTCCCACAGAAAACTACACAGCAACTTTATTGAAAAAATTACTCAAATTACTTTGGAGCAATGTTCACCCATTTGCAGTCATTACAAGTTGTGGGCTGATGCCTATCTCCAGCAGTCATCGGCCTAGGGTGGGGCACACCCTGGACAGGTCACCAGTCCAATCGTGTGGAAAAATTGAAACAGACAGGACAAACAACCATCTACGCACAGACTCACACCTATCTATTTAGAAAGACCAATTAACTATCAGTCATGTTTTTGGACTGTGGAGTACCCAGAGGTAACCTGCACATGCACAGGAGAACATGCGAATTCCATGCAGAAAGAGCCCTGTCTGGGATTTGAACCCAGGACCTTCGTGATGCAAGGAAAAAATGCTACCAACTGCACCCCTGTGCAGCCACACCATGCTTCAGAATATGATCTTCAGTTGTGTCTAGTTTGCAGGTGAGCGTTTAGCTTTTTTTAACATTTATCACAGTAATCAATATTGAGATATATAAAATAGTGAACTATTAGTAAGTTGCAGTTGTTTTAAGGTGGCTAAATGCACTCTTGAATTAACCCCAATCTGTTTAGATGTTTGACTGTCATAGTCAAAGCATCCTAATAGTCAAACTAGGGCATCTTAGAGCATGTTAAATGCTGATAACCTCTCCACAGAAGCCTACTTCAGGGAGCTAACTTACAAATTTACTTTGTGCAGTAAGCAAGGCCTAAAGATCTTCTCGAGTCATTCATTCTCTCAGCTATTAGGAAGGTGTCTATCCTAAATAGATCAGATATCCTAAATTTTACAATCACCTTGCCTCATTGAAATGCTGATTTATTTTTCTTCTTTAAACTGTTTTTATTGTTTCTTGATATTTTAATACTTTAAAGTATTTAGACTTCCTCTCCTATTTGTTGTTGCTTTGTTATTTGTAGGATGCATGTTGCATATGTATGTGTGGATTGCATGGCTGCACATAAATTGCCCCTTTGGGCTAGAAAAGTGGTCAGAATTCTATGCCTTTTCCTCACAAAAAGAAGATATTTTTAATACAATTTGGCCTGTCATCCACATGAAAATGCAGATTCGTAGCACAAAATAATTATTTCTAAAAACCCTGACCAACGTGAAGATTTGCATTTTCTCCATTTTAAGCTTTTGCTTGGGGACAGAAATAAACCCTGAGTTTTAGATTATGTAACATGACTGTCCGTGACCAAAAAAAACACCCCAACATCACATGCGCAACCTGTGTTTCCACTCAGAATCAGCATTTATGCCCTCAGAGCTGTGTTGGCCTTACAGTATGTCCAAACACTTTTTGCTTGCTTCTTTTGATGAGCTCAATTACTACTGGCTATAGAAGTTAAAGAGTAGAAAGTTCATCTGAGTGGATAGGAACTACTACCCTTATAGTTTTGCATTGTCTATGAATGTGCTTTACCATGCACTTATCCGGTTAGGTGTAGACAGGTTTGTTTTTTTGTTAAACGGGGTGCGGAGAATATTTGTTGTTCTTTAAACCTGGCTATGTGTGTAGATGCCGCTATATTACATCTTTGCCCCGTGTTTTCTCTATTTCAATGTATTTCTTTGATTTGAAAAAAACTGACCAAAAAAATAAATGAAAGAAGGAATAGGTGAATAGAATAAATGCTTTTTCACATCACTATATAATATCAGACTACAGATTCAGCTTATTGGCTACTTTATTTGATGTAATATCTTTTGAAAATGAGCTCAAGAATCACAAATGAAACATAATGGCATATTAGTTTCTGAAGTACATTTAATGTCACATCAACCTAATAAGATCTTCATCAGGTTTTGCTGCCTTGAAAAAAACACCAAAAGATAAAACCTCTAGTGATTTATGATGGAGGTATCAAACCAAATCAAAAATAATAGGTAGTGCAGCTGTTCCATTGAGGGACATTTCTCTCACATTTGCTACATTTCAAACAGCTTTTATAGAGAAAATTCAAGCGGTTCCTCTTTCTTTTTATAGACCTACGTTGCTTAGCCATTGTACAACTTTGAATTGAATTCCGGCCCAGCAGTATACACCTCTACTCATAAAGCCAAAGGCAGGGCATGATTGAAAATGTGGAGAAAATTAGTTTTTATGTCTCTCAGTCTTGTGGACTAGAGCCATTTTTCAGGACTCTGGTGGATATGTAAAATGTCTAGTTTGACAGAATATTCTTTTAGATGCTCTATTTATTCTCATTACGAATTAAAATTTCTGTTCTTATTCCTTTAACTCACAATAAGGCAGAATGTGGTGACGGCAGTTTATCTTCATAGTCATTTTCAGTCATGGTCGACAAACGTGCAGAAATAAATTACGTGCTGTGCCGCTGAGATGCTTTGGAGGCCATCATACAAATAGAGACATTGATTTACAAATAGAGGGGGAGCTTTTTCACAGTTGTTCTCATTGCTTTTGCTACAGGGACATGCAGACAGACAAGATATTAATGGACAGAACCCACAAGGCAATTATTTCAGCCCTGCAGTACATGGCAGCGAGACCAATGAAATAGGTGTATCGGGTTACCTTTCAGCCTTCTGAGTCAGTAAGCAGCATCTCCAGCTTTCTCTCACCAGTCAAGCTGCCTTGGCAACAATCGGAGCAGAGTAGCCGTGGCATGCTGAGGAGAAAGTTACAGTGGTGAAGATTAGAGCAGGAATCAATTCAGTCAGCTCCCTCCAAGCAGATGCAGGGTGACACATATAGAGTATACTCATGTGTACGACATCTGCATTAAGAGGAAATTATAAACAGGATTTAAAAAGATCGAGCATAACATGACAGCCAGGTTAGGGTCAGAACTGTTATTATATTTTGCTGTTTTGGTGGTCTTTGTCTAGCTCCAGCTGGGGCAAGTGTGGCTCAGGCTTAGGACTTGTCCTGCAGCCGATAGGGTTACTGGTTTGGACCCCTGTTCTGTCCCTCTCGGTTGTTGTGTCCTTGAGCAAGACAATTCACTCGCCTTGCCTGCTGGTGGTGGTCACAGGACCTGGTGGAGCAGATTGTATGGCAGCCTCGCTTCTGTTAGCCTGCCCCAGGGCAGCCTTGGTAAACAACAGCTGTACTACAACAATCAGTATGTGAATGTGGGTGAAGGACTGAATGTAATAGGAAGCACTTTGGGATCCTTTGAACTAAATTAAGCACTCTACAAGTAAAGGCCATTTACCATATACCAGCTGGACTCACATTAGTTCATGGTCAGCTCAGTGACTGCAAGGTACCTAGTCTGCGTGGCTGCAAAATGGGTACAAATCATCCTCCACCAATTGGCTTAATAGTTGCTATCAAGTGTTTGTGCAAAGACTTTCTCCGTAGCGTTACTGTAATGGAAGGTTTTGAGCTGATGCACTGAACTTGCTTGTTGATGTTGTGTGATGTTTCTCCTGAATAACCAGTAATAAACTCTTTGATTTTTGGAATCAGTTTTCTCATCGCTTTAACGATATTTTCAATTCCACAACAGTAGCCAAAAGAAGCTTACACACTAGCAGGTGAATTAAACCACAAATAGCACTGAAAATGATGTAGTTTGCATGCCAGGCCCATAAGAGATGGTGAAACCAGAGGAGTGTTTTCGCTTTCCTTTTAATTGTACAGAGGTCATCTGCCGGATGGGATGTAATCTATGCGTCTTTGCTGATGACATACGTTTTTCACAAGACGCAGGTTTTGTTTTAACACTTTAAATCATCTGAAGAGGAGTAGCAACCAAGACAGAACAGGAAGTTCTGCTGGTGTTGTTGGCCTGAGTTTGCAAGCTAAAGGTGACATTACTCGGGGGGGGGGGGGTTTAAACCTTTGTTTTCTTGTCAACCTCCACGTCTAGCATTAGGTGAAATGGTTCTGCATCTTTCCCAGTGCCTCTTCGGCCTGGAGGCCGATGCCCTGATGTTCCAATGTTTGCCTACCGCCGTGTAGATGCAGATAGTTGCTCATGGGAGTATAATTTGTGGCCACCTGCCGGGGGCTCCTACAACTTAGAAGGGCTGTCCTCGATTGTTCTTTGATGCTGAGTGCTGCAAGGTTTATGCCCCACTGAGCATCATAACTTCTTCTGAATTCCAGGTGACAAATCGGCACACATATCTACAGCACACACAAACGCACACCGAATCGACAAACAGACCACGATTCACCCACAACACATTCAAATTCCCACAATCTGGATGGCAGTGGGGGGAAACCTAATATTTGTCCCTGTACACAGTGTGTATAAACCGTTTGATTTCAACTACATATTATCCAAAAGTCAATGTGTGTCTCACATTTGTGTTTTGTCATGTTGAGACAAGACACCGCCTTTTGAAAAGTTTTTTTTAAAAATTGCGTACATCAAACACCTGGCATGCAAGCAAAACTACAGACCTGTTTGTTTTGTGCTCTTTATGAACATATTCTGATGCTTCAAAAGCTGCAGTATATTTCAAAGATGAGAGTCACTTAAAAAGAATTTTATGAACATCAAGTTTCCTGGGACTTAGATTTTGTTTTTCTGTTAAAGTGATAAATATGAAGTAGTCTGAAACAGCCTCTCCTAGTTTTCTCATCATGATGTGGTCATGTCAGAGAATCTTGTTGGAGGTTGTAAATTTGGTTTAAAAAAAGCAAGGTCAGATGTAGAACCATTGATGGAATAAATTTGTGTCCTTTCCCCTACGGAAACAACTGAGAGGCTGACATGAAGTACACCAGTACAGAGCTTTAAAATACCCCCCATGCCCAGTACCCTCCCCTGATTTATCTGACAACAGAAGCAATCTAACGCTTTCCTCTGATTTGTCATGTTCGCTGTGACCTGTCTGCGAACATCAATTTGAAGTTGGTGTCAGATTGCTGGTTTGAACCACCGTCGGCTGGTGGGGGAGCACGTATGTCTGTGTACCTGCAAGCACATTCATTTTCAACGTAAGCTGCAGATAAATATCAATGCCACTTGACAGACTGCAAGTAGCACTGGTCCACCCACCCACACAAAGAAACTACAAACTGGAGCAACATTATAGACATGATTCATCACTTAGGCATACAGAAAAATGACTGTAACCCCTTACGTATCTAAAAAATGAGTTGCTTCTTTTTCATACATATAAACAAAGAAAAAAAAACATTTAAAGGGATTTAGTGTCAAGGTTCTCAGAGCAGGATGATTGTAAGATTTATGAGGCAACAAAAGCTACCTTCAGAGGTTAAAGAGGTCAGATGTTAAAACTTCATACATGACCATAAAACTGCACATTGACATTCATTGTCTCCTGTTTGAGTTAAGCATGGTTTATACTTCTCCGCAGGTTTGCACCCAGACGCCGACTTATTGATCAAGAAGTTTTCCTTTTATACCTCTCTATTGGTGTGTCAGTGTTGCAAAGCAATTCCTCATCGGGTCAGGGGGTGTTGACTCTTTCTGGCGGGTCTGAATACTACTGCAGTGTCGTTTCTTGTCAACTAGAATTTATTTACTTCATTTTGTAAACGCATTCCCCCTTAGGGAGCAATGGCCAACAAAAAAGTACTCTGTGATTGAGCTGCAAAGTATAAGTGCAGCTCAATCAATCAATACTAAAATTAGTCTCTACTCTGTGTGTCCTTGCGTAGGTCACGGACAACCCTTGCAGATAACAGGGTTCCTCCTTTCCATCCTTATGCAGACGGAGACCTATAAATTAGGCTTTAGAGCATTTGCTTGCTATGTCTTTTTTGATTGACTCACAGCATTGTTAAAAGCTTTCTTCTTAAATATTTCAGATCAAACGAATTGAAATCATAGATCTAAGTTAACAAAAGTAAAGGCAAAATGCAATTCTTGAAAAAAAATATTCAGGCAACAAAACTATCAAAGCCCACCTGGCCCAATGAAGAAATAATTGCTCCTTAAACCAAATAATTATTTGTGTCAGGCTTAGTAATTGACCGGGTCTCAATAGACTAATTTGAATACTACGCCTCTAATGTTATCAATTATTTTCAATAATTTTCCTGATTACGTGTTTCCCAAGATTTTGTGTTGTGCTACAATTACATAACACTCAGAAAAAAATCAGAACCTTTAGAGACAAAGCGATCCAACACCTGGCTCAATTTCACCAAACACGATGAGAATTTTGCTCTGTGTAGACCTCGCATTGCCTTGCTTGAGTGCGTGCTTGAGTATAAGATCACAAAGTGATGGCTGTCAATACCCTTTCAGGTTTTTCTTGTAGAAAGCAGATCCCAATTAATTAAACCGGTGTCTCATCATCAAACAACCATTACTGTTTAGGGGCGGACTGGGAAAATAATTCAGGCCAGGAAATTGATACCATATCAAGTCATCCCCAACCAATTCATGTAAAACACCAAGGGTGAGTTAAGTTGAGCACCTACTGATGTAAGAGGGTAAAATAATAAAACATAGGCTACAAATGTGCTCAACCACAGCTTTCTCTGTTCTTCTGTAATAATGTGTACTGAAATCGTATTCCTACTACTACAGCCTCCACAGGAAAACATACATAAATTATACTATGTAGTATACAGAAATGAACTATTTAAATAGTCTAGACTAAAAAGTCTAAAAGCATGGCCTAGTCTAAAAGCATGGCCTATATGTTTGATTTGTACTTAAATTGTACCTGAAGGTTCCTGGACTGATTACTCACTACTTGCTGTCACCAAGGCCATGACAGCAGGAGCTCTTGCAGCACTTGTGCTGATAACAGCTCTGACACTGGTCCTTTCTCCATTTTTGTCGGGAAAAATCCCAAAGTTACCCATAATATCCCAGCTTTTCAGATTCAGTACTGGAAGGTTTTTTAATGCATTGGCTAAAGGGGTGACTGTGGCTCAGTAGAGTAGTTATCTAGAAATCAGAGTGTTGTAGGTCCAATTCCAGCTTCCTCCTGTCACATGTCAATGGGCCCCTGGGCAAGGCATTTAACCCCAAGTTGCCTGGCAAGCTGTAAATGAATGTGTGCATTTTTTTTGAGCATGAATAGATCAATGTGGCTTCAGTGTAAAGCGCTAAAAGTGGTCAATATTACCAGTAAGGTTAAATCCATTTACTATCTGTTACTTTTGCAACGTCTTAATTTTAACTGGATTAAAGGTTAAATAAAATAGGCTAATATAATAATATTATATTATATAGAAGGATTTTAATATTCATATCATGTAATCTCTTGTTTATATGTACTGACCATTTTAGAAATCCATAGCTCCACTAGATAGATAGATAGATAGATAGATAGATAGATAGATAGATAGATAGATAGATAGATAGATAGATAGATAGATAGATAGATAGATAGATAGATAGATAGATTGATTGATTGATTGATTGATTGATCTTTAAAGAATTAGGTGGAAACCAGGAACTCAATTCTGAAGCTCAACCCACAAATGGATCTTGTGTACAACTGTGGCAGCAATTAAGAATTAATGGGCTTTCCAATATTTTGGGATTTATTGCAGACAACAAATAAACTAACATCACATTGCACAATAGTTTAATGTGATGTAATTTAAAATTTCAATGCTCGACTTCAGGCAATGAAAGGTGCCTTCTTAGATGGCATGCTTTGTTAAAGTATTCTAATAAAAATATGTAGAAAAATTAATAAAAATAATAATTTGCATGTCAGGAAAAGATGCATAATCTTCAAGTTGTATAAATCATCAGCCCTTTTACCATAAACACTGTGTGGAAAAAAGGAAGAAAGAGAGCAACTATGAGCAATGTGTGTGTGTGTGTGTGTTTGAGTGTGAGCATGATATTCCAACATCAGTGTTTCCTTGGTTACTAATCCTATTTACTGAGGATTGGATCCATTATTTAGGTTCTCAGACTCAAAGCTGGGTAGTTATCACCCTGTGTCAGGGACAGAGACTCATAGCAGGTAAATATTGAATATTTAGTGTTTTTCTTCTCACCACTTCTCAGTAATTAATTCACTAAAGATTATCAATTTGGGGAACAAAAACCTTAATGAAAGCCTGGATTTTTACAGCTAAAGTGAAAAAAATAAAATATCTTGTCTCTATGCACTTATTGGTTAAATAATAGCTGCCATAAATTCAGATGTAAGTTTGCATCCTTTCTGTGGACTGGAAGAGTTTTTCTGACCCTGCAACTCCTCGTCTATCATTAAAAAAAACATCCAGGCTGTAAAAATAAAAATAGCCAGGAAAAGTAAAAATAATCACAAAGAACTCTAACAAAAGCGGACAATGATGTTTGCTGCAGACTTGATACATACAGAAAGTCTGAATAAAACTGCACCACAAATTACAGCCTCCTCGTTTTGCACTCAATAAAAGGACACAACAATATGTGCATTGAAACAGGACATTTTTCAAAACTGTCGACTGCTGTTTGGCTTCTCACAAAGCACAGATAACTGCCCTGAAATTTATATTTTGTTGCTCCTTCTTTTGTTGCCGTCAGTCACCCAGTAACATTGCAGCCATGCAAAAAACACTTGCATGGTTAAACAGTTGACTGGCCAATGACCTTCTGTGGTACTTTACATTTACAGAAACAAAAGTGGATCTTTACAAGCCCCTGTTTCAGCAAGAGAGCATCTAACTTAATTTAGTTTCAGCCAAAATACTCTCAGGCTGTTTCATATTGCATGGTTAAAAAAATGAATAGTTTGGGGTCAGAGCTATAGTAAAGCTTAGCTCATGAACTGGCAGATTTCTCAACTGTAAGTGATGAAAAATAACATTATGTATAACTACAGCTGACCCCATGAAAAAAGTTTGGGGCCAGGATAAATTTGGGATTAGTAATCAGGTACATTTGTTAAACAATGATACGATTTGAAACAGATTATGTCTGTAACATCCTTCAGATTATGTCTGTAACATAATTAAAAGATTAAAGGAATTTCAGTGCGTAAAGGACAAGGGCGCAAGGCTAAGCTGAACAACCGTGATCTCTGATCACTCAGGCAGTGCTGCATCAAGAATCATCCTTTATCTATAAGCATCATGTGATTTGCTGGGGGGAATGGGAGGGGTTTTTCTTCCCTTCTGCTTGTGATGTCCCCCCTTCTGGTCATTCATTTCTTACCTCTAGGGGTAATATGTTTTTTTGTTCCTCCCTGTGGTCCAACAGGGTAATATTTACTTTCAGGTAAATTCTTCAACCCCTGTACGTCTGCTCAAGGACTTACACAACATAAGCAAATACCTTCAAAAATTGATGGCTGCACTTTACACGTTCCGTCTCCACAGCAAAGTGCGAGAGGGGATTCAGTGCGATCAACGAAATTTTAACAGATGAGAGGAATAGAATGATGAAAACAATCAACAATCTTCAATTCATCTCTGCACGGAGCCCGGCAGTTGTCAGGTGCAGAGTAGTCCAATTCTCAATCGCATTATCTGGGTAGCTTAGTTGAGCTTATAAAACTCCAGTTTAGTTCGATTTAAGCTGGACTAAGGTGTATACATGCATTTTAAAAGTCTGACTTCAGTCGGACTAAGGTAATAATTTGACTTTCTCTGCTGCATGTAAATGTACTGACTTATGAGACAGGGAGGAGAGAGAGAAAAAGAGTGATAAAATTGCGTTCCTGGATTGACATCATTGCAAACACCAACCAATAATGTGACAAGTAGCATTGTCAATAGGTATATTAGCTTTCCAAGCTGCAATTTGTCATGCGTACTTGAGATATATTCTATGGAATGTATAATCTAAAAATGTTGTTCAATTACTGCGATGGACCAATTACTGACGACCTGTCCAGGGTCTACCCTGCCTCTTGCCCACTGACCGCTGGAGATAGGCACCCAGCCTAAACGAACTGACTGTTTATCTTCTAAAAGCTTGAGCTCAGCGTCCGTGTCCCAGAATGTCTTCTCCCCCACTTGGAGCCTGCTGCCTCTGTCGATGATAAAGAACCATGCATCTGTCCTTCAAGGTCCAAACATTCTGTCGATATCTGCTGCTTCTGCCTGGCTGTCTGATACAATACTTATCAGAGTATCACACACAGAAGGCCTCTGTTTTTTCCCCATGACCTGATGTCCAAAATGCATTCAAAGACAGAAAATAAATTATCAAAATCAAATCAAATCAAACTTTATTTATAAAGCACTTTTCAAACAAAGAAAGTTACTCAAAGTGCTTTACAGATTTAAAATAACCCCACAACCCCCCCCTTCAAAAAATCATCAGTGCAAATACAACCCCCTCCCAACCCAACCCATCAGCCATACTCACTCACACACACACTTAGAAGCTACAAAAAGCGGGCTGAGTACAGATGAGCCAGGAAATGCCATCATGGAGCCATCTGCATCAGCAGCAGCAGATCAACAGCAGCAGCCAAGGCTCCCACCCAGGGCGCCCAGAGGAGGGAGGGCTGGTACCCCCACCTCCACCCAAGCGCTACCTGGGGGGCACCCAGGCAGCCACAGCCGACCACCGCCCCCGATGCAGGGGGCTCCCCAGAGAGGAAACACTGGCAAGAAAGATTAAAATACATCCATCCATCCATCCATCCATCTTCTTAACCGCTTATCCAATTCAGGGTCACGGGGCAGCTGGAGCCTATCCCAGCAATTATCAGGCGTTAGGCAGGGTACACCCTGAACAGGACGCCAGTCTGTTGCAGGGCCTAAAATACATTAAAATATAAAGTTAATAAAATATAAAGTATATAAAGTATAAAACAATAAGTGTAAAACAAATAATAAAAATGCAAAGCAGATTAATAAATAAACAGTTAAAAGCTGAACTAAAAATTAAGTCAGGTAAAACATGCTGAGCGATTAAAAATATATTAATAAATAATAATTAGTTAAAGGCTAAGCTAAAAAGGTGAGTCTTGAGTCTGCTCTTAAAAACATTAATGTTCTCTGCGGCCCTGAGGTCCTCTGGCAGCATGTTCCAGAGGTGAGGGCCATAATAATGGAAAGACGCCTCACCATGAGACTGTGTCCTGACTTTGGGGATGATAAGGAGACGGCTGCCAGAGGAGCGCAGAGACCGCGAGGGTTAATACGGTAAAAGCATTTCTGACAGATACGAAGGCCCAAGACCATTAAGACACTTAAAGACCATTAAAAGAACCTTAAAATCGATCCTAAAACATACGGGGAGCCAATGCAGTGATTCTAAGACCGGTGTAATGTGCTCCCGCCTCCTAGTCTTCTAGTCTTCAAATGCTGATTACATAACAAGTACTCCATTATAAGAAAAATCAGGAAATAGGTGATTTTCTTTTAATAATTTGAAGTCACATTCCACCCAAAAAAAAAAAAAAAAATCTGAATACTGAACCTTGAAAAAGCAGGGGTGAACTGTATTTGCCATAACCCAATGACCCACTAAGTTTATACTTTAATTTAAGAAAAGGGACTGAGAATAGAATTTTAAGTGTGGAAAGACATGAAATTGCAACATTACATAAGGGTAGGAACCCTGTTTTAAACCTAATTTACCATCATTTTCAAGATAATCACAACTAATTATCTATCCTTGTTGGTCACAGTTCCAATTGTTTCAACCATTTTAATTATTGCTTAAGTTTTGACCAGTATTTTCTGTTATCCATTTCTTGATTAATGAAGCTCAGCTTCATCTGCTTTTTTGAGTTGTTACTGCATGTTATCTTGACTTTCTGATTCTAAACAGGTGCTGAGTGAAATAGGCCTTTGTGTCACACCATATTATGACACCAGAAAGTCACTGAAGTAAAAAAAAAAACTTCATAAAATAAAGTTAAGATTTAAAAGGTAAAATTAAGATTATAATCTGAGATTATCCTTATGCAATTAAAGGTTACTACTTACTTTGTATCAATATTTACCAGACATTATATTTAGGAGAGTCATTGCAACTTCATTAAACTTGATTGTTGGTGGCATTTTTACATTACTCACTTCTTAGGTGAGACCATTTCTTTTTATCTGCAGTAAACTTTATCCTTTTCATTATTAGATGTTGTACAATATCTAGTGTTTGATTTATCTAATGACATTTAAACCAATATACTGTGTCTGTGAAACCCATGTTGAGCACAAAGGTTTGTAAATCCTCTGGTTGGGTAAGGATCAAGGTTGAAAACACTGTTGAATTGAGTCTGATGGCATTCAAGTTTCCAGCTCCAACTTCTAAAGTAAAATAACATTTTTTCAAATACTTTATTTCTATGTGTTCCACATTGGAAGTTAGAACGATGTCACTTCTTTTCTACAATTTAACTATACAGCAGTTTAACAATCATCGCATGTCAATTGGTATAACTGGCATCAAAATACGTCTAAAAAGTAATAGTTTGATTTAAAAATGTAATCTAATTTCTAAAAGCATTTGGCACTTACCTGGTCCATTTTATGCAAGTTTCATGAAGTGTTGTTCAATATTAAACCTTTTTGGTGTATTTTCAGGAGCAGAAAAAGCTGGAGCTGGCCTGTCTAGCCACTAAAGTTTCTCCTCTACTGTTCCTTCCTTACTCTTTGTCCCAGGAGGGCAACCAGAGGAGAATGACTGGTAAAACCCAGACCAGCAACGTGACCAATAAGAATGACCCTCGTTCCCTCAACTCCAGAGTCTTCATCGGGAACCTCAACACAGCCATCGTTAAGAAGACCGACATAGAGGTCATCTTCGCCAAGTACGGCAAGATAGTGGGTTGCTCTGTGCATAAAGGTTACGCATTTGTACAGTACATTAATGAAAGGAACGCCCGAGCCGCTGTGGCAGGAGAAAATGCCCGGATCATTGCTGGACAGCCACTAGGTAGGTCGTATTTTTTTTTTTTTTTTTATTTGCTGAATGTCTTGCAATTCAGTTGTTATTTGAAACTAACGAGCGAGTGGAAAAATACAGCTATTGCTGCACTTTCCCCCTGAAACAGAAAACATTTTAACCAAGCCAAGAACAGGACTGTTTCCCTCGGGAACACTGAATGCCTTAGGCTTTTCTCAGACTTTCATTTCAGAACCTCTATTGTCTCTGAAGTACTGAACCAGCTGAACTGTCTGTTTGTTGTCAAGCTGTTTTGGAGAAAATCTCTTCTGAAAGTGTAAATGATCCACTTGTGGGACTTAATTTTACCATTTACCAAACACTGACTTGCTAACAGCTCGTCTAAGCTCTTGTACCAAACAACTTAGAGCAGAACGTGATATGTTAAGTGGCCTGGGACATCACTGCAGTGTTGTGTTTGAGTATTTCCTTTTTCACCTGTGCACAGACTTTGCATTGGATCGTTTCAGTGATTTTTGAGGGTAAAAGTTCTGTTCTCATTTATGGAAGGCTGCAGGATCTCAAAAAAAAAGGGACATGTAGAAAGGGTTGAAGTATCCTGGTTGTTTAGGTGTGACTTCAGATTTACCCTCAGATGTTAAGACACACTGTTCTAGATTGCATTTTGAAGAAGTTTTATTTGTTCAGCTGTATCTTGGGCTCTATTGGTAACTGTGTAAAAAACAGTGTTGACATACTGATATTGATACATGAATATTAAACCCTACAGGAAAACTAGTCCATGTCCAGTACCAATGCTTGGTAGGGGCTCCTTTGGTACGAATGATTGACAGCAAGTACTACTCAAAAGGAAAATAAGGAAATCAACTAAACATCTACCAATAATGTCCAACCAGTGGGCTCTAAGCCCGCCCCCATGTTCAATCAGCTTTTTTATGTCTCCTCCTTGACTCTGATCTTTCTATTGTGGGATTAAAGTTAGAAAAAAAGGGAATAGCAAAAGAAGAACAATTAGGATTTGTAACAGTGAATGTGCTATGAAAATTAACCTCAAAGTTCATTTGGTGCCATTTTTTCTCAGCCACTTATATTCTATTTTCACCTGTCAGACCCTCCCTGACCCTGAGCTGTCTAGTGTGGGAATAAAGATTTATTTGTGTAAAGCAGTAGTGAGGACAAGTTCTGCGCAGAAATAAAAGACAGTGACATCAACCGTACCACAGCCTGTATTTATGCGTGTTTCATTGAACACTTTGACGAGGGCAGTCTTGCTGCTGTGGTGAGCACGGAAACCAAACTAAAAAAAAAAAAACTTGTTTGGTCTCTCTACAATAATAAAAACTAAACAGAATTGAAAGTATATTTATCCCCAGAGGGTTCTGTTCGTACCAATAAGGGGATCACGCCCTCACAGTATTACTCAGTCTAGAAGTTATGTTGTGGAGCCAGGAATGGGAGATACATTTCTAATTGACAATTAAAGCCACACTTGGCCTCTTCCTCTTGAGCTGATCCATCTCATAATAATGCAGAAGAAAAATGAATCAGCTTTATAATGATTTGGGTTGAGGAGAGACCTCTGCAAAGGATGTGGCTTACTGCACAAAAACATTTAATTAAAGTCTTATTACTTGCAAGTTGATTGCCTGCCAGTTTCAAAGGTAAGCTCAAATTGATGTGTTTCTGAAGGGACAGCGCTCATATTTTCCGATTTCAAACCATTATTGAACATGTTTACTGAATTCAGCTACACAAGACAGGAAAAGTTGCAAAAAGCATTTTGAACAGGCAACAGTCACTGGAAAGGACTGTTATGACTTTGGTTATTATTTCCAGGAGGTCAGAAACACAGGCTGAAATGTATCTGTCCTCTCAGTGACACTTAAGACAGCAGAATCATAGCAGGCTTCCACCACTGGAAATGAGACCGAGTAGAAAGTGAGTGTGTTTGTCTGCATCAGGATGAAAAACAGCTGAAATATTCCACAATAACACAGTTGGAAGTAACTCCGTCCATTGGCGCTGAATGAAAAACTGAATGGTCCATTACTCCGTCAAATATGAAGAGGAGTTAATGACGTCAGAGCTTGGATTCAGAAAACCGCTTTTATTACTAAATAATGTTATGTGTAATGCTGTTCTAAATAACATTTTGCTTTTCTGTGGTGAGTGCATTTTAACTGCAATTCTCTTTGGAATATAGCAGGTTATAGAAGTCTCTAGATATGATAAAATGGCAACACAAACTGCAAATTAAAAACAGTTTCTGAAGCAACATGAAATCAACCCAACTTTATGTAAACAAAAAATATTTTTCAGTCATTTAAAATTGAAATAAGCAAATGGTTTACTGATTTAATTACTGATACATATTTTGATACAAATATTCAATATTGTGTCTGTTTTATTAAAGATGTAGAAACATCACTCAATACAGCATGTATTACAAATGTATTACAGTAGCATAATCTTATGCAAATGTTTATAGGAAAATCGAAACTTTTACTGGGTACAATTATTTATGTCGATTTTTTTTCTAATTAGCTTAGAGTAACTGAATCATTTTTTCGTTCTTTTGTTTTATATACAGTGATTCAAATACGTGTTTAGCAGCCACTGATTGTGAAAGTTGACCCATTAAAAAAGACGAGAGTAGCTGATTTTCAATGGTGAGAGACTTAATGTAGGAAAGAAAAACCAGGAAATAACATTGTATGATTTTTAAAGAGTTTACTTGTACAAAGTATTTAGCTCCTACAAATAAACAAGAAATCAGGCCCACACAGACCTGTTACTTTATTTTTAAGACTCTCTTCTATCGTCCACTTGTTACCTGTATGAGTGGTGCCTGTTTAACACAATGTCTGTATAAAAAAACACAGTCCATGCCTCAAAGAGTCAGATTCCAAACTCCAACATGGCCAGAACGAGAGAGCTGTCTAACACCACAAGATCATAAACCTGCACATGACTGAGATGAGCCTATCTATAATAGGTAAGCAGCTCCATGAGAAGAGATTAACTGTTGGAGCGATTTTTAGAAAATTGAATAAATACAAGATCACTGACAATCTCCCTCGACCTGGGGCTCCATGTAAGATCTCACCTTGTTGGGTACATGTGACATTTAGATTGGTGAAGAAACAGCCCAGAACTGCACTAATAAATTTATTTCATAAAAAAAGAGGGCCTTTTATCTGAGCTACACTTCAAATGTGAAAGACTGGAGAACATGGTGTTCATGCAAGATGGGCGTTAACCACGTGTTATCTTCCAAATTTCTACTAGGTTTAACAAAGAAATTACTATTTAAAACTTTGCAATAATGCGACCTGACAGTATTAAAAACATGTGTAAGCACAATCATGACATATTAGTTTGGTAGCCTGAGTGTAGTCAGTGATTGCACACATGATCATAGCATGACTCTCACCACCTGGAGTTTACCGTGAATGGCAGTCAGTAAGAAACAAAGGAAACTTCTAAGCAGCATTGTCAAAAATGACACTGCTCTCTATTATCTCTATTATGTAGTGTATGTTTTGCATTTTTGAGCAAAGAAAATATGTTACTATAACTGTATTTTAATACTGCTGTAAAGCCAGGTATCAGCTGTATAGCTGTGATTATGTTCCTGCTTAAAAGCTTGAGTGACTGTAGATTGACATTTAGATTTTTACTGACCCACTTTATTCATTATCCTTTATATCTCCCGTTTTGCATTTTGCAAGCTACATAACAATGCTCAACTCTAAGATGACTGTATGTTTACTGGGATGTGAAGCGAGTAAAATTGATCTGATCACTGCTAGATTTTTGTTAGGGATAGGTACTTAATGTATCTTAACATCAACAGTAAACTGAGCCTTTTAGGATTGGCCTCTCCTAAGAAAAGCTGTAAGAGGCAATCCAAATCTTGTATTGATGCAACACTATTTCATCCCTTGGGTTTGAGCACTTTTTAAAGGCTAAATAATTTAACATTAAAACATTTTGTCTGAATACCGTTTGGATGCCGGGCAGAAAAGGAGTGAATAGGCAGCCAAGGTCCAAAGGAAAAAAAATTAAGACCTCTAGAAAGAATTACCAGTGAATTTTTATAAGATTACAAGAAAGTCTTGCTCTTTAGAGGCAAAATATGAAGAAAAAAGGGATCATGCAAACTTTCCACTCATTTTTGTTTGCTTTTGCTCTTTAGTAAATGCATTTCGCTGTTGCAGTGACAAGAAACAATAAAACATTTCTCCATTTTAGAACTATGAAATTATTGCTCTGGACAAAATAGAACCCTTATTCACCAATTTAGTGAGTCATACATTAAAACAGTTATTTTCAACATTTATAGACATCTTCTGCATTATGATTTTAAAACACACAGCTTTGTGCATCCCTAGAAAATATTGGTAGAGCTTCTGGTCTAATTTGTGGTGAAATGAGCTCCAGTCTTTTCTTGTTTTTCTCATTCCTGAAGATGGTTATTTTAGCCGTGTCTTGTTGTGGTTTTTTGTGCGTCTACCCTGAGCGGGCAGATGAGTGATTGGCAGGGGTGATTGAAGTCCTGATGAAAAAGGACAATGAAAGAATAGCATCCTATGCTTTTCTGAGAGCGGCCTTGTGTAGAGCTGAAAGCTCCAGTGCAAACCGGAAAGAATCGGACACTAACAACATCTCCAGAGAGCCTGTCTTTTATGGCAACAACGCATTATAATCTTTCTGATGTGGGCTTATTTTGGGTAGCATGACCCTCCTTAAAGAGATCTGCATTCCCTTCACCTGGAAGTTACATGGTGAAGGTCCATCCCATTACAATATTAATGACCACAGTGAAGGATAATGTGTGATGGATCACCAATCATCCCGCCTCCAAATGGCATTGGCAAGAGTTGGGCACATAAATAATAAAGTGATTTAGATGCAAAATCCATCCTAAGCGGATTACAAACGCAGTGGCACTGCAATCAATCGTCATTTTGGGCCAACAGGATGCATAGCAAGCAGGATCCAGAGAGTAAACTATACGAGTAAGCAGCAGAGGAATAAACGGAGACAGGTAGTGCCAGATAATACAAGAAGTAATCAAACTGAATGGCATTCATAGTCACACTTATTACCTCATTATTTTCCAAGCACAAGCTTTAAAGGTAAGACCTTGTTAAAAAAATTACAGAACGTGGTGTGACCAAAAATATAAACAACTTTCATAAACATGTTGGAAGAAGCTTGTTTTGTTCAATTTATTTACGTTTTAAAGCAAAAGAACTGTCAAGAATTACACCAAGGTTTTCACAAAGGATTGCCTGAAAGCCACTAAAGGCCTTAGATTAGCATCCGGATTGCCTACAATAAATAAAATAAATAAAAAGAAAAGAAAAGGACCTAAAACACAGCCTTGTGGAATTCCACATGTAGGTGGTGTTAAGTGGTGGTAAGAGTAAGAGGGTTTTAAATATGGTGGACTCAAAACTGACATAATTAAAAATAAAAGCAGAAATATAAATGTATTTTTTCCTTATATGGGCATTTTAAAAATAAATATATATATTTTGTTTTTCCTTTTCCTTATACATGCATTTTCAGTAAAGAAAATATATATTTTTTGTTTTTCCTTTCTTTACACATGCCTTCCTTGTTTTTAAATTCCCTAATCTCCTCTTTTTACTTTACCATTTGCATTTCTGCCTCATTGTGCTTATGATGAGGGCTACCCTTCTTGGTTCTCTTCAATTGGTCAAACAGGAGGGAGCAGGATCCATTGGGAAAATCGATTGTGCATACGGGTGACAAACCACTTCCTCCAAAATCTGGAGAACTAACAGGTCAGGTTCATTGTCCATTAGAGTTGAGCCAGATACTGGGCTGAAACGAGTATCCGGAACGGATATGGCACTTTTGCCAAGTACGAGTATCATACGAGTAATACCAGTCAATATCTGTGCTCGGATTGAATAAAAATTCTCAATTGGTAGCTGACTGTGTCTGTGTTCTCCTGGAGTCACCACACTCTCCTGGTTTCTCCTGATATCTGATGGTGTCACGTGTTGCCTTTTATAATTAGAATAAAACATGTTACATTTGCATTTTGCCAAAGAATGTGCTGAAAAATAATCACCTGTTGACGAAGTTTGCCATTTTAAATTCAAAATAGGTCTTCTACGTGATTTGTGCATGAGAAAAACAATCAGTTGTAATTAGTGACGTGCCGCAGTAGCGAGCCGCACGTTTTCAGAACAGTCTTTATGTGACTGACAGAAGCGGCAGTTTCAATTACTTTTTACATCATCCCACTGATTAAGGAATAAAACATATTTAAACGGATCTCACATCTAGTTTACTTTAATTTCGGCTGTGATGATTACTGTGGTAGCGAATCAATTTTTTTTCCAGCTTTTTTTTTTTGTGCTGATCTGGCAGAAAACAAAGTTACAACTTAAAATCAACAGACTTAATGCTGCGCTGTGACCAAAGTGAGAAAAAAATTCTTTCTCACACTCTTCTGACCCAGAGACTCCTATGAGTTTGTAGAATGATTAATAAGTGACTATTGCTAAATGTTAAGTGCTGCTGAGCAGGGGCGTATCCAGGAGTTTAATAAAGAAGGGCTAAAAGGGCCCAGGGTGGGTCTGGGACTTTAACTTCAAATTTTATTTATTTTATAAAATAAATAAAGGTAGTTATGGTATAAAGTTATATTACAAATCAATTAGCTACACACACATATCTGGTGTGGATATAAAAAAATAAAAATAAAAAAGCACAAGAACAAAAAATCACACAGATAAAAAAATAAAGTTAAAAAATGAAAGTTATGTTGCAATGAAAATTCTTGTTCGTTACAATTTACTTCATAATTGCAACCACAAGTGTTGTATTCATTGTTGCAAAACTTTTTCTGTATATTGTTTTCTTTCTTATCAAATCCATTGATCTGTAGGTCAATGGTGATTTTATGTAAATAGTTTTCTGATCAGCAATAAACATAACAATTTGTGAACAACCCATATCAATTGCAAGATAACCCGGCCCACTTCCGAGTTAAACACCACCCACTTCTGAATTAGGCCCCGCCAAGTCCGAGTACAGATACAGATACAGATCATTCATATGGGATAACAGATATGGATAATGCTGTACTAGCTCATCCCTATTATTCGTGTCTGTAGAAAACTAGAGTAACGTCTCACTCAATTGTATATGTATTATGTAATCTATTATATACTCTGTATCTCTATAATAGTTTTTCATATTTATAACCATATTTATAACCGTTCATAGCATGTACATAACATGGGCATTCATTACAGGTATAGCTTGTATATACTTATGGTTATAATATATTCATAGCATACGTTAACACTGTGTACATTTGTAACGTATTTGTAATAGATCTATATTCTGTAATATATCGATATAATTGCTAAAGCACTTCTGGATGGATGCAAATTACATTTTGTTTTCTTGTACTTGTGACATGTCCATTGAAAAAGTTTAATTCTATTCTATTCCAAAAAGTGTGTACATGAAACAATAGATAATTACTAGATAATTACTGACTGTATTACTTTTAGCTAAGATAGCAATGTGCCTTAATTATTCTGCAGTCGTTTGAGACATCTCTGGTAGGACGTCACTTCCTATAAAACAAGGCGGTCTTCTGAAATGGTCAAAAGCACAGCTATTTATCAACTATGAAATACAATAGTGGAGATGTGATGATTTAGCCTTTTTTGGGAGCCATAGGACTTTGGCACTTTGCAGTCATTTAGTCCTCCATTAAATGCAAGGTAATATTTCAAACAGTTGAAGCTTGACCCAACTGGATGATAAATGGAGGCTGCAGTCATCAGCTGAACGAGAGGTTTATAAAGTCATACATCAATGTAAATGTAAATACATCAAGCTTTTGCTGCTAAAGGTGGTTCCACAAGTTGCTAAAAAATATCTCTAGCTCGTTGTTTTTTTTCAGTTTTTCTAATTCGTCACCTTTTTTATTGTCTGTGAAATCCACTATGTCAAAATCAGAGTTTATGTTGCTTTTGTTTTCAGGACCAATTTTTTTCATCGTGGAAGGGCTTAGAACAGAGAATAAAGCTGGTTTTGTGCTGAACTCCAGGGCTGGTATTCAACAGGCTTCCATGTGTCAAGTTTGCCTTGTAAAAAGATATTGATTTAGCCCATCTTGCGCAGTATGACACCAAATTCACTTGTGAAATGATTGCGAGATGAAAAGACAGTTTAAAAGAAACAGCTACTTATTTAGACAAATATTAGGTAGTTGAGGCAGCAAAGAAAAATGCAGCACCTCTATATAAAACTCGTGTGACTCAGTGAATAAATATCACAGGCTTAACATTGCGTGAGCGCTACAGCCCGGGGGAATTTCTCCTTTAATGTCGATCCAACCAAATCCTCCTTCGTCTTCTTCACCTGGCTGTTGTAAGTCTTTACATTTTCACCAACAGCATTCACAGGCTCGCTCCCTGCTTTGATATTTGTGCGGATAATTCAAAGGGTGTCTACAATGGCTGCACACTTCACTAACTTAACTCTGAGTGCCAGTTGTTTGAAGCATGAACCGCCGTGAGTGAGAGTCCCTGTGGGCGTTGCAGCGAGATGGGCCAATTCCTCCTGATCTGGCGGACTGAGCTGTGCCAAAGCTAACCCCACGAGAATGTTTCGGCATCTTTCATGTCCCTTCCTTTTCCTCCGAGGCCGTAGGAATATTTAATGCGTCTGAGCATGTGTGTGCAAGAAGCCATGTGAGAATTCAGCTTTGTGCTTCATTCGATTAAAGAAAAGAACTACTCTGCACAAATTGCTATATCAATATGTAATCTATTTGTTCTTCTTCCGCTCTTAGTCCCTCTCGCTATCTTTCCGTGTCCTTGTGGGCGATTAGAATGCACCCTGGTTGTCTGTCTGCTTCCTCATTAATCACGCTCTGAAGGAGAGGCTTGGACGTTGAATGCACAGTTTAGCTTGACCTGGCGCTCAACAAAAACCTCTAGATAGTTACCATATACAGAGTAGCATGCATGCCAAACCAATGCTTTTCTACAATCAAGTTCATTTTTTACGAAAAAATCTAAAGTAATAGTAAGGTTTGTTATTTACCTTGACTGCAGGATCTCTTTTTTTCTGTCTTGGCTTCATACATACTGGCAAATGCTTTGCTGGGTCAGTGCCACCGTGTGGACTGAAAGTGAGATGGATTACTGTGTGGATTTTGGTATCAGAAACCACAGCTAATTCTCTGATTAGAAACCTGGGTTTCAACTGAAGAGAGCTGAGCTGTTGATCAGAGTCCAGACACAGTACTCTATGGGCTCTAAGGGCTCTTGTAGTTTTGGAAAATTTGTTTCCTCTGCCAAGGAGGTTATAGGGTCTGTTCAGGGTCTGTCTGCCTGGCTGTCTGTCTTTTAGAGTGATGAAGCAAAAAGTTGAGGAAACTTTTAGGAAATGTCTGCAGTAGGACTAGTAACAAGTGATTAATTTTGGGGATGTTCTGGATTAAAGTCTGGGAGGGGGGTTGTTACTTTGACAGAGGTCTGTGCTATCAGAGTGCTTACTTTTAGCTGCATCTTCTGTGTGCAGATTTATCTGTATTATGGTATTGAGGAATACTGCGAATATTTTTTACATATTTTCATTCAGTAACATTTCTTTATAATGCCTTTTTTCAGTATTAAAAAAAGAAAGACACGTTTTGGTTCATCAAACATTCTTTGTTGTGTGAGCTCCTGGATGACCAGCAATTTGGATACACTTATGTCCAGGGAAGGTTCACTTTTGTTTAACTATTTTTGTCTCACATCGTGGTTCTCAAAACCTTAGAAATGTACTTTTAATCAACAAGTTTCTCATCTGTTCTTGAATTTCTTCAGATCCAGGCATGGTGTTGAGCTTTTTGATATATTTTTTTTTTGTTTACTTTATGGTCAGAGAAAGATTCAATGTAAATCATTTTATAGGTCTGGCAGTAAAGCATAGCTTTTGAAATTAAACTCAGAAACAATAATCAAACTCCCCTTGTTAAATCACGAATTAATAGTGCCAGGTTGGTTTGGATAGCTAGTTATTCTGCTAGTAAATGGAATCATAATTTGAAACCTGCAATATGCATTTACTCAGCTTGTCTGATTTCTCAGACAAGCTGAGTAAACCTGAAACTAAATTTCTCAAAGCAAAAGTGATGGAACGGTGGCAAGAAAAAGGCTATAACTACTGTCACGAAAGCATCTGAAGTTCACTGCTAGGTCCCTTCAAGATGCATCACTTTTCATTCCTGTCTTAATATCTTCCGGCTGACCAGCCAGCCACCTCAGATTTCAGTGAAGTTCATCTTTCCTTTAACCAACTGAGGGTTTTTTTCTAGCTCATAGCCATTACTAAATAGGCCTATGGGGGCCTACTCTGAGCTGGGTGGTGTATATGGCCTGAAACAGGATTAACATAGCGACTACAAGCATCCTGGCTTCGTTCATTAATATTACATCTATCTGTGGAGGTAAAGGAGAGGAAGCTGGCGAGCAACGAGAGGCGTTGAGCCGACGAGGGAGCTCAGAGTTGTATAATTCTCCTCTCTACATAATCAAAGATGCTGGTGTGCTGTTGAGAGTTCAGGTTCACAACCAGGGCATACTGATGCAGGCAGAATGAGCTCAGATGAAGGAGTCGCAGGCTGATTCAGCCGTACTTTTATGCAATCAAAGCAATATCGAACAGCAGACATGTGATTGGGCTATGACTCGATAATGTAATTGAAATAAGCACATTAACATAAGAGGCCTGCCTTCGCGCCGACTTTATCTATGAGTCTCAGCAATGTGCGCTGAAAGTAATGAGGTTTTTGCGTTGGATTAGCGTTCCTACAGATGCTTCGTTCGGGCATGCTGAGAGATAATACTTCAGTAAGACGGTGGTCTGTTTGTGGCAGGTGATATGATGAAAACCGCTGTGGTGCAACCTTTACTCAAAGCCTTGGCTAAATCATCAGCCTCATAGCAGACCCGAGACATGGAAAATCTGCCCTTTAACACTTCATAGAAGTCGAAGGGGTTTGTCATGTCCGTCTCTTAATTTACCCCATAGTCATTAACGCACACGCTAAGTGGAGAAACCCAGGCATTGGAAACAGGGAGCATAGAGTGTAAGTGATGATTTGTGACTTGTGATTATACATGCAGGGGTAACTAGTTGGACCCTGGAGCATTTTCCGGGACCCTGCACACAGGAATCCAAAGCGTAGAAACCTCTGACTCTTCCTCTTTATCTTAAAGAGCATGACTTAAAAATCAGTGAGGATCAAATCAGGTCAGACAGTACACAAAATAAAAATTGAAAACAGCCTATAACCTCGCCCAGAGCGGTATCATGCTTCTTCATGTATTTAATTCCTAACTTTCGTTATTTTGCTTTGAACTTACTCTCCCCCTACTTTTCCGCTCCCTTTCTCTCTCAGCTGTTGGCTTCCAGCCCTTTCTTATTCCCTCATACTAATTACAACTTAGAGATGAGGACTAGTGACTCATGGCATCCTCTTCCTGCTGCAGGAAATCCAGATTTTGGGTGTTTCAATGTTCTTGTAATGGTCACACCAGGTTCGGCAATCATAACACCACCTGAAGTGTATTGCACCAGTATACTTTTTTAACAGGGTCTAGCTAAATCTATCCACATTTTATTGCATCATGACCAAAAACCTAAATGCATTTATTATGATAATATAACCCCACAAGCTGGTTCTAGTACTAGTTTAGTGCCAGAGCCTTAATTGGCACTACTTCTTTTCCACCGCCAATGTACCCGTTTCAAGGTTCCAAACTAGAGCTTAACCTTGCAACAACTTATAGCTGTTGCATGCTAAGAACTGCTTTCTCCCGCACACACATGGTGACACAACCAAGATGAGGGGGCTGGAATACAAAAGCTTAGCCAAGCTAGGCGAAACACACAACCACCCTCTCCTTTTGTAACAATGAACACTCCAAGTTTTTTTTTTTTTGCTTCCTCCGAGGTCAAACTATTGCATTATTAAAAACTGGTTCTGTTCCTCAGAGTCTTGAAACAAAAGTATTAATGCAGCTAGTGCTTGTTTACATTTCTGTGTTGCCATCTTGGCTCTGTCCATCTTTCAGTGACGTCGCTCGTGACGTTGGCTTTTGGCGCGTTCTGCCACAACTAAACACAGTGACCAGTTAAAATCTGGAGTGTGACACCTCAAGAGCTCGGTGGAGCTTGTACAGTGTCGCATGAAGCACATTTTTGAGATGGCCAAGAAACACACAGTGTGATGGCTTAACATGACATAATGATGCAGCACCAACTAGGCCCTGTGTCAGTGGAGCTGGCTATTTGAAAGGACCCATCTGAGCACTGGTTTTGGCACAAGCACCGAACTACCATTGGTTCTTTTTCCGTGGAAAAACTCTATAGGTGTGTCCTGAAAGGAAATTTAAAAAAAAAAAAATTCTCAAAAGTGTGCTACCACTTTCCTTAGGTACTGCTAAATAAAATCCAGGGCAAAAAGTTGCATTTAAAAGGCTCTTAATTAGAAAATCACGTCTACCGGGGCATAACTTCATCTAATTATGAAGACCAAGAAATACAGCAGACAGGTCAAGGGTCAGTTGAGAAGTTCAAATTATGACTAATTATGTTATGAACTTAAGTCAGTTTATGTAATGTTTGTGAGAGGTGCATAGATGGATAGACAGACATTTTTAGAACTAATTGCATGTTGGAGAAAATTTACGGAGAGAACCTGGTTTCATATTAACTGGTGTTGGAAACATGAAACATGTGCCCTAAACCATGAGTGTCCAGGTCCAGTTCTCAAGGGCTTGTGTCCTAACAGTTTTAGATTTGGATTAGGTCTATTATAGGTCTCTGCTTCAACACAAGGATTCAAATGATCCAACTACCTCCTCAACACATCAAAGTTCTGCAGAGAACTCCAGAAATCGTTCTAAATCTGATGCCCACTCTGGGACTGCATTTGCCCTTGCATAGACAAGAAATCTAGTGAGATCCCAAAGAGAAACCTTTTAAACACTGCATTGGAGTGTTTTATTTTAAAACATATCACTGTGTTAAAATGACTCAGTCAAAGTTGAGAATTAAACCCAACAGATAATTTGGCAAGATTTAAACATGGATGTTTAGATGTTAGACCCCCGATTATTTGCCAATTTGTGTTAGCCTTTCCTCTAAAATCCATTAAAAGAGGATTTTAGAGGATTAAAAAATATTTTAAGTTTTGTGATTTCAGTATAACAATGTGAAAGGGTTTAAGGGGTAATTATAGTTTTGCAAAGGCACTTTAGAGTCACCCAAAGGTAAAGGAAAAGTTTTTGGAGAAGCGGAGCATTAAAACTAATGGCTACTTGGCCTTCAAAAATGTCAGTAGCTGGGAGCGATGGGGATAATTCTCCCACCTTATTCCCTGCTAAATAACAATCAGAACTTCATTGGTTAATTACATTTTTTGCTGCCTTCTTCTATTTCTATTAAAATCTTATCTGAAAGCTTAAAAATATATGCTCCAACTAAGCCTCTTGTGGTTTATCTGCGTCTTCTCCTCTGCAACTGTATAAATTTCATTAAGGGACATCACTGAGACGGGGGTGGGGATAATGACTTCCACCTATACTGACCCCTTGGTAAAAATTGTCCAGAATATTTTGCATAATCTCCACAGATTTGATTAAGAGACTGGACCTTCTGCTGACTCGCCGAGTCTCACTTCAGATAAGAGTTGAGTTGTCGGAACCAAAGACGTCATTATTAATAAGCACAGGGAGACGGGGAGCATAGCGCACAGATGTTGGCTGTTGTGTCTCAGAGGGAAAACGAACTAACACCAGCTTTACTCATGCAGATGGCAGCTGGTTTGAAGAGCAGTCCTGACCTTGGCCACTCCTTGTAGCTCCTTCACACGTCCTTATTAGGGTGTAACAAATGCAGTGACTAGAAACTGGTAAACAAGTTCCAAAAGTAATTTTGTTTGTCATGAATCTTACAATGAGTCTAATACTTATTGATAATCCAAAGCAGAATGATTAAGAAGTGATTTAAATTGGTTTCCTGCTAAACCTAAGTTCAGCCCCTGCACCCTATGGGTTCTAGTACTTAGCGTGCCACCGCTTCCTTAGTAGCCTACCTGTGTGACAGAACTATTAATGAGCTCTGTCTGGATTTATGCACCTCGTCAAACTGAGGAAGATGTGCTGTCTTTGTGCTGCGTGTCCTGTCAAGTGGAATTTGAGGCCTGGCTGAGATGAGCGTCTGTTATTATAAAAAAGGCAAATTCATCAAGTATTAATTTGTGTTGAAATGATGGGTCAAGGCAGCCTCAGTTTCATCTCCTCAAATGTGAGTTACGGGAGTCTCATGCGGTCAGGAGCATTTGTATCTGTGAGGCTGGTTTTGAATGTTTGGTCACAGGCTGCCACCCTGTGGTAGCTACAAGGTATCATGGGCCTGAGTGACATGCAGGTTCTGTACAATGTTGTGATTTTGCATTGATTGTAATTTTACAGAGTGATCGTCTTTCATTTGATTTAAGTATAATGTTAAGGTTTTTCTGTTAATCAGATTTCATACACTGTTTATAAAAGTCAGAAATTTGCATTTCAGTACTTTTAAGATTTGGCTTTTGGTCCTGTCTTCTTTGTGTCCTTCCTTTTTTCTTTGTTGATTTTCATCCTTCCTTGCAGTTATCCTATTTTCTCACTCCCTGCTCTCCTTTTTTGTATCCTTCCTTTGTGTTTCGATCTATGTGTTATTCCTTATTTACTTGTGTCTTTCTGCCTTCCTGTCTACTGCTGTCTGCCTTCCTTGTGTCTTATCTTCCTACCTGCCTTACTTGACTCATTTTTCCATTCCTTGAGCCCTATTTACTTTTTTCTTCCATTCTTTATTATCGTTTTCTCACCTTCCTTTGCCCCTCTTTCCCTGCAACCTCCTTCAATTTTCTGTTTTTCCTCCCCTCCTTCCTTCTTTTTTATTTTCCTACATGTTTCATTTCCCGTTTTCCTTTCTTAGCTTCTCCTTCCTTGTCTAACTCCTCAAATATACGTTTTTTCCTTCCTTCCTTCCTTCCTTCCTTCCTTTCTTGTGTCCTGCTATTTTATGTCTCCTGTCTTTCTTTGTTCTCTTTCTGTCAAACAGTGTCCTACCAGAATTCTTGTCTTTTCTCTAACCTTTATTTATCCAGGCAATAACAGATTAAGAATAAATTCTTATTTGTTAAGTTATTTCTTTCTTCGTGTTCTCTTCATGTTCCCTTCCCCGTGTCCTCTCTCTCTTTTATCCAGTTAGGACATTGAAAGCCTTAGTTAAAAATTAGCTGCCATAAATTCTGAGTGTTTTTTTCTTTCTTTTAAAGAAAGAGGCTAACAAGAAGTATTTATTCAAGAAGATTAAGTCCAGAAAAGTCTTTAATTTTTAGACTAGATTTAGATTTGTTTTGCATACTCTATTAACTTAATCATAAACAGAAAACACATTGGCTTACTGATGTAAATGCTACTGATAATAATTATAGCATTAACACAAGACTTTGGTTGTTCTTATTTTAAATTTTACAGTTGTACAACACACTTTTATCAGTTATATTTAAGTTTCTCATCCCTATTTTCCTTTTAGTTTCTGTTACAGAAAGATTTCAAGATTATGTGAATTAATTGATGAATTACATGTTAGTAAATGCATCTAGGGAATAAAGCATAATAAGAAATTATTAGACATCAGAGAGGAGTCCTTTCACCTAATTCCCTAAAGCTGCAGTGATAAGTGTTTTGGTTAACCTTGTAATGAAGACATAACATTGTAGGTGCTTTTATTGGGCAATTATTGGGGAGGCAGGATACAACCTGAACAGGTAACTGCCAGTCCATAGCAGGAAATAAGATGTAAATCATATTTTTATTTAAATAAATGTCTGTTTTTCTTTTTTCTTTTCCTAATCAAAAAAGAAAATATATATATATATGACTTGCTTTTTTGGAAAAAGAAAAAATGGAATAGGATTGTCACATGTACAATAAAAGCAATGACATATTTTAACTAAACCATGATGAAATTGATGAACTTCTCTCTCTTCCACTCTCACTTCAGATCATAGGGTCATATGTGAACTTCATTGTCCATGACGGATCTTGCATGACCTCATCAGTCAACCTGTCCATCTCCACTCCAAATAAAATGGAGGCTCATGGCTGATCCCAGATGTATTCCCACCCCTGCCATAAACTCCTGTGACACCCTCATCACACACCTCACAACTCTTTTGCTGCCCTGTGTAAATGTGCCTTTCATACTTTTCATTTCATTATTTTACCATTCTGCACATACCTTTATATTGAGTGTTTATCAAATGCTATTTTTCTAATGTCCACAAAACCTGTATATTTGTTTTATATTTGAGAAGCAATAAGACATTTTTATTATGGACATTTTCACCTTTATTTGGGAACTAAAGTTATTTTCTATAATTTTTCTTGGGCTCATGTTATTGGATGTCAAAATTATCTCACATAAATGTGCCAAACTTAATTTAATAGTGAATATTTAATTAAACATATGTTTGTGTCTCCCTGTGTTAAATTGCAACAATATCAAATACTTGAAAATTTAATAACCATTCACTTAAAAAATTGAATTGAAAGCGATATTTCTGTCTGAGGTTTTCAAATGCAAACTGTGATAGACTGAGTATTTAAGCAGGCTTTTAGGTTTTCACTAATTAACTATACGATCCACCTTAACCTTAAAGAGTTGCAAACCCTGGACAGGCCATTGGTCCATAGGACAACACAGAGACACACAGCAAAATTAAACATGCACATATTCTTATATGAGAGCAGTTTAGAAAGACAAAGTCATTGCACCGATAAAAGCACTACAAAACATTTATAAAACCACAGCAATGATATAAGTTTATTTGTAAAGTACCAAGCGTTTCAAGATGCTTTGCAGGGTATCAAAACAGACATTAAAAGACAAAAGCCCCTAAGCTAAAAAATAGGAAAGCTTTGCATAAAAGGAAACAAATGTTAGAGTGCAAAGTTAATCCTACATTACTCATCAATAATTGGATGAACAGTTAATTGGCAAGACTATGATAGAGATTTGCAATAAAAAAAAAGTTTTCTTTCTTAAGTTAAAGCAGAAGCAAGTGTTTCTGAAAACCTCGAGATCTCAGGGACTTTGTTCCAGAGGATAAGAACCATTGGAACCAGAAGGTAGCGCCACTGGTTTAGCTTTGGTCCTTGGAAAAATTAGTCAGCAGATTTCTAGTAACCAGGGCGATCTACATATGTTCATACTTGACAAGAAAGTCAGCCATATATTTTAGCCCAAGATCACTCAGTACTTTTTAGACTAGTATCAGAATTATTTTTATATTTCTTTTTACAAAGCTCATTTTAATCATGTGATTGTAATTATTGTTATAACTAGAATGGTGTGAATTAATTTAGAAAATGTAAACATTATGTTACGTTTGTAATACTGCATTCCAGAAAAATCCCTTATTCTTTTTGACATGCAGTGCTGTTAAAATATAGAGATTTCCTACATATTTCTTGTGATTTTGCTCTATTAAAGTTAAACGCTTCAGATGAGCAAACATTTTTCATATCAGACAGAAATAACCTTTGTAATTACAAAATGACATTTTTAAATTAAACTTTCATTTACTGAGGGGGAACTGAGAAATATGGAACAGTGTTCAACCTTCAGTAGAGGCTGGACAGACATGGGTGGAGTAGTTATATACAGTATTGTGCTCAAAAGTAGCCTTTACTTTATTATACACTGTCTGTACAATTATTAGGCAAGTGAGTGTTGTTACTTTATCATTTTTATGTATATTTTATAAGTCAAACCTGGATAAACCTGGATGCTTTATGAAGGATTCAGCCAAAAACAAAAAAGCCATCCCAACCCCCATGAGAAGTCTAACCTCATGACAATAACATCTGCAGCAATCCCGTGATTTGGATATGCAAAAATGAGTGACAGTTTCAGTTCCAAATGAAGGAGGAGGAAGTTGTGAGACCGTGCGTTAAGGCCACAGCTGGTGAACTATTCGTGTTTTAGGTGCAATTGCTTGATTTAATTTTTTTACGTAGTTTTTTTATATATCAGACTGATTATAATTTAAAATGAATAAATTAAAAATTAAAAACTATTACATGTTATTTTAAAAATTAATGAGTTAAAATAGATAATGACCAGATTTTTTTTTTTTACCCTGTCAGTTGAGACTAATGTATGTACAAATTCTGGCATTTTAAAGAGTAAGTAAAGGTAAAAATAAATAGAATTACTGGAAATTGTTCTCCAGTGAAAGTAGAGTTAGTACAAAATGAGATTACTCAAGTAAAAGTAGAGAGTATGGAGCAGTAAAACTACTATAAGTAAATGTCTTATTGCCAAAAGTTACAGTAATTAAGTGAATGTGACATGAGCAAATTGAACTAGTTATTTCCCAGCTGTGAAGCTAGTGAACCCAAATTACTGCAGGAGTGAATTGTAGTCTTACCGAGGAGGTCAGAAAAGAAACTAGAACAGCTAAAGCACTGCAGACCTCACCTGCATCAGTATAGATAACTTCACATACTGTTTGAAAAATACTTGGCAAAAACAAATAGAAAAGTCAAGGACAAAACATCTGCTGCTCGAAAGAAAACCAGGACACATTTCACATTTAGAACATGGTTATAATGTGATGCTCTTCTTCTTCCAGACCTGGATGATCTGATTTCTCGCCTCTTTCAGAAAACTGTTAAAGGATCATGGGGCAGAATGAAGAAATGAAACTCACAAGCGACGTGCTGCAAGTAACTGCAGCCACCGGAGTGTGCACAAACTCTTAAAAAAAGAGAAACACATTGATGTGACCACGTTTTGTAAAATGTAAAACATTCAGCGGGACAAAACAGCTGTTGCATTGTTAAAGGTTATGCTACTGGACTTTAGCATCTGTTTTCAGACCCAGATCTAGTTGAAGCAGCGTCTGTTCGCATATATTCGTATATATTTCTATATCTGATATATGTGATTCCATTGATAAAACCTTTTTCTTAGTACCACTTTTAGTGTGCTTTTAGGGTTGTTTGTTGGTTGTTTGCCGGTTTGCGGGAGAATCCACTCCCACTGTTAAATGAGTCGCGACTGTCATTTTCTTGTTTTGAAGCTGAGCTGCCGAGAACGCACAAGCAGTGTCGACTGACGTCACAGCCGTATGACAGCGTGGGAAATTCGGGCCCGAATTGCAGCACATTTTGTTGCATGAAGTCTGTTCAAGAAAATGGAACGATATGTGGTTGGGCTCATTCTTTTATGATTTATAGCGCTTCATCACCCAAAAACATTAAAAAACTGCTCGTTTAATTTTTTTTAGAAATTCTGCCCCATGTTCCTTTTAGGATAATCTATAGTCTTTGGTGTTTGAGTTTAAGCTGAACCATCTTTAAGGAATTCAACAGGAACATGATCCACTGAACACTAAGAAGAATACTGCTCAATGATTTTTTTTTAAACTGAAGATTTTTTAGTAGCCTAGTCAAGGTCTTGACTAGAATCTGATTATTATGCTGTAGAATGTCTTGAAAACTCTCCTCTTCTCCCTGTACACCAACTGCTGCACCTCCAACCACCAGTCTGTCGAGCCAATGAAGTTTGCAGATGACACCACCGCTATCGGACTCCTCTCGGACGGTGATGAGTCTGTCTACGGGACGGAGGCTGAACGTCTGGTGTCCTGGTGCAGCCGCTACAACCTGGTGCTGAACGCCTAGGAGACAGTGGAGATTATGGTGGACTTTAGGAAGCACACAACCCCGCTCCCTCCCATCAACCTCACTGACACCCCCATCACCACTCATTCTGCTTCCTGGATACCACCATCACCCAGGATCTCATGTGGGAGCCCACAATCACCTCCGTCAATAAGAAGGCCCAGCAGAAGACGGACTCCCTGAGGCAGCTGAAGAAATGTAACATTGCAAAACAGACGATGACGCAGTTCTACACTGCAGTCATCGAGTCCATCCTCACCTCCTCCATCACCGTGCGGTACGCTGGCGCCACCATCAGGGAAAAATAATGACTGCAGCGTGTTGTGCCCTCTGCTGAGAAGGTGATTGGCTGCAGACTCCCATCTCTGCAGGACCTGTGCATCTACAGGACACTAGGGGGCGTGCAGGTCGGCTAACAGCTGACCCTTTTCACCCTGGACACAGACTGTTTATCCATTTGGACCAGAACCTCTCGCCATAAGAACAGTTTCCTCCCCTCTGCTGTTGGACTCATGAAAAATAACCCTAAGACTGGTCCCACTACCTGCTCTGTATCAGAAACATGACCCATATTGTGTTCTCTGCACCTGTCTGTTTTGGCAATGATCATCACCTGCTCTCATGTATATATCAGTCTGTTTATCCCATTTTATTTTAATTTAATTTATTGCATGCTTAGAAGTGTTTGTCTTTTTGTATGTTTGCACAAAGTACCGCAGTGATTCCTTATTGTTGTGGATCTGTTCACACATTTGGCAATAAACCCTTTCTGACCTTGAACACTTCAATGTTACTAGATTATGATAATTCAGCGAAGAGTTGTGGACCAGCAGTCCTCTACATATATAGATTTGAAATATTTAAAGTGTGACAAAAAAAGCAAAAATAGAAGACAATGTGGGGCAAATACTTTTTTAAAGCATTTGCCCCAACCAGGGAAAAATAAGATGAAAAATTAACACAAAATACATACTACAATAGTACGCATTTGCGTATTTTTCCCAGTACACAAAATCTAGAGAAACCAGCTCTCAGTTGTCGTTTTCTCTAGGTAAACCTGCCAAAGCAAGTTCGCTGTTATTTGGCAACTAAAACACCCTTAAATCAGTTCACATTGTTCACCGTTTTTATGGCTTTTCACAACCTGTCAAAGAATTCTCAGCCTCGTTAATCTCAGATACGGGAGGTCAGAGAGAAAAATGAAGTGAAATCCATCAGCCCATCTCTTTCTTTTCACGGCCTTTTGGTTGGACTCATTCAGCAGGCAACGATTTAGTCTCTTCTAGCTCCATTACATCCAGGAGACGTTACTGTATGCGTATTGGATTTTTCTAACCCCAGCCACCCCATGCGGCTTGTATTATCTCTGCTGAGTGGATGAACGGCCACGACACCGATAGCGTCAGAGCTGAATTAGATCTGGCAGGCTTTAATGCTTGCGTGAATACCAATTGCAGCTAGTTCAACATTTGAATACTTCTTAATGTGATTCTTTGCACTCTGCTGAACCTGACAGATGGCAGGAGAGAGAGAGAGGAAACCAGAAGAGGAGACAAAAGGAAATAATCACACAAGATGAAGGCAATACGCAGATTGTAGCCTTAAAATACACACATGCATACATATATTTTTAAATAATGTAGCACAGATAAAATATGTCGGCTTTAACTCCCTGTGTATGTAGAATAATTTTTACACATCAATTTATCGAACAGTGCATGGATATTACAGCTTCTGACGAGCTCTAGTTTTTGCTTATAAGAAGAAAACCAAAAAAGCTGTGAAGGAGCCTCAAACTTAAAACGCTTTAGTCGTTTTTCAGGTCTCGAGAAAGCTCACTCCTTCAAAAACGGGATGTCCATGGTGATCTCATTTATTTATCTGTTTTTTTTTTTTTTGCACTGACAGATTTCTTTAAAACAAAAATTCACCCATATATTTAATATATAATTAGTTGCAAGTATAATTGTACTTATACTTAACTACTGTTCAGTGAGATTTATATATTCATATTTCTTCATAAATATATTTCTTACCCAGTAACCTTTTACCACACTGTGATGTTGTTTACTGGTATACTGATAGTACACAAAATTACTAGCCTTTAAAATATCTTTAAAAAAAAGCAAAACACAATATAACTGAGGCAAATGTCTGTTTTTATAAAAAAAATAACTCCAAAGAGGCTTCGAATGGATGAATGGATGGATGGATGGAGCTTTTTTTATGCTGATAATTGTATCTTGAAACTTTAAAATGTAATTATGGAATCAGCAGCTGCACTTTTTTTTATTTTGATGCATCTTCATATTTCACTTTTAAGTCACATTTACTTTACATTTTGAGGGAAGGATTGCCTTTTTTATATCTGCTCATAACATTTTCTTTGGGAGATAGAAACAGATGGGAAGGTGAGATAAAACATTCATACCATACATAACATCCAATCAAATAATACTAATACTAAACCATACAGATCTAAAGAAAACATAGGACGGCCATGAAAAAGGACTGTACAGGGAAATTCGCTTTTAAGCTACTTACTGCTTGCCGTGCTTTGTTTTGACCACTAGGGTGTACTCTTTTACAAGTTTTGGTTGCACCTGGCAACTGAACCAGAGCAATCCTGTTATTACAACCTTGTGGCAATATTTCTTGTAGCTTGGGCTCAGTCAACATTCTTCTTGGTCACTTTCCGTTGCATAAGTTTGTTTTTGTCCTTGTACAGGACTTACTGCAAAGATTTGCTGCATCATCTCCAATATAAAATAGTTTACATAACTGTCCCAGAGGCCCATCCAAGGGCATCAAAATAGATATTCAGAGCCAAATGTTTCTTGAGTGAATCAGGACATTTATGACACAGATGGGCTTAAAGCTAGACTGATGAGTTGCCGAGTCTCTGTAAGCACGGTGTGAACAAACACTGCTGTTGACTGGAGCAGTTGATATGTTTGTAATTACTCAGACCCAAACGCAATGGCTGTCAAATAAGCTAAGAAGATCTGTTAGTCGCGGGCCGACGTGATACGAGGGTTTCAGCAGCTTATATCTATCATGAAGAAAATTTCCCCCCGAGGCACAGTCTGTTTCCCTTTATTTCCTCCATAAATGAAGTTTTAAAAAAGCACTTAAACGCTGGCTGTGCTGTTTGAGAATGCAAAGGATTTCATATTCAGAAAAGCCTGAAAATTGTGTATCTCTTCGCATTTTGGGGGTAATGGTGTGCTGCAAGACTTGAGAAAAGGCATATTAATAAAAAAATAAAATTAAAGTCAGAGGTTTGCTTATGTACTTCAGTTAGATATAAATCAACAGAAACGTCAGCTGATATGAAATTAGTGAATTGGGACATAGTTAATAGGAAAACTGCAGCTCTTCACATGAAACACCCTTAACAGTTTGTTAATTTTTCTTTAAGAAATCCTAAAGAAAATAAGTTTTATTGCAGTAACATAATCTTTCACTTAAAACAATACATTTAACTTTATTTATGCATAGTTTTAAGGTTGATTTGAGCTTTTTGGACTCTCCAACATTGTAATTCTCGTCCCAGAGACAAATTTCTCTAATTAAAATAGGAAAGGAAAAGAGAACAAGCTATTTGCTATGAGTTGATTTTATTAAATCAGAAAAGGGCCAAATCAAAATGATTTAAAAAAATTATCCATGGCCCTTAGAAGAAGAAAACAGCCCACAGCATTACATCTCCTTCATCCTTACCTTACACTTCACATAAAGTGCTTTTCCAAATATGACATGACACACAGAGGCATCAGTGGCATAAGGCAGATGTCTGTTTATCTTAATTTATCAGAAAATTTTGCTGAATATTTTTCTTCCAAAATGTCTTCCAACAAAACTTTTCAAAGTGAAGTGGACCCACAGCATCACAGGTTTCTACACCACAAGGGCACAGTGCGTTTCTTCAAACTCCTTGTGACACGGAGACACTTTATTTTAGCCACTCTTTGAAATTTGAAAGACAAGAGCAGTTTACATCTGTCACGGAGAAATTATATCCTTTAAGCATTGTCTGCCTCCCTGTATCGCCTGCATAAATTAGACAATGTTATTTAAAAAGGAAAGAAAAGCAGGTTTTACTGTTTGGGAGCACAAAGGCATTCAGATTCTGAGCAGCCTGAAGTTTCTGTGTATTGTGAGCAGGGTAATGAAGTGTTGTAGGAGTTCAGAAATGGCTTATTGTTTCAGAAATTACACGAAAGCCTCTATATCAGTTATAACGCAACATAAATCTTAGCTGCTATGAGATTGCTTTAATGGGAGATAGATTATGCCATTATGTAGGAAAGTTGCAGCTCTTCATATAAAGAGCTGTAATTTACCTTCCACTCTTGGCAAACATTTATTTTAAAACAAATTTGTCTAACTGCAATAGCATCAAAAAATAGCCTAAAGAATTATTTGCTGATTTAGACAAAGTTTTAAAATTGATTAAATTCTGATGGACTCACGTTGTAACCCATGTCACAGAGACAAGCTGCTTAGATGCTCTTCAGAATGGAAATTACGACATAAGCATGCTTTTCAATCAAAGCAGGTATGTGTTTGTTTTCATGACTCAGGAAATGTCCCACTAAATTCACTCTTACTTTCCCAGAAGGACTTTAGAAGAGAAATAGGCCCACAGCATCACATTTCTTCCACTGGAAATGTCTTTTTTTCACTTATTCATCTTTATTTGCACATGGTTTGTGTTTGTGAGTTTATTCCCAACAAGCTCAACTTTAGTCTTCAGAAAAGTGAAATAGGACTCTCCGTCACATCTTATTTTTACCAAAAGGGAAACAAGTATTTTCATACTTTAAAAAAAGTTTCAGTTACTGTTCTTACACAGAAACTTGGCACTGTTAATTTGATTTAAAACATGTTTTGTTTTCTTTTACTCTCCCCCCAAAGAATAACTGCACAAAAAATAAATATAATTTTTCCCTGTGCTTCGGCATAGTGCACTTATCCATAATGGACAGCAGATGTCCCCGCTCAACTTATAAAGGAATTCTATTAATATTGATTGATGTTGAATTCTGCATGTTTATAAAATACCATCTGAAAGGTTTTTTTTAGCAGCATTTCACATTGTAAATGGAAACACTTTTACTAAAATTCACTTTAATCTTTAGACCAATGCATGGAGCTGTGATCATATTCTCTCCGTTCTGTTTAATTTCGTTCTTTATGAGCTTTGATGCCAAAAAAAATTAAGAGGAGAATTTCTCATTAGGTTGTGATGTGGGAGACCAGTTTTAAAGGAGACCAGTTATTGATCGAATCCCAGCTACCTCCAAATGCTTGGCTTTTAGAGTTGTTTTTGTCCACTACACATCTAATCTTGTGCCAACCAAAAAAATAATAATAATAAAAATTGTTGGTATTCAGTACACAATGCACTAATGTGATGTAGTCGAATAAATGACACAAAATTCAGCCCGGTTTTGTACATTTATCTCCTTGGCAACACAGTCTACCTCTGCAAGCAAGATGAGACGTGCTTTTTTTGTGATGTGCCGGAGGTTATTATAATTTTTATTTTATTTTTTATCCCAGTAACGTTGTTTCAACATTGGTGTGTTAATAACAAGACCGGTGCTACAGCTGACCGTGGTTAGCAGCAGGTTGAAACCTCTTTTTGAGTCATAGATTAAGGATATTGGTTTAGTCGCTACCATGGAAGCAGCATTGTTGTGAGATTTTAGTCCACATTCAAATGCTGGCAGGGTTTTGAGAAACATATTCACAGTATTTAAGTATTAATAAACTTGCACTGAAAGATTGTTTTTATTTAAATTTTTGACACATATTTTTCCAGATGATTTCATCAGTGATCAGTAGTTTTTCTTCATTACTCCCATTACTATTAGTTAGAAAAAATGCCAGGAAGATAAATGTGTGTAAAAAATTGTTTAAGACCAACACTCAGGCAAATTTTATAGTTCTTAGGGATTGCCTAGATTTAGAAAATAAGTGCATAACTAATTTCCTATATCTATGTGTGCATACTGGTTTTGACAAAATTGATTACAACACAGATTGATGAAAGAAGAGGAGCAGTTTGTGGAATTGTCTGATCCTGTACTACAATACCTTGTTTATATCTTACTTGGGTTCGTATCAGACTGGGAGTATATTGTGTCACTTTGCAATTATACATCTACATTTTTTGTTTTTAATCATGCGAGATTCCTGATGGCTCCATTCTCGTGTCACTTGTATATGTGATCCCTGTAGCTAAGATTAGTGTGTGAGTTTGTACTGACAATGTTGATTATCTTGTGCGAGATCGAAGCCTTTGGTTTTGCTACCAAAGATGCAAGAATAGAGATGTGGTCTCCTTTTTGTTAAACATTGGTTTCTGGAAATACTTCTGGGCCCATTTATTAATGGAAAACTCTTGCAGATGAGTGAGTGCATTATTGTGTGGGAGCCCCAAGACCAAAGGCATCTGATGAAGGTCTTCAGCATTGTCTTGGGGTCGTACGTCTTCAGTTTTCCCTGAATCCTTTGAGGATTTTCACGGTAGATGACGAGAGTTGCAAAGCTTTTGCACTCTGACACTACTCAGTACGTTTACATGCAGCAAGAGAAAGTCGAATTATTACCTTAGTCCTACTGAAATCAGACTTTTGAAATGCATGCATTCACTTTAGTCCGGCCTGAATCTAACCAAACTGGAGTTTCAGAATACCAACTAAGATACCCAGATAATGTGATTGATAATCAGTCTACTCTACAACCCCCGCCCCCGACTACGCGGAAGGGCAACTCAGAAACAACAAGAGTAGTGTTATAAGAAGAATATGGCAGCTAAGACAAACATAAGCGGCCGATCAGGGCATGTTTGTACTGATGAAGAAATTATGCATTTTGACTGTGAATATCCTGCTTTAACTCCACCTGCTTCACTTCGACCAGCCTCTGTTTACTGTCTGAGTGCAGCTTGAAGCTAACCGCTATAAGGCTAACACGTTGGGCCACATGTCGCCATCTATCGTCGAGGAGTCAAACGCACTTCATTTAAAGGGATACCAGGCAGGTCTGAGTGTTTTCTCTACGATGCTGTAAAGTAGGTGAGATATTGCGAGGTCTGTATCCGACTTGGAGCCTTTGGTGTCTTTTAGTTCTCGCCATTCGGTAACAGCTTGACCAATATTGATGCGTGTGCGTGCCCTCGCTCGGTCTGAAGCTCTTTTTCTTTTCTTTGCATCTTCCGTCAAGGGTTTTCGCTGCTTCTTAGCCAGCTCTGCCATCAGTTGCCAAACTCGCTCGCCGGGTTTCGTTAGCCTGCCTCAGTGTTGGGGATGCGTGCCAAAACTGATCCTGCTTCTCGCGATGTCGGAGACTTCGCGAGACTGAAGGACACCGGGTCGGTACACTGAACTTGCAAGTGGGATATTCTTCCTACAGGCAGTAGGGGCGGGCGAGAGAGTCTTCATTCGCCCTGTAATGAGTCATTTCACGACTTACGAAGATGATTAATTAACATGAAAACGTTGCTTGGTGTCTCTTTAATAATTCAATTTTCTGAGTGACATATGAACTGGGACACAGCTCTTAAAAGGGGACAGACCCTTTGTCTGATTACTCCAAAAAGCTTGATTAAGATGTGCATGTAAACGTACTGAATATTTGCGAAGTACGTTTTAATGCGCTCTTTCACAGATTGGGGTAGCCTCTCCCCATCTTTACCTCGGACGTAGAAAAAATGGTGCATGCTATTATTTTCAGTTATTTGTTACAATGCCGTCAATTTCTGTAAAAAATCCTTTGATCAACTAAAGTCCTGATAAAACATCTGGAAACTGGATAATATCGCATTAAACTTTTATTCGTGCCTTGACTTCTTATTTGAGAAACTACAGATTTTAAAACTATCTTACTGGCCTGTAATTGACTGAAATGCTCTTGAGCCTAAGTACACTTCACAAGTAATTATTGAATTGAAAGCCCTAAATTCAATATAAAATACAAAACCTCGATACCCAAGACTGGCATTGTTCTAATAGTACTTGAAAATCTGAATTTCTGAGTTCCAAGTCTTAAAAATGAAAAAAAAGTTTTTTCACCAACCCTGAGTAAAAATCTGATACAGCTGCTGTATTTCAGTGCTTATTTACACTTATGATGATGACTCATTAAATCAGTCACATACATACAGTCTTATACTACATCATTATACATACAAATCCTGGTCTTTGAATTCACAATTATGTTGTATAATTCCACGTTTTCAATTGTGCAACAAATAAGACAAAAATAACCTAAGATGCAAATGCAACAAAATATATAGAATGGAACGATGATTTAAAATAATGTTTTGGAAATTTTTAAATAATAGGGTGCACTTCATAAAACAGATGACATCATTAGGAGAGAACATTAGGTGGAAATGTTGAAGCAGCAGTTGCAAAGTTAACTTTCAGTACAAATTGTGTTCTCCAAACGGACAGAACCATTAAGAATTCAGGATGTCAAACTAGAATTTGCTTAAGGACTACAAATAAAAGCCAGACAATCACAATACCATTAAAAGTTGTGGGCAGAGCTGAGAAAGGATATGCGAGCGAGACAACCTACCAAAGTAACTCTGCTACAGCAGTGATGTCAGGAGGAATGGGCCAAAATTCCAAGAAGGATCCAAACCTCACAGTTTAAAGGGCAAATCTTCCAAATATGAGGGCATTTAAACGTATCAATATGAATTACAAAAAAAGAAACATAAAGGAAATACAAATAATTTTCGTAATCTTAACTGACCTAAAACAAGAAAAAAATTATGTTTTATTTTTTACCTTTTTTTGTGTATAAAGTGCAAGACTATTAGTAGAAAGACAAAATATTTTCAGGAAATATTTTTTGTTTTAAACATTATTTTTCGATAATTATATTTCATCCTGTTGATATTTCACCCCATTACATCCCCTTTCTCTTGGATATGTCTGAATCGTCGAATTTAATTACCTTTATGATTTTTAATTTTTTATTTTTTTAGAGTAGCCTACTATGTTTAGTTATTCATTGTTGACAGGATCATTTTTAAAAGGACATTTTTATATAGATGACTCGCTTCGTTTGGCTTATGATGCGAGCAGGATGGAGGAAACGCTCAGACTGTACCCTCGGTCCCCCCCACCCCCCCTCGGTCACATCATGGTATGATCCTCGCTGAAGAAGCGCCTTCAGTCCCTCTGACTGTCTGAGAGGCTGAGTCACAACATTTCTGCCCCGGCAAGTCTCGCTGCACGCCGAGCTTTCGTCTCCTTCCTGCGTCTCGTCGTTGATTGTCTGTAAAAGAAAAGCGCAAAGCTGGACCGGTACATGATGACCATGTACAAGGGGAAGCGTCGCAACCATCGCTGTAAGTTTGTATCCTGAGCGGACGGGTGACAAAATAGCACTGGGGACATTTTTCTCTTCGCTGCGCTGCTTTGCTTTGGACGCAACTTAGAAAACTGCAGATCTATTTTAAGTTGTGTTGATGTGCATTAGAAATTGGAAAACCGCTCCGGGAGATAATATATGAGTAGCTACTGAATGTATATAATGAATAAATCTGGATTGATTTTTTTATTATTATTGCTGCAGCCTACATTGCACCTGCTTCTCTTTCTGTTTTTTATGTGTCTGTTTAGTCTGCAAAGGTTTTAACAATTAGGTTTTGCAGTTGCATTAAAAAACTGCATGCACTGCACTATTTTCTGTTAGGTGCGGGAAAATAATTAGCTTTTTGTTGAGCATACTTTTGTGCTAATGTGCATTTATTTTTTATGCAAATGATTTTGTTGTAGCTTTTCATGTGGAATGTTTTAGCTTTGATGCCGGTTTCAAATTCTCACTTATACACGTGTCTCCCGCATGTGAAGTATAGTGTGATAATTGCTTCAAAGCAAACCTCAGTGCTTCATGGAAGAGAGATCTGTACATTGCTTTCTCTGAACTGAAGGAAATTGAATCTGCTAAAGTAGATCCCGTTTTACCTCTTTATGTGTCTGCACACATTTGAATGCTTTGCAGAGAAGTGTGAGTGTTCAGAGAGAAAGAAGGCAAAAAAAACATCCAGGTGTTTGCAAGCAACAGAGGCATGGAGACTGAAAACCTGTGCATGGGCTCAAATAGATGAAAAGCGGTTTCTAGCTGCTTATTAGGCTTAAAAGCTAAAGCAAATTAGTTGATGTGGACTACAATTAGCTTTTAATGTCTTGTTTATCTCAGCAAATTAGATGTATTCTAGTATATACACCACTAAACTGACTCTCAGCATCATATGCAGCTTGTTCAGCAGCCAACCTGTCCACAAGATCCTCCCCCAAAGACGAGAACTTCGTATATATGTGGGAATTACAGGCAGAGCGTGTTGAAGGGTGAGCAATGTCAAGCTGGGTGAGATGATCAAAAGGTGCCATGCTGCTGCTGTAGCTGATGAATGCAACCATGTTCTTAGAAAGAGGAGTGTGCATCTCTTCTGGCTGTACCGAAACCTCCCGTAAAGCAGTCAGCGACTTTGAGAATATATTAGCATGAAACTTTATGTGCCGTATAAAACAATGAACTCGGACAACAATTAAATGTGAAGGAAGAGGAGCAGGAGAAATGTATGCAAACAGTAGGGGGGAGGGGGAATCCACCCAGGGATTTTTAGAATCACTTGGTGGTGAGATCAGACTGGCTCCAAGTCTCCATGGTGGAGACTGTAGCAAAAAATTCAATTCAAAACGTAGAAGCTCTAGCAGCAGCGTGATAGGCATTGTAATATCTGCTCCTGTTCTGACCAGCAATTTTGTATTAGCAAGTCATGCTATATATGCTATCTTAAAATCGTACTTTTGTACACATAATCAATTTAATGTTACTGGTGAGGGTGTAACTGAAGAACAATAGTGTAGCTCTTAGGAAAATGTATTGGCAAGTATCTGGTCATTCGATACGTACGACATTACAGCGGGGACAATAAGATATATTGCAATATGTTGCAATATAATGAGTAAGACGATGTATTGTGGTTTTTTAAAACTGAATTTAACTGCAGAAAAACTGTCACAACATTCTAAACACTACAACCTGTTTCATACATTACACATCTAGTTTAATTACTAGATCTAAATGATTCACTAGAATGAAAAAGGTTTAATTTTACTACAAAAATTACTGTCAATAATGGTTCCATTCAATAAAATAATATTATGACATTAAATATTTTAATATATCGGTGTTTCAATATTTCCTTGCATCCCTGGTAGCTGTCATGATATTCTTTCAGATACACTGGATTTCACTTCTACTTGGTTTTTACATGTCTTTTTGACATTTGCCTGAAAAAGATATATATTTTTTATCTGCTTCAGGTGTGGAGGGATGGATATAAGCTGCAATACTTTTTAACCACAGTCTTAGTTTAAATGTTTTCAGTATCACATCTGCAAAGAACTGATTGGCTATGATGTTAAGTGGAATATTTCAAGTTTCTTGCATAGCACTAATATATTTGGCCAGCTGGATTCTAAATAGTTATTGCCTATACCTGATATACTATATCGTTTTAGTGGCTGTGACGCTAAAGATCACAGAGCACTTTGTGCATAATAAAGGAAGAAAAATCAAATGTAATCAATATTATTGCAATTTTTTAATTTCTGATCTAAAATCTGTTGTTCATTAGGCTAAGAAACAGAAATAAAGAAACTGCAGCTTAAGCAAATAATTGGGAGTAAACATGCAGGGAATGCTTGGAGTAAATGAGCATTGTATCTATTTATCATAGTGATCAATAGATGACAGCAAATGCTTTTTGGTGACGGAAGATACAAAACATAAAGCTACTTTAAGGTGACAAATTTACCCAAAAGATTTTATGCTTAAAAAAACACCACCAGTGGTTGTCCTAATTGTCTGGTGGTTGATTCTAGTAGAACTATCTGTTGTTTCCTTGAATAATTTGAATGTTTACATCAGAGAGCCTTTTTTTTTTTTTGCTGGATGAGGAAACACTCACTCCTAACCTATTTTCAGAAAAGTCACAAACTTTTTTGGAGGCTGTTTGGAGAAACTAAAAGTGCCACCTAACACATTTTCATTTCCTTTTTAATTGTTGTATTAGTCTAACACCACCACCCACCAATGTTATGTCCTTCCAGGTAACTACTGTGAAGGTTCACAACTGTTCCATGTTTTCTGCATTTGTGGATAATGCTCCAACTTTGGTATCCCAAAGCATTAGAAATAACTTTATAACCCTATCCAGACTAATGGATGACTTCTGCCTTGTTTCCTCTTATTGATACAGAATGGGTCTGTGCTTTTGGTACACTGTTTTATGGTTTGGCATGTTCTGGAGAGTATGTCCATTGCCAACTGGACTGTCACTGGGCAGTAGGGGTAAAACCCAAACACCTAATGTGGTGTCGTACTACTGCAATGACAAATGTGACAAGCTTGCCGAAAGTATTTTTTGTTTTGCTGTCCTCCAATCAGTTAATTTTGCTGTGTAGCCAGTAGCTCCAGCCAAACCCTATTGTGTCATAGTCCTACAACTCTCTGTATGGGGCTTTGATGGTGATGTATGTCGCTTTTACAATGAAAACAGAAAAGAGATAATTTTTTTAGCTTATTTGTTACTTTTGTTAGAATTACCTAGAAATGAATCTAATAGTTGATCTAGCATAACCTGAAATGCACCATTTACAGATGCTTTGTCCAATCTGACTAATCTCAAGCTACTTTGCAAAGAACATTGGGTAAACATTATAGACTCTATTTGTACACACCTTGGAGAGAAAAAAAAACACCAAAAGACTTCGATGTATATTTGTAGAGAAAGCTGGTTCAACAAAGTGTTGACTAATGTGTGCTAAATGGCTGCCACGCTTTGCAGTGTTCTAAGAGACCTGAGACCGATGTATCCTTTCCTTCCTCTGTACAAGTAAAACATATATTGAAGTTTTTTGGCTGCAGTCTGATAAAATGTTGAAAAGGTATGCAGGTTTGAATACTTTTGTCCACAGGCACAACGGAAGGATGATATTTGGGAAACAGTTTACAAAACTCTTTAAAAACCAAAACATGAACTTAGTAACTTCAGACCTTGCACAGCATACCAAACGATTTGGCAAGTGTATGTACAGACTAGCTGGTTTTAATAGTCTGGGCAAGCGGTTAGATTTTCACAGATTTCTTCCTGGACTTTTTTTTTTTTTTTTTTTCAGAGTTTGTATGTGAGACTGTGCTGTCTGCCTCTACAGACTAGACTTCTTTTCAGCTTTGCTCCATTTTGCCCAGAACTTCAGAGTGCATGTCCCTGGGAAGGCATGCTAATCAGACACAACACAATCCAGGCTGTAACGGGTCGAGGGGAGCCGCTCTACTTCCTTTTAATAAGCCGCCAGCAAATCCAGTATTTAAGCCATTCTCAACATTTTAGTTCCCACATAAGATGCACGTTGCAGCTACTTAAAAAAACAAAGCATCTCTGCCAAAAATTGGACTCCCTTTTTTTCAGTTCAGTTCTGCAGAAGCCAAAGGCATCACACTTCTGTTTGCGCTGAAAGTATATGATTTCATCTATCTGTCAGAGAAGCGCTTAATGTCCCTCCCTCGTCGATGATGAAATAACGTGACAGAGCTGTCACAAGATGTTGCTCCCAAAGAGCCATCGTCTTTCCCACCAACAGCATCATCAACGCTTTTTGTACCACCAGCAGTCAGGACATCAGGGAGTGACAGAAAGAGAAAGACTTAATGAGATAGATAGATAGATAGATGGATAGAAAGTATCACTGCTACTGTTTTATACTTTACATAGATATATTGTTGCAAGTCAATCAATCACTTTTTCTACGCCACTTTTTGTATTCACTGTTGTGAAGCAGGATAAAAAAGGATAAGTCGCTCAAACAACATATTAAGTGGGATTTTTAAACTATTGCCATAAAAGTAAATATTTTCTTGTCTGATTATTGATGAGCTCATAATAAGCTCTTGTTTTTATTTGTGTAATCCTGCGATTAACAACCACTTGGTTTGTTTTGGCTGACTGCTATTTTTTTAACATCTCTCTCCAGACTACATTGATCTATCCTAAGATGTCTGCTTTTTTTAGGTGCTCAGGGCTCCTACGTCTGGGAAAGTCAAATGTAGTATTTTGCAGGTCTGGATAAGTATGGAAAAGGTAAATAGTGCATGGAAAATGTTTTGTGTTGGCAGACTTTCTTTCGTCTATAACAGGCCATTCTTGAAAATAGAACTTTGTATCTGAAAGAAATGTACCTGTATGAGTGAAAGTGATTTTATTTTTTTTCTGGCACTAATGGCCTTTATTTGCTGTAGATTAGACAAGAAACATGCAGAGGGATAATGCATTTGCATTTGCAGGTCCCCTTTTTAAAGTTTGATCTTCATAGAAATGCCTGTTATTGATTCCCTGTAAACCTTTTGTATTTATTCTTTCATTTAATTATCATAAAAAGGTATACAAATCTCTGGAACATCATGTTGGAAAAAGCATGAAGTGACCTTGAAATGTTAGGAACCATGAGTACTCCATTGTTCCCTTGCATAAGAGAGCTCCTGTGTTTACGGGTCACACGGAAGAATGTGATCTCAGATTAATGCTGTGCCCATATCTGTTTAGCTTGTGCCTCAAGGTGCTGGGGATTATGAGCCGATTCCTCTAGACTATGGCCCATACAATCACAGAGAGAAGCACTGTGGCCAGGCAGTACTAAAATTCCTTTTTGTGTTTTCACAAAAGATTGAAACAAAAATGTTGAACACTCTAGCATAATCCAGTTCAGGGTTATTTTAGATTTTAAACTACAAACAATTAAATCCATTCCAGTGTTATACAGTAATAGGTTTAGGTGAGAATAGGTATTAATAAATGCCGAAGACAGTTATTAACAACAGCCACTGTTAGCCACTTGGCTAGCAGTGCTGGGTAGCGGCAGCAGCTCGCTAGAGGAACAAGTGAAGAGCCAGGCCAGCTGGTATGAAGTCGTCTTCTCCCTCAGGACATTGAGTCAACATTGGAGACAGTGTCTCTGTTCGGGATATCCATAATTCAAAGATTCCTTTTGCATAATTATAAGTAACCCAGGATTAAGGCTTATTCCTTCTGCCAAAATTGAGTCAAAAACAGTAGTTTGAGTACTTACTTGAATACAGTTTTCACTTCATAGATCTTTTGGCCAGCAAATAACGATATCCCATCCAGTGTGGTGAATGCAACAGAATGAGAAGGTATCTAGGCATGCAGCTCTCATCTGATGTAGCCTGTGAAGATTACGGACAAAAACGTGAGGAAGCATTTCCTTTTGCCGTTATATATTTCCACTGACATTATGAAGTTTCCTTTGCTGATTCTCTTCCTCCTCCTCCTAGAACCTGAAAGTGGGTTAATGCAGTGCATTCTGAGTTTTTTACCACCCTCCTTGTTGCCTGTATGTAGCTCAAACCTTCATGGCTGCATTTCCAACACCAGACCACTCTAAACATTTGGGAAAATTCTGAAGCTCTACATCACAGTGGTATGAAGAAGTATTTACCCGCTTTTGGATTTCTTCTGTTTCGTCTTTGTCACTCGAATGTTTCAGAATATCAGATTTTAATATAAAAAAAAATAACCAGAGGAATTATAGTATACAGCAGTTTTCCAATGAAGAAAAGTATCCTAGCCAGCCCTATGTAAAAAAGAAAAATTAGAATCTAAATTATATTATTAAGCAGTTTTTGGAAATGTTAGTTTAGTTTCACAAGCCATATCTAGTCCCAGAACATGTAGCATATCCATCCATCCATTTTCTTAACCGCTTAATCCTTAATGGGTCGTGGGGGTGCTGGTGCCTATCTCCAGCTGTCAACGGGCAAGAGGCGAGGTACACCCTGGACAGGTCGCCAGTCCATCACAGGGCAGGACAAACAACCATGCGCATACTCACACCTAAGGACAATTTACAGTGATCAATTAACCAGATAGTCATGTTTTTGGAATGTGGGAGGAAGCCAGAAGGAACCCACGCATGCACGGGGAGAACATGGATACGAACCCACAACCTTCTTGCTGCAAGGCAACAGTGCTAACCACTGCGCCACCGTGCAGCACATACAGAATAAAAATAAAAAAAACTCAAACACAACCTTTTGGACAACAGGAAGTATAAAGTAAGCAACACAAAAACCAGTGATGGAAATTTGTCTGCAATCTCTGATAGTCACATCATATTTGAACCGTGGATTTAAGGTGATTTACACAAAGAGAAGGTTAACTATTCTCACATTTACTAGTTCATTTAAGTATTTCTTTGTTTATAAAATGCCTCAGCAGCACTTAACATGATTGACGTTTCCTTATTACTTTTGTTACAAGGAAGAAATGTGTTCTTTTTGCTCTGTGTTAAACTAATTAATTCCTCACTTACTAAAAGCATAATAAAATAAAAAACACTCAAATTGTCTCTAAGAAATAAATTGCTTCTCTAGAGCTTGAAGATAGCTACAGTCAGTTTATAATAAAAACAGAGACAATGCTAGCTTTATGTTCTGGCTGCAATAAGTGGACTGGAAATTCAAATTGTGCTTACAGTGTTTTTGCCCAGGAACTGAAGTGTCAGTCAAAGAAACGAACTAATTGGGAAAGCAGGAATGGATTATTTTGTTTTCCTCACAGTTGCAGATGAGGTACGCGGCCAATGTTATCTCTCTCTGTTTAATTTCTCTCCGTAAAACACAGTAAAATAACTGATGAAACTCATTAAACCTTAGACGTTGAGATGACTTTATGAAACAGCTAATTTTCTTGAATTGATTGTGCATAAATCACACATATATTTTGTATAGTATTCAATTAATTTATATTATTCAGCAAGTAATGGTAGAATTAGGTAGTTTTTACGGACTCGCAATTAATTAAAATCATGATGGACTAGTTTTTTCAGCATTTTTTACTCAAATGATACTTTACACATTTTCAAATTAAGAGTTTATTTCCTATTGTTTCAACTTTTATAGTTTACACCTAGTAAAAACCTGAAAAATTGTACTTCATGTGTAACTAAACCCCAAAACAACTTTTTTTTTGCTTATAAACTCCATAAATTTCTCTTTACCAATACAATCTTTCAGTTTCAGGGCATTTTCTGACATTTTCATGTTAACTTATTAAATTCTATATATTTTTTTTTTCTGAACAACTCTTTTATTATTTACACTGATAATACTTACATAAACTACTGAAGAAATACTGCATTTCATGTGTATGGTATTTTTAAGTAAAGTCAATGCAATTCTTATTTTGTTTGGACATAATTTCAGATGCAGTGAAAAAACAAGTCTTGCAGGTAAAATTTGGGACCTGAGATGTTTGGATTCTCAGTTGATCTCATGACGGGCGTGAGGGTGGAGGAGCTCTGCAAGGAGGCAACCCCTGAGGTGGAGGTGGCAGGGAGCCTGTTGGAGATGGGGGTTCTGAGATTTGTCTGCCGTCGGTTTGGGGCAGGTCTCTGTTTGAGGGAGGCGTGTAGGAGTTGCTTGAAGAAGGGGGTGGAGTCGACGGCAGAGGTGGCAGGGTGGAAGTCGGTGATGGGGCCAGGTGGAGGTCCTCGCAGCCGTCGGATGAACGGCGTTGGTACCTGTGTGGTAATGTGTACACTGGTGTGGAGGGGTGGTTGGAGATGGGATAGCGGGGAGGAGGGTAGGACGGGCTCCGGGTGAAGTTGATGCACCGCGCCTTGTCTCCAGGATAAGGTTGCATCACAGAAACTCTGTCGTAGCCTCTTCTCAGCAACACATACAGAGCATCCAGTTTTCCCTTAATGGGAGAGTACCACTTCTGGGTGGGGATGGTTTTGTGTGTGTGGTAATAAAGCCGAGGTGGAGGGAGATCATACTCCTGAGCCGGCATCACGACTCGAGCATTTTTGGCTTTTTCCAGATTGGCTCCTTCTTCAGTTGAGCCTTTATCTCCCCAGCGAACCTCCATTCTCTTGATTCCTTCAACTCCACGGCCGCCGTAGTACGATGCATCCACAGTGGGCCATCTCTTCTTTGGAAAACCGTCTTCATCATCAGAGAAGTCGTCAATTACTGGAGGAGGTGGCTCATGAATTACCACAGTGCAGCAGAGAGGCCAGAACCACCAAAGCAGAGCAACGGTGAACAACAGCAGCAGAATGAGCAACACAATCCCCACTAAGGTCCCATCGGAACAAGTGATGGCAGTAATTCTAAATTTTTTGGTCTAAAAACGTCTCTGTGCTGCCGCTTATGGTAATCGTGTGGTACTGCATTTGAATTTTGTGATTGGCTTACACTGGTACATCTTTTCCATTGTCTACATTACAGGCATGGTCTCACAGAGATGACCTCTCTCCCTCTGACACATGGCGAGCTGAAACTGCTTATGTTGTGTGCAATACGCATACCGCTGAGGGAAACACAGAAAACTGAAATCTGTGTATCGCACTATGGAGAACCACAACGTTTGACCACTGCGCTCCATAAAGCCTTCCTTTACCTCTGGTGACGGAGGAAAAGAGACATCATGATTTCTCCCTTTACCAGAGGTAAAAAGAGGCTTTATGGAGCTAAGCGGCCCCATGCCTCATTACCGTAGTTCCAATTGGCTCAGCTGTGAATGCGCCCCCCTCTCCCGTCCCGCTCATGCTCTACACTTGGCCGTCCTCCCTCCTTGCCTCCTGGCCCTGCCTACTTTGGTAGAATTTTACAAATGTTGCCTGGGGGCGGCATAATGCTTTTTCATTGGGTTCAGTTACTCTTTAAACTTGTCGTTCTCCTCAAACGCTCGGTTTGATGTTTGATCTTCAAAGGATTGACGTATAGCACCTTTGATATGCAGATACTTTCCTGCTCCCCAACTGTTTTTTCCACGTAATTAGACCAGCAGTGAAACAACGCTCTTTTTTGCTGGGAGGTGTTGGTAAACAAGACGATTTTCTGTCAGTGCTTAACATTTTTGAAATTCTGATTCAACAGGGGATGTTATTTTTATTCTCCTTTCTGAAGGAGCTAATGCATCTTTTCCTCTTAACTTATGGCTACTGCCAGTAGAGAAGACTAACGGTAAGGTTTGGCCTCTGAGAGCGAAGTGATGGAAACTTGAGGTCTGAGGGAAGCAGAAAGACCTTTGTGTGCATTGCCATGACATCTATATCACGTTTTATTGCCCCTCTGGGGTTCAGTGCAAATCTGCTCCTGCATTATGGTCTTTATCTGCCCTTGGAAATCCTTTAATGGACCAAAGATGAAAGGTTTTATGAGTTCCTCTTCTGCTGGTACTCATGGCAAGGTGCAGGTTATTAGATGCAGCAATTTCTTTCTCTCAGGCCCAGCTGCCTTTGTCACAAACCCATCCGGCTTCACTATTCAGCAAGGGACGCATGTCAAATACATCTGAGCTAAATCTGGAGCTAAGATATATTCCCCACATCCCCAACTGTCGCCTTCTGCACATCCATCACGGCCTCTGGTCAGCTCCTTGGTGTTTTTGCGGCGGAACAAATTTGAAATATTTCTTTTTACAATTAAATCAGTCATTGGGAAATATTGTCAGTTTCTTTTTCCATTAGCAGATGATTGCCAGCCCTATCTGTGTTCTGCTTTTTTTCACTCACCCTTACATTTAATGTTTATCTCATTACAATGACTCCCAGTGGTTGTGTGGAAAAGCAAAACATTATAAATGAATAGAAAAAGCATAAAAGAAGGGGACATCCTGATATGGAGTCACCTTGCAGGGTTCATTTGCGAATATTTTTTTCTTCTTTTTTTCGGAAAAGAAAAGAGCCATTACTCATTACTTGAAGGCTCCACATGACATATCTCGTAGGTGGTTTATTGCAGCCAATCACTTTTGCTGCACGTCTACAATTTGATGGGCTGCACAGGCAGTACTAAAACACTTTAATCTGGTGGAGATAGACTTTCTGTACCACATTGGCAGCAGGATGTTCTGTTGGGGAAAAAAACAACACTTTTACAAACGTTTGGTTTTCAGAGCATATCAGAATGCTAAATTGTTCTACTTCGGGTAACAAGTCAAAGAAAAACATATTTTTAGGTGAAGTTAATGCCTTTATAAGCATCTTACAAGCCTTCCTAAAAGCCCTTTACATTTACAGATGACCTTGTAGACTATTATCTGTCCCTCCTACAACAGAACACATCCCTATCATGATGTTGTTGCCCCTTTACCTTATAGCTACATCACCCGTAAAATCTAATTACTTGATCCTGTTTCCACTGCAGACATTTCCCGAAGTGTAATCCAAATCCATCTTAATTTTTTTTGTTATATTGTTAACTAACAGACAGACAAACACTGGCAAAAGCAAAACTCCTTGGTGGAGGTTATACAGGTCTAAGAGCCTAGGGAGGGTAGAGCACCGAATTTGATGGCTAACTTAAATTAGGATAATGACTGAGCATGTCATTAACATATTAGTAAGTCTAGTTAGAGTAGAAAACAATAGAATACAATAGAAATGTCCTTTATTGTCCAACATAAAGGAAATACAAGTGCAACAGCGGCAAAGTGACAGAATTAAGAATACTACACTATATATTGAGGGCAAACATATTGTGCAGTTTACGTAAATAGCTTATTCAGATTCAAGTCACGTGAAATTGAACAGAATCATTTTAAAGAATTGACAAAAATCTGCTGGGATTCCTTAAATAGAAAACTTAACTGAATTGTATTGAAATGACTTTTCTTGTAAATAACCTTGAGATGACATCTTTGTGAACTGGTGCCATATAAATGACCAAAATTGAAATAGAAAAAGTGCACGTGTATTTGTTCATTAAAAACTGATTATTTATAATAAATGAAAATAAAAACTGCAAACAGAGATGTGAAAATGACAGCAGGAATGTAAACATGTATCGTATTTTATTGGGAGCAATGATGGTTATTGTCTTATGCTGTGTTCACACCAGTCTAGGCTGTAAATCGCTCAAACGGATGAAAGTTGTTGTTTTAATAGTTTAATTAAAACCCAGCTGCTTAAACACTTAGTGGTCTGTGTCAGCGGATCACATCAGCGCATGGATTTCTCTCTTGCTAATTGTTTACAAAGTCTTCCACCGGGTAACTAGTAATGTGTATTTAGTACCGTAGCTGCGCTAACAGGGTCTGGCTAGCGTAAGCTAACTTAACAAGAAAGGTAAAAGGAAATATTTAACTGCTTACCTAGCACCCTAAAATCTTTCTCCAAATAAGGTCCGATCTCCTCCTGGTTTTGTAAAAAGACGAGGTTGACGTCCCACATTTACTGCCCCAAAGTTCAGTTTTCCCAACTTCACGCAGCTGCTCCTTGGACAGTCCGTCAACGTGTCCGAGCAGCAGCTGCGAGGACGCGCTGCGCCAATGCGCGTGACTTACTTAATGCCCATTTGATGCGTAGGTACCATAGACTTTGCATGTAATCTAGTTGCTCTGCTGCCTGGACAAGCTGACCGTTGTGAACGCGGCTTTACAGCTGCTAGGAGGAAGGATTCACAATAACGCTGCTATGCACTCAGGATGCAGCAGTCTGTCACTGTAGGGGGCTATCCTCTTCAACAACAGCAACATGCATTGGTTGTGAAACACAGTTCAACAGCAATGTTTTTTTTTGCCAGAGTCCTTCTATCTGCAATGGGTTGAGAGGGCATCCACAGACAAAGCATGGCCTTCCTTGCTAGTTTTAGTTCGTTACACACTTATAGCCTACAACGTTACAGACACAATGCCTCAGCACGAATACCACATGTTAAGCAGATTTTAAACTTCAGTTTTGACTTCAACTAATATAATAGTGTTGCATTAAATGTCTTAATATTGAACATTCTGCTTTGTCTAACTGAGTCATTATATCTGAAAATTAACCAAAATAAACCCGGAGTAGGTAGGCCTTATACAAAAGGGAAAGGATTTTTTTTTTGTCTGTTATATCAACTCTTTATTATGTAACAAAAAAAATATTTTTCTTTCTTTCTTTCTTTCTTTCTTTCTTTCTTTCTTTCTTTCTTTCTTTCTTTCTTTCTTTCTTTCTTTCTTTCTTTCTTTCTTTCTTTCTTTCTTTCTTTCTTTCTTTCTTTCTTTCTTTCTTTCTTTCTTTCTTTCTTATGAAAAAAAACTGATCCCCTACCTGTTTATTTCCAGTGTGTGTATAAGGGCCCACACACATTCACAAATTGCTATTGTCTCAATTATAGCCCCTGTGGTTCATCGCTGCAGTTGTCCAAACAGGTCATTTGCAGCAATGGAAACCAACAAAGTAATTTGCCAGGTAGTTGTTAAGATTTTCCTTTTCTACATAAATACACAAAGCTTGACAGGCAAATTATTGCTTTTTGGCTCCGAGTGGGTTTAATTCATATCAAGGTCATTCTCTTTTTGTTTAATCATTATGTAATATAGCTAACCCTTTGACTAATCTTTTTTATAATGAGACCTGAAACAAAAAAAGAGATTGCAAGCAGAATAGAGCTACCATTCATTTAATTGGCAACTGTTACCAATTTCTTCTATATATGTGAATGTTGCTAGGCCTGAATTGTAAATATAGGTGCCAGGATAGGAACAGGTCTAACCAAAGAGCTGTGCAGAGAGCAAAGTAAAACTTTAAAATAGCTTAAACTAAGAGATAAAATAAAGTAATGCAAAAATAAAAAGGGAATATAGATAAGCACCAGTAAAAGTATGTTTTTAAAACAAGATTTATTTATGGAGCCTGTTTTTAAAAGATTTAAAAAAGAAAAGGGAAATCTTAAAGTTAACCCTACAGCCAATGAAGCATAATATGACTTCACTTTCTAGTAGATGTCTGTGTGTTTTGAACCAGCTGTAAGCAAACATGAGCAGCCCAGAAATCACCTCAAAGATGTTCATTACAGCAATTGAGCTAACGTGATAAAAGTATGGATTACTGTCTCCAGACTGCAGTGAGATAAAAAAAAATATTTGTTTGCTTCACGCCTCAACTTGTGAAAAAAAAGAAATTACACCAAAAAAAACAGACTTCACTACTGAGTTCCCTCGGCCGTTTCATTTTCAGAACTGTCTCCACAAATTATTATTATTAAAGCTGTTTAACGCAACTGAAATTGACTATAAAAAGGGGGAAAATTACAGATTCTTTGAGATAACAGATTTGAATCCAGGAGAAAATTAGGAAATGAAATGAATTTCTCCATGTATGCAGAAAGTCTTCTGTTTTAGTTTTGTTTTATCTCTGTTTTGATTTATTTTTCAAATAAAGGCTTCATTTGTTATGAGAAAACAGGTAACCTTTACACCCTGTGAAAGCTGCTTCTCTGTTTGTTTTTGATTCTAGCGATTATTAATAAATTAGATTAAGAACTTTAGAACTGGGGTGATGTGTTCTACTTTCCTGGTTGTAGTGAGAACGTGAGCAGCATCACTCTGGATAGACTCCAGCTGTCTGGTTGACTTTTTGGGTAGACCTTTGAAGATACTGTTGCAGTAATCGAGCTGACTAAAATAAATAAATGCATGGATGTGTTTTTCATGGTCCCCTTGCGACATTAGTCTTTTAATCCTAGAAATGTTCTTCAGGTGATAGAAAGCTGACATTATGATCGCCTTTATTTGACCCTGGAGGTTCAGGTCTGAGTCCATTATTACACCTAGATTACATGCCTGGTCAGTAGTTTCTAGTTGTATGAACTGAAGCTGTGTGCTGACTCTAGATCGTTCCTTAAGGTCCAAAAATAATTACTTCAGTTTTGTTTCTGTTCAACTGGAGAAAGTTATGGGACATCCATCTATTGATATGTTCAATGCATTTATTTGGGGTCTGGATACGATCAAAGTCACCTGTTGGCATCGTAATGTACAACTGTCATCTGCATAGTTATGGTAACAAATCTTATTGGCTGTTATAATCTGGGTTAGTGGAAGCATGTACAGTAGATTTTGATCAGAAGGGGTCCAAGGATGAAACCCTTTGTGTGCATTGGCCACATCAATTTTTCAAGCTTTTCCTGCATTTCAAGCAGCAAAGCAACTAACATAAGTAACTCTGTAGTTCAGTTAGCTGAACTTTTGGCGCTCTTAGCGCTCGCAATTAGGGCTGGCCGATATGGCCTTAAATTTATATCGATATACAATCTGAAGAATGTGTGATGTTGTTGTGGGGAAAAAGGCATTTTAAATAAAGAGGGAGAGAGATTCCTTCACTTTATCTTGGAGGTTTAATTATAATTTTAGGAGGCACGAAACAGAGTGACGTGATGAAAATGACAAAAGATGCACCCTGCCTTCCCACTAAATGATGTTTATTTTAAGCACTCTGACAACCTTGGGCCAATCTCAATCTACGGGTCAACAAGATTCTCTGGTGAAGCTCCTCAGACTCTGAGGCGCCAAGACCGGATGAAACCAGTTCCGTCCAAGGCCTCGTCAGCATGTTCCAGGCTCCAGGGTCATTTCCACAGCTACACTGACGTGGGGTTATTTCTATGTGATATGATATACATCACAAGCTATGATTCAGCAGATACAGAATATATACAGTTACTATGAGCATTTGAGAATACAGACAACAAATTATTCTTAACAAATATATCAGTATAAATTTTTCCATAACAATGTCAAAATGACTGCTTCTGAAAATCCTTGCATGGTAGATACATTGCAGTAGAATAAAAACTTGAAACGTATAGAATACTATAAAAATGAACATTTATTGTCCAAAACTTTTTTTTAAACAAATCATTTCAAGTAATTTCCAAGGTGTTGCAATTTTTTTTGCAAATACAGCAAAAATTCTAAAATAACATGAATAAACATTAAATTGGACCTGGCATTAAATTTGCTTTATTTTTTTAGGTTTTTGATCATATCTTTTAGTTCCCCCTGCCTCCCTACGGCCCCTAAGGGGTTAAAATTACTGATTAGTCTTTCCTTTATTACGCTGTATGTCTGCCTACATAGTGAAATTAGCACTCAGAAATGGGCTGTTTGGCAGTTCGGCATATGACGACATGTTTTGGCATGTTACGTGTTGAGTTCCAGCCAATTACCCCCTTCCCCGAACTACACCCTGCAAGACCCGTGGAAAACTACGGTAACAGGCAAACAACAAACCAACAGCATGGAGTCCAGACCGCATCCAATGTGGCAAACATTTCTAGGACGACTTTTTCCAAATTGGGATAATACAGCAGTGGATTTGCAGATCGTCTTAAACTTCTACCAGGATTAATACCAACTCTCCATGAACCAGCAAATATCCCTGTACAAGTAAGCATAGTTCCTCAATAATGTCCTTCAGCTGTCAGTAGACATTGTGGCATTGTTTGAGTTGTTCACTTTACAATTAGCTTCATAGCTAACATTCAGAATTAGCTTCACAGCTAATAACCCAGTTTTTTTATGTAGCATTGGTGCTAGTATGCTTTTATTTGGGGGAAAAAAGATTACATATTATAGTTGACCATTCGATATATCGTTAGAGACTCGTTGACCACAGAAGCGCATAGCCTAGGCCCCGCCCTCCGAAACCCGGTCGTTCTGTGCTAACGCTCACAGAAGGGCTACCTTGTCACACCTGCAATTCTACAACAAGGCTGAATTACGGCAATCGGTCCTTTGATATAGTATTAAGGTACTTAGAGTGTGGCTATAAAGGGCCCAAACGTTGCGGGGAATTTCATGCAAGTTCTACTTTAAGGTATTTTATATCAAATACAAGTTTAACCTATACTGATACTTTACACTCTAAAAATATACAAAAGGTATACTGATGCATATAGTTCTACTCAGTTTAAGAGTTTTACATATCGTGAAAGATGAGGTTTAACAAGTTAAAATATTCTGTAAACACAAAACTCTAAATTGTTTGAACTGAAGTGCAAAACATAAACAAAAACATTTCTTCTTATTTTTTCTGATTATTTAGAAATGTAATGAACACAAAATAAAGCTGCACCCATTTGAACTAAAAAGGCTTAAAGTGTAACATGTCTCTTTTCCTTTGAATAGCAAAGAACAATTTTCAAACTTGAAATATCTTTTGTAAACATGATCAATACATTTCAGTATTTATGCCACTTATGTACAGTGGATAAGATTTCCTGCACATCAAAGATTGTTTGGCAAGAAAACAAGTTTGTCCACAGTCTCTGGTTTCAGTGCAGATCGTTGACATGTTACAATGTTGCCACTGGTGCTGATTGCCCTCTCTGAGGGGGCACTTGTGGTAAGAATGCCAATGTGTTTCTTGGCTAACCTTTCCACTCTGGGAAAATTAGCCTCCTGAAGCCTCCACCACTCTAGTAGGTCAGCTTCTCCTTCAACATCCAGTACCTGCAGGTAACTCTTAAGCTCAATTTCAATCGCTTTCTGGTATGTGAGGACAGCTGGGGCAAGTTGTTTGGATGCCTTTTTTTTAAAAGCTGCCTTGACTTATTTTACTTTTCTTGGGTTCTCTCTGGTTTTCTCCAGTAGGCCCTGCACTGGTGTGTGTTGGTGAAGACTCTTGCGTCTCTAGCGGTGCCTGAATTTCGGTTTCTGCTTTTGACAAGATGAACTCCCTTTGGTAATCAGCTATGTAGACGAAAGAGGCAATATCCAGAAGATCATCAGTTACGGGGTCTGAGTACTTTCATTTAAATAAGTGAGGATAGCCCCTTCTTCTCCTTCGTCAGGTCCCTGTGTCATCATCAACTGAACGAAGGACTGTGTTGTTAGGCAGATGCAGGACAGGCTTGACATACAAACACTCTTCTCCAGACAAAGCATTAGTGAACTCCATCAAGGGAATGAGGGTCTTGTTCACAGATTCCAACATATCAATGTCCTACCAAGTTGGTACCATGTGCCTAGTTTTCCTTTCTCCTTTCAGGACCTGTGAAATGGCCTTCTCCTGTTCAAGGACATGCTGAATCATCTGCTGTCGAGACCCCCATCTTGCTGGTGTTTCAGTAATGAGGCGGTGAGGAGGCAGGTTTAGCTCAGCATGGGTTTTGGTCATCTCTCTCTTCCTTTTCCAAGTGTAAGAAATAGCACTAAGCATTTTCTTCCACTTGCTGATAGCACGTTCAACACGGGGATCTTTTGAGCTTCTCTCTAAAGACAAAATTGGGAAAACATTATTATTAGTCCTGTTCCACAAGCAAAAAAAACCAGAAAAGTAATCTAATCGTAAATTACGTTTATCTGAGTATTTAAATCAGTAATCAGTATATTTTTTTTCAAATATATTCTTTATTAGCATAAGGATGGACATTGAAATGTAACCCATTACATTTCAATCAATTTCTTTACAACACTGTCAACAATGACAAATACTGTCATGAACAGTCCACGAAAAATCTATATTGAAACTTTACATTCCAAAAATATGTAAAAAGTACACTTGAGTATATAGTGCTACTCAAGAGTTTTACCTAAGATCGTAAAAGATGAGGGTTCACAAAGAAAACAAGATACATAAAAAATAAACAACAACCAAAAATACAACAAATGTCTTAAGCTGCCCAGCAATAATACACTCACACACAAAAAACACATATATATATATATACCATATATACATACACGTTTGATTTACCAATGGTGAAGTGGAGCCTGTGGCTGAAGCACTGCAGTCTTATCCAACCGCTCATTTCCACTCCTTTCACAATATTTGCGCCGTTGTCGGTGGTTACGCAAAGCTCTTTTTTAAGTCCCCATGACTCCAGCGCTTCCTTTAATCCCTGAGAGATCAGTTCACCTGTATGTTCTTCGGGGAAATAAGCTCTCTGTAGGCATCTACTGCACAACTTCCCCTCATTGTTAATGAAGTGTATTGTGAGACTAATGTAAGGTTCCCGTAGTGTGACTCGACCACAAGTTCGTAGTGATTGCGTGGTGTTTTATGCCTTTGAGATCCATCCATCCATCCATTTTCTGAACCGCTTAATCCTCAATGGGTCGCAGGGGGGCTGGTGCCTTTTTCTACCTGTCAACGGGAGCGAGGCGGGGTACAACCTTGTCCATCACGGGCCTTCAAGATCTTTCTTCACAGTTTGGGCATTTCAGTTTCTCTAAACTACTTGCAGCTAGGTAGCTTGTAGTGTGGATCAAGAGTTTTAATCGTTTTTTGAAATCCTGTTTTCCCAACTGTAAGAAACGGTACCATATCCTTGCACAGATGAATGACAATCATGTTTCTAATATCAATCCACCGCCGATTCTTTTGTTATATGGAGTGGCTTTGGAAAACGCTTGGAAAATTTCAGTCTGCTTGTATTTAGGGCTTTTTTTCTGTCTGCTTGACTCATCTAGTGTTTTTTGAGGGCGCGTTTTTTTTTTGGCTTTCTGCGTATTCTAAAACATGCTTCATTTTAGATAATAAATCAAATTACTCGTATTCCATTTTTTGGCTATGACTGTCCCAAGGCATATTTTGCAGATTATGGTTTTCTGTTCAAGATCCAGGTCCATATAACCGAGGTTGCGCTGATCTTTTTCACAAGCAACTCCTCCTCCTTTACCTCCTCCTCCTGCTCCATGCTTGCAGCCGCTGCTATTCTGTTGACCGGAGTGGGCGCATTTTCATGACATCATCACTATGCTCTATCGCGGTAGGCCAGTAGAGTCAAAATCTCTATCGTTAGTCAAGTTTGTATGGTTTCCACCGTACACTGTTTATGCCGCCCACTCCCACTCTTGAGGCAGGACGCGAACCAATCAGAGCTTTAGTGAAATTTGTCGACGCCAACCACGACCCACCAGAGAAAGGCCCCCCGAAGCGCTTGGCAAGCTTCAGCTTAAAAATGTACAGTATATGCGTCAAACTAGTCGCTTTGTAAGCATTGTTTGACGCTGAAAAAGCGTGCGGTGTGAACGCATCCTAAGACTGAAACCAGCTGGTACTGTAACAGAGAGTCAGACCCAGCTCTCCAGCTGTTCCAATAGTATTTTATGATGTACAGCGTCAAATGCTACACTGAGGTCCAACAGAACCAGCACCGTGGTCTGTATTTATGCGGATGTCATTGAAAACTTTGATGAGGGCAATCTCAATGCTGGGGTCGAGCGTGGAAACCAGACTGAAAATGATCAATCTGGTTGGTCATTGTTAGGAATTTATTCAACTGTTGAAACATAACTTTTCTCACAGCTAGCGTTTCGGCTATGCGGCGCAAAATTTACTGAGTGGCCTGCCCTTGAAATCAAGAGTAGAGATTTGTTACATCTCCCAAAAAACTAACAGCTTTACAGAAAAAAAACTTCTTCATGCCAGCATTCAAACATGGTGGAAGTATTTTTGATAGTTTTTGGTTGCTGCTGTAATCCTGAATCTGCTCTTTACCAAACATTCTACATGTTTGTAACATTAAGCTCAGGCAGATTGGTTCCTGCTGCAGAACTATGAAAAGCGATCCAGCTAGTCGAAAAACAAAAAAACAAATAATAAGTATAAATAAATAAAAAGATTTTGGATTGGCCTAGTGGCTGAAAAGAAACCATTTTGCACAAAAATAAAATGTGAGTAAAACCTCCGCCACAATGAAGGAAGACACAACCAGTTATGCTTAGGGGGGGAATTACTTTTTCACATTGGACCAGAATAGTTTTTTTAAACCACACTTTGTATTTTCTCAGCTTTTATATGTTTAAAATATGCTTAACATATGTTCGTTGCTTTGTACCTAGACCAAAATGACACTAATCAATCAGTTATTTTATTGAATCATACATAATCTACAAACGGAGCCTGATAAATGGAAGCTATTGTCTTAGATGAATCTATAAATCTTCCAGTGCACACAACTAAAACAATAAAAAAGTGGCAGTGTTCCTTGGCTTGCTGTAAACAACCTCCATCCGTCTCCTCCTCCATTCTGACCTTCTATTGACTCCTGCTAGCCATCGCTTGTTAGCGCTTCCCTGAAGCCTCGGGCTGTTAGCTGGTATTTCCCTTGTTCTATCTAAAGAAGGGAGGGAGATTTTCAGAAAAGAAGATAAGGCAGCCGAGAGAGAGTAGGCTTTGTTGTGGCTTCTGTCTTTTGTCCCTGCCCTCGCTCATACTCCATCCAGGCACATAAGATTTGCATTCTGTTTTTGTCCTCTGTAAATTGTCTTATTGTTTGAAAAGCACATCTTTTATTGTGCTGCTGTAAGTCTACTCTTGTTAATGAAATAAGATGAGAGGTAGGTGTCGGAAAAGCTCTCCTCAGCTGTGCAGGTGTTGCGCAGAAAGGGCCCCGCAGCCTTGAGATGTCCCAAAATGAGCGTTCTCAGTGTGAAGAGACGAAGAGAAGAAAAGCACTGTCTGATAGGGCGATGGATGGTGATTGAGGTTAGATATTGTCTTTTAGTGAGCGTGAAGGAGATGGAGGAGGAGATGTTGAATCATTGGCTACAGAAGGAAGAGGAGGGTGAGAGCGACGGAGATGTAAGGCAGCAAATGAGAGCAATAAAACACATGGGCAGCTTCCTCCGGGGAGTCACGGATCCTTGTTTTCCTGACAGAGGAACACAAGCCTGTCTGGGTGATTACTTACACTCTGTGGCGCAATATTTCTGGTGCAGTTTTACTCAATTCGCCCCCACCCCCTCAACTGATCACCATGCTCACTTAAAAAACCAATGGTCTGCATGTCTTAGTGTCTGCTGACGGACAGGGACCATCCTTTTGAGAATACCAGTAAAGGGGAATCAAGCTCAAACCTGCCCAAGCAAGTTGTTAGGGCATCAAAATTCACATTGCATCATGTGCACATTAACATTGCTGCAAACTGGAGCTGTCTTCTTGTTTTTAGAGCAGAGACAGAACCCTTAAGAAGCCTCTGTAAGTTATGCAGCACCACAGACAGCTCCTGGCTCCTCCAGCTGCAGATCGAGTTGCCAAACAAGTTAGAACTACAGAACAAACGGAGGAAACTGATTTAAGAAAAGAAAAAAAAAGCACACAGTGTGGTCACTTACCTGAGGAACTTCTCATACATACACAGGTGAGCGTTTGTAGCTGCAGGGGAGCAACGTGTTCAGAGAGGATAAACTGAGAACGTCTTCAACAGAATAAACAGCAGCTGGTCTTCACAGTTTCTCCAAAATACATTAATCTATTTAATAATCATCCATCCGTTCATTTTGGGGTAGGGGGTGGGGGTGAGCTGCCTTGGGGGAAGTGTGTGCTCTCCGAGTTCATCCATCCATCAATCCACCCATCCATAATTTTTATTGCATTTGTAGTATTTAACAACTGTTTACATTCAAATATATTTATGAAACAGAAACAAACACTACTCTGTATCATATCTGACATGCCATTTCAATAACATGCAAATAAAAAAAAGAAAAGAGCCTGAAACAGAATACTGTGGAGAAAATAAAAATGTGGTGCATACAAGAAGTACAGACAATAAGAATAGGCACAGTTCACATATATACCTTAAGCTTTGGTGAATATTGTCTCTGAGCCATTGTCCTTATGATTTCTCCAAGTAAAGAATCCAATTTCGCCATCTTTAGGTAACTAAATCTACTTTCAAACATTACACACCAGTCATATGTTCCAATATCCTTATTTCCTGAATTACATCAAGTCATTTTTGTTGTTGAGGTGAAATAGCATTAAACCAGTTTCTCATATATTATACAGTACTTTTCCTTGCTGCTGTAACAAATTTTTTTACCAGGTATCTGTCCTCCTGTAGTGTAACCAGTGAACTATGACCCAAGTACAAGACAATACATGATAATGGAATATCATAACCAAGTACTTTGCTTAAGGTTAAATGTACATCTTCCCAAAATGACTTCAATTTTTCACAGCTCCAAAAAATTTATGCATGATGTGCTCACTAAATTCTTCCAATTAAAAGTCCTAATTTGTTGCGAGCTCATGGAGGAATGTTGAAATTGAAACATATGAAACCATATATCGGGTAGTATTCCTACATTTAATTATTTTTCCGCTCTTACTTTTCATAATACTTACATAAAAGATGGAGATTATTTTCACACATTTACGATGTGATTTGTAAGCATACATCCTAATCTTCATGACTGGATTTATTTCGTGTGAGGTTTCAATTTGTATTTCTCTGCTATAGTAATCTCTTAATTGTAAATACTCCATCCATCCATCCATCACACCAGTGTTATGTTCACCTTGGTCTTGGGGATCCCCCAGGTGTTTCTAAAACAGAAGGGCTCTTCTCGTCCAAAGTCTCTCTGCTGTAAAACTTCCAAAGGGAGGATTTTCCAAGTCACCTTGATCTGATGCCCCAATGATCTCGACTTCTAACAACTGATTCTCCTTTCTCAGTGGAGGAGCAGCAGCTTTACTCCAAGCTCCCTCTCAATGATAGAGCTCTTCATCTCTAAGGCTAAGAGCCCAGTAGCCCTAGGAAATGAGCTCTTTCCAGCTTCTTGCATTAAGATCTTGATTTTAGGTTACGATCATAACCGAAAAGTAGAAGGACCACTAAAGCCTTGCCTTTCAGTTCTGTATTCAGTGTTTACATTTTGTCTGTGGGATTGTTTTTAATTTGCTGTTGGAGTCTTGGATGATATAACTGTCATGCAGGTTGCCCGGTGCTAATTAAAGGTTTGCCTCCAGTGTCGGTAAACCTCCAGGTTAATGAGCAAAACTGTAATTATCTTGTAAGTCAGCATTGAGGTAAACCTGTGTCAAGCATGCAGACACAAAAACAAGCTCATGCCGCTCTTAGTAGTGAGGGTACACAAAAACACCAGGATTTAATCTTTTTTCTTCTGGTAGAAGGAGTTTGCCAGCAGCTTATTTTCACCCCAGTGCCGTCCCACTCTGAGGGATTGAGGCACCTCCTTTTATTTGGCGTTGGAAGGAAAAGCAGAGGCATGAAATATTTAAGCAAATGTGTACAGCTGGAAGGGTGTAAGGGAAAGTGTCAGTGCGTCTGAGAATGTTGTTAAGGGGATCTATAAGGCATTTATTCTGGGCTCTTATTTAAAACGACTTTAAAACATGGTTTAGGTTTCTGTGCAAGGTTCATGGGAATATTTCTGTCGGTCTTTAACTTAAATTGTGCCAGTTATGAAAGAGCCTCTCAAGTACTTTTGTAAGAACATATTGTGTGATCTCAGGCACAACTTAAAAGAAGCATATGATGGGGGTTTTTGCACAGCCTTTAGTCAGTCTACAAGGGAAGAGTTTTCTTAGTTTTTGCCTCTGGTCTTTCATTTTCCACAGCTTTTATTGCATCATTTAAACGTGTAAAACAGAATATGTGCACTGCTTATATCTTATGCATGCTAAGATAAGGATTTAACTCTTTATTTTCACTATATTTTCCCCATACGCTAGTATATCTTGAATGAACAACTTGAATGACACAATAGAATTATTTTTTTTAATCTTAAAACAAATTTTAACTCTAATTCTATTAAAAATATTATATGTTACTATAAGAATGAATGATATAAAAATATTATTCATTTAAATATCCCGACTTTTTTTCTTTTACAGATATACTGTACAAGGAATAAGACAACACAGGAGAATGTATTGGTGGGCCATCGGTTTAAGTAGATCATTTTAAAATTAGAATAGATTAGATTATTTTTTAAACGGCACCTTAAGAATACTTTTTTTTTGATACATTTTTTGTTTAATTTAAAGAGAAAGGGGTAATTACACTTTTTTTTTATTACATGTTTTTTTTAAATAAAAGAGCAATTTTCAGTGCAAAAAGTAAATTTAATAAACAAATTTCTTTTTAGCGCTTTGTTGCAAGAAATATGAAAAAACTACAAAAACCTAAAATAAAAAAATGGTTACATGCAGAGGAGGACAAAGGTTGTGTACTAAAGTTTGGGACAATGAGGAACCGCTGTAGTTGAATAAATGTAGAGAAACAGGAAGGGAGACTAATCAACACAAAGGGGGATGAAAGTAAACTAAAAGGGCAAAATGCCTGATCAAAATCTCAGAGAAATAAATTTAAATATGCGAGGAACAAAGTCGCAAGAAACCAAACACAAAAAAAATAACAAAATGGCAACACCATTGTAACAATTATGAACACAGAGAAATGGGCAACCAGTATCAAACCACAAACACCTATGGATAGTAACACATCTGGGCTCAAATCAGGTTATGCTACATCTTAGAAATGTGCAAAAAGTCCAAAATTCTTCATTGTTTGAAAGCATTTTGAATTTTTAATCTGCCAGGGTGATGCAAGTTTTCACAAATAGCCACAGTAACCTTTGTACCATGTTTCTAAGGTCTGTTACCCTAAAAATAGTGATGAGTGTTTCTCCTCTGATGATGACAGTAATTTTTTTTTTTGGTATCTGATAAATTGTAAATGTGAAAGATTTGGGGGAAATATGGACTGGCGACTGGAATTTTATTAACAGGAAATAAGATAATGTTATTGCTTTTGAAAATTTTTAAATGAAATCCTGGCATTATTGCATTTGCTGATAACCTCTTCCTTATCGTCGATCTCCTTTCTCATTGTCATCCTTTATTGTCTTTGTGATATGCCTGTTGTTGCTGCAGCGTAGCTTAACAGTGCACAGACAATCGCTTCAGACATTTTTGGGCACATGGTAAATTAATCAGCCAGAATTAGCAATGCACATAAATTGATATGTTACTCTTGTTTAATTACTGAATTGCATTTTACGAGTTTTTTTAAGGTATATTCAACATCAGTAATGTCGTCTTAAGCCAGCTCTGTAAAAAACATTTTAAAGTGAAGACCGTACTGTAACCATAGGTTACACTCCAACCATTTAATACCCACAATGTTCATTCATAAGTACACTCCCTTCAATAAGCTTCTCATTACATTTTTAAGAACATTCATGGTACAATAAGAGTGTGTAAAAATACCTGTTTTCCAGTATTTACAACCAAATATTTAAATGGTTTATATGACATGATGTAACTGCTTGTATTCAAAACCATTTTCCTCTGCTCTTTATACAGTAAGAAAAAAAAGGGGTAGCATTAGTGAAGTTGAATTAGTCAAGCTTTTTGCTTGTAAAGCTTACCTGCACACTACTGCTTAACAGACGTTCAACTCTAGTTAGCAACTATTACCTTGAAAGACTGATGGGTGGTGCTTCTTTAGTAGGCTTTACAATAAAATAAGATTTCCTGCTAATTTTATTTTTTTAAGAAATTAAGGAGTTTTGAAAATCTAAAATCAGGTGCAAGAACAATGTTTTCTTTTTGTAAAAAAAAAAAAAAAGAAACGTAAAATTTCATAAAGGTTATTAAATTGTCTGATTCACGAGTATTTTGATGCCAGAATGTTTTAGATAGTGGTTAGAAATGAATGGTCACAAAATCAAAAAAAGCATTTATCTGAAAATGATCATGCATTCGGCTGAAAAGGAGGGAAAATCAGCCTGATTTAAGTATTATTGATAAAGACTGGGAGCAGATTTTGTAGAAATGCAGAATGTTTTTCAACTTTTTCCACTGAGCTGCAGGTAAGCAATGGGATAGAAGTTTTGCAGCCTAATTAGACGACCCAAAATGATGGAAAAAACATTTAGTTTTTGTCTGGCGGAAAGGGAAGCATCAATGCAGTGCAGCCTGTTAATGTTCATTCACCTTACGATCACTGATGAGCTTTTTTCTCTTTTTGTTCTTACAGACATAAACATGGCAGGCGAGCCCAAGCCTTACAGGCCTAAAGGCGTCTCCAAACGGCCGCTCTCAGCTGTTTACAGGTAAGACCTGCCGCCGTTTCATCCTGCTACGAGTGACCACCTCTGTCATGAATATGTTGGCTATCTGTGTATGAATGTGAGTGTGAATGGGTGAATGTGACTTCAATGTAAAGCGCTTTGAGTGGTCAGTATGACTAGAAAAGGGCTATATAAGTTCAGTCCATTTAACATCCAGCTGCTCCTGATGATGTAAATCTGCTGTAATCTTTAAAATATGAACATTCCTTATTAAGCCTTCCTTTTTTTCCCCTAGTTCAAACCGTGCATTTTCAATTATTAGCATGATTTTTCATTTCTGAGGCCTGACTTCACTTTATACAGCAAAAGCAGTGAAAGCTCAGTGGTATTAATGTGCGAGCTTCATTAAGCATGACCCCGATTTTTTGTTTCACCGCATGTCTCATTTTGGTGCAAGAATCTGTATTGCATGTTTACTGGAGTCTGGTGTGATAAAGGTCCAGACTTGTTCTATATTCAAAGAGACTTGTGTTTTCTGATACTTTTCCTAAAGTTAACAATCCAACCAATTAACTACTGCTTTATTGTTAGTTTGTTTTATTACATGTCTTATTTAGCTAATTTATCAGCTTGTGTAGTGTGTTACCATGGATCCTCATTTGCATTTTGTTGCTGCGAGCAGGATGCAAAATGGTAATTATGGAACACGAGTGAGAGAGATTTCTCCAAAATGAAATAACAACACATAAATCCTTATTAAAATTCATGTATGAAAAACTTGATCATATTATTTCTTCTTTTTTTCCCCCATTTAGTCAGGTTTTCTACTCCAGAATCTTTTCATTGATTGTTTTGTATCTGGTCTAAAAATCTAACCGTTTAAAAACTTCCACTGTACATCTCAATAAAATAGAAGAGCATAAAAAGTTTATGCAAAGTTATATCAAATGAATTCACTTTTAAAAGGGAAATGTGTATTACACCTGGTGATCCATGCAAAATGAGAACACATTGTGATAGCCAGTGTTTTTTCTAACCTATTTAGGTATTTGGATTTTTTACTTTAATTTACAAACTGTGTAATTTCTAACTGAAAATCTATGAACAGCAAAAACTGAAGAAAAAAATCTATTAAAACCCATGTAAAAAGAATAAAAAAGCTATTTCTGCTTAGGAAAATGGCAAAAGTGTCTCATTAGTGTATCGCATCAGGTGCACATGATTCGAACATAATTTTTCAGACTAGTAGTTTGGTGTACTCCTTACTGAGTTGGTGACATGAAAAGAGCTGTCTTTTTGAAATTCAAAACAGCTTACCTTACATAATCTTTCTCTGTATTTCTTCTGTTTCTGTGGTAGCGGTTACGAGTTTGATTACGAATACTACAGAGATGATTTCTACACCAGGTACGTATCATCCGCTATATAACTGTGTCTGTGTATTTTGTTTTAATCTTTAATCTTGTTATCAACTATTACCCGAGCCCTTACCATCTATTTTATCCTTGCATGGCAGGTATAGCAGAAATAAAGTGAAAGGAAATATTTGTAACCCTTGATATTAGTCATATTTCAAGGACAATCTTTTACGTGTTTTATTGAGATTGAAGCTAAATGATGCAACGTTTTGGACAAGCCCGAAAACTATAAAATACAGTGTGGTGTCAGTTTTATCTTGCTTCACTGAGTCAACAGTTACAGCTACACAGCCTATTGGGATATATCTCTAGCTATATATCTAAATTTGCACATCTAGAGACTGATTTCCCCCCACCATTCTTCTTTTTAATATAGCTCAAGCTCCATCAGATTGGATGGAGCGTCTCTATTAAGAATAGCATTCCCAAACATGATGCTGCTGCCACCATGCTTCACCATGGGGATAGTGTTCAGGGTGATGTGCCATGTGTTAACTAGCTTCTTCTTTGAATAACATTTTTGCCCCCTTTTGTAGGGGGCTATTACCACATGTCTAGTCATATAGACAGCTGTCAGTACTGCTCTTTCAGTTCACCAGGCACATGTTTCAAAAGACTTAGATGTTGTTTCACTGGAGTTCTGAGCTCCTTTTTTCCGCTGCGCAATTTTTAAAAGCATCACCTCAGAAATCTGAGTAAATCTGAGCATTTGAAAATACAGCGTTGCGTGTTGGTTTAAACGAACAGTTAAATGACATACTGAAACTTTATTGCGTTTAGTTACCCTCCAAGGTATCAGTAGCTTTGCATTTAAACCATGATTTTTCTTTTTCCAGTTGATAGCAGATCAGATCTCTATGAGTTGTTCAAACCTTGGGAGATTTTTTTAACCTAAACCTTTTAAAAACATCTCCTTAGCTTTATCCCTGACCTGTCTGCTGCTGTATTTGGTCTTCATGATGCTTCTTGTTCTGTAATACAGTTTTTTTCAGTGTTTGTCCTCAAGGTGCATACATCTAAAACATGCAGAGCAGTGTGCCTAGAGGATCAGTGAAAAAAAAATAGTTGTAATGTAAACCTCTGAAGCGATCACAGAAAGGCTGGATTTATTCTGAGACTAAGGGTGCTTTCAAATCAGCCATTTTTAGTCCACATTATTCAAACTCAATTTTTTTTGCCCAAAATGTCTGACTACTAGATAAGCTGTGAATTGAACTCTGATGTGGACCAAAAAAGTACAAAATTAAAAAAAGCTTTTACCTCTGTTAAAGTGAACTGTTGTGTAGTTCAATTGCATATGTGAATGCCAAGCAGGCCAGACGATGCTCCAAAAGCAGGAACCGGACTATGGTGCAGGGGATTCTGGATAAATACAACCAAAGCAACAGCTCTGCCTTGTTCTCTGCTCATACTGAGCCCATTGTTGTAAGATAATTGTCTGAAACATCCGCCACAGACAACAGATCAAACCTAAAACACAAACATCTGATGCAACTCCATGTTTGTTTCCATGTAACAGAACAGGAAGTGTTCCTTTGTTGAGTGCTTTTTGGTGTAGCGCCACCACTGGTGAGGGGGCAAATATGAACATTGCTCAAAAGCTTTGTTTCATTTTACAAAGTGCAGTGGGAAAGCGAACTGGACCAGCTCAAAAAAAGCAACAATGTTGCAATTTTGGTCTCCAGTGAAACAAGTCTACTGAACTAGGTGTGAAAACAAATGCTTCTCCAACACCTAACACTCCAGATTGTCTAATATCAACTGTCAGTCAATGTGATATATTAAAAACGAAAAGATTAGGCCTGTTTGTTTTGTGTGGGGACAAGCGAATGGAAAAGAAAATCCCCTCATTCGCGTCCGACTTATTAAAATTATCCGTCTGATCAAATACAGTCACTTGAAAACAGAAACTGTCAACTTATTTAAAGTGCTTGGATGTGTGAGCTCCCGACTTAGACGCGTTGATGAAGGAACATTTACTTTCACTGTCATTTATGCAGTGGCAATCAGGGCGCTTATCTGTGGAGGCATTTTCCATTTTCTAAATGTCAAACGTGTTGAGGTTGAGCTGCGACAGCATTTGTGTAACTGAGAACAATCAAAGCTGATGCCCTCATTTAACATTAAGCACCCTCCTCTTTTCAGCCTCACTATATATTCAGAGGATATGTGGATGGGAAAACTTTCATCCTCTCTTTGTAAATTTTATAGTGGAAAGTAGGAGATATTGGTAGAACTTCTGCCTTTTGTTTCACTGTGCCGTCTGAAAAAGAGAGTAAATCTATTCTGAAATACAATACTGAGAAAAACAGAGTTGACTTTAAAGAGAGCTGATGTGAGATAAACAATAAAAAATACCTTTTTAGCTCTAATAAATGGGCAGTCTCTCTGTAATATAGCATCTTGTGACTTACAGAACAAAAAGTATAAGTGTAAAAATATAGATTTTCTTTTTTCTCAAGGCTTTTCGATTACCACGGCAGAGTGGCCCCCCCACCCAGAGCTGTGATCCCCCTGAAACGCTCCAGGGTGCTCGCTCCTTCCTCTCGCCGTGGGAAGACTTCCTTTCCCGTCAAAACATCCTCCTCTTCTTCCTCTTCATCCTCCAGACCTCCAACATCATCCTCTTCCTCAGGCGTCAAATGTATGTACACAGAGTGTATTTTTCTTACTTTTTTTAATTGTTTTTTTTTTTTACCAACTATACATACATTTTTTGTAAACTGTGGTCCTGCAGTTCAGGACAATCTGAACCAACATGCAGCTCTGACTCCGGTTGAGCGTCGTCTTTTCTGTTGAGCTGCATCCATCTGGATCTAATTTGCTCCCCTGATTAACTCGATATGCATTAAAACATGCTAGATGTAATTAAAGCGAGATTGGGAACATCTCTGTGGGTCAGCTGTGTTTTCCCAAACATTAGCTTCTATCTATCTTGTGTAATTGGTTAGAGCGCTTGTTTCACTGTTGGCCGTCTCGGTCGGTGTTATCAGCGTAAGCAGCTTGGTGAGGTCTGTCAGGAGGACCCAGCTGCGGCTGGTATTACAGCAAGGATAGGGAAAACAGCCAATCCCCTGTCCTCTTTTTTTGTTGTTGTGAAAAAGTCAATAAATTCTATGCTGTGTCTAAGCTGAGCTTCTGTGTGTTTGGGAGACTAATTTTCCCGCTGCCAAGACCGTGAAAATCCTAGTTTGTATTGAATTTCCCTGAGATAGATTGGACAGACAAAATACGTTCAGAATATCCAATCAGCTGGCTAGCATGGATAAACCCTTATAGATGAAAAACATTGCAAAATAGTTAAATATTAAAACAAAAACTGATCTCTGAGCAAAAGCATCTACTATTTTAGGTATATTTGTGCTTAATACGTGTGTTTTTACTGCAGTTATCGGGGCCAAATGTCACACAGAAAGTAAGAATCTGTTCAGTTTACCATCAGTGATAGAGAGATGGTAGTTTTTAGATGGACTGTGAACCAGTTGTGGAGCTATCTAATGGGTTGAAAATGATTTTTGGGGAATTCAGTTCTTTTGGATCGTTTCCAACATTAAGAAAACTGGCTCATCATTTCAATTTATGTATTTATCTCAGTTGTGTCTGTGTTTGCACAGGACCAAACTGGTTAGCAGGAACTTGCATTTCAAAAACATGCATGCTAGGTTAACTGGTCTTTCACAATTACACTTATTGATGAGTGCGTAGGCCTCTATCTTGCCTTACAATGAGCTTGCATGTAAACGGATGTAAACCCTTAATAGTCACCAGTCCGTCACAATGAAAAAAACACACCTCACAATCACTCTCAAGGGCAATGTTCTAGAGAAATAATTTAATGATCTCATTCATTTTTCTTTTGTTTGTTTTCAATTCATTTCCTATGGTCTCCTACCCAATTATATGCCTTGATAGCAGATTTATGTGGAATAAACGCTTTTTCAGTCCTGTAGTCCTGTTTTAGGGCGGGACCGTTTGTCGGAGGATAGGGTGGGTCACCCATTTCGGATGTGATCAGCCCATTAAATGGCCGTTATTAGCGGTTATTACTCCCATTAAATGCCGTCAGACTGTGCCCTCTCTACCTACTGAAACGTACTTTTCAGTTTGGTGTTTAAAACCTCTTCAAATTAGGTTTAGGATTAAGCATTTAAAAAAAAGTATATTTGTCCTTGTGGGTTGGTTAAAATTGGTTAGATAACTCTAGTTACGATATGCTACTCTGACAAAGTATATTTGACACGTGCAGACAGTTGGCTGTTATCAGCGATAAGAATGGTAGATAACCTAGTAGGTAGAGAGGGCACAGTCTGACGGGATTTAATTGGAGTGATAACCGCTAATAACGGCCATTTAATGGATTGACAACATCCGAATCGGCTGGGTGGGTGGGGTGAAACAGGATCACAAGTCTACCTCAGTATTATTCATGATATGCAAGCGTCTCCTCTCTGATTGGCCGTCAGTCCACAAATAAACCATGCTGTATGCTTATGCAACTCAGAGTGACCGATTGTGTTTATAAAAACACACCACACAAAACCACAAAACACAACAAAAACAAAACAAACCCAAAAAAACACCCACACCAACAAAACCAAAACAACCAAACCAAACACCCCCCAACAAACACAAAAAACCCAACACACCCCCACCCAAAACCCCCACCCCACCCAACAAACAACACACCAAACCCGATAGTAGCAATGGTATAAAAGGTATTAAAGCAAAGAGAAAAGGTATAATTATGAGTCTGGGGGATTTGAAATGATGAAGAAAATAAAAGTCAAGTCGGGATTTTTACCATGAATAATTTAAGAAGGCGCCTTGTAAGTGTGGGGTCATATTTATCTAATGTCAAGAGGAATGTTGAATTAACTTGTGTATCATTCTCGATTTTGTCACTCAGGGCTTATCATTTAACCTAAATTGTATTTTTATATTCATCTTCAGTCTTCGTTTTTTATTGCACGATACTCTTAATATTCTTCAAATATAATATTTGTTTGTCATAATGAGGTCATGAAATTACTAAATTTAGAACTTTTGCTCATCCCCTAAATCTTCCCCCGAAGCTTCCTAAATAACAACAGATTGTTCTGTACCCTTCCCCTGAAAGCACGGCTATCTAAGATGCAGTTGATGAATCATCTGCTAGATACGACTGTATACGTTTCCTTTCAGCAGCTTAGCAGTTGATCACACAAAGGGAAAGAGACCTGGAGGTCCAGATAAATTAAAAACTGTTCCACTCTGTCTTATCATCAAAAGACTACCAGTGAGCTGCCCAGAGCTGCAGTGCTGGAATATTCCTGGACTTGGGAAGAGGGTATATTCACCAATAGTGTTTTGTGCAAAAAGGAGCAGGTGATGCAGAGGAGATAGAAACACATTACTAAGCCCCCCACCCCCACCCACGAAACCCAGTCCTCCCCTTTCAGATATGATATTATTTCTGCTGTCTTCGCCCTTTTGTTGTATTTTATTTAGAGTAGATAGCAGCTTTGGAAAACAATATAAGAACACTTCCTGTGGTTTGGATTCTAATCAGTGCACCTTTGTTTGCTGGGATTTCTTCCTGTTTCACATGGACATATTAATCTTCCAGCTTTGTCTGAAAAAGATCCTGCAATGACAGGAACTGAATCCTGCTGGGACAGCTGTTTTTTAGTATGAACACCGGTGAAAGATTAAAATGTACTTTTCTCTTTCTCTCTCTCTCTCTCTCTCTCTCTCTCTCTCTCTCTCTCTCTCTCTCTCTCTCTCTCTCTCTCTCTCTCTCTCTCTCTCTCTCTCTCTCTCTCTCTCTCTCTTTCTTTAGATTATGTTTCATTCATGATTTCTAATCAGGCAGAGACTCTGGAGGACCTGTATTGTGATGTGTGGGTGTACATATACATCAAAGGATCTATCGTACGGGGGCACAGCCAGACCTGATAACACTATTTTTTTTTCTTTTCTATTTTGTTCACGTCTCCTTCATCTGATTTCCGGTGGAATCCTTGCAGGAACTTGTGGGCTCGCTTACAGATTGAGTCTGATAGGTGTCAAGCTGAATGTTCTGTTTACTGCTCATTTTTTAGCATCTGGATTTCTGCCCGCCTCTTCAAATATGACACACTTCTTCCACTGAGGGTTAAGAAATAGGATTGTTATTACCTCATGGTCTGAGTTCCTTAATCTGCTCGACTTGAGCACGTCCTCGTTTCAGCTGCCTGAATTTATTGCTGCAGCTAATCTGATAAGTACTTTTATTTTCAGATGTCATTTCCTATTTCCTTATGACATATCAAGGTTAAGTCTCAAACTTTGACATGATCTAGTTACCCTTAAGCCCCACAACTCAAATCCTGCGTTGACTGCTTGAGACCAAAAGCAAAGCAGGAGGCGCAGAGGAAATTACTTAAAAGTCTGTTAACAGACACTGTGGGGAGTGGGATTATGGTCCTGCTTTCCAAGATGAACGATGTAAAAAAAAATGTGAAGAGACATCTCTAAATATGGGGTGTTACGGATTAAAGGTGTTTTGACGAATTAAATCACTGACTGTCTAAGCTCTGATCATTACATCAAAATGTTACTGTTGACCATTTTAAATTAATAAAATCTAACTCTTTGTAATATGAAGTTATAAAAAAAAAAGGTGGTTCTGTGGAGATGGTACGAGATGCTATCACCTTACCTGCAGTTGAGAGTTCCTTTTAATAATCCAAGTTTGGTGAAATGTAAATAAGATTAGTAAGTATCAGTCATCAATGTTCCGTTTATTTTTATTTTTTGTGTGTCAATATTTAACAATTTTTCTTATCAGTTAGCGCAGTTAGCATTGTACACGCTATCGGTAAAAACAGCTTCGATGTGTCCTTTTTAGGCTGTACATGTTCGTAAACATCATGGGAAAAAGAAAAGAAATCAGCAAAGATCTGCTGCACTCTTAATCAAGTAGCAGTCATTGCATATCAGTGTGAAACATTGCAATTGAAATCAGAAATGTTATGTCTAAATATAAAGTTGTTGGGGACATTATTTTATTAGTAACAAGAAATATCAAGAGGCTTGTTAACCTCCACAAGACCATGGTTTCTAGAGCTGCTCCCTCGTACATCATTCAGGAGTCAGTGGTGTTCTGTGCCTTAGAGATGCAAGTGTCTGGAGGCAAAATTCAACCCCTGAACTAAAGTGAAAGACCTTGTAAAAGAAATGACTCCTTTAATGATACATGGACTGAAAGGCTGTTCAGCAAGGAGGAAGCGATTATGCCAAAAGCAACAGGAAGACTCAGATTACAGGTTGCAGGTGCACACAGAAACAAAGACCATAAATCTTGGAGACACGTCCTGTGGTGTGATAACTAAAACTGGTGAGACTAAAATTAAAATGTTTGGCCATTATGACGAGCGCTACATTTGCAGGGGAAGGATTAAACAAAAGCACTGGAACCAAGTTTTCACATGTCTCAAAATATTAAGAAACTAGGTGAGGCATTTGTATAGTACACGTTCAACACAAGGCAATTCAAGTTGCTTTACATGATTACAAGATTGTGAAAATGAACACATAGAGAATGTCAAAGAGAAAGCATAAATGAGCATTTATAAAATAAACAATAAAGACAACATTTAGCATTTGATTAAAAACAACAATTTAGGATAAAAGAAAATTGAGAATAGTATCAGTAACTCATAAGCAAGTCTAAACAGATACGTTTTTATTTTAGATTTAAAGGGTTCAGTGTCTCTGCAGTTTTGCGTTTGTCCGCCAGTTTGTTCCAGATATGGGGAGCATAGAAGCTGAAAGCTGTTTCCCCAAACTTGGTTTTGGTTCTAGGGATTATCAGTAGATCAGAGCTGGAGGATCTAAGTGATCTGGAGGGATTGTATCGTGATAGCAGATCTCTAATGTACTCTGGTGCTAATCCATTCAATTATTTATAGATTAATTAAACCACTTTGAAGACTATTCTCAGAGCTACAGGGAGCCAGTGACTTTAGAACTGGGGTGTGTTCTATCTTCTTGGTTCTAGTGAGACTACAAGCAGCAGCTGCCGCTGTCTGATGGATTTTTTTAGGTTGACCTGTGACGATACTTTTACAGTAATCAGGGCGGCTAAAGATAAATGCATGGATGAGTTTTTCTAGGTCTCCTTGTGTCATCAGTCCTTTAATCCTAGAAATGTTCCTCAGGCGATAGAAAGTTGACCTTCTTATTGCCTTTACGTCACCTTGGAGGTTCAGGTCTGAGACCATTATTACACCTAGATTTCTGGTCTGGTTGGTAGTTTCTAGTTGCTAAAGAAAGTAAAAATGGCTAAAACTAGTCTGATTTAATTTGGAAAGGAATTAATGTTTGTGTGTTTTATGCAAAGCAAACTGCCGGTTTCAACTGTAGGTACTTACTTTTAAGACTGAGAATTTTTTGTCAAATTTACAAATTTAAATGGTCAACTCCAGTAACCTTTTACCTACATGCTATAACACTCTGCCAATGTCATACTGTAAAACCCAGGGCTTTTTTCAGATGCTGGCACAGCTTCTAGGAAAACATGAAGAAGTGCAGCACAGCATGGTGGGCGTAAACTGTGCACTAATCTTTAAATTGAAAAACAGCACGTCCTCAGTCTTTGCTGGATAACTTGTCACTGTAGGCCTGATTGAGACGCTCTTCCCTGTGGAAGATTTGACTCAGTGTGATGAGGGGATTAATGAGAAACATCAAACAGTCGATGCATTGTTGAAATGAAATGACTGCAGGAACTGAACCAGAACCAACCAGTGAAGGCTACATAAGATAATTATCCGTGCTTCTTTGTGTTTACAGTGAAGACAGACCAGCTCCAGGCCATTAAACGAGAGCTCACCCAGATCAAAATGAAGATCGACTCTTTACTGGGACGCCTGGAGAAGATTGAGAAACAGCAGAGGACCGAATCTGGTGAGCAGCAGAGCCCAGTTGGACTAAGATGGGGTCGGGGGGGGTTGGGGGGGGGGGGGGGGGGGGGGGGGGGGAACACGGCAAGCAGTTACAGAAACGGAAATTAAAAACCTCCCGTTGGCCATAAGTCTTTTTGACATTTTTGGAGATAACAGCAGCAGAGCTCTCCGTCATATCAGCAGACAGATGTCAGCACCACGCTGACTCTTTTTAGATGAGGACTTCATAGATGTCCTACACTGTCGGACAACCTCACAACAGATCAGTGTGAAGGTTATTCAGGAAAGGTAAAAAAAAATATATATATATGGCATGTCACGTGATTTTCCACTAAGGATGCTGGTTATTTCAAGTTCGTACCTCACATATCGTCACACTTATTTCCATGGCAGGTGAATATATCACTGGGAAAATGACAAATAAGCAGTCCTGTTTGTTGTATGCTGAGGAAGACGAAGGACTCATTATGCACTATATGGAAACGCAGACGACTCAGAAAACAATTTGCAGCTGAAACATTTCCAGTCCATCTGATTGCTGGAGTCCAGGATCAGGAGCTGATGGGAAAGAGGAGCAGCCACATTGATTAGTTAGGTTGCTCGAACACAGGAAAACAAAGAGACAGCATGGAGTGAGACAAAGGCAATACCACAGAAACACACAGAGCCTGAGTAGAGAGAGCAAACTTACTAATAAACTGAAGCAAATACAGGTTCATATTTAGACATTGTGAAAGGTTAATTTACAGCTTCTTCTGTTGGTATATAGTGGAACCCCGTTATTCACAGGGGTCAAAGAAAACAACTGTCCGCAAATAGCTTATATCTGCAAATATTTAACCCCCCCTCTAAAATATATTAGAACTGTCTTTGTTTGTAGTTGAAACACGCACAGTAGAAAGCCTCTTGGCAGTGTTACAGAAACTAACATCCACAGTCTTCCTTATTTCCCCTCTAGCGGGTACAGCCAATCAGTGCCTATAGGAAAATAAATGGGGCTCCCGGATTGGCTGTTTTGCGGACAACAGACTGTTAAGTAACATTACAACTACGCATTTCATTTTCCCAACCTGCATTTTCTTTCAAATATTTTAGATATGCTCTTCAAAAAATTGTACACATGAGACGATAAGATGTATTGCATATGAGTCACACTATCTATTGTGATGTGAATTGAATGAATTAGTGAATTTAACTGCAGAAAAACACTCCAACCTGTTTTATTCTTAAAAGATCCAGTTTTATTACTAGATCTAAATGATCCACTGGAACGAAGAAGGTGAAGACAGCCACCAACAAGCAGTCATGCTTTTAATTTTACCTAGAAAATCACTGTCATGGTTAATGTTTCCATTCAAATGTGAAAAAAAATACATACATTGCAGTTGAAGATTAATACACTATATTAACATTAAATATCATGATATATTTGCTCTTTAAAATTTAAAAAAAGATTAGTTGTCGTTTTATGGGTATATTTTAACCTCAAAATTTGTTGAACAGTACAATTCAGTTGAATTCAAAAATACTTTCTTGAGGGAAATTAAGTGTTGTTGTAGATCACATCATTCAAGGTTCTTCAAACAGTTCTGGTAGCCAAGATGTTGATGACTGTGAGCAGGAAGGATCTCATGTAGCACTTTTGTTACAGCTTATTTGAAAAAGCCTCTAACTGAAAACACTGTGTTGTTGTATGACTGTCTCATAAAGAGGATGTTCAGGGCTGTCCATAATGTTCTTGTTTTTTCTGACCAATCGTTCTTTGCATTATCCTCTCCAATAGGAATGGATTAGCAATAGTTATTATCCATTAGCAACATTTTGGCTGAAGTGAAAAACATGTTGTATAAGCTCTTGTGGCAAAGAAAAAAAGTTGCTAGAGGCTCAGGATGAAATTTGTCATTCACTCAATAGTACTGATATCTTAGCAATGGTTTGCATGTTCCTTAAAGAAAGACTTTACAAACACCAAGACAACAGAAAACAAGAACTATCTTGAATCTTCTGTCTAGGTAAAGGCAACAACATACATTTCAGAAACTGATGTAGCATTTACGTCATTAGTACATTTTATTTTTCAAAAAAGAGATGTCAGAAGGTGTTTTTCTGCTGCAAGAACCTTTTCACAAACCAGGGTAGTTGTTCTCTCGAGTTTGTTTCCATGACAGGAACCAGTTCCATGTCAGACAAAAGCGTTTATAAACATATCCAGAAAACAGCCCTGTTAGGGAGGTGGGGCGTTTTGATGAAACTAAAAGTTGGAGCTTTGTGGTGGGATGATCCTCAGTATTTGTTACAGGTTGAGCATTTTAGTTCACTCATCTGAGAGTGAGTGATTCGATCAATAATATCCTTTTTTTTTTAGAGATTTTAACCTGTAACGTGAATATATTTTATACCATTTATGATCCGAGATATAGATTCAAGCACTCACAATTTCCCAAAGAGTGTTGATTTGTCATTGATTGTGGGTGCATTAGCTGTACCTACAGGATGCCTCTCGCAGGCTTTTATTATTCAAGACCTGTGGATAATTACAGCTCTCTTCTGAATGAAAACTGGTTTAATCTAGTTTCAGATCCTAACCGCAATAAAGCTGTGATAACTTATGTCTCTAGATAGCTCTCCTTTTTGCTTTCTGTTGCATTCGGCATCTCTGTGGTGCATGAGAAATGTCCTCTCAGTTTAAAGGTGGGGTCTGTCTTTTAAAATCATAACTGCTATCAAACTATTTGAGATTGATGGCATTTTGGTCTGATTTCACTCAAATCCATTGTCGACTAAAGGGTAAGAGTGTGATACAACATTTCTAAGCTGAGCTGATTTCTTTAACCTTCTCAGCAATTTGGGGACATTATCAACAGTGCTCATAACTAATCAAAATTAAAAAGTTTATTAAGCTGGATACCTATCTAAGTAGCTTAAAAATTCATCATTACCTGGTTACCTGTTTAGGCTAAGTGCTTGCAGTCTTCTCTCTAAAGGAAAGAAAGGTGCGCTCTGTTCTCATTTGCTGTGCACTGCTTCGTTTCAGAGGCCCAAAGAAAATACGAAGACAACTGTGACTCTCTGCATGAGGAGTCTGTGTCAGAGACGGCAGAAAACTCTGGGGAGGAGGGAGGTGAGGGGACACTGGACGTGGAGGCGGGCGAGATGACCGATGGAGGGGAGGACGACTACGACGAGGAGGGCAGCCACCATCTGGTAAGGGGAAAAAGGTTGACAGGGCTGAGGCACTTTGGGAGCTCTCAACTACGCGCAGCCTTCACTGTGTGAAAGCTAATCTTCCAGAATTATTCATGAGCACATTTCTGACAGATCAGGGCTTCGCATGAGCAAATGGCACTCTATTCCGGTCTGCCCCGGTTGAAACCATGGAAGAAAGGCTCTTCGGAGGCTTACACTACCCACTTACACGGTGCAAAAAAAGCGGTGCATATGCATATTCTGACATGAAATACATTTACAATGAAGTGGTGGAAAACGAACCGCAGAACAGCATTTCGTCAGCAAGGTCACTAAAAAAAGCCAAAAGACATTTCTGTTTACTTTTTAAAAGATCAGATTCTCAGAATATTTCAAAAATTACTTGTTACAAAAGACATTGACAGACACAGAGTAATGTTAAAAACTGAGTAAAAAGAGAGAAAAAAAAACGTTTTAACCACATTCAATACATGTCAGTAACTTTTAAAAATGTCATATGACAAATTAGAGCTGCAGACTTTAAGTTCTTCAACATGTTGGTGTTATTACATATTTTTTACTACTTTCCATCACAGGAAAAAGAAAACCTGTGGAATCTCACATTGTAGAAAACAGAAAATTAAATCAGTCAAGAACTTCAGAGAAGAAGCAGGTTTCATCAGTCTTTCCTCTAATATGATTGTTCTCTCAAAGCTGGTATCGATTGAATTCACTGGACCATTTGATCCCAGTGAGTTTGTGCGCCAACGCTCATTTGTCACAACATTGATTCCAAAGGCAAACTGCAACTATAGAAGCCAATTTCCATCTGCCGGTGGATTTCTGACCAGAAATAAACCTTCAGGTTTACTGGATTTGTTTGTATTTTTTTCCTTTTTCTTGTATTTGTCTCATCTTTTTTAAAGATTTAAGAAGGTGGCGGTAGCTGCTGCTTTAAAGGGGACATTTATTTGCCATGTTTTTTGGCATGATGTTGTGCTCAAATAATCACCCTTGTTTTGTGAAATTATTTTATTTATTAAGAAAACTCCAAAGCTGAAACTTTTAGAACATCTTTAGTGTGCAACATTATATAACAACTAAAGCATTTTCCAGTAAGAAGTTCACAGTGGAACCCACCCTGTTCCCAGAATCACCTATCCATATTTTTTTTTGTGGAACGTGACTCCAAATTATTTGTCGAAAATTTGCCTATTCATAAAATTTGTTCGTAAGGCATATCTAAAACTTTGGAACGAAAATTCAGTTTGGGAAGCTGAAATACCAAGGCATGTTACCAATAACATCTATAATGTGCAATTGGTAACTAAACATTCCAATTGCATATATAATGTGTTTTCTAGATATTATGCAGCCCAACCAGAAGGGATGCTGCAACAACAGCATAATTTGGCATACATGTTGACCATGCGCGTTCTTTTGAAAGGATTTAAAGGAGATGGCAAACCTAGACACAAGAGAGCCTTAACAAGGTTGTTACCAGCTGGGTGATCCGACTATTGCCTGACAGAGGATGAAGACCGCTACTGTCGTTACATAGGATACCCTGTATTAAACCACTTTACCAGGTATTGATGGAATTTGATAGGGCTCCCATATAAAGTATGCATAAATTCAGGTAATCTTATCCGGACCTGTCGACAATGTGGGGTAGCAATCTCGTGCCCAAATAATACTGTACTGTATTAGATACTCCTCTGCTCCGTCACACTATGCATTGGTTCAACATCTTAAACTTTCTGGTCCCAGTGCGTTATATGCCAGCATCTAGCAAATTAAGCCATTTGCGGACCAATTGCTTGTCTGGGTGTTCATTATGTTATGTTATGAGGGTAAATCTTTAGTTATTATGTAATCACAGTTTTAAGTTGATTTATATATTTGGTTACATTTATTCAGTATCAAACAGAAGACAAAGATATACATTACTTCAAGAACGCATTTTTGCCAATTGACAAGCTTTTTTTGGCAACGTATCAAAACTCATTTGCTCCCAGGAAGTTACACTGATTACAATTTATGATAATGTATCACAAGGACTGCTCTGTAGGTGGCTGCTCTTGTTGTGCTTATATCAGCCGTGACCTTTAGAAAACCTGAAAGTAGAAGCAGTGAGCTCAGTTCCCTTCTCTGTATTTTCTGCCTTTCAGATAGAGAACCACGTATCGGACATTGACAACTGAGATAAGGTAAGAGCTCTACACTTAAAATGATTCATTATGACCGTTACAGCATGGGGGTGTTCATCAGAACTCCTCCATCAAAGGTATTACATCCGGTCTTTATTCAAATTTAGAAAAGAATCATAGCCACTGCACTGTTTGTGGAGCATTTTTAAACATTCGTTAATATTCTCAGAAGTCATAAGCTGCATGACATTTAAAGTACCAGCTTTGCTGAAGGGCAGCTAGTGTGGAGTTCAGCAGAGGGAGTTTTAATGGCATTTCAATGGGGCAGAACAGCCGATAAACAACATTCATATAATTGAATTGTGAGGTAGGGGGCTATGAATGGCTCGGCCTAAAGTAAAGAGTATCGTGTCCTGCGATTCTCAGGGTGTGGCTAATGATGCAGCACTGACATCATACGGTTTGGCTGCGTCTTCGTAACAGTACTTACAAATCAAAGATGTACTACTTTTAAACGCTCCTTGCCTTTTTTCTCGTGTTACATTCAAACTACAAGTTTCAGTTTATTTTATTGGGATTTTGTGCGACAGATAAGTAGAAGGGAAAGGATATATGATGCTCAAAATGTTTTGCAAAAAAAGAAAATCATAAAAAGTAGGATTAAAATTGCTGTTCACCCCAATTTACTCTGCTACTGCTCAATAAAATCTAATTCAAATAGATTGATTTTAGAAATTAGAAATCTTTGGAATTAGCAAATACAGTCCATGTGTGTATAAATCAAGCTGTTCTGTGAAATCCTGAGGTTTATTGGAGAATATGAGGGAATATCAACATTATAAAGACTAATGCCTGGTTCACACAGCAAGATTTTGTCTCAAGAGTTTCAGACCTCACACATGACGACTAAATCAAATAAAATCCTGCCGTTGGATAAAGGAGTGGACATGGATATGGAGGTGAATTATCTTTTTTGTTTATCACTAGAAAAAGTTGTTACACACTTTGCTCTGGACTGCATTCAAGTGAGTCAACACTTTGAAATATATGTTTTTTTTTTACACATGACAGAAAGATATAAAGGCTATTGATCATTTGATGGATTACAAGTCTCACCCCTGAATATTTGGTGCAAACACAGGCATGTTTAACTTTACTCACAAAATAGAGGTAACTGAATCAATCAAAAAAAAAAAACATTCCCATGAGAACATCTGAGCATCATCTCAGACCTGGACATCTTACTAAATACATCTCGCTATCCGCGAGCTGACACGTTAAGGGGTGATGGACGCAGGAAGTGCCTCTGTGACTGCGCTGGACACAGACCAGTGGTGACATATCGCTGCACCTTAACCACTGATGCCAAAAGAGCTCATGCCTGATTGTTTGCTACCACTGAAGCGATCAGAAATGCCGTCGTTCAGAGAGCCTTCCCGAATTCTGATCACTTCAATTAGGGAAATATTTCCTGACTTTCAAACTTTGGTTGACAACAGAGACTCACATGCGTAATGCATCTCTAGGCCACAGCAGGTTAAAATTTCATAATTAATACATAAAGCCTTTTGATCTGCTCAATGTGTGATTACTGAATATGTAATGTTTACCATTTTAATAACTGACTTGTAAAAATAGATTATGAATGGATTTTTATTGCCCTTGTCAGTCTAAATCATGGAAAACCAAAAATTGCAGCATGACCTCTGATCTTGAGATGTTTGATATTTTGTATTAAAGCTTGGTTGGGGGTAATAACACAAGATTTCAATAGAAGAAAATGTACTTTGTGGTTTTAATGTGACAAAATATGCTTTGTATGTAGAAATACTTTTGCCTTATGTAAAACAAGCAAATGTCTACCTGATTGATATTATGCAGAAAATTTCCCTTTGGGATCAATAAAGTATTTTTGAATTGAATTATCATAGGCTAAAAGGTCAAATGCCTTTTCTTTTATTTACCTAACATTAATGACATGCTCTCTTGCTTTCCCATTTTTTAAATGTGTACAGAAATAGGTATTTGTGTAAGGCCATCTTTGAAGTCAGTTGCAAACTAGTCACTTGGAAACCAACTAATTCAAAAATGTTAACGGTTCTGGAACCGGACGGTGGGAACCGGTTCCCATTTGGAACCAGTTCTCTTTGCCCAACCCTAAACATTATACAAATAAATTCTTGAAAAATCATACAATGTGATTTCCTGGATTTTATTAATTTTCTGTCTCTTACAGTTGAATTATTGCTTTGATGAAAATTAGAGAGCACTCATCATTTTAAGTTGGACAACTTACACAAAAAGTCACAGCCAAATTCGTTTTTGCCCCACTATATACTCATATATTTTTTTCTCTGTGTGAAATTATTCTGCTGTAATTAAATATGATTTTATTTTGAAAATTAACTTTAAGTTCCTATATTCAAGACAAAATGTATAAAAATAAAAGGTGAATTTTCTTTTTCTGTCTACAGTATAAATATATTCACTCCAGCGCTGCTTCTAGCATCTAGTTGACCCACTTTTATCCAGCTCTTAAGAAATCACATAAAACTTGGACTGTTCATCTCCTTTCCATATGACTGCCTCTTTTGTCAGAGTTCACTTCAGAGAGCCTCTTTGCATGACATATATTTAAAAACGGAAAAATCCCACATGAGTTTCGGTTGAGTGCATGGATGTTTTACATGCAGGCTTCAGAAACAGTTTCTGTATTTTTAAGTTTATTTATAACCGAGAATCCCTAACATTTCGGCCTAATCCTCCTCTGATTTACACCATGTAAAATATCACCATTAATGTTAGTGGGATAAATGGTCATTGCCTTTCTTTTTTATCTCCCCAGGGCAAGAAAGCAATATCTCCTGGTTGTAGGTTTAGATTTCATCATCACCTTCGAGAGGCAAAAAAAAAGTGGGAATATTTGAAGGATGAAGATTCAGGACTGTAAGTTGTGTTCTGAAGATGCCAAGTCATTATTTTGAAGGAACAGACCAAATGTGACGTGTTCTGTTACAGAAAATTTATCCAAGACCTGTTTTAAAGTTTTTCTCCGAGAGTTTACTTCAAAGCCGCTTATATCACACGGCACGAAGGAAACAGGAAGATTTATAAATAATTGTTAATGCTTTTATGAAATGTGCTTGCGCTGTAATCTTACTCTCCTTTCTTTTAATGTTTTTATTTCTCAAACATCAAACGAATAAGTTAAGGGAAGGAAAATCTCTGGCCACAGAGTGATATTCAGAAAATAAATGAAACACCACCACCGTCTGGTTTTTGGATTTGGACTCATGCATAAGCCAATAGCTGTGAGCATAACGTCATCCAGCTTTATCCATTTGTCACACAAATGTCCCTGTGGGGCTGTTCCATCACGTATCTCAACTCCTGCCAAGTTTCAGAAGCAGCGAGGGCTTCCTGTGGTGGAGAGAGCCAACCCTGGCAGGAACCTCCTGACGGGGGGAAACAAAAACCTAATGTCTCCTCCTTGTTCAGCCTTGTGCATCCCAACATGGACTGATGCTGTTCTGCTTCACCGTCGGCTTCATTCTGCACTGATTCGCAGCATCTTATTCAGGCGAGAGAGCGAAGCAAGAGTTTTGAAAAAAATTGTTTTTTGGGTTTTTTTCACGTTACAACCACAAGTTTCAATGTATTTTATTTGATAGACCAACACCATGAAACATGGTTCTCAAAATGTTTATAAAGTATGTATTCACCCTACTTTAATCAGATAACCCCAAAATATTTGTTTTGCACAACCAATAGTAATAGGAATTCACTAATTTAGTAAATATTCATTATGTATTAACCTCCCATTATAAAAGTCAATGACTCAATGCAAACTGTGGGGTTTCCTTCCATAAAAAAATGTTTGAAAAAAAATTAACTGAAGGATTAATTGGAATGTATGTATGATTGAATTCAAATGTCTTTTCTTGTGAAGTGCCTTGAGATGCCATGTGTTGTGAATTGACGCTATATATATATATATAAAATCAAACTGATTTTGATTTAATTAAACCAATTTTCAAACCTTTGACCATCTCACTGAATACAATATAAGATCATTACTCAGAGAAGCAACGATGGCTGATGGTAACTCTGGAGGATCTGCAAAACTTGGAGGCTTAGGTGGGAGAGTATGTCTATAAAGCTCTGGGAGTTGACGTCACTTCTCCCAGACCTCAACAGTTCGAATCGTATCAGCACCATAGTGGCATGCAGTCTCCCACAGTTATAATTATGTGTGGCTAACCCAAACTTAGAAACGGTAAATATGGTGGATACCTGTTGTGCCCAGGATGCCATAACAGACTCGGACGAGATAAGGGAAGAGCGTCCAAAGATTCCCAATGATCCAGAATGCAGAAAACGTTGCTGACCCCGCAAGGAAAGGCTTACATTTATGTGACGACCACTTCATATCTAGCTCTATAGAACAACTACTAATCGTACATTCCATAAATCTGTCAACAATGTCGAATGTTGCAGAAGGCCAGACGAAGTCCAATCTACAGTCTGGTGGGAACAAAAATGTAGTTTTAAAATGTCCCACGTTTAAGTTAGTGTTGTCCAAACTCAATTCTCAAGGGCTGCTGTCCTGCATGTTTTAGTTCTTTGTTTGGTTCAACACAACTGAATCGGATGATGGTTCATTAGCAGGCCTCTGCAGAACTTTTTGACATGCTGAGGAGGTAATTGGATTATTTGAATCACCTGCGTTGGAGCAGACACCCTTCTAAAAGTGGCAGCATTCGGGCCCTTGAGGACTGGAGCTGGAAACACGTGATAAGCGCTATTTGGCAGAAAACCTAATACCCCTCTTTGCTTTGGCAGCACCATGCTTTGCGGGTTTCAGAGAAGTAGGTAGAAGTTGATAGGAAGAAGATGGAGGCAGCTAAACGCGGCATTTTCCTGGAGAAATAATTTGTGAGTCATGTCTGCATGTTTTAGATGTTTTCCTGTTGTAACACACTTGATTGAGATGATTGCAATTCAGAAAAAGACTGTTATTCAGCCATGAGTTGAAATCAGGTGTGCTGAACCAGGATGTCTAAAACATGCTTTTTACAGACGATCTCCATCCAGTGTGATTGAACCTGACAATTGGTCACAATCTGTCGATAAAAGGTGGTTACACAAAGCTTTGACTCAAAGGAGCCATTTGCAAATGTGTATCTGTGTATTTATTTCTTTATTTTTTAAATATAGGATACATCTCAGAATTATTTACCTTCCCCTTGACATTTATGCTGTACACAGTGTTGGTCCATCACATAAAATCCCAATAGAAGTTTGTGGTCGTAACATGACCAAAAGGTGAAAAAGTTCAATGGGTGTAAACACTTTAGCAAGGCATTGTATATTGGTTGTACCAAGCATTAAATAATCTGGGATTTAGCACAGGTACACATTATAATACATTTAAGATTTACTGTTACACAACAAAGCTACAGGGATGATTTCAATGTTTAGTCATTGCCTGAATTTTGTCCTGAGGTTCTTTGGTTAAATTAAGACTTTTTTTTTTAACCCAGGCTGCTTCTTTTTTTATAATTTATTTCAAAACAACAACAAAAAATGTGAAGGGAACAGAGGTCAAATTTAAAAAAATTAACAATTCAGTGTTCATCGCACCTGATTTCGATTGATTGCAGATTAATAAGCTTTTGCTGAACAGCAACCATCGCAATCAGGTGTGTTAAAGCAGAGATCCATCTAAAACATGCAGGGCAGTGTGTCTTGAGGACTAGGGTTGGAAAACAGTTATAACTAATTATACAGGTCAGTTTATTTGTACTGTAGCATAAATTTGATTTTGGTGGCCACAATTAAATGAACCTGATCGTCATCGATTTTAACATTCAAAACGCTAGCTTCATTGCGTGCCTCTTTATAGTACACTGCCTCAACCACTAGTCTGCCAACCACCAGGGGCAAACGCATGGCTAAAGCTTCATCAAGCTGCCCAAATAAAAACCACATAAATGTACATGTAGTAATGTTACTGATTACTGTAATTGTTTTTGACAGCTGATTAAACATTTAAGTTAAGTAATACCAGACAAAATAACCGCTAGTAGATGGCAGGACCACAGGTGAACGTAACATAAACATCCGGGTCAACAGACACGTAAAATGGTGGAGCAATACGTCTGATATAAAAAAACAACATCACAATACATCTGATTTAAAAAAAAACGTTATTACAATACGTCTGATTTCATACCTACTACTCGCTCGTTTGCTACGCAGTATTTACTACATCAACGGGCGAGTAGTATTTGCTACGTAGCATGTAGTACATACTAAGGATTCGGATGCAGGGAATGTTCTCGGCCTTTTCTGCATAAGCTGTAATTGTTTCCATTAAGTTGCACTTTGAAATTTCACTCTGAAATAACATATTTAGTTTGTACTTATAAAAGTCTTGGAGTTTGTTTTCAGGTTGGCTTTCTTTTTTGCATTATTTTATTTTTTGCACTAAAAATAGATATTTTACAAGACTGAATAAATAGTTGTGATTAATAATCATGATTACAATATTGATAAAAATAATTGTGATTATTATTTTGGTCATGATCGTGCAGCCCTACATAGTACCAATCAAAATAATTTTTGATACAGTAAAGTTATGAATACATCCATTTAGATTCAAGTTTTTCAATGCAGCCACATTTAATTTTTCAGACGTGCCAATTAGTAAAACACTTTCTATGGAAGGAAAATAGACTGCATGTAGTTAGTTTTTAAATAATTTATATCACTGATGTCTTAAAAAAAGGCAAACATTATAAATTACCCAGCAAAACCCCTGAACAAATTTGTTAACTTTTTGGTGGACCTTTATTTGAGCTTTACTCTAATGTTGACAGCTGCTGGTTCTGGCGAATTAGTCTTGTGTTTGAATTAGACTTTAACATCCACATCTTGGTAGTCTTTATAGGTACCTATGCTGATAAATGTAGTGGATGAGGTTGAAAATTTTTAAAAAGTTTTTGATTTACTTCAGTAATTTATTTTAAAATGGAAAGTCACACATTGTATTGATTTGTGGTCTGTGAAGTGCGGCTCTGGAGCTTCATGCAGCTCTTTAGATGCTCCACTGTTATAACGCTAGCCAACAGGGCCATAAAATTGAGAGATATTTTAACATTTAAAAGGAACTAAAAGTTCCAGCTTTAGCAGTTTTTTATTGCATTTACATGCAACACACTGATGCACAGCATTTTCACAAAGAATGACGCCAATAGTCTAAAGAATGTCCTTTTTTAAGTAAGCCAATGACAATAATTTTGACTAATACAAACAAAAAAAGTTTTCTCAAAACTTGAGATGTTTATAAGAATAGGACCTAACAATATCATCCAGCTGAACAGTATTTCCAGGTGCTCTTTACTGTAAGGCTTGATAAAAAGGACTGCGCCAGACATAGTCAAGTGCTTATGAATCTCTCCTAAACTGTTGTATATGGCATTGCTTCAGAATCCTTTTATCCCTGTTGCTTGTAGCTCCTTCTCTGCTACATTTTTTCCTTCCACTGAATGTTCCTCCTTATATAGAAATTATGTTTTGTTGTTTTCGTCCCTGATAGAGGATATGAACCATTGGTGTCCAGCTCTAGTCCTCAAGGGCCGCTGTCCCACCACTTTTAGATGTCTCTGCTCCAACACAGCTGATTCAAGTTTTCAAACTATCTCCTTAGCATGTCAAAATTCTGCAGAGATTCTGCTATTGAACCATCATTTGATTTGCGTGTGATGAACCAGGGAATGAACTAAAACATGCAGGATACTCTTGAGGACTGGTGTAAAAGGATCAAATAAATTTCTAAGACACTTAATTTTGATGTCAGACGAAATTAAGAAAATAACAGAAATACAGGCTTACACTATGTACAATAAGTTTTTTAGAAAATGCAAATTTCACTTTTTGAAATGTCATTCATCCAGAACCCCCTTTACTGTATTAAAGTCCATTTGGAGAAGTTGCTCCCTAACCCTTAAAGCAAAATGTGAAGACAAGCTCACTTCACTCACTTTCATATACAAACCCATCAGTCCTTGAAGTGCTGCCAAAAAGTAAAAAATAAATAAGACACTGCCTTCAGCTCATTCAGAGTAAGTGTCTGGTTAATAATGATAAAGTGTATTATTTAGCACTATTTTTGTATCCACAACATGTTCAAAGAGAATAAAGATCTGGCTCATGTTTTATTTTCTTTTTTTGATTGTTTTATTATTAAGTAATATGGTGATGTGTCACATCTTTTGCAAATAAAAATAATGAAACAAAAAAAAGTAAAGCTCATTGCTTTCATCTGTCATTGTTTATCTGGGTCACTTTGGAGCATTTCTGGCTCAACATTTTCAGATTGGCTGTAATTAATCCATCTCATGTTTATTTGAACTTATCACGACATGTAGCAAAGTGACGCCGTACACGCAGTTTGTTGAAAACTGGTTTGCGCCAGTATTGTGGGACTTGTAGAGATGTGTAAGTGACAACTGTTGTATAGAAATGTACATTTTTTGTAAAGATATTTTTATCAAATGGCATGTTTATTGTAACTTTGTATTTTCAGTTTTCATGTACAAAAAGAAAAAGGAAAACGCATAATCTAACTGTTGTGAGGCTGCTGGAGTCATTGTCACTGTAGATAACTTTGTGTTCTTATTGGTGAATAAAAATATAGTGTCCTGTATTTAATCTATCCAGTTTCATTGATTTGCTTGTAATTTGTAACAATTAGTTTTGAAATGGAAAAATAATGAATAAAAACAAATTAGGCTGAGCAGTGGAGCAGTTGATAGAACTGTTGCCTTGCAAATCCTAGCCTGGGTCTTCCTGCATTGAGTTAGCACGTTCTTCCTGTGCATGTGTGGCATCCGTGTACTCTGACTTCCTCCCACAGTCAAAAAACATGAATGTTAGGTGAATTAGTCTCTCTGTATTGTCTTTAGGTATGAGTTTGTGCAAGCAAGGTTGTTTGCCCCGTGCCTATCTATGTTGCCCTGCAATGGACTGGCGATCTGTGCACCAGCCCCCCCGCTACCCTGTAAAGGATAGACAGGACGGCTGGCCATTACCGGTTACCAGATCGGCTTGGGGGCCTGCGCCAACCTATGAACAAGCATTACATGATTGGCTGGACGCTGACATTAGGCAAGGCAAAGCAAGGCAATTTTATTTATATACCACACTTTCAACACAAGGCAATTCAAGGTGCTTTACATGATTCAGTGATAATGATACCAAATACATGATTACAGAAGCATGATTAGAGAAAAACAGAAACAAACAAGTTTAACAGATAGACACAATCAATAAACAAAAAAAGATGATGTAAGGAACAAATTTATGCGATTTATAGATTAAAAACATAAAACACAATAGGTTAAAAAGGAAATAAAAAATAAGAGAAAAACTTAAACCATGAGAATCAAATAGTGATCAGAAAACGCAATTTAGGGCTCAAAGGCAGCGAGAGTACATGATTGGCTGGACATTAGAACGTACAGTACATTTTTAACAACTTTATTAAACAAATAGCAAGTTTACAAAACACAAACGAATGAAGTATATAGAGGAATTCAATACAAACAGCCTGGGCTGTTATATAAATACCATACACGCAAAATGTACTCTACGTATATGAATTCTTTTGATAGTCTGATTTTGATTTGATGTATAGTTAAATGTATCATCTTTTTGGGGTTTTCCAAAAAAATAAACTAAAAATATTTAGTTTTACATCATATACGGTATAAACAACCAACTCTTTCCAAAGCATGTGTGAAAGAGCAGAACCCGAAAGATGTGTCATGTTCTCTTAATGTCCCCACAGGAGCTTTTATTAACATTTATGTCTTTTTTACTTTTAAACATATAGTGCTTGAAAGGTAGTTTGTCCGAGTTAAGTTGCCATAGTGTGACATTTTCAGCAAGCACAGGCCCCCCGAGCACATCTGGTACCTACACCAGTATGGCCTCAAATCAGTATTGCGATATACTATTCAATTCACCTTGATAACAATAAATGGACAATAACTACCACGGCAATATTTGTTCTTTTTTCTTAGATGGAGCTGTTGCTTCTTTTCCTCCTTGACCAGTTCTACCCCACCTCTCCCCTTCAGTGTTCAATGTCCTGTAGTCACCTCATTTGCATTATGTTCATAAAATTGTAAAGGATGCTGTAGGAAAGGTATATAATTTTCTTTAACAGTTTTTACTGAATACTTTTTTTTAACTTTGGCTATGTCGTTGGGGTGGAACTGTTATAAGGTTTTGCCCTTTGAATATGTTTTTAAGTTGTCTTGTTTTTATATCGCCAAGTTTGGCATGAAAATCTGTCTACAATACAAGCAGTAGGCCCATGTGACATCTCCAATAAACCGCTTCAACCCGCCTTTTAATTCAGGGTTCATTTCCCACTTCTTTCAGTATTTCTGAGAGTTCAGTTAAGACTAAGATGAAATGAGTAAGTGACTGGAGCCGTGAATGAAATCAGTGATGTATTTAGTCTGCGTATTTTGTTTTAGACATAAAAAGGTTTACATTTATATCTAAGTGTGGATAGGCTCAGCCAGTGGTGGATTCAAGGATACACGGCTTATCTGCAATCTGGACTCAGCAGGGTAAATATCTGCTTTCACCAGTTGAACCTGGGTGGGCAGAGCTGCAGCACACATGCGGGCTGTGAGTGCTGTTCTGGGCCCATATGGCAGCACCGCTACTCAGTGAGAACAATAAAATTGACACATGATTCACGTCAGAGTCTCCGAAGGTCTCTAGCAAAACCATAAAAAGTCGCTAAATTTGTCACTAGTTTCTATTTTGAAAAAGAGTTGCAAGAGGGGTCAAAAATCTCACTAAATTTAGTGACAACGTCGGCAACACTATTCCTTTCATGTTGCACACTGGATGGGGTAGAGTCACATAGTAGTACTACATGAGCATCTTAAAGTGACATGAGCATCACTAAACTAAAAAAAATGTTTTATACCGAATACACCGACTCAGGCAAAATTACATCAGTAACAGTCATACTTTTCTGTGAATCCAGTACATTTTCTGTAAATAAGCCAGCTCTAATAGACGGTGTAGATAATGGCTGGATAGAAACAAAGTGAAATTTAAGGCTGCTGGGTGAAAGCAATAAAAATGTAATAAAGTTCTAACTTTAAAAATATGCTTACAATAAAAAAGCATTGATGAAATCCCTAAGTTTCGAAAATCAAATCCATTTAATTCGTAATGTAATTTTAATGCCTGAATATCAATGTTGTTTTTTAGAAAATATCAAAAGTTCTGCACAATGTTTGTTACGTGTGTCGCCATTTTCATCCCAAGAAAGAATTTCAAGGGTTTACTTGAAGTATTGTTTAAATATTTTATGCTAGATATTTTAAAAAGTTGTGTTTTTTAAATGAAATGAAAGACTTAATTTGAAATAAAACTTAAACATCATAAAATAAATCAAGTCCGAGTTGTAAATTTGTGTTGTTGGTAAGAAGATGCTCCTCTCTACCTTCTGATTACAGGCCTTTCTTGATGCCCTTGAATGGTTTCAGTATGTCACTTACACTCTACAAAGGTGAACTGACAGCAACAGATGGATCATTTAAGACACTCCATTTATCCACAGTAAAAGATAATTGTTAAAGGTTAATGAGGGCCAACTTCAGTGCCACAAGTAATTAGTCAGCTGAATAAAACCCACAGTACCGGTTCTTGGCCTGACGGGGCACAGCTGTTCCCTTTTAACCTATACATTAAAAACTTTTCACTTCTTATTATGGCTCTGCAGTTTATTCATCTGTATAGCTATGACTGGAAATTTTGAGTAAAAAAAAAGAGAAAGACCTCAGTTAAAGGCTATTTTGTGAAAATGAGGGAAGATTTGGACCATTTCTTTTTTAACTGTAGGTTCATTGATGGTGAAAATTATTACACGTGCTGCTTTTATTTTGAATAAACCAGATGATTTTCTGATCAATAATTTTTTATTGGTAGATTTTTCATACACTAATCCTGATTTTTCTTTTAATAAAATTAACTTTAAATAAAAAATACATTTATTAGTATTAGTTGGCGAGTATTGAGTTAACGATTAAATTATTTTTATAGTTGTACAATGTTATCTGTAACAATTATAACTTATCTCCATGCACATACATGTAAAATTGTCCTCCATTTGAGTGTTTCATTTCTTTTTTTTATTCACTCTGAAGTTCATGAATTGGGATCAATTTTTTCATGGGACACAGTATTCCTACAATGACTGGAGGTTTTCTTGATATCACTGTAAAGCTGTCCCTGAACCACCTTGACATCTCCACAGAAAAAAGAAAGTGGTTCAATAATGAAGCGACATCTCGAGGCACTACAGGAAAATTATGGACCTTCAGAAGAGATCACCCATTACGTCCCCTCTCCTTTATCCCCTATCTACCTTCTTCACTCACCAGCGCTCTTTTTCTCTCTCTTCAGACAGGTATTCCTCCAGACAGCAGAAAACATAGATAAATGACCCTCATCTCTCTGAAGGTCTTCATTGTTTCAGTGTGCCCGAGAACATTTCTTTTGAATTAAACAGTTTCATTGATTTAGAGCAATTAGTGATGTACTGAGGGGATAACTCAGCCCACATAACTGTATAATGAAGATTACTACCCTCTTAGCTGCAGAGGGATGGGTTTTATAAAGCTGGCTGACATTTCATTAGCATTTCGAGCTTCATTCCTTAACTTAGCTCTTCTTAGATTCTGTAAAGCATTTTGGGTTAATGTCATTAGTTTTTAAATGTGCAATAAAAATAAAGCAGTAATTTAAAGGTGCAAAACAATAGATTCTTGTAAAACAATATTTATCTCTATACAGATTTGATCTGCTTATCTTTTTTTGGGGGGCTACACTGGAATTTTTCAGCTCATCTGACTAATTTCAAATATCAGACACAGAAACTTGGTTAAATTAAAAATGTTCAAGATTTAATTTTTGAAGATAAAACAAGGCTTTCAAACCAACCAGGCCCGATGCAAAAGAGTAATTGCCCCCTGAACCCAATCACTTGTCAGGGCGCTCTTGTTAGCAGCATATAAAATCAAGAGTTTGTTTGCTGAATTGTGGTCCATTCCTCTTTGCAGAATTGTTTAAATTCAGCAAAATCTGAGGGGTTTAAAGCATGACCAGCACTTTTAACATCATACTACAGCATCTTAATGGGATTTAAGTCTGTACTTTGACCAACTCAAAAATATATTTTTAACACTTTAATGGTAGACTTTGCATGTACTTTGGATCATTATCCTGATGCATTATCAAAAATCAATAACTAACAGCCTGGCATTAAAGGGCTGTAAATGGTACATTTTCATAAAAAAGATACATTGAAAAAAATACATTCACTGGTTTTTTAGAGGGGTGTAGAATGAACATTTCCTTAACAATTTATGTTTGAATTAAAATATAATAAGATGTACATTTAAATGGGGCAAGACAATGACGTTATGTTCACATCTACCAGCCAGTAGCAGTTGCGGGTTGACAGATACGTTCTCTATAATCCAGCAATATGGTCAGCTCAACTCAGCTTGCACTGGGAAGAATGGTGGAGTCAGCCAAGTCAAGCAGCTGCTTCAAAGACCCAGATATATTGTTTTCCATCTCAAGAGGAGTGACCACAGAAGACCAGAAACTAGAGTAGTTTTAGGTTAAGTCTACACTAGATGGACCCACATAAAATGTTTCCACTGCATCGAACACATGCAGAATCTGCGACTTTCCTCCTGGATTGGTAAAATATCTTTTGCTAACATAAGCCGTTATTTAAACTCTTGTAAAATACATTCCTCACTGGACACAGTTCAGGTTTGTCAAGGCGCAGCGAACCAGGCAACCAAACAGCTGGAATGATGTTTTTATTGTTGTAACTACAACCTAAATAAACTAAATGCCCCTATCATGCTCATGTTCCATATGCAACTTTTAAAGTAATTTTAGATAGCAAGCTACCAGAGCTGGCTCAAGCCGAATCAGTGAGGATGGTGATGAGATGAGAAAAGAGAGGAGTTTACCAGGAGCTGGAGAATCACAGGGACCCCATCTCTGCAGTGTTGGAAGAGCTGAGAATGAAGTCCCAGATGTTTCAAAGAGCTCACCAAAAACAGAGTAAGGCACCACAATCCAGAATTCTTTGGTCAAGAGACAGTCCAGGGTCATGCACAGGAGGTCTACAGCAGAGGAATATCCAAGGTCCCATAAACTTGAGACAGGGTCAGGATCGGACAAAGTTCAGCAACAGGGGGTCAAAAAACTCTTATCAGAAGCCACTAAGGTCAAGGCAAAAACAGTGGTCAGGGTCAGACAGAGTCAAAAAACAGATTAACACTAGAAGTTCAAACAGGGCTTGGAGGTTGTAACAAAGGCAGATGATCTTGCACTGAGAAAGCCTAGAGCAGGTGATTAAATAGGGAGCTTCCCAGGTGAAGGCAATGAGCAATCGAAAGGTGGAGGGAAAGTGCAGCAAACTCAAGGACAGGGATGAAATCATGAAAGGTAATTCAATCTTCTCATAAACCCCCCCGAGTGGTTTTTGGCTTAATTCAGGCATGTCTGAGTAATCCTCCTGAATTCTGCTCTCTGAGCAGCTGTCCCTCCCTCTCCTGGAAAACAACTGACATGGTAACATAGTGACGTAAAATACATCACAATGTTACCTCTAGGAAGAGGTAGCTAGCTAGGGGTGTCTGCTCCGAAAAAAAAAAAAAAAAAAGAGGGGTCTGCGCCGCCCCTGCAGAGAGAGTGGCCTACCTCTTTGGTTATCTAACCAATTTTAACCAACCGACATGTTTTATGTTCTAATCTTAAGGTCACAGAAAGACAATTATTATTATACATTATTTTAAACAAGCAGGCAAGTAAACGGACTCTTTGTCCTCCCCATGTTGTCAGTTACTGACGTCTAAGATTCTCTAGAACATTCAACGGGGGCACCCAGCTTGTCACAAAATGATGAGACGGGGGTACCCCATACGTCATTATGTGATACGGAGGGAGCCTGACCATGCATCAATATATGACGAGCTGGGAGTGAGAATGTGTTGGATGGACAAAGAAGTAAGTAGCAACATGCTAATGCTAATGTGGGTTAGCCATTTATCAAGCTGCTTATGTGATCTTATAACAGCATTGTGTGGTTAATTAATTGATCTGTAGCATCTGAGAATGTCCAGTAAACGGTTGCAAACACCCATGGCTTTTTTATATACTGGGCTGGAAAGATTGCTTGCTGGACTCAGCTATGTTGGTTTTGTCTCTGTCTAAAGCCTGGATAGGCTCGTCTGTAGCCTGGTAGATCTAGCTGCTGAAATAAGCTTTACTGACTCCGTTTTTTACAATAAATAAATAAATAAAGAAAAACATCAGAGTCCTTAATACAACACAGTTTCATTGTGGTACTTGCTGCACTTAAATGTAAATGTAAAGACTGCTGTTTGAGATAAGGCTCAACGAGCCATTTTATTTCGTGGTCCAACATTAACTGCAGGAAACAAGTTAAATTTCAGAACAAATGAATACTTTATAATACTAATGGTAACATTTTATCATATATATGTCTATCCCAGAAGGGGAAAACTATAAATTAGCATGATATAGTCCCTTTAGAAGTGCAGCCGGTGGTGGAGATAATGGTGGCGGAAGGAACGGAGTGTCAGAATGAGCAGTAACCACACAGGGTAGACATCAATAGTTGACAATGATCCAGGCCTGATTGAGGGAACGGGAGCATGTTTTAAGGACTTGAGGTGATTGGATGGCGTGTCTGTATTGACAACCCTGGTGATCAGGGAGACAGCCCGGGTGGCATCCTCTGACGGGACGGGTGTCGGGCGGACAGCCCGGGTAGCGTCCTCTGACAGGACGGGTGTCGGGTGGATGGCCCGGATGACGTCCTCTGATGGGACGGGTGTCGGGCGGATGGCCCAAATGGCATACTCTGGCTGGACAGAGGTCTGGCAACGGGACGGGTGTTGGGCAGACAGCCCGGGTGGCGTCCTCTGACAGGACTGGTGTCGGGTGGATGGCCCGGATGGCGTCCTCTGATGGGACGGGTGTCGGGCGGATGGCCCAAATGGCATACTCTGGCTGGACAGAGGTCTGGCAGATGTCCCCTGGCGGGACGTGAGTCGGAAAGGACGGACCAAATGGGCATCCTCTCTAGGGGACCTGGAGATCCAGCAGGAAGTCGAAAGGACGTCCTTGGATGGGAGTCGAGAGAACAGCCCTGCAGACCTCCCCTAAAGACGAGGACGAGGAGGTTCAGTGTGAGTGTGGAGAATGAGGAGACAATGGTGGAACAGACCTCCACCCCACTGAAGAACTCTGTTCCTAAGCTGTGAGGAAGGCGTCTTCAGCTGCTTCCTCCAGATCCTCCGCATCAAGCGGTTTGAGGATGGAACAGAACTGGGGAAGAAGGTCCAGGATATAATCCTCCAAAACAGTGAGGCGAGCAGAGGGACTGCCGAAGCCGGAGATCTTGTCTAGCCTACAACAGAGAGAATCCAGGATGTCGGAATCTGGAGCTTCTGCTGGGTCCATCTGTTTAGGCCGGATCATTCTGCCAGGAGTCCCATGTGTTGGAAGGTATGGACCTAAACACAGAAGCAAGTGTGCAGGGATGTTTATCAACAGTTCATCTGGTGGTGGAGATGATGGTGGTGGCAGAAACGGAGTGACAGGACGAACAGGAACCACACAGGGTAGCCATCAAAAGTTGACAATGATCCGGCTCTGACTGAGGGAGCGGGAGCTGGTCCGAAGGATGTGAGGTGAGTGGATGGAGATTGGAGACAGGTGCGGATGATGATGATGATGATGATGATGATGATGATGATGAGGGAGTGAACGGAGCTGAGTGACTAGTCATGACAGCGACAAAGGTTTTCCAATTTCAAAAGTTCCCCCAAATATTTTCATCCCCCAACCCCCAGATTTTAAAAATGTTTGTGGTGTATCATTCTGTGTTATTTAGTAGTAGTAGTTCTGTTCAATTCACTTTTATTTATATAGCTCCAATTCACAAAAAATGTCATATCAAGGCACTTTACAACAAACGTCATTTCAATACAATTATACAAACATTCCAATCAATTAAAAGTTTTCTATGTAATGAATCCCAACAGATTGCAATGAGTCGTTGACGTGAGGTTGTGCCCGGATCATTCAGACTCCAACCACAGCAATTCCTCAGCAATCCCTCATACTCAGCAAGCATGTAGTGACAGTGGAGAGGAAAAACTCCCCTTTAACAGGAAGAAAACTCTGGCAGAACCTGGCTCAGTATAAGAGGTCATCTTCCATGACCGTCTGGGGGTCTGAGAAGACAGAGAAGAGACAGCATGGAGGATGCTCAGTCACTTTGAGCATCATCTTGAATGATGTTCCCCATCCAGCAGGGGAAATAGTTTTGTATAGCATGTATTTGTTAATGACCCACAAATAAATCATACAGCACCTTCGCAGCCTACACAATCTCAAGATTTGCACACACAGGTTTGAATATGAGTATATCTAAATCTGGCGGTAAGAAACCCCCCAAAAGATTAAAAGCTTAAAGCGGTTGTTGTTGAGCTTTTGTAATTTGTAAAGACTGTTTTTTTCAAATATAACTTCATTTTAAACAATGAATGTATTTATTTAATTAGCTGAAAAATATTAAATTAGTAATTAAGCTTAACAAGATTTCAAGCTCCATTTTTACCAGCTTGTGTTTAGCAGTGTTACAGTTGCTAGGCAACAGGACGTACGTTGAGGTAGGGGCATAAAAAACGCTGAAGGCTAAACCGTCTAGATTCATAGCTTATCACGCCTACGTTGACTGTCGATCATCCTTCAAAGAATGAGGACACCAACCATGGCACAGTAGTGGCAATTTCAAATATCTTGACAACTTTTTTGCATTCCTCTTCTGACTGATACCTTTATGCAACAAGATAACTTGACCCTTCGTAATTACTTTGAAATCAAATAGGTAAAGGAACAGCCGAACATCTTTCAGGTTAATCAGATTCAGTTTAATTGGTAGTAGATGTGAACTAGACTAGACTGAATCAAAATGTACTTCAAGAAAATATGAAACCAGTGTTGGATAATGTCACCAAGAAAAATACGAGTTATGGTCTATCTGGTTATATTAGGAATATAAAATTAATAATTAACAAATTATAAATGTAATTATACCTTCATATTATTTAAAGCAAGGCAAGGCAATTTTATTTGTATAGCACACTTTCAACACAAGGCAATTCAAGGTGCTTTACATGACTCAGTGATAATGAAACCACATGATTACAAACAAAACATATAAGTTTAACAGTAATCAATCAGTAAGAAAAGATAATCTAAGGAACAAATTTATGTAATTAATACACAATCACTTAAAAAAAATAAAAAAGTAAGAATAGAAATGAACCACAACAATAAAAAATAATTTAAGGAACAAATTGATGCAACTAAAATAGATTAAAACAGATAAAACACAAGCGGGTAAACAAAACAAAGTGATATGAAAGCGCAATTTAAGATTCAAATGCAGCTCTGAATAGTAGAGTTTTTATCTTTGATTTAAAAGAGCCTAGCGATTCAGCGTTTTTGCATTCGTCCGGAAGTTTATTCCACATTGTGGAGCATAGAAGCTGAAAGCTGCCTCTCCCTATTTAAACAGGGCACCACCAGCTTTTTATACTGGAAAAAAAATATTATATCTATCAAAAGTAACTAGCAAATAATAATTTATGAATTAATTATCAATGATTTACCAGAGACCTTTTGATCTAAAGGGTAAGCCCTTTTTCGATGATTCAAACACACACTCAAAATAAAAGAAACAGAGGTTTGATACAGTTTAACCAATTTATTAACTAATTACTAAAGCAAACAATAACCTGAAAAACTTAACCAAATCTATTCTACTAACCACTAAGCTAAGAGCTAAAGCTATCTGCTACATAAAGATGGCGGACAAAGGGCACGTCACAGAGGCCACGTCATGGAGAGTTTCCTAACGAATGTAGGTCGAATCACGCACGCGTAGAGGCGACGTTCGCCTGCGGGCAGGCAGAATGCCAAACAGGGTGAGCTTTATTATTTTAGTATTATTTTAGTAAGCCAGCCTTCCAGGAGTGAGGTCAGGAGTGAGGTCAGAGCGAGAGAGATACAGTTCTTGATCATCCAATGTGCATGTGTGTCGCACTTTTTTTCGTCCGGGGTGTAGTGTTCCTGCCTTGGACGAAAGGCGGGGAAATTGGGGAATGCTGGCATCATCCATAATTAGGACCCCTTTATACTTTGATATATTCATGGGTCAGACCCAACACCAGGTTACTTTTGTTCCTTTAGAGAATTTATGTATCAGATGAGGTGTCATACCTGAAAAGAAAAGCAAATAATGAAAAGAATATTCATTCTTACATTAAACAAACTGGTAAAAATGGGTAGAAAACCACTGTACCTGACCTAAAGTTTACATGGAAACCTAACTTCACTTAAATAGTTTGCAGAAAGATAACACATTGGTGGGCAATTTCTGTTTTTAAGATCAATAATGTTCAGCCTTTTCTTCTTTGAGTAGTACATTCTGAAAAATCCTCCACACCCTAACGTCATCCTCCATCAAGTGAGTGCCTCCTCGTGACTCACATTTAGCAGAATTAACCATTACAATTCAACATGCTCTCCCATCAGCCTTCAAAATTCATCACTGTGTCGCAGTTTCAATTTCGAATCACATCATGATGGATTCCATCTGAAAAACCCAGATGACTTTTCCATCCCAGCCCATGCAGTCTGATTGATCGCCTTTGCTACCGAATCAATGCAATATTATCTGGCAATAAAACAATTTGGGAAGATATACTGTGGCATTTAGATGCTTTCATGTCTGCTCTTTTTGAGGGGAAGAAAAATTGCAACCTTTATTAATGTTTTGAGCCATTAAAATATCTGAAACGACAAAATGGGAATCTGAGAAAGAGTTCAAAGGCTGGGTAGGTTAGTGGGCTGCTCTCCAAATGAAAGTGATGACTTTGCAACATACAGTATGATCAGTCAATATGGTGATCAGTTTTATTAAACCTTCTGCATGGATAAAGACTGGAACACTTCTGGCTTTGTTTCCCAAGATCTTACCTGGAAACGCAAGCAAACTCATCTAATTGTTTATTAAATTAAATCTTGAAAGTATGCATGTCATGCTCCCCCCTAAGCTAATAGAATATAAATGTTAATTACTTTTTGTGCAGTCAGCTAGAGAAATTAATGTTTACAATACACCAAATGCTCTACAACTATGAATACCAGCATGGGGTGTTTTCCTACATCACTTGTTTGGTTTGAACACAAAAAAACATATTCATAGACCATGATCTACCTCATAAATCTTTATTAAACATCATGGTGAGTGTTTCTCTAAATGATGTTTGCTTTCCATTTCAGTATTCCATGCAGTGGTTGTTGGTGTAAGTTAATTTGAAAATGCAAATGCATATGCAGTCTCACAGCTTGAGAGTGGTTCGATCACATAATGTGTTTCTCAAATGGAAATCAGAGTTTGTGAAGTGAGTCAATAGGCAGCTATAAACATATACAGGTTGCCATAGAGATATTTTCTTTATGTATGTCCAACCTGATGTTATCAAGGACATCCAAGAACAACATTTCTGTAATGTTTTAATTGAAATACAAGCTTGAAATATTTTTCATGTTTGTGTCACTAGCATGTCATGATTCATGTTTCTTGACAGCTTTCATGCCGTTTCTTGACTTTTTTCTATGATAGTTTGCCTCATCTCACTGCACTTTTTATCTATGACTACTAAATAACTTAACGATGCACATCTGTACCTGTTTAGTTAGCTTCAACTGTGGCCTCTAGGAGAAAAGCCCCTTTCAGCCACGGCATTGAGAACACAAAGTTGTTTTTGCCTCCTACGCCTCTTTGCCTGCCTCTAGTTATTTTTAAAGGATTAATTTAACTGTTTTTGTCTAGCCCTCATTACACGGCATGTAGGCCCCTACATTTAATCTGGTATGGTCGGGAACGTTTTAACCATTTCTTTTTCCGTCCTCCTGAAGCGGACACCCTTGAAAAACAAATGTCCCACTAATTTTCACCTGCCCTGGGACTTCAGATACAAAAATAGCCGCTGTACCTTTTTTTTCCCTTAAAGGTTGAAACCTTTTTCTTTAAAAAAAACAACAAATAGGCTAAAACTTCTGTTTGTTCCACAGTAAAACCAATTTTTATTTGGTGTAGCTGTAATTGTAAAACAAAAAGATTTTTTGCAAGGGAAAAAAATACTGATTTAACTGCAAAGGTTTCTGATCGGAGCAATATAGCCACAGCTAATTCTCTAACTTTCTGTAGCAACTAGCTGTTTTGGAACACTAGCTTGCATATAGGAAGATTCAGATTCTTACCTTTTCTTAAATAAGCCAAATAAACTTCTTAGAAAAAAAACAAGTTTTATACTAAAAGTTCACTCAAATTATATAGCAACTAGCTGTGCTGCAAGAAAAGCTAATGTTAGCTTGCATGTTAGTAGCAACAGGCAATGATTTGGTTTTAGCTGCCATCTTTCCTCACTCTTCGTTAACAGTGTTTCTCAAGAAGAGATTTTTTTCACTGCTGCCTTTATAATGTCTCAGAAAAAATCCTAATGTCCTAAAGCCAATACAAGTGAAGGGTCAGGAGTTTGGAAGCCCTCCACATTCTATGGTAATGAATATAATCGAAGGCTGTGCAAAACTTTGTTTTAAATTTCATTTACAGTTTTGTTTTTTGAGATATAAAAGTAAAAATGTTTAAATGAGGTCGCCAATTTTGGTTGAAAGCTGCGATTCTAACCTAATAAACTCTTTCTTTCATGCTGATTGTATCATCAGGTGCGGTGTAGGTGTTGAGTGATGCATGAGTCTCGTGGTCGCCGCACAGGCCAGAGTGGCGCGCAGCTGCGACGGGCGCTCGACATTGGTTGCAGCTTTAATTTAATTTACAATTCTGTTTCTTGAGATATAAAAGTAAAAAACGTTTAAAAAGTTATGTTTAGTATTATCTTGACTCAGTCTCATGGCTGTTTGTCTTACTTAAGAAAAAAATTATCATAAAATTATTGAACATATTTGTAAACAACACAAGGGCACATAGTCTTTATTAAAAGAAAATACAAATAATTTTGAACAATGCTTACGTACAGTTTATACTGAGTAATAACAATATACATACCTATTTGTAACTGTTGATGCAGACCGGTTCTGGATAGAGCAGGTGAGTGGGTTGGGGGAGTTAATGGGGTGTCAAAAGTACCATACCAAAAAGGCTGCACAGTCCCACTTGCCTTCTTCTGCAAATTCATAATTTCTTAATGGCAAAGGGGCCTGTTTAGCCAAAGCTGTGACAACACATTAGAGAAGCAGTAGACACACACCCTTAAGTATCCCAAACCCACTTCAGTGGGTAGTATAACTACTGGTGGTGGTAATGCACCACCACTAAGGATGTGTTCGGTCTGACCCCTGAATATATGAAAAAAATATAAAAGGGTGGTTCCACAATAATCCAGCATTCCCATTGTGCTGGCTTCCTGCCATCATTAAGAGCAGGACGACACACTGTGCAGCACCGACGACTCCGGTCAAGTGACAAAACCTCACTCTCTCTCCCTGGAGGGCCGGACTCTGATAAGTCCCTCCATCTCGATTTGATGAAACATCACTCAGTCAAACCCACAGCAGCTCTCTTACAACCTGACAGGATGCCTGAAAAACAGCAGGAGCAAGGCACAGAAGCGCGCTGTTTAAACCTCTGAGCAGGAAGAGACTTCCTCCTCTCTGATCGCTGCTCTTACGAGCGTGAGTTCCCCGGGAACATTTTAAAGAGAGACTGGGCCCTTTCCCCTTCTGAGAAGAGTGCTGGACACACGTGTCTTAAAACTTTGTTACCGCTAGCGAACCTTCCACGAGCTTCGATTGGCCATCGGAGCTCCAGCTGTATCACTCTTTCCTTTTTAAATCCAACGAATGGACTGAGTGTTTCCCCCCCTCTCCTTTTTCTCGTGATTTTCCTTTGCAACCAAAGGATTTTATTTTCTGTGATCAATCCCTCCAGACATCTCAAAGTAAGGTCGTTCTGTTATTATTTGAATGTCTGGGTGGAGCAGAATCTAGTATTTTTTTCTTATGCATGTGTTATGGAAATATTTATATTAAGAATGATCTGTTCTGTGTATTCTTACATACTGAGAGAACTGTGAGCTATTTCTTCATGATATAGTGATAGTCTGCGATATGCATGCTTTCTGTAAAAATCCCATTAATCAGTGTTGTGTTGAAGTTACTGTGTTTTTTTTTTTCTCTGGGTAAGCTGAGTTTTTGATTGTGTGCGATTTTGTGTTCGAAGTTACTGTGTTTTTTTTATTAGTAAACAAGCTGTGTTGATTGTGTTTGTTTGTCTTACTTTGACTCGGTTTGGAGCCGCGAACAGGTGTGCTTCCAAGCGATTCGCAGAGCCGAACGTAGCCTCTGTTAACCCTTTGTTCAATCTGTGATTATTCAATTCAGAGCTCTTTGTTAGCCAAAGCTAGTCTAGTGATTAGTCCCACGCGGTTTCTTTGTTTCAGAGCAACCACGAGGTAAATTGGCCAGGTAATAAACCCCCCTCCCCATTCAGCAGCCTGCGCATTCGCGTCCGTGCGGCGCTTCCACGCGTGCACACGTGTTACGATGTACGGACGTTCATGAAGCTCCCACATGGTCTTCATGACGTAATTTGTTCACCATTTTTGTAGTTTTGTTTACGTAGCAGGTAGTTTAGCTTTAGCTTAGCAGTTAGCAGAACCAAATTATTTGACAGTGGGTTCAGGTTGTTTGTGTGATAGTTAGTTAATAAATTTGTTAAATTGAATCAAATCTTTGTTTCTTTTGAATTTCTGTTTGATTCATTGCAAAAGGCTTACCCTTTAGACAAATAATATTTGGTAAATCATGACAATTAGCTACAAAACTGCTGTTTGATAGAGTTAATTCTGATTTTATATATGTATATATATATATATACACTAGGGATGCACCAAAAATTCGGCGACAGAAAATTTTCGGTTTTCGGCCGAAAGAGCTAAATCACGAAAACAACAGAGCCGAAACTTTATTAATTTAATTTATATTGTGCATTGTTGTTATGTCAGTGCTAAATAAATATCTTCATAGTTTTGTAACTGATTTATTGCAATGCCTTGATTTTATTGAGGTTAGTACACATCATAGCCATAAATTCTATGGTTCTAATAATTGACAATCATTTCTTTCGTTGTTTCGGTTTTTGGCCTTAGTTTTCTTCATTTTCGGTTTTCGGTTTTGGCCAAGAGTTTCATTTCGGTGCATCCCTAATATATATATATATATATATATATATATATATATATATATATATATATATATATAAACTGGTTCATATAAATAAACCCCCGTGCCCTGTTTAAGTAAATAATATAAAGGAATAATAAAAGGAATAATTCATGAATTATTAATTTAATATTCTCAATATAACCAGATAGGCAATAACCTTTTATTTAATTCCCCGACAGATGTTAGCAACTACAAGCAAATATTAGGGTTAAAAATGAAACAAAAACAAAATATTGGGTTTTGTTTATTGGTTGTTGATGTTGAGGGTGCTATCATTGTAACACTTTTTACCTGACTCTGTAAAAGTGTTTGTATCTGCATCCAAGAGTCGGCATTAAAATTTTTATCATGTTGTTCAGAAACTGGAACGTTAGGGAATCACTGCCATAGAACAACAGATAAATCCATGGCTAGCATATTCTGAATAATTAGGATATACACAGTTGTACAGAAAATATCTAGCTTCAGAAGTTTTTAGCTTCAGGCAGCCTCATACAGCCATCGTGGTAAATTCAGATTAAATTCACTACAAAAATACTTTATGGATCCCAGAGGAAAATTAAGTGCACCAATAAACCATCCAATCATTGTGCAGCTCATACAATATGCATGTCCTGGCCAAGTGGGTGTCACAACCAGTCTTTTATTTGGCCAGGGCTACTGGATCATTTTCAGACCCAACAAGCCTTATGGTATATTGAGTTTCAAAAAACTGTTTTCATTTGTTTTTCTAGAACCCTTTTAAGGTAAAGAATTAGAGTTGTTTTTAACTGGTTGAGTTCTTTCTATTTCCTGAGAAAGCCACTGATAAAAGATGGTCAAGTTTATTAAAATCTAATAATCAGAAATATATGTCAGATTGTTTCCCATTCATGTTTGCACATATTGTTTACAATTTTATTGTTCTTTTTACAACATTTACCTCTAGTCAAATAGGTTAAAAGGAAATTCTACCTACAAAAAGAAATGTGAATACCTGGTCCCAGCATGAATAATGTCTTCGTTTTTAAGCCAACAATGCTACAGTAAAACAAATATGTATTGTGTCGATGAAAATGTAAACATATGACCTTGAATAAAATGAAAAATCTCAATGCCGTATTTGTAAACATTAATATGTATGTCAGCTCAGTCAGATGCAACAGTCTGTACCAAACCCACTTTCGACTGCAGATAAAAATGTTTGGGATCACAGGTATCAAGGTTAGTTGTATAAGGGTGTTGAAGAGTTATTCTCCCCACTGTACAAACTCTAAATATTCATCATCTTTTTTATGACAGTATATAAAAAAAAGAAGACAATAGTTTAGAGAAAGGAATTTTGCATTATCCCTTGGAGCCTCATTCCAAGGCCAGATTGGCTATTGATCTTCATCTCTCTGTCTATTAAGGGGAGAACCTTGCATGCCAAAATTGGTCACATGCCATGACGGCGGCCCATATCTCAATGCTGATTGATTCCAGGCAGACTGCGGCGGACCTAGGTTATGGGAGGTGTGTGCGTATGTGGGGGTTGGTTAGTCTTAGCCTGGCCGCAGTTCACATGACCAGTATAGTGCAGCAATTCTCATAACATATTGCTTCAGCCAAGCACTACCCACACCTTCTGGTGATTTCTTGACCACAAGTGGGAGAAAGACTCGGATACAGACAGCAATCGTTGTTCCATTCACTCATTTTGAGTGCCACGATGCAATCTGGCAGTGCAGAATGAGGGAGCAGTGACTCAGGTAAGAAGGAAAAAGAAAGGACAATCTCTCTACTGCGACTCAGCCAGAGAAATATAGTTTCTATTATTGCTTTTTCTCTCCAAAGGAGTTCTCATCAGTGTTTTGTGGCTTTTACTGGTGTGAATAAAATGAATTGATTCCCTAAAATGTGCCTCTTATCTTCAGAGACCTTGCTCTTTATTGCTCAAATCTAACTCAATAGCAATAGCTAACAGATTTGTCACATTTTTTTCCAAAAGAATCAGGAATGTACATTCTCCTGCAAACCTTTCTTTGCTTTGTGGCCTCAATAATCAAAATTTTGTGCAATATTTCAAAAGTTTTAAATTCTTTGATAATGTGTAACTGCCATCAAAACTACTTATACTCCCACTTCAGACCTCTGACAGATAATTAACATGCATTTTCTCTCATTATACATATCAGCAATGTCACTGGTATCATTATTTTATGTTTTCGTGACTACAAAAACTCTTATCACACAAAGGGTTCTGTTTAGGGATCCATGTCCTTTATTCCAATATTTTCAAGAACGTATTTAGAAGATGTCCAGTAGCAGTTGGTCTTGCAACAAATCCGAAGATGCCTCTGACTGAAGACTGTTACTGTATGACAATCTCATGACTGTCATTCCAGACAGCAGAGATAACTTTGCACACCACACGTCCTAGATCAGTGGTTCCCAAACTTTCTTGTCTCTAACCCACAAAATAAAAATTTAAGGGGATCATGATCCTAACTCTTGATGGAGCATACAAGCTTTTTTTCTGAGTTACTTAAAAATTGATTCAATGGTAACATAACCAACATCAAAAGCCAATACATTTAACAATATATGTTGCTTTGATCAACTGAAGTCTGTTTTTTCCTGTTTTATTGAGTTTATAGAATGCAGATGCTTGCTCATTGAAATTTCTGGTATTGACATTTTCCTCAAGAGAATCTTTAGACCCCACACTTACATGTGTGTGACCCCAAGTGGGGTCCCGACCCCAACTTTGGGAATTGCTGTCCTAGATGACACCATCAGTTGTTTGCAAAAATTGCTGATCCACCTCATTTGCTTTTGCTGATTCTCTTCTCTCTATGCTCTCTGTTCTTACTCTCCATCCATTAAGACTCATTTTCTACTCCTCTGGAATTTGAGGTCGCAGTTCAGGTAGTATTTGATTTTTTGACATGCTAATCAGCTGTTCTCACATTTAAGAACCTTGTTGACAGGGTTTTGCATCATAACAGTGATCCAAAAATAAGAAAGAAAAAGCAAAAATGCTTTCAGCTGCACAGCATCCAAAACAAGAGGGAATGATTATTCAAGCATGCAAAAAAAAAACAATGGAAACTATGGACTAACAATAAATCTTAGTTGCGCTACTCCAACACGCTGCCACCATGAGCAGCATGATTCTCGAATAGTTTGTCACACAACCATTAATTTCTACGGTATACAACAATATCAGCTCAACCAGTATAAGCATTTTGCTGCAGGTTTTAATAGAAAACTCCAATGTTCTCTTTCTGTCATGGCGTGCCGGCAAAAGCAAATGAGCTGTTTCTAAAATGTCAGATGAATCGCTGCAACCTTTTAAAAGGTTAGGCATAACAAGAGGAGCCCATACTGTACAAACACCATGTCTGAGTATCACTGCAGCTCCACCAGATTAACCTCCCTGCAAACGGCTTGGGCAGATAATGAAGACATCAGAATAGCTACCATCATACTCTGAGTTATATTAGTTTTATTCATCCATGAATATTAATGCCAGTTCCAAAGCATCAATAAATCATTTGTTATGCTGAGGGGGAACACTGGTTTTGAATTATATCTCCATGCATAATTTGATCCTTCAAAACAGCTGCTCAGGGCAATGTAGGGGACTTTATGAGAAGGGGGGAGGACCCAATGGAGCAGGCTCTGGAGAATCTAATGAGATAGGTGTTTTCAAGAAAGTGGCCTCCAGCATCAGAGGAACATCTGGGAAACTAGTCTGGCTTGATTGACTTTTCAATTTAGGGGGACATGGTGCCGTAAAGCTGTCTGAGTGAAGCTGTTTCTTCTGTTTTGGTTGAAGAAATTCATTTGTAAAATGAAACAGAATTACGTCACTGTAAGTGGAAGTATGCCCTGAGAAGTTAGACATTCAGAAGACAGTTCTTGTAGCGTCAAAATGAATGTTTGTTTTCAGACCCCAAATCTGCACAGTGAAGAATTATTTTTAAAAACAGCTGATACAAAAACACTTAACAATGATTATCTCAGTTTTAGTAGGAGATGTCAAGTTGTTTAACTACTTTAAAGCTCCACTAAAAGTCACAAAAATTAAAGTGCCCCTTTGCTCATGTCATAAGCTTCAAAAGAGAACGTATTGGCCATGTGTTGCTAGTTTAGAGCTCTTGATTAATTGATCATTATTAGTATCGACCCCACTATCTTAAGCATGAGGTCTGGTAGCTTGTGGATGTGGAACATTCAAATGGGTGTTAACACAATATCGAGATACAAAAACAGCAGCAATGGTCTCAGTAAACCAATTTTTTTCCATCAATATGGAATGTGTTGTAAGCGTATTTCTAAACAATGTAAAATACATAGTACAGAAAGATTTTTTCAAAATATTTAAAGCAATCACCAACCTTTCCAAAAGTGGACATTCTCAGAGAAGGCTCAGAGAAATTGGTCGGGAAAAAAAAGTTCAGACTCTATGGGCCTCAAGCAGTACGTTTAACCGTGCCGAATTCTGTTTCACGTGTCATTACAGTTACTGGTAAAGACCTGCCAGAAGGACAAAAAACTGCAGTTAACTCCACCACCACGTGGAAATGCTTGAATTTAGCTTGGCAAAAACCATGAATAGTTTTCTGGCTATTCAATGTATTAATCATCATGGAGCAAAGCCAGGGTGATTGCAGAGATTCGTTTGAAAAAGAACATCCACAGTGGAAAATATGGATTTGTTTACTATGGCGGAAAGGATTAAGTGCTGAATTACATCTTTTTGTTGTTACGACTTTATGCCATTTTGTCTGGATACTGAGTTACAATAAGTAGAATTCATGTGGAAATAATGCTAAAGCTAGCCAAACAATGATTAAATACAGTGCATCCGGAAAGAATTCACAGCATTTCTCTTTTTCCACATTTTTAATGTTACAGCCTTATACCAAAATTGATTAAATTCATTTTTTTCCCCTTAAAATTCAACAAACAACACCCAATAATATAATGTAAAAAGAAATGTTTCGATTGTTGCAAATTTATTAAAAATGAAGAAAAAAACTAAAAAAATAACATGTATTTAAGTATTCACAGCCTTTCCTCAGTACTTTGTTGATGCACCTTTGGCAGCAATTAAGCCTCAAGTCGTTTTGAATATGATGCCACAAGCTTGACACACCTTTATTTGGGTAGTTTTGCCCATTCCTCTTTGTAGTACCTCTCGTGCTCCATCAGGTTGGATGGAAAGTGTCACTGCACAGCCATTTTCAGATCTCTCCAGAGATGTTCAATTGGGTTTAGGTCTGGGCTCTGGCTGGGCCATTCAAGGACATTCACCGAGTTGTTCTGTAGCCACTCCTTCGATATTTCCGCCCCAGTCTGAGGTCAAGAGCACATTGGAGCAGGTTTTCATCCAGGATGTCTCTGTACATTGCTGCATTCATCTTTCCCTATCCTGACTAGTCTTCCAGTTCCTGCTGCTGAAAAACATCCCCACATCATGATGTTGCCACCACCATGCTTCACTGTTGGGATGGTATTGGCCTGGTGATGAGCTGTGCCTAATTTTCTCCAAACGTAACGATTGCCGTTTACTTGAAAGAGTTCAATTTTTGTCTCAGACCAGAGGATTTTTTTTTTCTCATTGTCCGAGAGTCCCTAAGTGCCTTTTAGCAAACTCCAGACGGGCTGCCATGTGTCTTTTACTAAGGAGTGGCTTCCGTCTGGCCACTCTACCATACAGGCCTAGTTGGTGGATTGCAGCAGAGATGGTTGTCCTTCTGGAAGGTTCTCCTCTCTCCACAGGAATGCTGGAGCTCTGACAAAGTGACCATCGGGTTATTGTTCAGCTCCCTAACCAAGGCCCTACTCCCCCGTTCACCCAGCTTAGAAGGCCGGCCAGCTCTAGGAAGAGTCTTGGTGGCTCGAAACTTCTTCCACTTACAGATGATGAAGGCCACTGTGCTCATTGGAACCTTCAAAGCAGCAGAAATTTTTTTGTAACCTTCCCCAGCCTTGTGCCTCAAGACAATCCTGTCTCAGAGGTCCACACTCAATTCCTTTGTCTTCATGCTTGGTTTGCGCTTTAACATGCACTGTCAACCCAGGGGGTCTTATATAGACAGGTGTGTGCCTTTCCAAATCATGACCAATCAAGTTAATTTACCACAGGTGGACTCCAATGAATCTGCTGAAAAACCTCAAGGATGATCAGTGGAAACAGAATGCACCTCAGCTCAATTCTGAGCTTCATGTGAATACTTATGTACATGTGATTGCTCTAAATTTGCAACAATCTAAACATTTCTTTTTACATTGTCATTATGGGGTGTTTGTTGAATTTTAAGGAAAAAAATGAATTCAATCCAATTGGTACAAGGCTGTAACATTAAAAAATGTGGTAAAAGTGAAGCGCTGTGAATACTTTCCAGATGTACTGTAAATATTTAGTCACTGTAAGGATATGACATTATTGTGCTAGATACTATACAACACAATTAATAATGAAGCATTCAAGAGACACCAGTTGTAATTGGTTAAGATAGAAATGATGAACATTTCCATGTTTTCCAACTCACACAGTCCATGTGACTAAAAATATGAATTCCCCTTAAAAACATGGGAGGAACTGTTGACGATGTGTTGTCGCATCTTATAAACAGGTATAGTCTGGCCAAATTTCCATGAGTCTATCTTCTAAAATGTTATTGCACATATTTTGTGCAAGGAGAAAGCTTTATGGATTCACCCTCATTTGTGCAAGCTGTATCCTCCCACTTGAAGCTCAGAAGGGAGACCTACCTTTTTAGTTAGTTAAATTTCTCGATTATTATTACATTTGCAATGTTATTTTTTCAGCACCATTCTTTTGTGTTCAGGATCACTGAAGGTTTGTCATGTCTTTCAGGAAATAGGATGCAAATGCAGAAGTAAATAAAACAATTATTTAATTGAAAACAAAAACCAAGGACTTGCAGAACTCAGGAGTTTCAAAAATGTAGCAAGAGACAACATGAACCAGGCGGGGAAGTTAGAGGACGAACCAGCAAGTAGTGAACGTAAGAGTGCAGTATCTATACTGAGGAGGGAGTGAAGAGATGCATGAGAAACCAATTATTGACCAACAGATGCAGGTGAGAGGGAGAGCAGGTGAAGGCAATTAACTGGGCTGGGGAATGGATTGGCAAGGGAGACAGAAATGGAAAAGTGTACTAAGAACAAACTAAGTGAAAACATAGGGTAACTCTGGAGAATAAAAAGAAACCAAAACTGAAGAAATAACTAAAATTTACTTAACTAGGGAAACAGAAAATAAGGTGGACACAAACCAAAGGTGAAAAGATCAAGGAGTGACAGACGAATAAACTAACCGGATATAAAACTAAGAAAACTAAATGAAACACAAACACCAAACATCAAGACAAGGTTGGAGATAAAGTATAAAGAACAATTTCCAGAAAGCTTGCCAATTAATCTTTAAAAAGTTACAAGAAAATGAGACTTAGGAAAGAAAATAAAAATAGACCTGAGACATGTTAAGACTTTTTCAAAACAGCTATTGCAAATGTTAAGAATGCTATGGTTAATAGCTCTTACTATCTGTGTTATTTAGACCTCCATAATAATAACTATAACCATTTATTTTTGGTTAAAGAAAATAAAAAAACCTAACTCATCTTCTATTGTAACACTGCATGAAAAAAATTAAAAAAATCTTTATCTGTATTTCCTAAAATATGAACTCTTCGGGCAGTTTTCCCTGTAAATGATTGTGCCTATTTAAAATACATTTATGGCTTCATAACTAATGAGTTAATTGATTTTCAAATGTTTTAATGTTCTCCTGTCATAAACCATTCAGTTCAAATTCCTCCTAATTCAATTTTTTGGTCATTTTTGGTAATCATGAATTGTGTGAAGGGAATATATACAACGTAGCATACTATATTCCATATCAATACGTCTCTGGGATCACTACTGGCAATGCAGATGTTGTAAGTTTAAAATTGAACACAGATGGGTTTTTGCACAGTTCATTAGTTAGGCTGAAAACCCAGTTTGTTCTATGTGTGCACACATCGCTGAGTCCTGCTGTAAGTGAGTAACACCTCCTGTTATGTCTTCAGAGCCGCAGCAGAAGGTTGCTTCTGCAGACGGACAGCTGGGAGGCACAGGGGGAGTAGTTTTATATCAACAGACACCCTTTCTCTTGGTGTTCAGTAATAAAAAAACATCTGCTGGGTGAGCTGCTGAACTGATTATTGGTTCTTAAATTTTAAAAATGAAGTAAATGGAGGGGGAAATGTGTGTGCCTACTTTCAGGTTCTACTATTTTTGCTTTTTGGTTGAACTGAAAAGGTTCAGATCCTCAAATAAATCTTAATAATGTGGCCCTGATTGCCGGGAACCCAAAAATGGAGATAAGGAAGACTGTTTATGTTAGCTTCAGTGGTAATGCTAAGATGATTTCCATTGTGTGATTATGCTTCTCAAGCTATGGTTTTTGGTGTTTGCACTATAAAAACAGACATCTTGCGGTCTCTTCTTCTGCCATTTCTCAACCATTACAGGGAATCATCTAAATATTGGGGTTGTATTAAGTGCTGTACAATCACACACAAAGCACACAAAACAATCTGCTATTTCTTGGCATCAAACAGGGGGTGCCAACTCACTGCACAAGCTTAAAAACGGTACCTATAGGTTCAGCTGACAGATATATCTATTTTTTTATCCGTGCCAGCCTCCCTTTTTTACCACCACCAAAGAGGTTATCTTTTCATCAGGGTTCGTCTGTTTGTTAGCAACATGACTGTAAAAGTTATGGACAGATTTCGGTGAAATTTTCAGGAAATGTTTGCAGTGTTAGCAGGAACAAGTGATTAGATTTTGGGGATGATCCAGAACACCTTTTAGGGCGACTGAGCAGCCATGGTACAGGTCTGATCTCTACAGTAAGTGCTTTTGTTGTTTTTACTGGCCCCCTGGGATATGGCCCACACAGACCATTTCAAAAACCACAACTAAGTACATGGACTTACATTTTATTCTAGCATAATTTCAGATTTTTATTGGTCTAATATTACATTTCTAAAATACATTCTAACATATATTAAACCTTGTTTATGTAAATGACGAGATTTGTGATCAGTCTACAGTGGATCCTGGGTATTCATGGGTTTTAGTGACCACAGCTGCAAACAACTTCAGAATCAGATTCAAATTTATTCAGACATTTGAACATCTAACAGATAACGACATAGATTAACATAAAGTCTGAAATGGAATAAGCAGAAGCTAAGGCTTATTACGCCTATCTCAAATAGAATCCACTCTAAAAATTTATCACAAAATATACCTTAATATGCATTAATACACACAGTTTGAAACTGTCTTAGCACTACCGCAGAAGCTAACATCCACGCTTTTCTTATATTCTCTCTTAGGGGTTAAGCCAATCAGCACCAAAGAAAATGAAAGCTGGATCTGTATTAGCAGCTTTACAATCACCAGCTATTAGCGTGTCAAGTAAGTTTTTCATCTCCCCATGCTGCCTTTCTCTTGTGAATATTTAAGATACTCTGCCAACAAGATTTTTGGTTTGGCTAATAACTTAAGGTGTTATGTTCCAAAGAAAAAATCTGTAAACACTGAGCCATGAATAAGTGGGGGTCAACTGTTCATGTTTAAAATTAATTACTGAGGAGTTTTAATTAATGAGGTGTATCTATTTAAGGAATGTATAACTGATAGTTTTTGTTGTTTTGTTTTTTTGCATGAACTGGCAAGCAAAAAAAAAAAAGCTCAACTTCTTTTATTAAAGTTTTAGAAACCGTAGCAAAGAAAAGTTGTCAATCCAGTTGTGGAATGAGTATGCAAGATGTAAATGAATACATCAGGGAGAGGAATTTGTTCATCAAACATGCCATCTGTATGCTTCAAGTGAGCTCGTAGCATAAATTAATGGGTTTTGTGTTTTTTGGATGGGTTGATTTGGATTATTTTTTTTCTTTTGGTCTTAAGAGACAGTGGATCTCTCTTACCAGGATTATTTGTTTTATTGTGTGTGTGACGGTCATTACTCATGTTGAAATAGTGCAGAGATCCAACATTTTTTTCCTCCTGCTGTGTGTCAGTGTGTCTCAAGCCATCCGTTAAATGCTATAAAACATTTATTGTTATCCTCCTCTCTGTTGCCTCTAATGCAGCTGAAAACGGCCTCCTGTTGTCTAAATGAGGATGAAGCAGCCTATAAACAATAAACAGAAGGCTGGGAATTTAAATCTCACTGATTAATGCATTCAGCCACAGATTTATCGCTCCGTGTACAAGTGTCTGCCCCCATGTAGTAGACACCCTTTACGAGAGATAATTCCTGCTTTTTAAAAATTCATTGTATTGACGGATCGTGTCGAATGCAGCTACATAGTGTTTTTGTGGCTATTGCCTAATGGTCGTATGTTGTGTGCAACATGGTAAAATTGTATTATAAATTTTGTATTGAAGAAAGCTCACTTTGTGTAGGTGGCAAGAACTGCTGGTGCTCTTTGTCTTTTCTATTCCACAAGGGAGAAAAAAGGGAAAACATGAAAAGAAAGCCTCCCCCTCCGTGTGGAGCAGAATTTTTTTTCTCCACAGGAAAGATCGACCCATCAGCCAAAGTGACAGCTTTGATGCGTCACCTATGACAGGCAGCTACTGTCCAGAGATTTGTCAGTAAAAACTGGAATCAAATAAAAATGTGAGGTTTGTAAAGACTTTATCATTGTAATAAATTCCCTTTAGATGTCCATGATGCAACTGCTTTGCAAAAGCAACACTTTGCTCTTAACTTTTTATACTTTGTCTTGTTACAGCTAAAACCTTATAATTCAGTTTTTAAAAAAAAGAAACTTATGTAAAATCATTGCTTTATTGTCATCATCATTGTATTTCATGTTTTTGTATATTTTCATTTTAACAATTCAGGACCCTTTATCAAAGGTTCGTACAAACTGTCCTCTATCCTACGAATGAAATTTAGAATGTTCGTACGAACACTCAAAAGTCTGATTTATGAAATGTGCGTTGGGTACTCGTACCCATGCTCCTCCGCAATCATGTGTTGTTAAATCCCACTTGTGTATAGCCAGGTCCTCATGCCCGTTCACAGTCATTTGCATACAGAAACGCCCTCAAGTAACCATATTTGGTAGCACCGCATCATCTGTCACATGCAGTCCTCACGTTCTTCCTTAAAATAATGGCCAAGAGAGTGAAAAAAGGAATTTCAGTGACACAGACATCGAGGTGAAACATAGACTGGGCAATAAAAAATATTCATGATGTACCGACCTAAAGAAATGCCAGTTAATACAAATCAATTTATCCACCAATAGCTTGTGCCACCAGCGGTTTCTCTGTTAATTCTCCCAACACGCAGCCATTATATTTCTGCTGCAGTGCAGACATAAAAAAATTGCATATATTTTAATTTGCTAATATTAACTTCTGTGGAAATCGTTAACGTCTTTCAACATATTACATAATTTAATAATGAACATTGCTGTTCGATTCTATCAGCTCTGCGGAAACTAATAAAAAAAGATAACTCTTCCTGGGACAAAGGTAACAGGCAGTAAATGCTGTCAGGAGAGGTTCCTGTTGGAAATTAAAGAAAAAAAAATTTCGATATTAAACTGAATGCTATGAAATGTCTCTCAGTACACAGCTGGACCAGGTCTAATGCAGAGGGTGCTCTGATCATCATATTTGACTCTTTTGTGGCCGTGCGTAACTGGAGACACAGCTTGTGCTGCTGTGGCAAGGTACACAATGAGGGCCCAGGTGGGATTCGATCCCACAACTCCCGGGTGAGAGTCATGCGCGCTAACCAAAGGAAATCCCTGTGGCTAAGCAGCCAGGGCACATGATCAATCGGAGCAACAGTGCCAGGACCTCCACAATGTCACACTCCAAGGAAAGGAAAATTCTATTAGGAGGACCATTTAGTTGTCACAGTGCAGTTTGCAAACCTTTTAATTAAAGGTGTGTCAAAATCCCATTAAGCTGGAGTGCTTGGTGTAATAAACAAATAAGCAGTAGGGCGAGTGACAGGATCGCCATGAATGATCACCCGCAACATTAAATTATGTATTTCTTGGCAAATTTCAACCATATCCTGAACGTTTGTTGCTAATCCATGCATAACTTTGAAGTTATTTTGTTATAAGTCCTTGGTGGAGGCAATTAACTGCTGAGAGAAAAAGTCTGTCATAGTAAAACAGTTTCAGTGTTGCAGTTCCTTCGTTCTAACAGTAGATGCTGTGCGTACGAACAATTAGAACTGTTATTATATTTAGGATCATTTCTGTGCACAAGTAGAAATTGATACGTACCACACAATGCATAGAATTTTTTCCACGCAGGACATACGCACGGATCTGTGCATAAGTATGCTTGATAAATGAGGGTCCTGGACAACAGTTAATGCTTCTCAGAAAATTTGAATGTTGCATGAGACCAGTGCAGTGGACTTTTCTATCGTGGTGAAGAGCTCTCGATTTGCCAGCGGATGTACGCCCTTACCCTCATCTGAAATTATTTTCCTTGGTAATGTTCCTGGGCTCTCCTTTAGAGATAGGATGAGAAGCTAGATCTTATAGGAGGGCCATGTTTGACTTTTCATTGGCAGTAAATCATAGTCAACATTACCAGAAGATACAGGTGTATCTTGATTATGTTTAGATTTAGTTTTTTGAATTGAATCACTACAAATGATTATCTTTTTACTGATACTTCATTTTATTTTTGATCGCACCTGTATGATAACATCACCAGTGCAGGGTACAATTGGCCACATCAGGATATCAGTGAGTAAGAAAATAACATTTTAAAATTGCTTACCAGGTTTTAATTGTGAAAAGCCCTAATTTTCCTTTTATATAATCAGATTAACTAGAATTTTACACTCATTAATATGACACCAAAAATGTTAATCAGATTTTTAAATATTTTTCAATTGTGAATCCCTTTGTTTTAGTATGCCAAAGACAGACAGACAGACAGACAGACAGACAGACAGACAGAAAACCATTTTTTAGAAAGCCACATTCTTAGTTGGTGACACTTTACAAAGGACGAGGGAATGAACAGATGTACTTTGTTCATCAGTCTGACAGATATAGCAAGGGGCTCTCCCCTCTGTCCGTCTGCACCGACAAGCAAAGCATGCTCTTCTGTCCTCTCCTAGCATCTATCCTGAGCTGTATTCCCCCCTCCTCTCCTCTTCTTTTTCCTTCGCTGCAGACCGCCCCCTGTTACCCTCAGGTTGGGACCTCACCTGAGACTCCAGCATTGTGCCCAGGTTCCTATCCTTTTTAAAAAACATACACATACACACAACCTTGTGTACTGTGTTTCCTCAAGTGTAAAGCCTATTTCATACCCAGCCAAACAGCTTGCAGTGGCTTGCCGCTCTACTGGTTCAGTGCAGATGGAAAATAGAGCTGCAGAAGCTTGGGATTGTTTGTTTGGGCATTTGATTGTTATCGAGATACAGTTTGCTGTGTGTAGATGACTTGGCTGAGATCCAGCAGTTTCATCTGCTAATAGTCGCATTTCTGCTGTAATTTGGAAATTTTGGATATCCTAATCAAATTGTTAAAGAGAAATGCATGGGATTTCCTGAGATTTAATAGGTAGGGGTTTCATGATTGGGTGTTGAACCAAAATGCAGACCGAACTTTGGAATCGTCATTGAATTCATGCTTAATGAAGAAGCACTTACAGAGAGGCCCTGCAGGGGAACAAGTACATGGTACCAAGATATTTTAGAATGGGATGTAAGGATGATATACAACTTTATATACTGAGGAAGAGGTGTAAGGCGTGTTGTTTGACGTATGGTTCCGGATCACCAGAGTTTGGAGGAGGAGTATGTTTATTACTGTTTGGACCGAATAAAATCCCCTCGCTTTTCATTTCACTAAAGTTCATTAAATTAATCGTCATCTATTAGTGGTCACCTATTGATGTTATCAAGGCACTGTAGGAGAGGCTGATGGAGCAAAAGTATTTGGGCTTTAAAAGGAAACAAATCTGAAAGTCAAGTGCGTAAGAATGAAGAAATATGCCAATGTTTCTCAAAATTGAACCTAAATGGAGATGATGCAATGAAAAAAAGTAGAGGGACAAAAATGTAATATTGTGGAACTCCACAGGAAAGAAGTGGTGAAATGGATTAAAAGGTTTCTGTCTGGAAATTCAAAGTGCTGTCCTGCAGGTATCACCAAACCAGTCTAACACTGGACTTTTAATCTCCATCTAATGGCAAAATTAAATATTGGAATAGAAGATGCTGCTGTTGGGTCCTAAAGTACTAAAATCAAAAAACGTTCATAATCAGTTGCGACCAGGATGTCATTAAAGGGCCTCAACAATGCTGTTTCAGTGCTGTGTCAACTGGAAAGTCTCCAAAATCCCATTCTTGTTCAAAAATTAATTTAGTTGGATAAAAACAACTCTTCAGTATTTTTTTAAAGAAAATGCTCTTTGGGATTGTTTAATATCTTTTTAGCAATTTCTTTTTTCATCTAGTTTTATAATGAATTGCAGTTCTTTATCAATTGTTGAATTAGTTTTCAGTCACAAATCCAGTAAATCACACCCAAAAAAAAACACAGCAAAAATTGTAATAAACAGGAAAATAGCAACTAATGTTCAGAAAGCGAACAGCCAAACAGGTGGGGTGGGGGGGGCTGTTCCTTCCATCTTCATCTACATGAAATCATGGTTGAAAAGTTACTCTAATGTTAATTAGCTTGATATGAGCGATTACTTGGAATAATGTAACAGCTACATAAAGGTGCAGTTTTTTTTATTCTTTGCAGCTGAAGATGAGAATGAGTCACCTATGCTTTTCCACATGAACAACAAACCACTTTTTCAACATCTCCAAGATAACAAAAAAAGCTGGAATTACAAAAAGAAAAAAGAAAGCACCTTTCAATCACAGGAACCACTCAAATACTTTCATGAACTCAGCAAGGGGCCGTGCTAATCAAGACTTTTCAAACAAACCAGGGCTGTTACAAAGAGCAAAAGTGATTGCATCAATTAAACAAAATCAAAATTGTCAGAAATGTTCCTTTCTTTGAACAATTCACATGCATTTCAAAAGTTTTAAATGATTAAATAAGTATCCCACAGAATTCAAAGAAATTCTGTCTTTTATACTTGTTTAACGTGAATAAAACACTCCTTAAACACTTACACTAATTAGATTTATTGCCTCACTCTCCTGATGATAGAGGGAAATATATTTTATATTTACTTCAACAGAGGCTTCAGCGCAGAAAACACTCTGGTTTAAAACAAAGTACTTCTGAGGTAAGTTTTCATGAAATAAAGCTTTAATTTGAGGTTACCGTGAGGGCTGAGGGGGACATCGCTCCAGGGGTTTAGGAGGGAAACTTTAATCACAATTTAAATCTTGGCTATCTAACAAGTTGGCAAATCACCTTTAAAGACATTAAAGGGAAATTAAAAGCCACCAAGTAGACTGATGCATTGGAAGAGGAAAATAAATATTAACAAATTCACTTTTGGGGCCATTATAATGAGTTTTTCTAGATTTATTAGAACTCTCTATTAGTCATAAAATATGTCTGACTTAGATTTATCTCATTTTAATACTGTATTTGTTTTCTTTTCAAAAACTGTCTTAGCAAAATCAAAGACATTTATTTCTCTCGAGTAGTTTATCCCAAGCAATGCTCACCTTCATTTGTCACAAAGAAGCTTAAAGCACCAATTTCACATATGTTATAATGTGATCTTTGTAGAAAATGTCCGGAAAAAATTGTATGTTTTACTTTCACTGAATGTGTGATTTTCCAAACCATAACTGAGATCCAGATAACTTTTTCTGTAACATGGAAAAACAGACTATTATTAAGTAGAACAACTTGGGAAACAATGAAAGATTAGGCCGGATTATCACAACCACTGGCAGTCACAGAGACTTCTGCTGGTTGTTTTACAGTTGGATCTTTGTTAATAAGCAGGAACCTGGGAAAACTGAGTAAGCCAGATAGAAAGATGATTCAAAGGAATGTAGAATAACTGAGAGAGACTCAGCCCATAGTATGTTGGATGGGCTCCAAACCGATGGGAAGGTAATGTATAAGGTTTGAAAATGAACAGGAAGTCATGACAATACAGGATACCTGGGGGACTGAAGGAATTACTGGGAGCTAATGAACGCCAGGTAAGTAGGGTGTTTCCAGGTCAATGATGGTGAAAAAATGAAAGGCCGATGAGTAGCTAAGGCGCATTGGATCTTCTAGTAATTTCATAATTTGATTGTAAAGTAAACTACTGCTGAAGAGCATGAAGATGCCTTCAGGGAGGCCTAAGGAAACAAAAACAGGAATTTGCAACCTTTACAGTTTAAATGGCTGGGGAGAGGGAAGTCTGTAGTTTGCGACCCAAACGACAGTGAATATGACTGAACCAAAAAGATTATTTCTTGTACCGTCTGTGTCCTTCTGTATTTTCCCCATCATAACACCACTTTTAATTTGCTGCGTTTGGAGCTTCCGGTGCTACATATAACATTTAAGCATGTCTTGTAAAATAAACACGTTTTAAGCTCATCTTAATGTGGCTGATGCGAACAGCTGCCTTACTGTACGTCAATGTTGGTGTTTGGAAAAATTTTCGGACATTCCGAGTAAGAAGTCTGACTTTGAGGAGGGGTATTCCAGTTGATTTTTGTTTAACCAGTAGTTGGTATTTCCCAGTTCTGCCCACAAATAGAAATCAGCGATAGACCAAAGAGGAGATCAGAAAAAGGTGGGAAAGGATGGAGACACATACTTAAAACACAACACGACAGGATTAATGCACGCATTGCATGGTAATGAAATCATGCAATGTAATGGTCACAGCAGAGATAACAAATGGCCTGTTCTTTGGAATGAATGAATGAATTAATTAATACTTTGTCATTGTAACCAGTGCCTTTCAGCACATATTCCCAGAGATGGTCAGGAGGTTGTGGGAATGGCTAATTTCAAGGATATCCTCTTTGGAAAAAAAGGTGTCTACTGTATGATAAGCATCTTGCCATATTCACTCAAGAGGGTACTCCTTAGCTACTGTATGTAAGCTTATATTTATTTATCTATATTATAACACCAGGTAGCAAGACAAACAGACAGCAACAGGTAGATTACAGTAGGTTCATTAGCATTAGCAATGCTGGCATGAGATAGCTTTGCTAACATAAGCAACATAATCTATTCATAAGAGTTTGCGCCGTCAGTGACAAAAAAGTATTTTCGTGTTTCAATTTCCAGCCTTGTTCTGCTTATCTCCTTTTTCCAGTTGAGCTAAAAGGCAGCTTCCTGCTCATGCTGGTTTACATCCAGATTACTGTGGCACTCTGGAATAGTCCAACATTCCAAAACCAAAGGAAATTAACCAGTTTTGGCATTTTCAGCACATTTTGCTCATATTTAACTGCACAAATTTAAAACAAAAATCTATAATGCACGTTTATTATCTTGGAAATAGTCTATTTTTGCTCAGTAATTAAGTCTAAATCCATTTTAAACATATTTATATACCTGTATGGTAATACAATTTAGTTTCATAAAGTGAATACAGAAATAACAAAAACATTGGATATGAATGTTTGACATTAAAGCTTGTATGAGTTGTGACAATCCCTGTATGTGAAATGACTGAGAAAAAGCTCATCTGCACAGCGGCCAACACCCATAGCCTATATGTGTTCGGTGTGCCTCAATCCTGCACAAACAGACCCATTGATTCCCAATTCTCTCACACGGAGGAGTGAAGATGCTGTAACCTTTTACTGTTGGTCCCATCAGAGGGAAAAACAGAGCAGAGTAGAGGGAATGTCACACTGCAAATGGGCCTTTGGATTCTCATTTGAATTCAGTGAGCAAAACCCTTGTTTCTCTCGATCTGTGGGCCCAAAACACACGCACAGACCTGCTTCTCTGCTCCTCACTCTGCATATTGATAGAGTTATCCACAGCACCATCTTGTGGAAATCTCCAACTCTGTGAGCTGTCTAATTTGTTTTTATTTTGGTCATTTATGACTATTCACATTGTATCAAACATCTATGTCTAAAATATCAGCCCATCACCACACTCTGTGTGCTAAGCTGTTCTTTTTTAAATGCAGCTACTTTTAAAGTGCGATAAAAAAAAGAGAAGTTCTCAAATGCAACAGAACAGTTAAGTATTTCTGTGCAGGACTTGGAGCAACAATTGACTAAAAACACTTTTTGGCATGACAAACACACCCTCACTCTGCCTCTCACAGATCCCAGGAACCCCCACATCACCTCCACATCCCCCCCACCAGCTCATGTAGATTAAAAATTCATTCCAATCCAATGTCTGCGTGCTTTGGCATGAAACCCGCTTCCCTGGGGTGTGAAAGTGGTGCAAGCCCTCCACCTGTGTTTTAATACTGCCATCTGGATCACAGTAGGAAGTATCAGTTTGAAAAAAAAGGCTCTTCTCATCTATCCTTTGCACCTTTTATCCAAGACAGATCAAGACTATAAGGACTGCAGCCAAACCATATCCAGTAAATTAAGATGTATGGTTATTTTTCCAATAGTCAGCACTGCTAAATCTAATTTTCTTTAATATTCAGGAATGGCTAGCTGCACTTTTACATAAAAATTTTAATGTATTTAATAATATTAAAAAGGGGTCAATCATATTTGACAGAATACAGTCAAATTTCTAATCAAATACTTCTGGTCAATCTGAGCAATGAAAAAAAAACAAAGCATATTTTGTAAAAATTACCATCACAAACATAATATATTAGTAGTACAAATGAAGTAGGAGGAATTGATACATGTTTTCAGGAATGCCCTTTATATATTATATACAATCCAATGAAACTAATTGCCTTCATAGGTCACCTTTTAAATCAGGGGTCTGCAACCTGCAATTCTGGTGCCGCATTTCGTCCCTCCACAATGGCTCCTAATAACTTTGGGTATTAATGTTAGAGAACTGAGCAGTGCTTTGATATTTAAGGGAATAAGAAAGAGTCTCATGTGAAATCAGCAAATAATTTCCACAGGGGAATTACTATGAATATTATTTGCTTCAGATTTTGTTACATATTATTCTAAAACCAAGGTTCTTTGTGAAAAATAATTATTTCATTATTTTCAAAAATTTCAAGATTACTGATAATGACCGCAAAATTGCTTGTATGTTATTACTGTATGTATTTAAGCAAAAATTGAATACATGTTATATTTTAGATTCCTCAAAGTAGCCACCCTTTGCTCTGATTACTGCTTTGCATTCTCTTGAGCTTCAAGAGGAAGCCACCCAAAATGGTTTTCCAACAGTCTTGAAGGAGTTCCCAGAGATGCTTAGTACTTGTTGGCCCTTTTGCCTTCACTCTGCGGTTCAGCTTATGACTGCGATCTTTGGTTTTCTTTATTTCTGACAAAATACAGCCAAAAACTGCAAAGACAGTTTATTTCGGTTTGGCTGCATATAAAATGCATTGAAGCCTAGAAACCTTAATAAGACCATCTTTTTACAAAGATTTGTGAAATCAAATTTAAAAAGACAGTTAATAAGAGGCTGTTATGTTTTTTAAACCCATTCTGTACCAAAACCGTTATGAAAACATTTGTTTTTTTTTCATCATAAGATCCCTGAAAAGCAACATTAAATGAATTAACAGTAGAAAATATAAGCAGATTTACCTCTGGTGAATTTAAAAGTTTCTGCTACAAACACCCCAGCGTTTTCTATTGGTCCCGTGTACCGGTTAACTCATCAGAATGTAAAAAGACAATAGAAAAAATATTTGTGTTTTGTTGTTGATTTAAATCTGAAATCTTATCTGATATCTTATTCACTGCATTATCTTCCTGTAGTGATTTGCCTCTCATGCTTATTCCAGATATATTGACCAGCTGGATTCTGTCAGAGCTCACCATAGAGACAAGCAATCAGCAGGGCGATGGAGCACCGGTGACCTCAGATGTCAGCTTACTCCAGAGGTATGCAGCAGCAGAATACTGATAACAGCTCTGCGGCTCAGTGGTGGAGCCCCAAAAAATCTATACTTCACCTTCAGGTGCCTTAATGATGGAAATGACAGCATGAAGTCTAGAAACACTTTTTTTATGCCCAAAAATACTTGACCTTTCCTCATGAAGGGAAGGGCAAGTAAATACTTATTAGAACAATGTAATTAAGATATAAAACATAAAATGATGATCGTTTCTTTCTGGGGGGTTAGGGTTAACATTTCATCACATCAATGTTTAACTTAAAACCAAGATAAAACTGGTGCATTGTTTTAAAGTAGAAGGGAATGGAAACTCTTTTTTTTTTTTACAAAATTATCATTTATATTTCTCCTCCCAAACACTTTTTTAGAAAGGCTTTTTGTAATTACAGCTAATCTAGCTGCTCTGCACATCTATTAATGGATTTTTTTTATTTGGATTTAGTTGGATTCATGTTTAGACTTTGCATTTGTTCTTTTCCTTACATGTCACAATTATGCACTGATCTATAGTGGTGTATAGTGGCTTCATATATTTTCCCAGTTGAAAAAAGCTGAAAACATTAACTCCTTGGTGAACAGCCTGCCTACACAGGGCATAGGGCCTCTTTGGTTGGGGATCATGAACATTGGGTTCCCCTATCCACAATAAAACCAGTTAAATAATTAAACGGAAAAGGCCCCTACTCCCAATATAAAATCAACTCTTTCCTTGTTTTTGTGGCCTTTTTGTTCAAATTTGAAATTTCATAGCTTTATTATTGGTACAAGGTCATAGTCACAGATATTTGTTTCTTTCTTTTATTTCAGGAATTTTGTATTACTCTCTACAAAGGCAATTTGTTTAAAGTCACCCAGTCCATGTAGTCTAGGAAGGCATTGTGATGTACAAAAAACACATTTATAGTATTTTTTTTAACTACATTAAAAAGAGTAAACAAAAAAAGGAGAAGCACAATTCTTTAGGGCCAACTTTCAATTGTCTAATCACAGATCAGACGAAAGATTCCTAACTAAAAATGCGCTGGGAGTGTGCAGCTCAGTAATCTTTTCAACCTGCCTGATCTCCAACAGTCCATTCCACCAATAGCTCTAGTAGTAAAACAGTTCTGCAACATGATACTGCCACTGCCTTACTTGATAGTTGGCACATTGTCTAAAGTCTCACCCTGACTCCTTTACCTTCATGTATCTGTCGCTAGTAAATATCTTTGTCTCAACTGAAAATAAAAGCCGTCTGAGATTTTGGCCATGTGAAACCATGTTTTTTTTTTCTGCAAGGGCAAACATAACCATTGACGCCTCCTGTTCAATTTAGCTTATTTCCTTTACTGTAGGAATGAGCGTTTTTGTCAGATAAAATTTGGACACTAAGACATTTAGATTTTGAAACACACACAAAAAAGGCTAACTTTAAGATTCTGAATTTAAACTGTATGGATTGCTTTGAAGTCAGATCAGATGACTGACTATTGTGCAACTTACTGAGGGAAACATAATCAAATATTACAAGTGTATGTTACGGATTCAGGATTTGGGCGTTTGTCTTGTAATAAGGTTGCCAGTTCAAGCCCCGGCTCCGACGGTCTCGGGCCATGTCCACACTTGTCCGGAAAATGCCTTAAAAGTTGAATTATTTAGTCTACACCCCCCTATCGTCCACACTAATCCAGCGTTGTTTAAGGTCTGTGGCTGGACAATTATTAGCTGGGTAAGAAGGCTAAATGAGCAGGTCTGGACAGCTTCCTCGGATAGTGAAGGGAAGTGAGGTTAATGAAATGCTGCGTACCAGCTTGACGACAACAACGCGAAACTACAGACAACACAACTTGTTATTTTGAGTAACAAGTTGACCTCGTTGTCTGTCCACACCAAAAACTCTCTCTTTTTCTGAGCAGCCATTGTTCTCTTCGGTGGGACAAAGATATGAACTGTGCTGGAGAGCTTCTTGTTTGTATTTTGTAGGCGCTGTCAGTAACGTAGATCACACATATAATATGTGTGATTTTTGTTTTCAAGTAGAAAAAAAATGTCTTCAAGTAACTAATGAAAAATTAATTTTAATTAAAATATCCACATCAAACATCAGAGTACGTAGACCTCTTGCAGGGACTTGTTTGATAAAAAACTTTTTACTGTGGTTTCAGGACCAATATTCAAACAGATTATGTTCTAAATACAGCAGTGGCGGTGATTCAAAGATATCACTCACTTCTTGTGCATTTCTGTTTTTGTTTTCTAATCTGTGCAAATGTGAAAAACTGAATCAAGAACAGAAGTAAGAGATTTATTGATGACAGTCTCTCTTTTTTTGCTGCTTATATAAAAACTTATTTAGCTGCAGCCAAGGTTTTAACACTTTGATGCTGATGGAATATCTGCAGTCCTCGTTTTGACATTTAAAGATGAGATTCCCCTGAAGGAAACTGAATCAGTCATCAGCATCAGTCCATTAAAGCTGAGAGAAAAGCTGAGCGGCATTGTCAACATTCACCGGTTCCTTTGGTGGCTCTTTAGGAACCTAAAAAAAGCGAAAACAGACGTGTTATAAAAGTTTAACGACTTCGAGCATTAAACGTCCACCCTTTCTTCCACTACCTGTGTTTGTTTCCTTGTTTGAGGAGCAACAGCCTTGGAAAGGCTCGTCACATCCCTCTGGACCTCTGTAAAGATGTGGTTTAGGTTCTCCACCTTCTCATTTTTCACTGCACTGATCTGTCAAAAAACACCGAAGCAGATGTAAACGCTACACTAAACTGGATTTAAGATACATGGAGAAGGTGGTTAATGCATGTGCATAATTTAAGGGCGTGAAAAATAAGATCTCACATTTTTGAGCGATGTTGTCACAGGTTTTGCTTTGTTCTTCATCTTCAGATGCCGGTTTGCCACTTGGAAGACGTTCTTCTGTTTTTTTCCTTTCTGTTTGCTCTTCCCCATGTTACCTGAGGGAAATCAAGAAACATCAGAAGACCGATAAACAACAAAAAATATATATTTTATTTACTACTGTGGTTTGCACACTGTTGTGTTTTTTTGGCTGCTGCTGGTACGTCCGAATTTCCCCCTCGTGGGACTATTAAAGGATTATTCTATCCTATTCTACTCAACATTGTGCCTGTTCATTAATTTGCTCATACAGAATAAGAAATAAATAAAAGATTGCTTCCATATACCCAAATATTGTGCCCAAACTGTACTTTGCAGCTGTAGCACTGCACTTTACTAAAACTACTGCAATTCAATATATTGTGTCGCTCAAAATTTGAAGCTTAATCACCTCTTTGATACAGATGAATGAAAGTCAATTATTTTTTTCTTTCTTTCTTGCAAGTCAGAAGTTTAAAGATATTATCATTATTGTTATTATCGATAAGTATTAAAAAGTAGCTTTTCAGAATTTTCTCAATGACTTGGACAGCGATGTAAACCTCAGTGTGTAAAGCTGCAGTGAGCAGTAGTTACCACTGAGTTACAAATAATAATCTAGAACAAAATTGTAGGAAATTCGTAATCAGACTGAATATTGAATGTCTGCTTATGTATGGTTCAGTATTCACATTTTTTTCTGTGGAATGGGGCCTCAAATTATTTGTGAAAAATTAATCTAATCAGGATATTTTCATACAATATTCAAGTGAAAATGCATGTTGAAAGAGTTAAATGCTTATATAAAATGCTACTAGACGTTTTATTGGCTAGTGTTTGCTAAGCAGCCAATCCAGAAGTACTATTAGGTTTTTTTTAGGGGACTCTGATCGGCTGTCCCCCCAAACAGCGAAAATTAGGAAGGCTGTAGGTATTAGCTTAAGCTGTGGTGCTAAAACAACAATTTCCTAATGTTGAAAATCTCCCCAACATTAGTCAATAAACCCCTTTCTGATTTGGTGTATATTAAAGCATGTTAAAGCGAATTTGATGTTTGAACTGTTCAAATAGGGAATTGTGAATATCTTTGGGTCAAGGCTGCTTCGGTCCCCAACCACTATATCCGTTATCGAATACTTTGTTTGTCTGAGATGCTCTTATTCTGTTTGTTGTCTTAAGCAAACCACATTTATTATGTAGCCAATATTTTTGGAGACTTTTGATTTTCTCACAATAGTTTCCTAAAACCTTTGGCTATTCCTACCGACAGAACTGCTGTAACTGATACAGGTTAGTAGGCCGCCTCGCTCGCTCATACACACACCTTTTCAGCTCTCCCTACAATTTTAATCCAGCTTTTTGATCAACTACAACCGCCAGTGGAGCATTGACGTTGGAACTAATTAAACCCTTACTCTTGTGAAGTGCACCAGTCCCTCCTGCAGCAAAACACCCAACATGATGCTGCCACTGCTGAACTTAACACTTTTGAGGGTATTCTCAGGCTTGCAAGCCTTCCCTTTATCTCACTGAATGTAATAATCATTACAGTAAAATACTTTAATTTTAGTTCATCCTCGACAAATTGGCTTTTGAGTATTGCCATCTTCTTCTCTGTTTGGCTTTTCTATCTTAGTACAAGACTAGTTTCATTGAGGAGAACACTCAGCTCGCTAACAAAATGTTTTGATTTCTTTTCCCCCAGCCAAACACATTCATTTCTAGGACACAGAACCTCTCTCCTTCCTGAAAAATATGACAACTGAACATTACTATGTTGTTTTTACTTGCTTGTATATTTTTTTAAACATGAACATGGCACATTCACACATCTGGAAATCGTATATTGGCTGATTTAATTTGATTTCCTTATGTCACACAATTAAGCATTTGAGGTGTTGTTAACTCAAAATACTTCCAGAGTTTTATCTCTATTTAATAAAATGAATAAGCCTCAGAAGATTTCAATGCAAAGCAATCACCACCTAGGCTTTCCTAAAGCTTTTTAAAGGCATGGTAATCTTGGTGTATGTAAACTTCTGACTATAAATAAAGCTACAAATAAGCTGGTAAATGCAATCTCTTGCTGTTCTGACAGCAACATTTTATAAAAAAGCCCAAATAAAAAGGAAATCAGGATTTTTTTTCTGGGTTCTGGTACTGAAAAAAAAATGGATAATAATCCTTTAGTGTTCTTAAGGTCTGAAATGTTGAGGGGGAAGAAACATTAGAAAGCTGAAAAATACTACTACCAGTTGTTTTAAAGGTGTATTTTTGTAGCTGCATTGATGGTCATCTTGTATTTCTGTACGTTTATATTTTCTCGTATTGTTTCAAACATGCGCTTCTAAAACAATTGCAGCCTTAACGTCTCTACATGTGCCTATTTTAACTAATATCGAACTAATTATCGTCAGCTGTCCACTTTTCACGTTGTAAACAAACGTTTCATCACGTTTTATAGCCATGCTAGCTAACAGCAAAGTCATAATGGAGCTAGCATCGAGTTAATACTCTAAATCAGCAAATACACATCAAATAAAAGTTTACATACCTATTTTACGTGAGAAGCAATGTTTATGAATTCATGAATAGAGATATAACCATATAACAATGTGCTACACGCGTGCGCTACTGGTGCGTCATTTGCGTGCGACGTGGCAAAACTACTGGTGGCCACAAATACAGCTCTCCGGCCGCCATCTTGCTCAGGTCAGGGGTTTGTGTCACTTTTAGATGTTACCTAAATTGAATCTGATTATATTATATTATATTATATTATATTATATTATATTATATTATATTATATTATATTAGCCTGCAGACGAATTTACAATATTAATTACAAATAACATAATTTCCTAACCCCTTTCTCTCATTTACTTCATCACATGGTCCAACAATCGATCTGATCCAGTCTGGGTCAGTGCTTTTAAAAAGTCTTTTTTTTTTTTTTTTTTTTTTTAGCTCTTATCGTAATTATATGCCTGTTGGCTAATTTAATGACTTAACTGAAACATGATTAACAGTTTACCTGAAAAAAAAAAGCATTACCATCAGAACTAAGCCTTAAAACGGTTGTCTGGATTTTGAATTCCTATTTTAGCTGTAAAAAGGGGGGGGGGGGTACTATGTTAAACAATTAAACCAAATTTTGGACTTGTGAATCAATTTGATACTTAGAATTTTTATAAGAATCAATTCGATTTTATTTTTTTCAACGCAGCCCGACTTGGCCGCTAAATGTAAAGTTTGGCTATTAGTGCAGGGAATGCCTGTTATGCTTTTTTTGTAGTGCCACATGTGTTGGCGCAAAAAAACACACAATTCGGCATGATTCTGTACTTTGTGTTGCAAATATCCCATAAAATCCCAATAAAATACATAAAATTTGTAGTTCAAGCCCTGTTTCTGTTCCGAAACCGTGCAGTATTGATTATAACCAGTAGATGGTGTCATGACACTGTAATATACATTTCCCCATCGAGCCTGCACGATCTCCACGCATAACGGTGATGATAGATACATCCCTCATTATGTCACGCTGCACTGAGCAGCATTTGCCACTGGGCTAGAAATAATAATCTATAAGGTCTGTGGAAATTGTTATTGAGACTGAATTTTATAATAATAATGGATTATATATATATATATATATATATTTGGTCTGAAATTATCTTATTCCGTTGTCACATGTTATTATGTAGTCAATATTTCTTGAGAATTGAAGTGGAGAGAAATGCCCACCTTTTAATGCCAATTTTTGTATCTTTGAGCAATGCATTGCTACCTTATTATTTAATGAAGTAATTAACAACCTCACATTGTATATTGCATCATTGAATAACAGTAGAACATTTCAGTGAACAAGCATATTTTACTCTATTAGCATATTTCCTTTTTCGCTGCTTTTGTTTGCTGCCATTTGGATCTAACAATTACTGGTATAGGCCTAATTGAAGTCTGGTTTCACCTTGCACCGACACCCTGTAGGCTATTGCGTCATATTATTGCGTAATCCCGAGCAAAATCCGTTATCTGAAAACCGAAGGCGCATCAATCTGCATGTTTCTTCGGAACGACTGAGGAATTAAGGGCCTTGCATTGATCCGGAGCGTCGCATCAGAGCATCTAAACTCCTCCCGCGGTCACTATACGCGGGCATCATGTGTCCACCACCACCAGCCTGGCAGACGCGTCGCGCACAGGCTATATAAACTCGGCAGCTGTCAGGTGGAGGACACTCGCAGCCCTGTGCAGCTCTGCTCCGCTTTGCGCTGAGAGATTACAGCTCTGCAGAAAACACGTTAACAATGTCTCACGCTTGGGGATACGGAGCTAATAATGGTGAGGTGCTCTTTGCATGGTGCACTGGTGAAAATATTATTAGAAGCAGTTTATTGGAACAAAAACTATGCAGAACGAATTAAAGCATAATACGCATCCCCGGATCTCTGCAGAGATTTACTTAATCAGAATATGATCACTGTGCGCGTTTTGAAGACTTTTACGCACAGATTCCTCCCCCAAAATGCAAAATTTATGAGCACAAATCTTGCCATTATTTTCAAATTAATATGTTAATTACAATTTTTTACTTTGCATGATATCCAGGACCCGACAAATGGGCTGACAACTTCCCAATCGCGAACGGACCACGCCAGTCTCCTATTGATATCGTTCCAGGCAACGCAACTCACGACCCAAAGCTGAAGAAGCTCGCCCTGAACTACGACCCGTCCACCTGCCAGGAGATCCTCAACAACGGCCATTCCTTCCAAGTGACCTTCCTAGACGACACCGACAGCTCAAGTAGGTGTTATGCATTTAACCGGCCATTATTTCAGTGGTTAAGATTTGCATGTTTCAGCTTGATTAATGTTAAGTCAATATATTGTGCATTGCCATTTCAATACAAGATAATCTCAAGGTGCTTGACAAAATAACTATCCACATCCAATTATATAAACATATATAGCCTATATATATGAGTGCGATGCAAAACAGTCATATATTTATAGATATAGCTTATATGTGACCGATATTAGGCTACGTGCAGAGGCTCAAATTTCCTGTTTAGGTTCTGATCGTCATTTTTATCAATTCGCTGCTATAAATCTAAGCAAATGGATTTAGGAAGGCTTATGCGTCAATTTGAGACTTTTATTCTGCAGTACTTGACTTCCAAATGACTGAAGTCACAAAAGTTTAAAAAGTATGTAGTTTTTCTTTGTCTTTTTTCAAAACTATTCTTTAAGCACCAGTATTTTTTTTTTCTATTATAATTAATAGCCTACTCTTCTTTTTATGTTCATCATAATTCACAAACCAAACCAAAATGTATTGTATGCCTTAAAAACGTATCATAAAGTTCAAAACAATAGATATTTTTCGCAACAAATTTTCTATAATGGATTTGAATAATAATGTACGTATATATATATATATATATATATATATATATATATATATATATATATATATATATATATACATATATATATACTATAGACTTTGTAGCTGCTTTTAGATCCTCTAAAGGGTAGAATCTGATATAATAGGTTATTGTGGAAAGTACCTTTTTTAGTACGACTCATATATGTAAAATAAAAAAACATACATTTGGAGGTACATTGTTAAGGCTAGGAAAAGATGATTATGCTGGTAATGTTAATTTAAATGGTAACATATGCACGGTTTCCACCCATGTTGAACAGATCTCATTGGCTGTTTGAAATCTTGCAAATAGACGTTTTAATTTAAATTTTCTGGATTTTATTGAGATGCAAATGAAAAGCAAAGCACAAAAGCTTGCAGACCCTAACTCCATTGGAAATGCAAGCCCCCTGGTAACCGTTTCCCATGGCAACTGTTATCCCGGGAGCAAGGTCGAACACGCAAAAGTGAAAAAAGAAGTAGGGGGTGGGTGGGTGTACAGAACACAATCTAAGGTTGCTTTGTTCTTTGAACTTCAATAGAGTTTCGATCGTTAGATTTTTTCCCCTCATAAATTTGTATTAATGTAGAGTTGAATTCCTGCGTTGTTTAACTTAGATAGTTCATCTTTGGATATCTGCTTGATAAGACCCAGCCACTTATTTTTTTCCTCCTACTTTTTCTATAAGAAGGATCCGTTTGTCTGCAGAATATGATCACGCATCCACTGGGCTCTGTGGAAAACATGAATGTGTCCCTTTTTTTCCACCTACCTCTTGAACAAACAGTCACCACTGTTAAATCTTTTGGGTATCTTGTTTTTTCCACACCCATGTTGTCGGTGACTAAATATAGATTAGGCAACACTGGAAGGAAGGTAGCAACACTTGGATAGTATTTTGAGGATCTGTCTGCTGATTTCTTACACAACAGGAACTGTTGTAAGTTTCATCAAGGAGGAAGTGTGTATCTTATCTCATTTAGGTAGCTTTATATAATCTTTGTTTAAGAATGTATTTCCTTAGCAGTGTCTCTTTGTTTCCCCCACCAAAGTGAGCAACATTCAAGCACTCACTGTGGCTGACTCATGCTGAGTGTAGGCTGAGCTGACTAAAGAGTATTTCCCCTTTTTTTGTCCCCTCTACAGCTCTGAAAGATGGACCAATCTCAGGGACCTACAGACTGAAGCAGTTTCATTTTCACTGGGGGGCTTCAGATGACAAGGGGTCTGAACATACTGTGGCCGGGACCAAATTCCCAGCTGAAGTAAGGATGCTTTATTTTAAGGATATGACCCATTTGAAATATTGAAGCTGACATAGAACTAGAAGCTAAAGGGGACAGGTCAGGATCCTTGAAGTGTGATTATTTTAAAGGGTTATCAGCAGTTAGCATCCTACATGCAGTACATAACTTGGCATCTTTATTTAGTATTAATCCAGATTTATATGGTCCTGGAGGCTAAAATAACAGGTAGTCCAAGACAGGCCAAGAAAAAAGTGAGTGTAACACTACAGTAAATATTCTTAAAGCCTTTGCATTTACTCAGAAACAACGATCAAAAACGATAAACCATCAGTATACTCCCTGAGTGAAACTTACTTTTATATTCGATACTTCTATAGACCTGAAGTTGTTTACATGTTCCATTCTGAGGTAATGTTTGAAACAGGAAGATCATTCTTTACAGATCATCTACTACCTCCATTTTCGGTGTAAAATTAGAACACTATCAATTTCTACAGAAATACTTCCCAGAATGCAAACCTAATGGCTGTTTAAAAGTTCATATTTTTTATTTTTTTATTTTGCACAAATCACTTTACCTTTTTGAGACTAGAGGTGTTTTTAAGACTTTAAAGCACTTAGCCCATTACAATCACTTCTGGACATCAAACATTTTGTTTTCATCAGTAATTTTACCACATTGAGATTCAAATTAGCACTATCCAGTCTATTTGTTTTATCATGAAGCTATGAAATATAATTTTTGCATCTCGTCTGTTATTTAAAAGAAGTTGTGGAAATTATTGTACATTTTTTCTACGATGTCTAGCTAAATTAACCGTCATTTTGAGGCGTCATTAAAATCTGGGACAGAAAACATCTTAAAAGTTATTATTTAGTATTATTATATTAAAACATTATGACTAATCCTCCTAATTTATTTCCAGCTCCATCTGGTGCACTGGAACACCAAATATGCAAGCTTTGGGGAAGCTGCAGGTAAGCCTGATGGGCTTGCCGTTGTTGGAGTCTTCCTAAAGGTGAGCATTCATTGGCTGAAGTCATTGAATACAGCATCAAGACCTTTCCAAATACTTACACTGAAACTCCGTTCATTTATGTCTTTCAGATTGGTGCTGAAAATCCTAATCTCCAGAAACTCATTGATGCGTTTGATTCAATCAAGACCAAAGTATGTTCCTATAAATGAACTCTTGTACATGTGCTGAATCAATTAATATATGTTTATTTTATCCTTTATTTTATGTTCTTTTAGGGCAAGCAAAGTTCTTTCGACAATTTTAACCCCGCAACATTGCTACCCGGTTGCTTAGACTACTGGACATACGATGGCTCTCTAACTACACCCCCTCTGCTGGAAAGCGTCACTTGGATTGTCTGCAAAGAGCCAATCAGCGTCAGCTCTGAGCAGGTATTTCTACTTAGAGAAACCATTCGTCCATAGCAGGGAGACTGGCTGTGCTACACACTAGGGCAGCTCTGTGAGAAAATCCTGTTCTTTTTGCTATGATCTGAATCAAGGGCCTAATTGTTGGAGTTATTGGCATGCCTGAAACCAGAAGAAGAAACCTCTTGTAGTGCTAGAAATGCAATACACCACCCCACCCACCCACCCCTTAACTTTCAAATGTGACAAAAAAAATGGGTCTACCGACCTAGAGAAAGAGGGTAAATGAGAGTTCACATCGACTCTGTTGGCTTACCACAATGTGCTACTGAGTGTGTCAAGAGCCGGCAGGAAATATTCATCCCACACAATACACCAAAGTCTGGTGCTGAAATGACTTAGACGCGGTCAGAGCAGGATTCTGCAGCTTTTAAAGTAAACATATTTTATTTTGTGTCTGTGCACAATACATGCCTCGAAAAACCTCAAACACAGCAGTTGGAACAGACATTTGATTCAGCCAGATTGGTTTGTCCTTGTAGCTCAAGTCCTTTGGCCATGTGAAAACTAACACTGCATGCACAAGTTGTATTTCCTGGTTGTGAGTGGGTATCTCATGAGTAATCACCTAGAAGTTGCCGGTATAGCCTTCCCGCTAAGTGTCCTTTCAGACTCAACATAACTTTCATAGGCAAATAAGTGATTACTCTTCAATTATCTATCAGCTGGTTGAAAAAACATCACCTAAAGTATTTGGTCAAAGCTAAAAAAACAACAATTGACTTGCCATTTTACACCCTCCTGATGCAACGCAAGCTTTGCTAAGGAGTGTGTAAATTATTGACTCATTATCCAGCGTTAATGGAAAATCCCTTAAGTAGGTCATCTGACACAATCATATGGCAACTGATTTGCTAGATTACAGTTGCCTTGTTGAAAAAATTACTTCAGCATTTTAGGAAATTATAGTGCTGATTCAGATTATACATAAAGTAAATGTCTTTTTTGATTATGTTGGCAAGTTAGCCCAAGGTTTTAATATGTTTTTGTTTGTTGCTTTTGCTTGGTTTAAATAATCAATAGAAAAATTAACAATGATATGCTAATGAGAATCTTAGAAAGCTGGGGAGTTAACAGCTAACCTGACAATGGGCTTCTGTGGGATCTAACTGAGTTGACAACTTGACAAAATCAGATGGTCCCCCTCAGATCTTGCTGGGATCTCTTATGGACAATGAGAAAATATGTTCTGTTAGACAATACATATACGTCCAGTACGGGTTTCACATTCCGCTTGCAGTTGTTCCGTGTCAAACACCCTGAAGTTTGGATCATTGTTTAACTCGCAATAAATAAAGATTAAAAAAAGTTAGGACACAATAAAGTTTGGATCGTTGTGTAACTCATAATAAATAAAGATAAATAACATTGGGAGACAATAATTTGGGATTGTGGTGTAAGTCACAATCAACTCCAAATGGGGGACATATTTTAGCCTATTTTCTACCCATATAGGCCCCAAATAAGTACGTGTTGGTTGTTCATATGTTTTCTATTATACCTGAACTCTTTTGAAAAAAAAGTATATTTTAATCCACTTACCACCAGTAAACATTTTCAGTTAGCTGTGTGTGTTTCAGAACATAATTTGATATTAGTTTGTCATTTTGCCTATAGTAAAAGCCATGTAAGGAATCTGCTTGGTTAAGTTAGGTAACAGACTAACATCTTAACTTGGAATCTCTTAATTGAGATTGTTATTAATGTTAGCATTCAGTATAGGCTACCAGTAACAGCTTCCACTCAGTGTTTTGCCTGCTTATTGTATTTTAACCCAATTGAATAATATATTTCAGTTTGTTAAGTGAAGGGACTGCATTAGAATAGGACACTTTTTAGCTATTTGTATCCTAATAAACACTGGTAAGCTTGGTATGAAGCTATTCTCAGTGGTACGTTAGCTTAGGTTAGCACGAACATATTAACCAAACTTATCACCCATGAATCAAGATTTCTGTTCTAAATAAGTTTATACACAGTTAGGCTGCTTGTCTGGTATGTTTTAATTGTGTTTATTTTAGTATTTTTAGTTTAAAGAACAATGTGGATGCTAATGGCTAAAGTATTTATTCTAAAAACATAAAGAGTTGAAGAAAACAGCTATGATTTCATCATTTTTAGCTCTGCCTTTGGCCGAAAACAATTTTGGAATTTTGAGGATTTTTGTTTCTAACAGACTGCTGGCGATGGCCTTTAATTATTTTTTTTCATATAGATTTGATGAGCTTTCAGCGCTTGAAGTAGGGAAGGTAGTTTGCAACTGATTTAATATACAGTAAATTGCACCAGTCAACAGTGTATAGTGACATTGGGTTAAAATCCGTAGGGGTAGGTTTGTGTTATAACAAAACTAACATGTGAGATGTACTGTCTACTTTCCTCTTGTCTCATTTCACAGATGGGCAAATTCCGCAGCCTTCTCTTCTCCGCTGAGGACGAAGCTGAATGCTGCATGGTGGACAACTACCGCCCTCCCCAGGCACTGAAGGGTCGCCCTGTCCGTGCGTCCTTCCAGTAGTTCCCATCCCCCTCTTTTGTCTTTTATCCCCAGTTGCCCCTTTTCTTCCCTTCCCCCTTTAAGCAGTACCTTTTTTGCTGCAAACCATAAAAGAGAAAACATATCTTTTTCCCATCAGTTTTAAAACTTAAACTCCAGTAAAATTGTTATATTCAACTCTGGATCTAATGAAACGGTATTTGCATCTGTTGCATTTAAGATACCAAGAAGCGAGACCTGTCATAATTTTTTAAGTCAAACACGTCAGGTTGGTTTAAATATCTTTACCAGAATGGTGCTCTAGAGCTAGCAGGAAGCAGAGTCTGTATAGTTCCAGTTTACAGGGGAGGATAACACCATATCACCATGTGTGATTGGGGGCGGGAGGGTGGTAAGGCGCCAAAAGTGGACTCACACACATACACACAATGCCAATCTAGCTGTAATCTCTGACCGACTGCCAGCCTCTGCCATGCAACAGCTTACTGAAATGCTGCAGCCTACTCCATCGCAAGTGATTGACTTAGAAAATCCCCCTCTGGCTAACACTCAAAAAAAAAAAAACATCACACGTGCAGTCCCATGCAGACATGCTGCCTGAAGGCATTGACCTCCTTACTGATACAAATTTATGCAGCGGTATACGGCTTAGAGCTGACAGCTCCGTGACAGTAGCTTGTGACTTTTGTTTTTACGGTCTATCATCTTTATTTTTCATGATGGATTGTCTCTAAAATCCTGTCAGCTCATGCAAATGAAGCCTTAAGTGATTCCTAAGTGATGCATTGTGAAAAAAAATTCCCTCTTTTTCCTTTAATTGTGATGATACTAGCAGTAAAGAAAAATTGACATAATGGTTGAGTCCAAAAGTGGTATAGACGCACAGTAGCCCTGTGGTTCATACGCCATATAGCAGCTAGCACACAATGAAGAGATCTGTCTGAGAGACCAAGCATGAAAGGAACCTGCCAAAAGAGAGGGATATCCTGTCAGCCTAGTGTCGGAGAATTATTAACAAGACACCCTTTAAGATATCTGGGTGTTGCATTTCTAAAGAAGGATGTTTTGAGAAAGCTTTGAAAAATACATTATAAGAATAGTAAAACAAGTAAATGTAAATCAGACCTGCTCCAGATGTGTAATGTGAATTTTTGGGTGTGGACTTATACTAGTTGAATAAATATATTTTATGATTCATTGGTGTCCTTTCTTTTGTGTGTCAATACGCTTATTCTTTGTTTAAAAATTAAGAGTAGTTAATTGTAATGTATTAATAAAACATATTTTTTCAAGGGACGAAAGCCTCATTTCGTATAAGGAAAATTCAATCAGATGTTATTTTAAATTCCTCTAAATGAACCAATTTTTGCTTGAAAAACGGATATCAATCAATCATCTGCAGCAAAAAATGACTTTTAAATGTTGCTTGGTGGACTACACTGATTGACTTAACATAGAATTGCCAGTGAAAAAAGCAAAGTATCCAGTCTGGAGAAGTTCTGTAGGGGAAAAAGTCCCACAACCAGGAGGAAACTAGTTTGAGCAAACATAGCTAAAAAAAATTACTCATTACAGCAAAAGTATATAGAATATACCATCTGTACATACAACATGTTGAACCTTGAAGCAGAAATGAAATAGGAGTCCCTCCCACAGTTTCAGGGAGATGGTGGTGGCATGGAGTATATTTTTGGATCCCCTTAGTGCCAGCTGAGTGTTTTTTAAAAGTCACAACCTTCCGATTCCAGATCAAGTCCATCACTTTATTAAAACAATGCAGTTATCACTGGTATCAATCTGTTATTTTTATTGGTAAGATTTTCTTTTTTTTTGATTAGCTATAGCCTGACTGTGTAGAATCTCTTGTTTTACCTAGCATTGTTGGCGATATGGAGACAAGAATCACTTTATTACTGTCCCTGAAGTGAAATTTGCCTTGCAGTCTGGTGGGGGGGAAAAACACACACCAAAAAAAAATATAATAACAAATTCAGACACAATTACTCTACGACAGAAGCCAAAACAGTTAAAACAATTTTTTTGACTTTTTTTTATGGTTAATCCACGATAGTAAAACCAGATGTAGAAAGCAAACAAACAAAAAAAAGCCTACAGTGGAAAACCAGAAAACATAACAATTTAGGGTGGAAGACAAGAGAAGCAAGGTTTGGCAGGAGGGAATAGACAGAAAGAGAATGAAGACAGGGAGTTAATTAGTGACAAGGCTGTTGTGATGGATGCAGGAGACACCTCATGAGAATGGCTTGGGAGGGCCCAGAATAAATACAAAAACAAGCATATAGGGATACATAAACATAGGGATATGTACAACTAACATAATATGACTAAAGATGTTTGCCCTCCAATTTTTTTTAGTAGCTGTATTTTTAAGACTTCAGAGATATTTCCTAACTCTTAATAAATCTAAGAGATTCATCAGTTAACTGAGAAACAGCTAGTGTTTTAAACATTGAAGCATTTTCACAGAAATTTGCTGGTTCACTCAGTAGATTACATTTTATGGGTTGTGTTCCTCTTACCTAATGATCAAGAAGTGTGTCTTTGTTTGATCAAAGTTAAAGTAATTTTACATTATACCGTTTACCGTTTTTTTTCTGATTATGTCTAATTAATGTAAAAGTACATTTTGAAAACGTTATTGCAGGCAATCTCCTTATGTTTATTTTCATGAAACTTAGAGAATTTATTCCTAGGTTTCATATTGAGTTCATGGGAGTGGTTAATTTATGATTATAATACGTGGTTAATCTTGTAAATAATGGGTTAATCCATGCTTAGCAACAGGATGCAGTTGTGGGTATTAGGAGAACTTCTAAATACTATGCTCTCTGATGATATTTTTGCTATGATACATTATTATGCAATGAAAACATGCATTCTTTTAATTTTATAATGTTTAGCATATCTTGTAATTTGAGCCTAAGCAGTTTCTTTAAAAGAATTTAGAAACCCTGTAGAGAACAAAAGACTCTACAAATGTCTTGTCACTTAAAGAGAATGAGTAGCGTCAGCGCTGATCAGATGCTTGTTTCATTAGTGAGAGTCACCATGTATGTGGGAAACCGCTGGTATTAGGTAACATCTCTATGTCTGTTCACTGAGATGTTAATCATCGACTGCACTTTATACTTTATGAAATGTTAGCAGATGACCGTCTTCAGGAAGAGGAGCTAAGAATGCGGATTCCATTTTCTCACAACAAAAACTTTGTGTGTTTCCTTTTAATTGAAAATGTTCACCCTATGGCACTGGGGTTGAAATAGAGCTAGACTTTGGACTCCAAGGTGACACAAATAAAACGTGTGTCCTGCTAAAACGCTACTATAAATAACTACTATCGAGTGGTGAAGCCTCTCTCTCATTAACCCAGTAGAATCAATTTAAAGCTCTATAAAAAACCAAAAGAACAGAGAGGGAACTTTGCTTAGGGCCACATGTCATTACTTGTGGTGCAATGCATTTAGATCAATAAATGTTAACAATGAAATCTGACATTCAGTGACCCTTACTGGTGATGATTCACTCATTCAATTGTGAGGTAAATAAATCCATGCAGAGACAATAGTGTTGTTGTTATAAAGAATATCAGATCATCCTCTAGTCACCCTTAAATTAACCAGTTTGTCAAGTTTATTACCTGGAACCAACAGCGTCAGCTCTGAGGTGTTTTGTCTTCAATGTTAAACCATCCAACACTTTCAACAATAATGAGGGTAGAAGTAACCTTTGGAATGTGTTCACATTTTTTCACAATAAAACCACAACTGAATTAATTTCATTGGGATTTTGTGTGATTGACCAACATATATTTTGGGCTAATTCTACAACGGAACGAAAAGTTACACTTTTTCTAAATACAAATTAGAAAAACCAAAGTTAATACATTGTAGAGTGATCTTTTTTTTCTTTTTCTTTATTTTTTTTGCAATTAAAGCTGCAGGTCTTAGGCTACGTCCACACTAAGCCGATAGGTTATACGGGGAGTTAGACGCCTAATGTTATCCACTCAACACAAGCATTTACGCCCCGTTTAAGGTCCCATGATTGCGCAATCCCATACAGACCTGTGCAAATACTGGGCATGCGCGAAAAGACGCACGTAACACGCGTACAATCGCCAGCGCCTACATAATATATACAAGAAGCTCTACAGCACAGTACATATCTGCCTGTCCTGTTAACCGAATAGAACAATAGCTGCTCAGAAGAAGAGAGAGTTTTTGGTGTGGACAGACGAGATCGATTTATTACTCTTCGCTGTTGTCTTTGTCTGTAGTGTCGTATTGTTATTGACGCAGCATTCATTGACGCCACTTCCTTTCATTATCGGGGGAAGCTGTCCACACTAGCTCGCTTAGCCGTTGAATTAAGATTTACACGGCTCTCTTACCCGGCCAATAGTTATCCGGCCACAGACCTTAAACGACGCCGGGTTAGTGTGGACGATAGGGGGGTGTAGACTAAATAATTATTTGTTTAAGGCATTACCCGGCTTAATGTGGACGTGGCCTTAGAGGAAACATTTCTAATGAATTTTCTATAGAAACTGACTATTACCAGATTGGACTGATTGAACATCAGCTTTCATGTCTGGGCATAGATTCTTAGTTGGATTTAAGCATGGACTTTGACCGAGACATTCTAACACATAAACTAGCTTAAATGTTTGCCATTAGATTGTAGCTTTGGCTGTAGTTTTAGGCCGTTTTCACATGTGTGGCCGTACCAGAAAACGGCCAGAGAAAATGCTAATTTTTTCTGTTCACATGGCACGGATCTCTGCCCGTATTTGAATCCAGTGTTTTACTACAAATAAACAGCAGGTGGCGGTATACAAATAAGTCTGTAGTTCTCCAACAAACAAGGGAGTGAGAAGTACCGACGTCATAAAACGAGCGACAGGCTAGAATGTAAACAAACTGGTCTACTGGTCAGCTGCTACCTGAAGCCATCTACAGGGTGAGTGTTGTAGTAAACCCGCCGTTTTGTAACCTGCTGTGTTGCTGTGGGATGCTTGAATCGCGTTGTTTTGGTATTTGTATGGTCGCGAGGTGATTCTGTAATTTCGGCCGGCGGTGTCGTCATTTCCGCATGGAGCGCGTCTATTGTCTTGAGTACGGCCAGAGTACGGGTTGTGTTCACATGATACGTGGCCGCCCGTACCTGGACTCGGATACTACCTCCAAGGCAGGTCTCTCTGGCCGTATCCCGGCACGGTACAGTCTGTGTTCACATGGTACGAAATAAGTGGATTTTGACCAAATACCGTACCCGAGTACGGACTCCCGTACCATGTGAAAGCGCCCTTAGAGTCATTGTCAGGATGGAAGTGGAACCTCTGTCCCATCCTCAACTGTTAAACTGCTTCCAACTAGTTTACTTTCAGGATTCAAATTCAGTTCAATTGAAAATACTGTATTGATCCAAAAGGATAATTAAATGTTATAATTCATATTATCTAAGGTTCTTCAAAGAGTAGTTATAAATGATGCACATCTGAGACACTCTGAACTCATAGGGGAATAATTCTAGCTATTCATAACAAAACGTTGGTGAATTCAAGGAGGCTATACTTTGAATGCCCCCTTAACTCCTATTACAAATATATATATATATATATATATATATAAATATATATATATATATATATATATATACATATATATATATATATATATATGCTGATAAGGGTGGGATATAAATTTCTTCTGAAGGACTGGTTGATATTAAAGATTGAAGCTACCACCAGTAAAGAGACATCCTGAACTCATTCCTGCAGGACACGTTTTTCAACCGTTTTTCAGTCTAAGGTAATGTCCCTCCTGCAACCTATTCCACGAAACAATGAAAGCAAGAGATGAGCAAGATAAAATGCATTACAGTTATGCACAAAGCAAGTAAAACTTGTTTGAGGCATAAGTGGCTAATACAATCATATTTTTTACCTGGTGCTTGAGCTCTCTCCCATCCCCACAAACCATATGAGCCCATTTGGTAAAGAAAGACACAGACAAAAAGAAATCGTCCTAATTTTTTATTTTTTTTAATTTTATTTCCACATTTCTATTGTGCATAAGCATCCAGCACATTTTCCTCAAAAGCAGACTTGGGTACACCCATATATAAAACTTGGCAAAATAAAGCAAGAGCTTTTGAAGACAGACTGACCTATATCCTATTCTTAAAACTGAGAATAAAGAGAAAAATGTAGATGAAGGAAAAGAGAATTGTTTCAAACTATAATAGTCCTCTTTTTTAAAATAAGGCAATAATACAAGACAATTTTAACGTTTCTGATCTGCAATGGTTTACAGATGCCTTTTTTTCTGGAAACAGACTACTTTATTTGCTTCCTTAAAAGATTGTGTAATTTAGCAGGTAAAAATATGTCACGATAAAATTCTTTTGGAATTTTAAATAAATAGAAATGTATTTTGTTGACCTGGACTACGTTCAACTTGACAGGTTTGGACCCCTCTGATGGATGCTCCTCCACCTTTAATATTCCTCTTTTGTATGCAGGTGCTTCCTTGTGTTGCCATTTAAAGGTGATGTTTCTGTTTAAATAAGATCGTTTTAATGCATTGTACCGTCATTAAAGAACATGAAGGCTCCTAAAGGTTTTAGCTGCTGATTGAGCCACATTGTAAAAGAAAAATAACATTGCAGTGGCAACACAAACAAAACGCATCTTTAGAAGTTCGTGTTTATTTTAAGCAGTGATAAATACTGAGGGAAGGAAATTACAGAGGAAATTTGCCACCGACATATTTACTCTGAGCCATTTTTTCCCCCAGTTTGACGAACACTTTCTGAAGCGTGAAGAACTTCCTGGACTCTATCTTTGAAGTGATCACAACTAAAGTCTCCACACGTAGACACGGAAATGTTTTCTGCAGAAACAGATATAAAGATATGAAATTAATTTTAGATGTATCAGCAACAAAACATTTGTTTAAAGTTGCAGCCATGAAAACAAGAAAATTATATTAATTCTGTAAAAAAAATCTAAAGTCGAAGAAGTCGCTACACTGTTATATTTATCTCTGATTTCACCAAAGATGACGGAAAAACAACGTATTTGATTTTTGTACCTAACCTGGGCATTGTTTAGAGAACATAGGGTACAATAGAAAAATAATATTCCTATAAGGTCTTTACAATTATTAAGCTGCTCTTGAAAACACATGATCTGCTTTGGACCATTGTGCTATAAAATCTATACTATTCACTTTCTTAAATCATGATATTTAAAAGGTTGAGCTCTCAGCAATCTTAGGCCTAAAAAATAGTGACACCACTTTCATAAAAAAACAAAATGCAAGAAGATGATGACAATTGACAAATTAGTACTTATCAAATGAAAACTATCCTGGATGACAGCTGAAGTCCTGCACACAAGATGGCCTGGAAGTTCTGATTAGAATTGAGTATGGCTACGTCAGGCTAGAAAACTATCCCAATCAGGTTAAACCTATTGACCTATTGTTTCACATTGTGTGGCAATAACTGCTATCCAGTGTTTACAAAACTAGGCAGTGAAAACTTGTGAAATTTAGTCTCAACGGCTCGTTTATACAACCAGAAATGATGAAAATCACCTAATTTGATGTAGGCAGTTAATGCTCAATTGTGGCTGTAAATCATATCTTTTCAATAAGCTGCTTTGGTGTTTTTGCTCACCTTCCCTTCTTTCTGTTATTAGATCACTGAATAGTCTCCTTCATCCCTGTTATTCACATGCAGTGATTTAAAATACAAAAAGCTGAACTGCTGCGTTGAGAAATATATGGCATGCGAACTATAAAGTTTGTCTGATCTAAGGTTACAGCTCAGCAAAGTTATTTAAATAATCAAAACACTGAAAGGACTGATATAAGACGAAGGAGCTCATCGTGAACTTCAGGAAAGAGCCAAGAGGCACACACGACACCATCCACATTAATGGAATGGCTGTTGAGCGTGTCTCTAGTTTCAAGTTCCTGGGGATCCACATTTCGGCAGACATGTTGTGGAAGACTAACACCTCCAGCCTGGTCAAGAAGGCTCACCAGTGCCTCTTCTTCCTGAGGACACTGAGGAAGAATCAGCTCTCCTCGGCTATCCTGGTGGACTTCTATCGCTGTGCAATAGAAAGCATCCTGACCAACTGTGTCACGGTATGGTATGGGAGCTGCTCTGTTGCGGAGCACAAGGCACTGCAGCGGGTGGTGAAAACTGCCCAGCGCATCACAGGAACTCCACTACCTTCCATCGAGCACATCCAGAGGAAACGCTGTCTGCATCAAGCTTACAGCATCCTTAAGGACTCCTCTCATCCAGCCCAGATACTGTTTGCTCTCCTGCCCTCCTGTAGGCGTTTCAGGTGCCTCCGGACCAGGACCAGCAGATTAAAGAACAGTTTCTTCCCCAGAGCTGTCTCTTTACTGAACTCTGACCCCGTTGATCCACTTCCCACACATACTGCTAACTCTCCTCTCCTACCTCTCATCTGCCCTATTTGCACTACTGAATGTGAATTTGCACTATCGACTGTTTATTACTGTAACAACTGTTTACTTATTCATCAGCACTACCATACCTTACTAATATATCATTGTATACCTCTATCTGTAAAATTATGCTTATAGCCATCTGTATATTACATTTTATTGATAGTCATATTCACCTGTAAATTCTATCATATTCACCTGTAAATTCTCTGTTTAAATTCTGTTTAATATTAATCTCTTTCCATTCATATTTATACATCTATTCTGTACATATCCATTTCCTGCACTCATTTAAATATTGTATGTCCTTCACTTGCTGCTATTGCCCTTCTGGTTAGACCTAAACTGCATTTCGTTGCCTTGTACCTGTACTTGTGTAATGACAATGATAATAATAATACTAATACTACTACTACTACTACTACTAATAATAATAATAATAATAATAATAATAATAATAATAATAATAATAATAATAATAATAATAATAATATAAAATATGCTTGTAAACCATTTTCGGGGGGCAAAAACAGTTTGAATTACTCTCTACATTTATCAGCTTCCCTTAAAATTTATCTTTAATTGTAGAAGCAAATTTGCTTACAAATAATTCATTTCTTAATCAAAACTTTGAAAAAAAGCACATTTATTCAGTGCATAAAAAAAGATTCCCATATTAAGAAAAGATATAGTTTGCCTGAATGTTATAATTGTCTATGGTTAGTCCATGACTTGTTGTTTCACTAGTATATAAATATTTAATATTTATAAAGCATAAATTATTCCGTGAAGAAGTTAAAGACTGGAAATATGCTATTTTAAATAAATAAATAATTGCACATGAATATAAAACAGTTATGCAAATAATAATTATAAAAATAAGAACACCAGATCAAAGGATCAGTTCTTCACCATGTAATGGTCACATAATAATGGTTGAGCTCAAGAAAGGGACGTATTAGGACTCAGACAATAATTCAACTAGTTTTACACATTTAAATAAAGACTAAATACAAAAATTTAACTGGAAATATCTTTTTGCTATCTACCTGTCTATGAGAAAAGTTTGCTCCAGATCTAAATTTCAGCTGTAAGATGTTTCATGGGTTTCAAGTCTCCCAACAAAATCTAAAAGAGAGCAAAATCTAAGCCATCCAGAGCTTGCCATTTCTTTGGGACATTGTCATATAGCAAAGTCTGGTTCTGCTTCTGATTTGATTTTTCTAAAGATGCTTTCATATTTTCTCAAGCACACTCACTTACACCGTGGAATTCATGGTGATGATGGCCAAACCATGACACTTCCACCTCCGTATTTCGAGTTTGGCATAAAGTTATTTTCCCCAGAATTCTGTTTTTCTGCTGACCAAATAATTCATTTTTAGACTTATCTTTATGAACAGTCCTTCAGAGATCTTGGTCGTTATCTAAGTTCTCTCTTCAGTCCTACCTTCATGTTATCTTAGAGAGCAAATTATTAGAAGTTATTCTTGTGAAATCTCTGACTGTAAAAACATGCACTTTCACACCGATTATAGCAAGATCCTTGACGACTTCTTTTAGCATTTATGTGGGTGGTTCATGATGAACTTGCTTGGAGCACCGGACCTCTCTAAATTCCTGACCCGACTCAAAGTGATACAGTCATCCTTCTAACGGCCTCAGACAGCTTTTTAAAACCGGCGTGGTTTCCTCTATCAATTCAACAGTCAGGAGAAAACTGAACTAAATATCTGATGTTCAAACAGGGATACCTTTAAAATGAAGAGAAATTTGATTCTCCTCATGTGTTGCATTCAATAAAATCTTCCTTGAGTTATTACAGTTTATTAACTTTTTTATTTAAATTACTTAAATTTTACATTATTTATTTTTAAATTACTTATGTTTTGCAGTTTTAAAATTACTGTTAAGTATCCAAATGTAAAAAAATAATAACAAAATGTATGACTTTAAATCTTAAAAAGATTTCCATTAAAAATGGTGTTACCACACATTATTTTTGTAGTGTTATACTGTTTTACTTTAATGGCCCCATTTACAGATACGATTTTAGCAATGTACTGTAGTAAGTTGTTTATATGATGTGGTTGGAGTTTTGGGTCCACTTTTTAGTTTAACCACACTTTTATGTTTCAAGAAAGTAACATTGTTACAAAGCTTTGTATGACTTGATTTGCAAAACTACACACAATGGAATTTAAAGAATAAATAAAATTATATTAAATGCTGAAAAAGATAATGAGATAAAATAACCTGGAACTTTGAATCAATAAACATAAATACCTGAAAGAAACTCTAAACTCAGAGTATTACAGGTGAAACTTGGAAAATTTGAATATTGTGCAAAAGTTCACTTATTTAAGTAATTTGGTTTTAAAGGTGAAACTTGTATAGACTCATTACATGCAAATCATTATATTTTAAGCCTTCATTTCTTATAATTTTGATGATTATGGCTTAAAGCTTATGGAAAACCCAATTCAAAATCCAAGAAAATAAGAAATTGTGAAAAGGTTCAAAATTTTAGACTCAAGGTGTGACAATCTAATCAGCTAATTAACAAACAAAGGGTTCCTAATACTTTAAATAGTCTCTCTTTAGGCAGTAATTGATGTTACAGGGGCCCAAAACAAATACTGAGTTCATATGTATGATTACACGATTCAGAAGTCTGAAACTTATCTATTTAAAATCCTTGCGTTATTGATTTCATACAATATTCTAATTTTCTGAGATTTTGTACTTAGGGTTTTCATAAGCTGTAAGCTATATCTATCAAAATTATAACAAAGACAGGCAAGAACTGTCTCGCTTTCCATGTAATGAGTGTTTATTTTGTTATTTTTAGCTATTAAGTTCAATTACCGAAATAAATTAACTTCTACAGGATTTTCTCATTTGTCGAGTTTCACCTGTATTCTAAGAAATTGTGTGTTTTACTGTCAGAGGATGATTCCAGTAAGCATTACTCATCAAGCAATTTTCTCAGTTAACACACCTTAGACAGATTATCAAAAACTGGCACAGAGATTATAAAACAAATCTTTCTATTTGTGAAGTGCTGGTATCTGCAACAAAATAAACACTGTATTTGATCCTTACAGTTTCTGCAATTTCCTGCCTTCTGACTGGTTGGGGAGTTGCAGGAACTCCCACTGAAAAGCAGAATGACTATGATGAAAGGTTTTCACAAAGGTTTTGACTGCTAAAATACTGACAAACGAGTCATAAATTTTACACTAAATTCAGGTTTGCGTGTCTAAAAATTGAAAATTTTGCCCAGTCTTCTTTGCAAAACACCTCAAGCTCAGCTGGACTGGATGAATAGTTTGTGAACACCAATGTTCAAGCCTTGCCAAAATTTTTCTAAAAGATTTAATTGAAAACATATCTACAGATATCTGCAGATCCTCCATCTTGTCTCTTTCCTGTGTTTTTTTCTGTGAAGCACCTTGTGACTTCTACATTTTGGAAAGGCACTAGTCAGATAAAATGTACTTACTTCTCTTACCCTGTCTGCACAGAGGTAGAGAAAGAGACACAACAATGGGGGGGGGGTTCTACAAACTAAACTTGCATGCAGCTTGCCATCCATTTAAGATATTTACACCACACGTCAAGCAAAGTGCAGTTTACATCATAAATCGCTCAAACCCTCAAACTGTTTGGCTGTCCCCACCCAGTTTCTTCACTGATCCAATCCGACTGATAAATAGCTCTACAACACAACTCTGAAGCCTCTGTTGGCAATTCACTTTATAAAAGCACTCTCTTCTACTCTTTTGTGTTTTTATGGGATTTTGCATTCTTAAAGAATAGTTTAAAATAATGATCCTGACATCAGGCATGTGGAGAACATATAAACTCCATGAGGAAACACAGTGAGACTGGGATTCAAACTCTAGACCTTCCAGCCAAAAGTCAACAGTGCTACCTGCTTGTCGACACGTGGAACACTGCATTTTGTTCTTTTTTGTTAGGAGTTAGTGTTATTGCCTTTATGTATCCTAATCTTTTATCTAAAGTAAATACATTTTTTTCCATTGCCTATCAGATGTATGCAAAAATATTCTGTAATGAGACATTAACTCTTACCCTAGTATAAAAAACATTGGCTTAACGAAATAGAACCTAACATCTCATTTTCATGATTTTCACCTAGAAATATAAAATAAACAAAGCGGAAAGGTCAGTGCTGGTGTTATTTTTTCCTTCTAATTTGTTTGTCAAGAAGGAAAGAAGATTAACACATATGGTAAATCTTTAAACTTGTGTACTCACTGAATTTGATACCATCCTAGACAATTAGCGCAAAACACCTAGACTGGGTTAGGTTGGGCGCATACTGATTTAAAATTGTAAAATAATAAAACAAAGGCTGCACATTGTTTTTTTCTGTTTATTTCCCCAACAAAATTAAAATGGTTCGGCTGAAATAACCTGCACTCCAATTGCAATATTCTAGCTCATCTACACCTAGACGGATAAATGTAAAGCCATCATATATAACAAACTAATTGACATTAATCCTGAATTATCTATTAAACACAGACAAAGGGTATTTTGGAGTGGGAATGAGAGTAATTCTGAATGATCAGTTAAAACCCTGTCCTGATTCCTGTTTGGTTTCTCCAAACAATAAATATTTTTCTCTCAGCAGGTTCTAACATCTCCTCATCTGTGAAGACCCTGTGTCATCTTCCCTGCTGCTGGCCTGTAGTGCTAAACCTCCTCCCTGGCTTTGATTTTTCTGTTGTGACAATAAAGAAAAGGAAATGTGTAAAGCAAAATTTTAAAATAGAATTATACTGAATAGCAGTGAAATTACTGTTATTAATAGCCTCAAAGTCTTCTTTGTGCCTTTTGTGTCAAATATATATATTTTTTCTTAGCCACTTATGTTTTCCTTTCACCTTGCTGGTTCTGGATCAGTCGCTGAACATGCTGCTCTACTGAGCAGCACCTGTCTCATTCACTGCTGTTGGCAAGCTTGTGTACACTTGAGGTGTGTTTAAAGACAGGTAGGAAAAATAAATTACTGCATATTAACAGATTAAACGGCTGTATAAAAGTGCAGGAGACAGAGGGCTGACAGAGAACGTCCCCCCACGAGTCCCCTGTGTCTGTTACACGAACGTCCAGTACGGCAGATGCACTAAAATACCACATGATTGAATCTTTATATAAAAATCAAGCACCACCCAACCTGACCATCTGCAATCACGGAGCAGGTCAGTTCAGCAGCCATACTCCTCACATGGGACTGTGGGCTTCACCAACAGAATGGTCTTACACAGTTTTGACCACATGTTCAGGTCAGGCAAGAAATGACATCACTATTGTCTTTCTGAGGAATTGCAGTTGCCTCCCCAGGTTGACTTTCTTGGTCCACTGACTGCTGTGAGAGAACATTTGGTGTTATTCTGTGTCCTCTGTCTGGGGGCGGGGGATTGGGGGGCTGGTCAGGCCCCTGCACTATCAGATATCTCCATGGAGCGAGAGGTTGACTGTTGGCATCCTGTCTACATGACTCTGCCAGCTTCCTTAGCTCCAGATCATGTCACCACTTGTAGCAGCCTTTTGGACAAAGCTGTCTTCTTACCGCCCAACATGATGTCTATGGGGCTTGCTTTGCTGATGCTGCAAGAAGGACAGATGTCTGTACCACCCAAGCACTAGTGTAGATTTCTGACCCTGATGAGACGTTGACAAGAGTCTGTCCATTGACCACTTCTATGTAGCCCAGCCTCCCTTCTGACTCTGAGACACCACTTTAATCAAAGATGGTACTGTCATTTCTAACACTTTTCCTAATGGACAAGCAGCGTGATTTGAGAGAAACAAGATGGGAGAAATTGATCATCACATTATTTTCATTTATTACCCAAAATCTGGACAGACTCCTTTGGGGTCAAAATATGAGCACCTTAACATAAATAAAAAATAAATAAATGTATATTAAAAAAAATTGTAATTTTGAAAAAAGTGAATTTAAAAAGAAAATACATGAATATATTTTAACTGTATCATAAATATATTTTTCCACATTCAAGTTCCGCTGATTGTTTTTTGACGCCATAGACTACTCACCTTCTGGGGACTATGTTTGCAATGATCACAAAGCAGAAAGACTAATACTCTTTAGCTATCTTAATATTTACTGCCAGCTGCATAATCATCATAAAAATCACTAATATTATAATATATTGTAGATTTTTCTTAATCTAGTGAAGGTGGCTAAATGATCCAACCTTACATAAATCTGAGATTTTCAAAAGCCTTCCAACATTTCTGAATCCTGCTTGTTTCATAAAAGAAAGATGACAAGGACAAAACAAAAAAGGCAACAACTTTAACATCTGTTCAACCTTCCCTTTATCCGGTCAAATTCTTAATCTCTCACATCTATTCCTGTTTGAACAAATCACAGACAGTTTATTATCTCATAGATGAAATTAGGTTTATTTTCAAACAGCTACTTACCTCCTGTGTTAGCACCTGACTGTAAATGGAAATGTCTGACGTGTTGAGTCAGCACCACACAGACCATCCTGGTCATTAGCCAATTTCTCTAGCAATATGTAAACTCCTCACGCTCTCTCTCTCTCTCTCTCTCTCTCTCTCTCCTTATGTGCTCTCTTTGCCTTTTTATTCACTGATTCGCTGATAGTCTCAACGACTGCGGGTTTGAAACCCAAAGCTCAAAGTGACAGGTGAACGCACTGGAGCTGTAAATTTAATGGGATCATTGTATAATCCCTGCAGGGTCAGACTCAGAACTGGAGCTCTGCAACATCCTGCAATGTTTTCAATCTGTGAACAATCCTGCTGTTTATCTATTAAGCAATCTGTCAGGCTGCAGAGAGTGACTCTACACTTTGAATTAGGTCGTATTAGTGTTGTTAATCTGCTGTAACCTCCACCTGCCATCATTCTTTCTGAAGTTCTGCTTCTTTGCAAGTTTTCAACTGTTTTCAAAGTCGTTTTCTTGATGCTGCATAAAGTTTAGCACATTAGAACTGCAGTACTTCACATAAATAGTAGAATAATAAAATATCCCGAAATATTTAAATGCGGTTCCTATCAAAAATATTTATATCCCCAAAACTTTATATTTTTTAGTCTTGTTACACTCACAAGGCATGTTGTTGGCAGGTTTTCTTTCAGGACTGCCCTAACCCTCTTCCCTATTCCTTCTAAAGGAAAACATCCCCAAAGCATGATGCTGCGACCAAAAACTTTCATCATGGGGACGTTGTGATCAGTAATGTTTAGTGTTAGATTTGCTCCATGTGTAGCATTTTACATTTTGTCCAGAAAGGTAGATATTGGTTTGATCTGACTAGAGCAATTTATCCAAATTATGCTTGCAGTTTTCGCTGTATGACTTGTAGCAAACTGCAAACAATGGCCTTCTTTGCCATAATTCTAAGATGTATTTCTTTGCAGCTCCTCCAGAATTACCATGGTTATCATGGCTTCTTCTCTGATTAATTTTCACCTATTAGTTTAGGAAAACTGCAATATCCTGCTAGGTTTTATGTTGCACTATTCTCTTGCTGTGTTTGGATGATGGGTTAAACAGTGCACAGTAAGCTTGATATATTGTTTTAGAACAACCAAGGCCTTAACAGGACAAATCTTTGATGAGATTAAATTACACACAAATTAAATATTCAGAAGTTTGCTTTTCTAATCTGCCAAAATGTGAAACACTTGAAAAGGTATGAGTATTACTGCAATATGCTATATTCCATTTCCCAAGTATAGCCCTCAATTGCTTTTAAAATTGCTAAAGGTTATTAAAGTATCATATTCCTAATCATAAGCCAAAGAAATTATAACACTGAACCATTTTGCCTTCTTATGGATTCCCATAAGAAGGCAAAACCACTAAGCGAATATCACAGTGTAGTCGTATCCCAGGCTAAAGAAATAAACAATGCACAATACGTGATGTTAAGGTCCATTAGGCATGGCTCTCTGGAGGATCGATCCAGGAAAGGAGTTTCGTCTGCTGCTCAAGAACAACATAGCAGCTTAAAGTTCACATTATTCATTCAGGGAGTTCAAGCTGAAGTCACAAATCTGCAACAGCTGTAAGGAAGTATTATTAAGAAGGGGGTGGGGGCAGGAATGAACCCTGGACTTTTAGAAATAATACATTTTGATTTTGAGACACTGAGATGATTAATACAAATTTCATACAATTAACTGGGGAGAAGGATTTGTTATGATTTGCGCCTGTGTGTTGTGGCTCTTAGAACCTGTTAACCATGTGTAAACAGAGTTAAATTAAATGTATCTTGCAACAATGTTTGCTAAGTATTTAAAGTAACTTATATCCTTGGGAAGTGTAAAATTACAATGCACAATTCACCATAAATCACAAAGGAAGTCGAGGCAATAAAAAGGGAAATTGCTGGGAAAAAATACAACTTTAAATGATTTTCAGTGAAGGGAATAACTGAGTCATTTGCATATTGGGTATTTTTTGTTAGTCAAAGTCAATTTTATCTGTATAAAAGACATAAAGCAACAGCTCCTATTCAAAAGTCCAGCACAATTAAAATTTAATAAGAAAAAACTAATGAAGACAAGATAGAATTTGAGAAAGGTTAAAATGAGAAACCATAAGTAAGATAGGACCAACTGGACTTGTTGTTTTAATTAAAAGCAAAAAAGGAATAAAAGTACGTTTTCAAGCAGGTTTTAAAAAAGGCTAATGTCTGGGAGAAAATGCTCATCCATTATCTATATGGTCTATTGAGGCTTGAGGCGGAGATGGTGCCTATCTACATTAGTCATCGGGCGAGAGGCGGGGTACTCCCTGGACAGGTCGCTAGTCTATCGCAGGGCAACACAGAGACACACAGGGCAAACAACCATGCACACAAACACACGCACCTAAGGAAAGTTTAGAATAATCAATTAACCCAACAGTCATGCTTTTGGACTGGGGGAGGAAGCCAAACTATCTGGAGGAAACCCAGGCATGCACAGGGAAAACATGCCAACTCCATCCAGAAAGACCGAGGCTGGAATTCAAACCAATGACCTTCTTGATGCAAGGCAACAGTTCTACCTACTGCATCACTGAGCAGCCCTAAAAAAAAATTAGGAGCAGTGGCAACAAAAAACAATTTCCTCTCTGCTTTGATGTGGACCTCTGTTGCAGCTAGTAGCATTTGGTCCGCTGAGTGATGTAAAAGGATTGTACCAGTTCTGAAGATAAGAAAGGTAAAAGGGTGCTTACCTTTGCAATACCTTTAAAAAAAAATGGACTTGCAGCCAGTGTAAAGATGCTAGTGTGAGGGATATGTTGTCTTGCTTGGGTGTTTATGAATTTCAAAACGGACAAAGCTGTATGGGTTACAAGGACCAAACCGTAATGACATCTTTGTTTAAACAAAACCAACCAATCATGTTAAGTTTGCTGTTATTGATCTGCATGAGAGATCACCCCTGCCACAACTCTCAGTAGTGAACGAGTTCAGAGAAATAAGAATTTTATTGGAATTAATGCTCAATTAATGAATTGAATTAAGTAATTGTCCATCTAGAAAGTGGAAAATGCCAGTATTCAAGAAACTCGCAAAACTCAAAACATATATAATCCCAAAACACATTGGATTTTCATGTGTTTTGGATTTTGCATGTGTTTTGGGATTTGCACATCCATTGTTTCTAGAGGCCACCTTACACTGTGATATTTCCTGAAAATTACATCAAAATCTACGTGCTACTTTTTGAGTTATGCTGCTAATTTACAGAGAGAAAAACCCTGGAGAAAACATAACCTTCTTGGCAGACGTAAAAAGCCAACACTTAGGGTTTCAGATTGCTTTTACAAACATTTGTGTAAGACTTACATGTCAACGCCAGTGATAACTTTCCTTTCAAATATATATTTATTAACTGGCATAATAAAAAAATTCTAGTGAAACTGGAACACAGTCAGCACTGAAAACATTGGCATTCATAAGATCATAGACCAGTGTCTGCTCAGATTAATTATGCTGAGGTCAAAGATATACAGAAATCTACAACTTTCTGCAAAGTCAGTAGTTAGCTACATGTACAGGTCTCCAAACTTCATGCAGCCTTTATATTAACTCAAGAACAGAGACTTCCATGGCCAAGAAACAGCATTCAGCCTTACATCACCAGGTCCAATGTCAGTGGACTTTGAAGAGTAGGGGCATGCTCTACAGAGTCCAAAAGATCATGCCTGTCTGTCTGGTAATTCTGGCATGTCTTTTTTGTAGGTCGTCAACCCACAAATGCACATTGTTACAATTTTGGTGCCATTGAATGGCAAATAATCAGACTTTGCAAAGTTTTTTATTTAGAGTTTATTGCCAAGAAATGTTGTTGAACCTAGAAAGTCATTTAAGGACTAGCTTTTTTATTTTACTATGGACGGAGCACAAATGTTGGAAGTGGAATGTCATTAAAAAACAATTCTGTTATTTATTTATTCAATTATTGCGCTGCTCTTCTTTGCTGCCTCAAAGTCAAAGTCTGAAATTATTTTCCCTGGTCCAAGCAAAAGCCTTAATTCTGCTTTGATTTTCAAGTCAAATCCACCGCGCTGATATCTTCTGACCCAACATGTTAGAGTTTTTCACAGCTAACTAACAGACGAACACTGATAACTGAGGAGTAGATGAGGTTCTTTACTAGGTCCTCTGGGTTGACAGAGCTCAGGAATAACGTTTTCTGGGTCACCTACTCAGAACCTCACCTCCTCCCATTCTCCTGCTCTGCCAGTCAGGTTGATAAGACCAATGAGATTCCATCCAGTGAGATGGTTTTACTGCAAGAGGCTCTTACAGTATTATACCACTTTATGCTCTCCTTTTTCTATGTAATTGTTCCCTTTTTTCAGTTGGCTTCCTTACCTAATGCAATCTCTGAAGGTTGAGTAGTTCTGCATAAGAATATAAAAACAACCAGTTATTTGATATCTTTTTGTTCTTTTCTTCCTCTCCTTCCCCTGCTCTCTACTAATTACTGTTTTCCGCCGTTTTCTTTCTTTCACTGCTTCTACACTCAGTCAAATTAATATAAGAATGGGCCGGATTTCTGTTCATAGTCCTGTGCTCTCTCAGTGGTATGCTGGTTAGCATTACCCACAGGAGTTGGGTTTCCTGTTGGGGCGACAACAGGTTATGACTCTCACATTACAACCTGCTAGCCAGTACTTATAAGAGAACTAAGATTAAGAAGAGCTGTTGTGGGAAAACCAAATGGGGCAAAGTGCTGTTTAAAAATCACAAATCAGCAAAAATCTTTTGTAGTGATACCAATACTCTCAGGATGAGGGAATGGTACTTTTGGAGAATTGGTTTGTGCACAAAGTGTTATGCATGAGATCTCAAGTGGATTAGAACCACTGCAAACAGTTGCATAGAGGTCTGGCTGCTTGGAAACGAAATATGACGCAAAAGATGATGCAAAAAGTTTAACAAAACTGAATAAATTTTTTATCATATGCAAAATGCGATAAAGAAGCCTTTTACAGTTCATACTCAAGTGCAGTGCGCAACTGTTTCGCAAATTTGAGATAAAAGACAGAGAAGCTTTGATATATTTTAGGGCTGCGTTGAAAAAAGAAAACGCATTTGGAATACATTCTTTTAAAATTTCTAAGAATCGAATCGCCACAGCTAGAGAAAGGAGGAATAGGCGCAATGCTCTTCACGCCATGTTGGTAAATCAGCTACTGCCTGTTTTTGCGTCGCTGTGCTGTTTGTGCTGGTTTTCACAAGCACAAACCATTGATAAATCAGGCCCTTAAACTTAGAAGTGCTTAAAATATTTTAGGTCCTCAAGATGTTTAATGTAGCAAGAAGATTCTGGGTTTCAATCACATTCTTATGTCTTTCAACACTGAGTTATGCTAGACGTACACCAAAGGATTTTCACAGTCTCAGACTGAAGACTGGTAGTCTTTAGAAATCTTGCTGGAGTCTCAGCACGCTCCCGTCGTCTTGATCGTTAAATGTAAGGTGATAATCTGCAGTTGGCAAACCGATATATGCTAGTCTTTCTCTAGTCTTTTGAATCAAACAATGTTTGATATTATCGCAAGTCCTAATCTAGTCCTGATCTTTTGTGATCCTCTGCTTCAAGATTCAAAATGTAGATGTTATTCTTGATAAACTGGTTGTAACCAGTATTTTCCTTAGTATTGGTGACCTTTGTATCATCTTTAACCAGTAAATGTTTCTCAACAAGCCATTTAAGGTAAAAAAAAAAACTGATGCTTTTTTTTTCATCTTTTTCAAAAAGTTATCAGGAAACCTGACAGACAGTTGTATGGGATATCCAATTACAATCAGACCAGCCTTTCTTGTACCAATAACCATGACACCTTCAAAGTCAAATAAATCCCCCTTCTTTTCTGCGTTGGCTTGAACTTCAGAAATCACGTTCTCAAGACTAGATGCATAAAACCATTCAGATTTTCACAGGTGATTGGCCAGGCAACTTTTTTGGGATAAGCAGTGATGAACATGTTTACGTCATAAATAAGCCTGTGAGTACTTTTTTTTAATATAGCAAATTTGCTGTTCTTCTAGGAAGTACACAAAGAAATCAAAAACAGGATAGTCCAGCATTTATCTCAGAAAAATCTTGCCAACTTTGTTTATAAAACTAAAAAACAAACAAAAGGTGCTTTGCATAACTGAATACTAAAAAAGAATGTTTAAAAAAGCATATAAAGACATGATAACAAAAATTAACACAATGAAGCCAATCAAAAACAAACAAGGGCAGACTAGCTCTTGCTTAGCTTGAAAACTAAAGAACAGGGTTTTAAGACTAATTTTAAAAACCAAGGATCTGTTTCAGCAACAACATTTTTGTTTGGTCAACTTTAAATAAAACGTCTTTACATTTTAAAGTGTACCAGCCGACATTTAGAGGAAGTCCCCTCAGACTAAAGAACACAGAAAGATTGAGTCTTTGATAACTGTACACAACTTTAAATAACCTCAGTGAGGAAATGAGCAGCATAACAGCGCGATGAGGAGATAAAAACAGCTACAGCAATGGAGCTGAGCCTTGAAACAAGCAGGAGATGAAAGATGAAGGAGAGGTAATATTAGCTGATGCCAGTGTTGTAAGCTTTGTTGTCAATATCACCACTAACAGTTCCTGTAAAGTTACGAAGGACAAAATTAAAAATAACTACTTGTTTAGAGAAGCAATTAACTCACTTATACAGCTAATGTAAAAACAGGCTCTCAAAATTGCCCTAGTGGGTAGGACTGTGAAGACTCTTAGTAAACCTAATTAAATAGGACATTATTAAAGAAGAATTTGTGTTTCAAAAGCATCATGGCTTTAGTTCAAACAGGTTAAAGCAAAGCCCATAAAAGAATAGTTTCCACATCCCTTTTATATTCTTAACCAAGAAAATCCTTTATCTTTGTGGTCAAAAAAAGTGACGAAACTATGTGCATACAGTCGATGTTTCATTGACTTGACAGTCCAATTCTCTTTTACCTAATCTATCATCTGTTCTAATTTAGGAGTTGAGTGAATAGTTAGTTACCAAATGAATGTGTACAGATGAGTCGTAAAGCAGAGATAACTGATTTTCAGAAAAAAGATTTGCTCAAATATATACAGGAACCTGAGGCTTAAATGTAGTCAAACACCATGTTAAAATGTTACAACGTAAGACGTTTGAGGAAGTTGGATGGTTGTTCTCATACATGTGGGTAAAGTGGGTTTGACACTGAGAAAGAGGTAGGTTCATGTTAAATGACAGTTACACCAATTCCCACGCGCTGTGATGAAAGTGGAAGGGAAATTTATGCAACTTGCATGGGGATTTCATTTTCACTTCACTAAATAATTTCCACAAACTGTTTGTGTACAAAAATCAGATGTATTTAAATGTGTTTAAAATCATATTTTTTAAAAGAATGAAAACATTTCTTTCTTTTCTACATAATCAAAAGAAAGCCACCGGCATCAAGCAGAACAGCTAGGTGTCACCCATGTCTGAAGATTTTCAGCTTTGCAGTTTTTTGAGATTATACATTTGCAGATTAGATTTTATTAAGTAATAACAAACTGCTTTGAGTAGTAGTGAGCGTTAATGTTTCACTTGTCCTTCCTCACAAAACCATAACAAATAGTTAATGAGTAAAACTACAAATTTTGACTCATTTTAAAGCAATGTCTGCTGAACTCTGCTAAAGTATTTTGTGGACCCAAAAGCAATTGTTGTATTTGGGAGTTGGGAGATATAAAACACTTCTGGGCATGTCATCACCCAAGAGCTATGCTGTATATCACCAAAAACGGCTAACAGGGCTTTCTTTTTGGAAAAAAAGGGCACCATTTTGAGAGAAGTTTAAGCACTGGCACAATTTCAAAAATACCCGTTTGGCACAGGTATTGGATCAAACCTAAACATGCCCATCCCTAGTGACAAGTGTAAAAAAAATTACATTTAATATGCAGTCATTCAATTCGCTTGTAGGTAGCAACAGAAAGTTCAATTACTACCTTCTGACTACTACTGAAATCTAACTTTTGAAATGCATGAATACGTCTTAGATTGACTTAAGTTGAACCAAACTGGAGTTGGAGAAATAAGGTACTAACCCCAGATAATGTGATTAGAAAATCTAATTTCTCTGCATGTAAATAGTCAACAACAGACCGAGCAGCAATGAGTTGCTGTTTTCTAGATTGACTTTGGCTAATGATCCAATGAAAACCTTCGCCCCTCCTTAGCCCGGCCTTCTCTAATGCAGCTTCACCCAGCAGCTTCCCCCGTCACTCTGACACAGATAGCGGGCTGAAAAAGATACAGAACAAATAGTATTTTTTTGGATATAGTTTATATTAAAAGTTGCAAATTAGAAGTTACAGTTAACTGCAAGCAGCTGCCAAAAGTAAAAAGAAATGAGCATCAGTCGTGACTTATTTACATTTTAAATTCACGGCTCAGTGGATAGCATCCAAGACTCTCACCTGATGAAGAGGTAGTTTGATTCCCAGCTCTGCTTTTAATGTGTACCTTTTCGCATTAGTTTCAGTTTGAGGGACATTCGTCCTGATTTCAGTGAGAGACTTTCAAAAAAACAAATCCTCACATCATTTTTTATCATTTTAACCATTTACAATTTTTGCCAACTTTTTTTTGTTTGCATTTTTTAGTTCTGACTTTAAGATAGTGGCTGGATACGCTCTGTAGGATGTATTCAGCAATGTACAGTTTGGTTTATGGACGGTAAACAAAATTAATGTAGGGAGGAGGAAAATATCGCAAACTTTAGTTTCATAACTCAGTCACACCGATCTAATAGGATAAGTAGACAATACAGATAACTTTTCATATTTAAAAACATTATTTGATAATATGGATGTTAAAAATCTATTTTAAATTGTGTGACTTAGTCACGATTAAAGTTTCACTTTTTTTTTAGACGGTTGTCTCTCTTTTGTGAAAGGTAGGCCTATAAAGGATGTTGTACACTAATGTATGATCATACTAAAGGCTTAATTGTGCAGGCTATTTTATAAAAAGTATATTTCATAAAACATTGAAAAGACATCTTTAACAGTGTTTCTTTGACATCCAATCTCAAAGATGGGAATTGTGACACCAGGGCTATTCTCTCACAATCAACAACTCAGTGAGTAGTGCAGGCTGCTGCGTATTTTTTTCATTTATTTGATCTTTAAAACAATACAATGTGCTCAAACATCCTCTTATATGCTGTTCGCTCTAAATATTTTGTAAATGATTAGTGTGGGCCTCCATGGCCAAAAATGCCAGGGACACTTTTTGGTCCCAGTCCAGCGCAGGAAAGGACTCTCATCTCTGGCTAAGCCATTAGTCCAATTAGTGCCAGAAGCTCGATTTAGATGTGCATGCAAACATACTGATTGTAAACCAACCCTCAACAGTGACAGTATGATGAATACCTGGATTGAATATGTTAGACAGTGGCCTCCAGTAACCAATAAAGGAATACTAAAGGAATCCCTATATTAGTTTATGTTTTAATCTTTTGTTTGAGCGATAAACAGGAAAGATTAATTGAGAGATAATAGATTGTACTGTTCAATTTAATGCAGTTTATTTATATAGCGCCAATTCACAACATATGTCATCACAAAGCACTTCACAAGAAGTCATTTCAATACAAGTATAAAACATTCTAATCAGTAAAAAAAAAAAATATCTATTTTAGGAATCCCAGCAGATTGCATCAATTCATTGTCGTGTTGTTGGGCCCCGTACATACAGACTCCAACCATGGCAATCCCTCATCCTGAGCAAGAATATAGCGACAGTGGAAAGGAAAAACTTAAATAATGTGCATGGAGCATACGTTATGTGTGCAGAAGTTAATAGTTGATAATCGTTAGACTCGGAGCCCACAGGATGTTGGTTCATCCAACTATATTTTACTTAACTTCTGTTTCTCATACTAAAGCAGTAGGTCTATGTGTTCACATTGTAGGTAACCAACCCTGTCGCCCCATGACTAACATTAAGCTAATCACCTGAGTAACAGCAATAAGCTTTTTTATTTGCTGCAACCATAGTTCTGTAGTTCATATGTTGTTATTAAGACACATTACCTTTACAACCAAAAGTATTTTCTATACACTGGGGCCAACTTGCACTTAAAGTTGTAAACACTTGCTTGAAAATTGAAACCCATTCCGTTTATGTTCTTTATCCACTTGTTGCGAACACTTTGGTCCTCATGACACCCAGGAAACCTGTGTGAACTGTACGGTCTACAAAATGCCAACACATGTATAATAAAGATGCTTCATCTTCAACTTCTCAGCTGTTTCGACTAAAATCATGCAAACAACAAGATCTAGGATCAGCTGGTTAAAAAATGTTTTCTTGAATGCCCTACTTTAGAGAAAAACATAAAATATATTTTTTTATCCCTTTTTCACCTGTCATACAATATTCCTCTCTATAGCTTTACAGCTGTAGCTTGACGTGGTGTGTATGGAAGCTAAATGACAGCAGTATGGTTAGTTCATAACCAGTAAAGCTGTGAAGGACTGAGCAGTAGCACAACACTATCATAAGACTGATTAAACCTTATTTTTCTTTCCTCTTTTCAGACATTTGGAACAACCATCAAAACACAATGAAAACAATTACAGTAACTATCATAATGATAAACTAAAATCTTTTTTATATTGCTCGACCAAAAGATGATTCCACAGTCATTGATATTGGGCATCAAAATGAAAAGAGCTAAAAGAACGTCGCTTTAGCTCTGCAACTAATGTCGACTGAACAGAAACAACTGAAATAAATCAATCATTTATCTAGTGTTGTTCTAAGAAAGAGTCAAAGAACATCTGTTCTGCAGTTTCACTATTCATTGAAAAGAATTAGAAGTTGAAGGCCAGGAAAATGTGGCCGTCTTTAGGCACAATTTGAAGACGGCAAGGGAACAAACTTTTCTAACCTGAAAGGGGAGCGCAGTCCAAAGTTTTGAGACACAGGCCGAAAAAGTTATCTCCTCTCGGGACTTGCAATGTGCCATTGGGACGGTCAGAAGTTACTTTCCCAAAAAATACACAGCGCTCAGCTTTCATCTCTCTGCTCTCATCCTGAAATCCCTTACTCTTTATAGTTTTTTCCAAACAATGGAACTACAGAGCACAGTTTTTCATGGGATCATAAAGCTTGCCACAGAAAAACACCGAATGATGAGAGTGGATGTAGAGGGGTTGGAGCGAGAAAATGCCATTATGGTGAGTTATGTAACCGCAGATCTGTGAGGTTTTGTGATGTGAGCTAATCTCTTAGCTGATAACACTGATTGTAGTTAATTATCAGACTGGACTGCACAGACACATCTGGAAGCTGTTTGGGATGCATGTTTTCTATAATGATTCTGCCTGTGAGAACCTGTCATAAGTTGACTTTACTTACGCGGAATGATTATCTTATCTCTATTTAATTTTAGACACACCCTTCCTGGTCTTCTAAAAGAACTCTTTTGAGAATTTAAAGTCATTTAAAGAAGGCTGATCTTTGCATGACTTTTCTGTAACCCGCAACACTGATTTGACTGCAAACATCTTATCTAATTGCTCAATAGACAGATAAAGGTCAGCTTTGTGTTGTTAAACCAAACAGAAAATACTTCATTGGTTTGAAGTAGAAACAGAAAAAGTAATAGGCTAGACAGTCACCATTACACTACTGTTCAAGTGCCGAATGTTTCGGAAAAATGCTTGTAGTTGCCAAACCGCATGTTTTCAACACGATTTAAATCTCGGGACTGAGATGGCGTCAGAAGAACACAAATTTTGTTAATTGTGAGTCATTTCTTTAATGATTTGACCTGATATTTTGCCCAATTGTCCTGCTGAAATATTTTTTTGGGTTTTTTTCTTGACAAAACCTCAAGATTTTTATTTCAAATGCCCCTAAGATTTTAAAGAGTTATCCATACGATGCACGCAGATTTTCCCAGGACCTCCGGATGTGCAAGAGGCCCCCAGCATCACAGATCCTCCAATACCAAACTTAGCAGTGGACATTAGGTGCTTTTCCATATATGTATCATTTACCTTATGCAAGACCTGTATGTAATGTTTGTTACCAAAAAGTCTAAGATTTTAGCAAACCTCCCATTTGTGTTTGTGACAGCATGACAGAAAGAACCAGGAAGTACCAATCAGTGTTTTCCAAAGGTGACCTAGGCGATTTTCTACATACACATACTGTACAAAGATACACTACAGGTCCTCGCCAGGCCTTGTTTGTCTCTACTTCAGTTGCTTTCATCTTTTTAAATAAATGCTCTGGTTGTGAAAAAGAAACTGATTTATTTTACTAGACTTACATGATTTCTTGTCTTTCCCATTTATACCCCTGGGTAAATGTTTTCCTGGGGGTACCAATAACTGAAGAGGTACTTCTAAAGTGTTATTCCAAAATGTTTTGGCCATAAAATATATGGTTTTCCTGATATTTTTAAAAAGGCCTTGATGATTGAATCTTCACACGTTCTAAACTCCTTGCAGTATTTCTTTTAATTTATTTTTTTTTGTTTTTTTTTTTTTTGGATGAGGCCGATATGACAAGTAAAAAAAGGAAACATAGAAGCCAAGTACAGAGAAAAACCTATTTAAAAAAAATGGTTCAACCTAGAGAGCACATGACAACAACACTTGAAAAGCTCAGGAAACCGACGTTGCTGGATAGCATAATAAAAAGTATCAAGAAATAAAAAGTCTCAGGTGCAGGCTTCTTGATGTTTAAATGTAGTTCCACTTCTGTGAGTTTTTGGATTAATTTTCTAAAACATTTTATAAATCTAATCACCTGTCCCTGATCCCACTGTTGACACTACCTGAAAATGTCATCAAAATCCATTTAAAATCCTTTTAGCTGTGATCCTAACAAACAGACAGATAGACAAGCCATGTATGTTTGCAAACACTTTGTTTTTTTGTCAACAATCGTGCATAAACACAGTAAACCTTCGATAAATACGGGACAACTTGCTTTTACAGCCGCCGGGCTTAAGGAGTGTTTGGGAAGCTAGTATTTTGGGTCACAGCACAATTCTACAGGTTTGCAGAAGGTCATGGTGATTTTTTTTTTTTTTTTTTTTTGGGTCCACTAAATCAAGCTAGATTTAAAAGAATGAATGAATGTATGAACAAACAAAGGTCTGTGTTAATCAAAAACTTTATAGGATTGAGTTGTTCTAATCCAATGCCGATTAAAAGTTTTGTAAAAGGTGTGACCCAAAACAAAAGCTCCTTTAGTGCTGAGGATTTTACAGCAGCTGTATTGGGTCAAGTCTCTCCCTACAGTGCTGATGTCTCATGGTTCTTCCACTTATCTCTCAGGGAAACAGATGTCCTTATCTTAATATCGTTTACCATGACACTAATTCAAAGCTTCACTGTAAACAATCTCAAAAGCTATCAAATTGCAACTTAACCGATCGGTAAACTGATCTGAAGCAGACACTTATCCTGAGATTTTCATTATTTCCCTCTAAATGATGACTTAACTTAGCTCCATACTACGGATGCACTTCTTATTATGTTAATAAATAATTACGCCATTGCTACAGGCTAGAACAGTGTGCAGATTAGTCCATGAAATGTAGAGCCTTAAGTGTGAGGAAACTGGAGATGCCAGGTGGGAGGTCAGCTCATAATTGACGCATTCAAACATAAACATCTGCTGGATTTCTATTTGTATTTCTTTTGCAATGTGAGCTCACGTTCACAGATTTACGTCAATAAGGGGTGATATTTTCTTTAATTAAAGCTCCTGATGTGCAGGAAATCAAGTAACTGCAAAGTGGTTGTTTTCCAAGTGTCTTGTAATTTTAGTCCTTGCACCTTTAAAATAAGGTTTTAGCGACTCCTAGTGATGAAAGTGCATATTGCAACAAATTGAATGCACTTTAAAACTGTTGGCAGCAACGACAGATACAGTATAAAACAAATTTTGAAACAGGAAAATATCTGCACTAGAGGTGAAATTTGGTTTGTCATTTCCAAAAAGAAAGTGAATTAGGAATGGTTACTTTTCAGAATGTTGTGTTGATAATTATACTTATGGGGAACCTGAACTTAAAGGTTTAAATCAAGGTTAAAACCTGCAATGGACAATTTAAAAGTTGAACCTATACATATATATATACACTAGCATGCACTAAGACATCAAATAATGTATAACATTTCACTGCTACTTTAGTCTGTGGTTTTTGGTTGAAAATTCCAGCCTAGAAGCCAGAAAGGGCTTAAAAATGTGGTAATTGAACACCATCTGCACTTCAGAATTTAAGCATTTTTTATTGTTATTTTATCAATTTTATCAATGTCAATATTAATGTAATTGTGGCATAAAATCTATCAAACCACAATCACTGGTGTGCAAATAGGTGAAATCCATAAATACTTGTGACCCCCCTCTAAGAATGTCTAAACAGTTCAAGCACCCTAATATGCATTAATACACAGAGTAGAAACTGTCTTAGCATTATCACACAAGCTAATATCCAAGGTCTTTCTTTTATCCACAGGGTTTCTTAACCCTGTTCCTCAGGGACCACTGTCCTGCTTGTTTTAGGCATTTCTCTTCTGTCACACACCTGACCTGGTTCAGAGGCTTCTGCAGCAGTTGATGACATACAATACCTAATACTATCATTTGGATCAGGTGTGTAGGAGGAGAGTTGGAAGTGAAACAACGGACAGTGGACACTGAGGATCAGGGTTAAGAAACACTGGGTTATTTATTCAGCAGCGAGGGCACACTTTGCGAAACACCAGCCAGTAATCTTTCAAGTAGCATTCCATTTAGGTATCTTCGTTTCCCAAGATGCATTACCTTTCAAATATTTTCAAAAGGATATTCATAAATAAGCTAACGTTGCAATGTTTTGAAGTTATGCCCCCCAAAAAACCTGCAAATACAGAAGCACAAATACAGTGGATGGGGTTCCACTATAGATCTCAAGAGATGAACAGTGCAATCAGATGGTATGACATATTTTTGGAAAATCTTCTTCAATCCATTTTAAACCCAAAAAATAGTGAAACAAATTATCCTGTATATAGAGTGCTAGTATATAGCCTATTGGCCAACTATCAGGAGTTCTTTTCTTCAGAACCATGTTGTGGTGTGAAACGTATATCGGTTTTTACGCAATCAGTAACATTTCTGTCTACACATGCACTCATAAACCGCTCAGGAAAATGACCTTTTTTTACTTACTTTTGATCAATTTGTGTATTTAATTGATCTAGTTAGGTTAACTAAGCCAAGGAGGAACATCTACGTAAGATTCTGTTAGACAAAAATCTATTGTATGTCATCCTAACCAAGCAAAGCATACGCCGTTGGTTTCGCTGTACTCCCTACACTCCTGTTCGATATTTTTTTACCAGATACAATTAATTATGACCCAGAACATTAACCCAATTTCTACAGCATATTTCAATATTATCCCCACTACTTATGTAGTTCTTTAGAACAAGAATTTCAAATCCAGTGAAATCATATTTGTTAGAATTTCTACAATGCAAAATATATGCATGATTTTGACACCAATTGATTGTAGGAGGGAAAAAAGAGACCAACTCCTGTCCAGCTATTCTTCATGTCTCCGCTAAAAGCAAAATATTAACTTCTTTGTTTGTTAATGATGAAGCCGAAGCTTAAAATATCCCTACTCCACCTTCTCATGTTTTGGTTTTATAGTTGCAGATTTCATTACTTTTATTAAAACTTCTCACAAATTTCAAGGTTGTTGTAAAAAGTAATTCCTCACATCGGTAATTAATAATTTGCTGCAATTACAACATTAAATACATTAAAGAGATAATAGCAGTTCGCACAGCTTCTTTTTAAAAACCAGGTTGACACACTTCCAAGTGTTGTGGATGTGTTATTGCGCAAATACCAACAAACTAGTTTGCCACAGTGTAAAAAAACCCTGCAAACCCCAGGTTATACACTTTATGTCAAACAGCCTTCCTTTTCCCACGCTAACACCAAGCAACTGCTGCTGCACCAGAATGGGTAACTTGCAGAGGTGAACTATTAAACTCTCTGATGATAAGATATACCTTCATGTTATCTAACTGATGAGCTCATTGGAGCTGTAAAGGTTTAGTATTCTACCAAAAACAGGAAGCTATGTTGTGTGAATGGAACCATTGCAAGCAAGGAAATCAAATTCATATTTTGATAAACTTATAGAAAGTAATTTATTGAACTCCGAGGAAAGTAATTCAGTTTAGTTATTTGTCTTCAAATGATAATTAAAATAAGAATCCCCCCCAAAATCTGAATTGAAATTTTTATTGAGAAACCCTTCCTATATGATAAAAATGTATGTATAACATAAGGATGAATAAATTAGCGTTGTCATTTTGTCATGAGCTGATGCAGTACCCAAATTATGAGGTATTCGCTTAACAAACAGCAGAGGAAAATAGTAGTTGTGACCACAAGGACTATGAAGGAAGCAAAGAGCACAGTAATATGAAGGTAATTGTAAGAAAATCTAACAAGGAGTAATTGTAAGGGAGAGTATGTTGTAGGAATGGTTATTACAGACCGGTCTAACGGATTAACGTTGAAGCAGAGAAGGTGTTTTTAATTGAACCTCTTTGCCATTTGTACAAAGAAATGGAGGCATTTACCACGGGACATTTTGTAGTGACCACGCATCAGTTCAGGCCCCACAGGGGCAATGTTTCCCACCATCTTGGAAACCCATGATTTAAGGTTGAAACGTCAGAACGGTTATCAGAAAATAAGAAACTAAATTACACTGTACATTGTAATATTCTATGAATATTTATTTCACAGACCTCCTAAGAATACTGTAAACTGATACACAACCGTTTAAATGCATGGGTACAAAGTGATTTGTTTACAGGTACAACACCAAAGTAGGAAGGGATGAAATAGCAACACAAAATGCTGATTGGTGAAACTGACCCGGAGCAAAACCGCAAAACAATGATCCTGAAACATAAATGACAAGAATGAATTGAAGTAAATGTTTTCCTATTTTTCCCGGTCTTGGGGGAAAATGGAAATCTCACCAAGAACGCAAACAGACTCCTTTTTTATCTCTCAGAAATCTCATTTAGTACAGCCAGTAAGCTCGAGGAGAGATGGCGAGCTGAATCTAGCAGCTGCTGCTTGGCTTCAGTGTCCATACTTCAAATGCCAAGTTTCCCTTTCAGACACAATGTAGGACAACACGGGCTCAAAGACACGAGGCACAAATCTGTGCCGTCAGTAATCTTTCCAAAAAAAGCACGGAGGAAACCCTGCAGCAACGCTTTCATCTGTTTACGAAATAAGGTAACAGGATATGAAAATGCCGCGTTGTGTTCAAGAGTTCTCCCGTTTCATATCAACAGCTGGCATCGACATCCAGACACTTTTTTCTTCAAACTGTGATACTTTTGCTTGTATGCATAAAACTGAAACTGTTTGTCTTACTTCTCTCTTTTAAGCTGAGACTAAAAATATTTTTACGCATTTGGATCACAGAAAATTTCCTGAAATTATAATTATGGATACATTAAAGCCAAATCACAGATCCAAACTGGTAAACACGACCACAATAGCAAAAGTGTATGTCTGGACCTTTTATTCTACTGCCTCTGAAACCAAAGAATTGGCAAAAATCCCAGCTTGACTCAAGACAAGCCTTCATTCAGATGCAAATGAACCCTGCAGTTCTCTCTGTCAGTGCTGGACAGGGTCGGTTCGCTCCTTTTCTCCCTTTCATTCTTGCCCCTGCAGCTCATTTTGTGTTCAGTGAATACCAAGGAGTCTTTTCCTCTCCTTTTTAACAATGAGTAAAACGGTTAGTGATGTGCATGTCAGCCTGGAGGCTAAGGCCAACGGTTTTACACACTCAGACGCTTCAGTGCTGCATGAATGCAGAAACCAGTGCTGCATTCATTTAGCAGACAGAGTTCAAACCCTTCAGTTTCACATACAGTGCCTGTAAAAAGTATTTACCCCCTTGAATATTATTGTTGTCAGGAGCAACAAAATTAGACTTTTTGATTCAACAAAATGCACATGAGGTCTGGGCTTTGACTAGGCCTCTCCCAAAATATTTTCCGAAGCTGAAGTTCTCTTGCAAATTAAAACAAATTGTCCTCCAGGATTTCCCTATATTTTGCTGCACTTATTTTTCATTCTTATAAACCTTCTAGGGCCTGCAGCCAAGAAGCAGCCCCAGAGCATGATGCTACCACCACCATGCTTTAGAAGCTTGGATCTTCCAGCAGGAGCTCGTAGCAGAGTCATTGCTTCTCTGCATTATAAGGAGTCAGTTGAGGTGGGTAGACCCCGAAGTCATTTAAAAAATAAATACTAAACCTTGGAATTTACGAGAATAACTTGGAGAGTGCTGGTGGGGAGACGGACATTTAGCGTTTTCATGTTAGATTTGCTACAGTAAATCTTTGAACTGATCTCAAATAAGTAAGAAGGTATTGCTGCTTGTTTGTTCTAAAACATAGATGAATGCAATATAGGCCTCAGAACTCCACAAGCCTTCAGCTTGCAAAAAAAAATCTGTTTTTGAAATCATTGCTGCAGGGGCTTTCAAAGCTTCTCCATGTTCCCTTTTTCCTTCCCCAGCTCTTTTAGAAACAACACTGTTTCTGCATGCTTCTTGATGTTTAACCGAACCCATAACTTATTCAGCTAGTACAACGTAGTCGATCCTTATTTGTCTGGAAAGTGTTTTTTTGTGAAACAGAAAAAACTTTCATGTCGTCTCTCAATCTATAACTTAGTTTTATCAACTTTTTTAGAATTGTTCAACCGTAAGAATAATATTTGTTCAGGTATTGCAGAAAAATTGCAGAGACCAAAAGAACACTCAAGAGTCTATTTAGCAACCCCCATATAGCGAATCTCTAAGGCTTTCTCAGCCTTTAACAACTTGGACTGATTTACACTTTTTAGTCTGACTATTTTGTCTTAATTATGGCGTATGTGAAAGCTTGCTTCTGCTTTAACAATTTTATTTTGAAGGTTAGAATCTTTTGAAAGCTCTGTTTAGCTGTATCTGCGCTACACTAACAATAAACTAAAACAGACTAACAATATTTCTAAGGTTTATGGCTTTCATTTCATTTGATTGTTTTTTGTACTATTTTCTCTTGTTTTCTCCTCTTAAGTATGCAGTGTTTTATCTGAGAAAACATGAATATCTTGGTCTAATTTTGTAATGAGATGACAGCTATTTTATGAAACCAGTGTTGCAATAAAATCATTTTCTGCATGGATTCATAGATTTTTTTTAAACAAGTGAATTAAGGAAAGGAGAAGGGAATGCGTGGTGGAATGGTTTTAGTTTGTTGCTCTGTTTAGCCTAGGAGAGGTTTTTAATCTGTCCGATCAGTGCAGAAATCTAGTTTACTTAGAAATTGGGATTATGTGACATCTTATATAATGTAATCCCTGGAAGAAACGCAGAATCAAATCTAGGCCCTAGCAAACTCGTTGAAATGCTCTTAAACTGGCAAAGAGTCCTAAACCTTTTGTGAATGCTTCTTTATTAGACATAATACTCCAAAATCTGGCTCCAAATTGAGTCATACTAATGTTTATATGTGTTTCAGCTTTTAGTCACAATTTTCTAAATATGAAGCCAAATAGGCACCGCAGATGCACATTTTGACTTGTGGCGCCAACCAAGTTGGATTACATAAAGCAGTGTCCTAAATCTGAATGTATCATCAGGACTTGAGTATTTTTGGAAACTGCCAGTCCTAGAGGCATGTTGGGGAAGGGAAGAGGGCAGATGAGGTCAGAGTCATTTGCTTTTCTAAGAACAAGCTGTATGTTTTGGGGATTTTTTTTTTTTCCTTCTTTTTCGATAATCAACATCTCTGAAGCGAGTCAAAATGCACACTAACTTGCTACAGTGTTCCAGAGAAAGCTCAGCGTGCAGTTAGGAAATCTGAAGGCATGTCGTGTTTGAGAACCCTTATATAAATGCTGTAGCCGAGTTAGCAAACAAAGGCACATGCACTACCAGAACATCAACATCATCAAGCGTCATTTCACCACATAAACAAACTCTATGAATGTTTTGCAGTTTTCTTATACGTTGCATTTTTTTCCCTGTGATTTTGCACTGAAATGTAAAACTAAATGCAACTGAACACATTTGGTTCTGCTCTACCGGGATGCAAAAGTTACAAGTGGTTTTGGTTGATTTTAATTGCGCCAGTGCCGGTTCATTAGTGTGATGTGGAACACCTGATGACCTTGTTATGTCTCATGAGAAATAAAGCACTTCTTTCAAAATAACCTCTTTGTTGGCTTAATTTGTTAAAATATAGAAAACAAATCTTGAATTTTACCCCAACCACTTGGCAAAAAATACATTTGTCAAAAAGCTAGGGGAGAATCAATCATAAAACTTTGCCTACAGAAAACACAAACAATTCACTGAAAGGGAGACGTGAGAAAGCCTCCATTCCCAGGTGTTCCTCATAATGATATTCGACCTAGCTCAGCACATCTTAATTAGTGTAAATGTCTGCCTCTATTTCCCTCTGTTACACTTCCTGACAGCAGTTTCTAACCTGATTCTCTGGTGATTTAGGACTGCAAATTCTCAGAGTGGCCTGTTGCTGTATATGGTACTGTATATGGTACATAAGGAACATTTCTGGGATTAAAGGACTGATGACACAAGGAGACCTAGAAAAACTCATCCATGCATTTATCTCCAGCCGCCTTGATTACTGTATCTTCACAGGTCTACCTAAAAAATTAGCCAGAACGCTTCTGCTCGTGTTCTCACTAGAAACAGAGAAGTAGAACGCATCACCCCACTTCTTAAGTCCTTACACTTGCTCCCTGTAGCTCAGATAATAGACTTATAAGTGTTTTTATTCATTTATAAATCATTGAATGGGTTAGCACCAGAGTATATTTACGATCTCCTATTACGATGCAAACCATCCAGATCACTTAGATCCTCCAGTTCTAGTTTACTGATCATCCGTAGAACCAGAACCAAGCATGGGGAAGCAGCTTTTAGCAATTATGCTCCCCATATCTGGAACAAACTACCGGACGACTCCAAAACTGTAGAGACACTGAACTCTTTTAAATCCAAAATAGAAACCTATCTATTTAGACTTGCTTATGAGTAACTGATCCCATTATTGCTCTCACTCAATTGCTATTATTTTGTTAAAATGCTAAATGGGATTGTTTTATTGTCTATGCTTTCTTGGATTTTAATATTGCCATTTGATTATAAGTTTTTGTTTAAACTTTCTTTTACTGATTATACGTTTTAATTTTCACAGTTTTTTGTAATCATGTAAAGCACTTTAGGCGACCCTCCACCAGTACGACTCGACTCGACTCGGATCAACTCAGCCTCCGAGCCTATGCTATTTTTCGTACCACCTCAACTGTGGTTCCATCCGTGCGGAACTGGGACTGAAAGCGACGTCAGACTGCTGTCGGTCACGGATTGGCTGGAGGGCGGAGTCACTGGAGAGTAACTTGACAGAGTCTTTTGACAAGAAACCAACAGCCATTTTGAAACCTCGCCACAGCAAGTGGATGAGTTTAGTGTTTGCTGAAGACCAAAGACAACGTTAAAAACCAGTGCTGTGATCCATGCCTTCAATCTGCCTTCAATCAAACCTTCCTGGGATGCTGCAGATTAAACGATGACCAACAGACATGTGCAACTGGACTTTTGTTTCTGAACTTTTTCTATACCTGTCCAATAAAAATGTCCAAGCTATACGCTTGTATTATCATTTGCGGTTTCATTACACGCTGGTTGGTGGAATCATTTTACCTAATTATATCTGGCATCAGCGTTAAGCAACATTTTAAAAATCTGATAGCAACATTTGCTCTGGCTGTTAGAATTGAAAAAGTCTAGCTAAAAAAGGAAATTGCATAAATTTGAAAGCTGCTGAAAAGCCTAAGCCTAATCAAAGCTGGGATTTCATCTGTAAAACACATTGTAGTGGTGCTAATTTAAAAAAAGTCTAAAAAAAATTTTCAAAGCACACAGCTTTATTACAAAATAGATACACTTGTGGTTTGTAATTCATAGAATTTGTAGCATGTATAGATTATAGTAGATTTGGTGAAGTGAAACATCTTAAATCAACAGAATTAAATGTAGAGCCTTTAGGATGGGATAATATGTAGCAAAGTGCCACAGCTTTAACAGCAATGAGACCACAAAACAGATTTTGTGGTCTCATTATGTGGTTTAACTCAGACAGTTAAACCACATAATTTAAACTGTAGCAGTCTGAGGTTTTGCTACATTAGGCATATGAATTGAAATATGGGATATCAACTCAACAAAAACAGCCATGCTTGTTATATGACGTTTCCACAGGGCAATGGAAACTCTTTTCTTTAACGGGACACAGAGACGAAAAGCCGTGTCGTTCCCGCGCTGGACGTAGTTTTCTGCACATGAAGGTGAATGTTTGTTCCGACATCCTGAAGTTCTGCAGCCACTGAGCTTCAGTGAAACCCAGAACAACAGCATCCCATCACTGCAAGGCCCGGTTAAACAACCAAACGTCGGCTGCTACGACTTCGTAGGGCAGTCATCTGAAACACGCACACACAGAACACTCAGTCAGCTTGTTAACATATGTTTTTACGCTGGGCTTTAGTGAATAAATAAAAACCCAGAGAGTATTTATAGCCCACCACACTGGGGTAGTATTAGCATTGGCTTACCCACACAAGCCACCTTTGGGAGCTGCTGTAGCATCATACTCCTACAGATCTTCTTAAACTCGTTTGTACTACTCCACCATGTTTTTCCTTGCAGTGTGCAGCTTTTCTGGGGTCTTTATTCTTCGATGAGAGAGGCTTTCTCTTCGACTACAAAAAGCCACAAACTGAGCAAAAAGCTCACGATCGCATAGTTCTTCTTTCTCTCCGAGCCTTTGTTCACTTCCCGCTACGTACTCTGGGGCCGCCCACCATATGACGCACCCGATCACTTGAGACGCTCTGGTTTGTTGCAACTGTGAAGCAACACAAAACGAGTCGTACTGTGTGGAGCCGCGTAGCCAGTATTGCTGTACAGTACGGCACGGCAAAAAGGTACTAGTGGAGAGTCGCCTATTGAATTGCCTTGTGTTGAAAGTGTGCTATATAAATAAAATTGCCTTGCCTTGCCTTAATGGTAAACGCAGAAAATTAGTTTAGGTCAAATTTAAAAATCCTAAATTCAGAATGTTTGAAGGCAGTATATTTCAAACACGTATAGTACAGAGTTATGGCATGAACTCAAAAAGAAAGCCTATTGCAATATATTATAAGAGAGCGTCTTAATATCAATGGACAGAAAAACAGCTTAAAATGTGTTTGTTCGTTAGCTATATAACAAATTAGCCATCCCGTAGTGTACAGAAAAGCAAATAATTCATGTATGTGATACAGTAAAAGCACATTAAAGCAATATATTTTACTGGTAAAAAAAAAAACACATAAAAGAAAAACCAGTGCACTGTGGTTGACTGCTATTACATATAGAAAGTCAAGATTTTCAATTAGCAAGTTGGAAAATTAAATAAAATGGTAAAAGGCCTGTACTTGTATGGCACTTCATCTAGCTTTACACAACATTCAGTCATTCACTCACTGGTGATGGTAAGCTATGTTGCAGCCGCAGCTGCCCTGGGGCGCACTGATGGAAATGCGTGTGCTCAACATTGGATGTTCTGACCGCCACCAGTACGCGAGGTGAATGACGTGTCTTGCTTGAGGACTCAATGACTGAGACAGACAGAGCGGGTGTTTGAATTGGCAAACCTTTGCTTACAGGCCGAGCGCTTACCTCCTGAGCCCTTGTTGTATAAAATGCACTCTAAATCCGAATTCTGACTTTTGAATGTCATGCATATAAAACATAATGAAAGTCGCAGGAAGAAGTAGTTTATTACCTCTTTTTGGGGGTCTAATCTTATTTCAGTCGTATATGTACATATAATAGGCCTCTCTTAAAAAAGAACCAGTGCTAGTTCTGAGCTGGTGCCAGGGGCTATGCTTAGACCATTTAAATCTGACCCTGAAGTAAGTAACCTACTGTCAACGGAGCATAAAAACGTGAAGTGGTTAAATAAAATTGGACCACCCCCGGAATAAGTCACAGCCCCCCTAGCTACATAACCCTGGTCTGGGCCAACCACGTAGTTGGTGCTCAGCGAAGAACCGGTTTGACACTAAGAAACGGGTACATTAGTGGTGGAAATCCAAAGAAATGGTTCCAAGTCAGGCTCTCACACCAAAGTAGCAATGGAACCAGCTGGTGGAGGTTCTACATGTGAGCACGTTCCTTTAGTGTTTAACTGCAAAGATGGGATAGGAGAAGCTGATGAGTTCATACTGCTAATGGTATTAAGTCGATACCATTCATATAATTAAATCAGTCACTGGATATATTTCTTGGCCCAATTTAGACACTTCAGCTGATACGTCAGTGGTGGTCGGGTCTCAGCCTTCCTTACCTTAGGCATTACTCTGAGCTCATAAATTCTTGTACTTCTAGGTTTTTTAGGTAGGTTGCCGTTATGAAATATGACAGACCTGGAAGATAATTGGTTCCTTGTAGCTTTATGCTTCATTCTTTTTTAAATCACTGGCAGTTAATTTGAGTCTTTTTTTCTCATGTTTCTCATGACTGTTTACAATTTGCAACAAAACCTTTAATGATTCTGTGACCACATCCCAATAGCTTAGCAATATTAAGAGAGCTGCATCCCTCAGAGGAACTTTTGGTCATTTTTGACTTCTCAAGGTCATTTTTATCTTTGTTTTGGCCCAATTTCCCTGAAAAAAAGAAGCTGGCTAATACACATGCACACCTTGATATACTGTAGGTCACACCCTCCCTCATTACACAGATACACATCAAGTGCTATGGTTACATCCATTAAGCATTCACGTTCATTTAGCTTGGAGTCAGAAAATATGCCTAAAAATTATGATATGGTCAAAATACTCACTTGCCCAATAATTGTGCACTCTGTGTATATAGTGCACATTTTAAATATAGCTCTAAAGATAAAACCTTATTGGGTTTTGTGTGACATCATAGCTTTCCTTTGAATAAAGAGCTGCTTGTTCATTGATTAATGCTGTGAATATGAAAATAAGCCTCAAAAACTGAGGTGCAATTTAAAGTGTGGCTCATTTCAACTGCTCTGAACTGCAACAAACTAGCTTTTCTCACGGTCAAACTACTTTATTCATCCCAAATGGTTTAAAAAAAACATTATTCAAATCGATACTAATCCAAAGTCAGCTGGGATCTAGTGAATATCAACACCAACATTCAAATGCATTTTGATTAAAACCACGAAAGAGACCAAGTCAACTAGAGCATATCGGGATCCGCTGCAGTTTGCTTATTGCCATGGAGTTGGAATTGAAGAGGCTATGAGAATTATACTCTTTGATTTCTCCAGTGCATTTAACACAATTCAGCCTGATTTGCTTTGACTGAGGTGGTTGGGGAGTATGAATACCTCAGACTTAACCTGGACAACAGACTGGACTGAAAACTGTACAGAGGAGCTGTCTACAAGGAGGATCAGGCCAGACTGTACTTTTCGAGGAAGCTTAGGTCTTTCAAGGTATCTCTTCTACAGGTCTTTTGTGGAGAGTGTAATCTTTTCTTCCATCATCTGTTGGGGTAGCAGCATCAGAGCCAGGTTTTTTTTTTCAGCCATGGACTTAAAAAAGCTCAGAAACCTGATGAATAAGACTAGTTCTGTTCTGGGGACGACTGTGGAAACACTGGAGATTATGAAGCAAAAAAGAATTCTTCATAAAAGCTATATATGCAGTACAGACCAAAAGTTTGGACACACCTTCTAATTCAGTGCTTTTTCTTTATTTTCTTAATTATATATATATATATATATATATATATATATATATATATATATATATATATATATATATATATATAGATATATATAGATATATATCTATATATATCCATCCATTTTCTGAACTGGTTGTTCCTCAAGGGGTCGCGGGGGGGCTGGTGCCTATCTCCAGCTGTCAACGGCCGAGAGGCGGGGTACACCCTGGACAGGTCGCCAGTCCATCACAGGGCATATATATATATATATATATAGTACAGGCCAAAAGTTTGGACACACCTTCTCATTCAATGCGTTTTCTTTATTTTCATGACTACATTGTAGATTCTCAATTAAGGGCATCAAAGCTATGAATGAACACATCATGTATTGAATTACTGTTTGTACTTAAACAAAAAGGGTGAAATAACTGAATGCATGTCTTATATTTTAGATTCTTCAAAGTAGCCCCCCTTTGGTCTGATTACTGCTTTGCATTCTCTTGAGCTTCAAGAGGTAGTCACCAGAAATGGTTTTCCAATAGTCTTGAAGGAGTTCCCAGAGATGCTTAGTACTTGTTATATATATATATCGACATCCCTGTGCATCCTCTGCATGAAAATTTGCTGGAATATATATATATACATATATATATATATATATATATATATATATATATATGGACATTAATTAGTATAAGCTACAAAAACAAATATTTTTGAATTGAAATTTGTCAGAAATCTTTTGGGTTGTATAGCACAGCTTTCTGCAGTAAAACTGAACATCCATCCATTATCTATACCGCTTATCCTCGAAGGGGTGCTAGTGTCTTTCCCCCTGCGGTCATCGGGCAACAGCATTAGAATCTAAAATTTGATGCTTAGGTGTTTGGAAAAGCTGCTACACTTCGTGACTTAACTCTTGGTTATGCTTCTCCGTCAGCAAGAGTGGGTATACCCTGGACAGGTTGCCAGCCCATCGCAGGGCAACACAGAGACACAGTATAAACAACCATGCACACACAAGCACACAAAGAGACCATTTAATCTAAAAGTCATGTTTTTTGGACTGTGGGAGGAAGCCAATCTAGAGGGAACCCACGTCTGCATGGCGGAGAAAATACAAACTCCATCCAGAAAGACCCCAATGCTGGGATTCACACCCAGGGCTTCTTGCTGCAAGGTAACAGTAATTCCAACTGTGCCACTGTGCAGCCCTAAAGCTATCGAAACAGTGGTAAATGTCAAATCCCATAAATTGGCTCCCATTTGATGAATTGCTGGATGGAGATCATAAATCATCCAAATAGATTATGTTTGGAAAAACCTTACAAACCAGTTTACAGGCTGGGAATAAACATGAGAAAAGGATTACAATCAGACAGTGATGTTTTATATGCTAAAGAAGTTTAAGTTTATTTAAAACAAAGACTAATTTAGGGCTGTGTTCTACAAGTTACAGTTATCATGCTGTTTCTTGTGGTTAGATGACATAAAAGTGACTAAACTGATGAGAAAAAAAGGAAGAAGCTTGCAACCCTGACAACACTATCTTAGTTGTCAAGTACCGGTGGCAGCTTCATGGTCTGGCGGGGTTTTTTTGGAGGAGGAACTGGTGGACAACACAAAATAGATGGCAACAACATTGTTAAAATTAAGCTAATATGTCATGACATCATCCAGTAAGTTCAAGTTTAGGTACTAATTTATATTTCCAATCAACGATAACCCACCGATTAGTTACAAAGCTACTTGAGGACAACAAAGTCAATGTTTTGACAAGCCATCATAAAGTTCAGTAGGAAATGTTTGGACAGAGCTGGAAAAAGTTAGTTTTTGTGTGTGCAAGAGGTACCTACAAACTGTGTTACACCAATTCTGGAGGAATGGGCTCAAAGTCCTGCAAACTACCGTGAAAAGTTTGTGAAAGGAAAGTCAAAACATTTGACCCAAGTGATACAGAAAGTAAAATTCTCTTTTTTATTATTCTATTCATCAAATTGAAATAATTTTGGCATTCCTAAATAACAAAAAAAGGAAAGATGTTCACTGATGTGTTGTCAGACAGTGAGAAAATAAAGGTCATGTCTTGTTATATAGTGTATCTGAACACCCAGTTTCAACTGCAAATAAGATTAAATGAATAAAGTCCATACGATGAAACCCAGGGGTTTGTAAAATCTTAAAGGTCCTTATGTGTAAAAAACCTGACAATTGATGTATTTCATACAAGGCCACATCATGTTTTAAGCTGAAAAAATCTTGCAATGAAATATAGTGTTTAAAGACAATATTTTTGGTATTCCTTCGAAATGTCCCAATCAAGAAATGTCCCAATCAAGACAATCATCCACAGATGGAAGAATGAATTTACTGATTGATGGATGGACAGATTAAATAATTTTTGAACCATCCATCCATCCATCTTCTTCCGCTTAACCGGGGTCGGGTCACGGGGACAGTAGTTTAAGCAGGGAGACCCAGACTTCCCTCTCTCCGGCCACTTGGGCCAGCTCCTCGGGAGGAATCCCGAGGCACTCTCAGGCAAGCCGGGAAACATATGCTGCATTCCAGTTAACCTTTCCGAGTCGGAAAGTCGAAAATCTCGCAGTTGTCCCACGTCATATCACAGTGACACGCCCCCTTTAGGTCGGAATATACGAGCTCCAACTCGGAGCTCTGAGAGTAGTCCGAGTAGAGGGGGGGCAAGTCGGAAACAAAGATGGCTGCGCCCGTAGTTGAGATATATTTTCTTTGTATTTGCACTGTTGGTCATTTCAATGTCATTTTTAAATGCTCTTACACACTTGACTGCATCTCTGCTTTAATCTGGTCACCAATTTATTCATTGCACGGCCTTGCTGTGCGTGCAATACAATGTACAGCTTTGTTTTTTCATGCTGGTCTGCTGAAGATGCTATGCCGCTAACAACAATAGCAATAACTAGCCCTCCCCTCGACAGCTACGGTCCTAAAAGCATCCACTTTCTTTCCGAATCGGAGTGAAGCGAGAAAAACTCGAATGCTTTAAATTGGGAATGACGTCACGTTCTCGTGTACAGCAATTTGGACGCCCCAGTTTCATAGAAAAATTGAATGCAGCAACAGTCCCTCCAGCGAGTCCTGGGTCTTTCTCTGGTGCTCCTCCCAGTGGGACGTCCGGGGAAAACCTCGCCAGGGACAGGAAAAGTAAAATAACAATTATGGACAAATTTCTCAATATGTTTACAACCATAACATATGTACAATTAGAGCCACTTAAAACTGGAAAGCACTGTTGCAAATGATTTATAACCTTTTAGTCTCTGAAAAACAAGAAACACATCAAATTTCAGTTTGCCACATGATGATTAAAAATTAATAAAACAAGCAAGAGTTTTCCGTATGTCATGAATCTTCTATCTCTCATACAAATTTCAGACAGATATAGGAGCCCTATATGTTCTCTCAGAAACAGCACTCTCACAGCTCCACTGGCTGTTTGAAAAGTCTCTATAAATAGCACCGCTCGTCTGTTTCCTGCAGGATACTGCAGAGCCGCAGCGAGTGTCTGCTCACCTTCAAAGGGAAGCCCAACCTAGATTCACCACTGAGTCATCTTCTGTCCCACTTTTATCCTGAAGGGCCTCTTTGAATCTAGTAACCACATTGATGTTAAAGGACACAGTTGCTAGGTCCAGTTTGAAGTAACATAGTGGTGTTTGGCTTATATCCTTTTATCACGATGAACTGGTGAAAATCAATCCTTGGCGGATGTGGAGTAAGAGAAAGAAATTACACAGTATGTTCACATGCACATCTAAATCAAACTTTTTTGAGTAATCGGACTAAGGGTTTGCCCCCTGTTGAGAGCCAAGTCCCAGTTGTCACTCAGAAAATCAAATTATTACTTTAAGTGCATTCAACTCACCAACAATAGATGGCGACATGCGGCCCTACATTTTAGCCTTATACCGGTTAGCCTCGCACTGCACTCAGGCAGTAAACAGAGGCTGGTGGAAGTGAAGCAGACGGAGTAAAAGCAGGATACTCACAATCTCAACGCACCATCTCTTCGTCAGTCCAAAAATGCAATGATCTGAGGCTTATGTGTGTCTTAGCCGCCACGTTCTTCATACTACTACTGTGTTGTTGAGAAGTCGCACTTCCGTGTCTCTTCACTTCCTGAGGGGGTGTGCGAATACAGGCAGGGGCGGGAGGGTTGGACTAAGGTAATGATTTGACTTTCTCTTGCTTCATGTAAACGCACTGACAGTTGTAAATTCAGGAAGCTACTTGTCCACATGTAAAAATGTTCTGCATTAGAATCAATACTTTGATGCTTAAATGTTAGGAAAGGTTGCTACACTTCATGACTTATGCCTTGTTTATGCTTCTCCATCAGCAAGTTTGTACCCGCACACACAATTATTGACAGAGACATTTTCCTTTTATATTGCTCAGGCACTGTGTCAGTGTTGCAAAGCATTTCTCCGCCAGAACAGCAGGGGATACTGGCAATTCCTGGCTGGTCTGCCTAGCTTTGCAGTGACATCTCTGGATACGACAGGTTATTTACTTCAGCTTGTAAACACAAATCCACTCAAGGAACAGTGGCTGACAGTGAGTTTTAAATGAGCAGGAAAACCTTTTAAAAAAGAAACACAGCAGCCAGGTTCGTTGTTCTCTGCATTTCCTGCTCTTCAAAATCTCCAAAAGGAAATATGACATCAACTGGCTTTGCAATATAAAGCATCTAGTGTCCAAAAGCTGCATTGACTAATTACATTGACAATAAAGCACCATTGTAGTGAAATGATGTTGAGCTGTTGCTGGGCTGACCAATCACAGACGTGCGCTCTCCGTTGCGTTCAACTGGCTCCGTTATTGCCCTTATGTTGACAGACAATAGTTTTGCATGTCTCCACATCTCCAGGTGCTTGTTTCAAGTATCTCGCTCCTTGTTGTTTTTGTTTTGTATTACTGTTTCTCTGCCGTCCGGCAGAGGTGGAGGACTGGGATGTTTTCTTGTGTTCTTTATTTGCCTCCCTGTCTTGTGTCGTCGGTTCGCCCCTCTGTTGGTCCGGTTTCTTTTCTTCACCTTCTTCCTTTCTCCCTTCTTGTCTCAGTTTAATGTCCATGACGTCAGGAAATTGAACCCACAGTAATCACTAATAAAGATTTTTCATACATATACATCAAGTGGCGTACTACAGCGAAGCTGTAATACTCTGCTTGGGAAAGTAAAACTGTTGGGCTTGTACTTGGTACTCAGACACCAATTCTGAGTAGCATACTGCTAGACAGGACACGTTAAAAAAAAAAAAAAAAAAAAAAAAGTATCTCGCTCCTGAGCTCCAGATTCTACGTCTTCAGAGTCATACCTCAGTTCAAGGATTACCTGGTTCCTACTCCAAGACTAGTAAGATACTAGCTCTCAGATCATTCTCATTCATCACCTATCTCCAGCTCACCTCCAGCCTCCAGTTCAGCCCCTACGCAGGTCATCCTCCAACTCCACTCACTTTGTTCTAGGGTCTCCACTTCATCATCCCTGGAAGCATTCATCATTAGAAAATCTACAGATCCATTCTCCTTTACTCATCATTTACTCATTTCACTTTTCCAGAGCCCCGTCCCCAGCAGCTCCCTGATCCACAATCTTCATTATTTCAATAAACCTTGTAAAGTCTTTGTGGTCTCTTGATAATTTCATCCATGTAGGTCAAATATATATAAAAAAAACATAAGAATACCACATTGTGATGTTTTTTTTTGTAGATGCTTTACTTTCTAACCTGTCCTTTAGTTTAGGTTTAAATGATAACTAATTATGTACATTTCGATTGTGTTTGTCAAGTGATTTGGGATTTATTTGATTGTAAAAATTCCCAATTAAAATGCCTACAAATCAGAAGTCAGAAGTCGCACGTATAACGTCATTCCGTTAGTGTGAGCTAGCACTAGCTATATCACGAAAAACAATCACATAGAGCTTGTAGAGCTTCTCCTCCATGCTGGCTCTCACTCCACCGACTTTTTCTCCCCCAGCATAGCTGCCATTTTCCACATGGTCAGATTTATAATGGTTTTCTCTGTGTTTAATGCTCCTTTCTTTGTCCTGGAGGCTACGACGCTCGCTCTCCTTCTCCTGCAGTTATGGTCCACTAAACGTTTTTACACAAAACCTAAAGTAACATTTGCCTCCGAACAAAAATCTGCATTTTCTCAGCATCAAAATTAGTCTTTAAAATTCATGGACTTCATATGTTCAATCCACGGTGCAACCCTCACTGTTCCCTAAAAAGAAGAAAAACTTGATGTGTGAGTGTAAAACTTTTACATTAGCTGAAACCCAAACTTCAAATGCAGTTTTTCTGTTAAATGAAATTAATTATGAGACGATTAGAAAGCCACCCCCTCCCTCCTCCACAAAGAGACCTCTGTCCTGTAAAAACCCACCAACATCACACTGGTTTAAATGGTGAGAAGTGCTAAATTTAGTTTCAGCTCTTTTTCTAATGACACTGTAGTTGTTGTAGGTGTTGATCAATTTCAATTCCTGTCCCTATAAATTAAATAACCAAATCACAGTGCAACTGCTAATTGACAAGGCTGCACTACTTTGGGCTGCAAGAGTGACAGTGACTCATTCTGGGTCTATGCTTTTTTTCTACTAAAATACTTAACAACTGAGAAATGCAGCATAGATCAAAAAGGGATGGAGGCAGTCTACAAAACTTTGCTTTTTCAAATTTGTGCCATTACTGAAATTACACTGTCCCAGAGTGATTTTATTTTTGTTTTAATTTCATCCTGCCTTACCACCACCTGCGTTGGGTTGACGGAGCATAACAGGAAGAAGTTGTCCTTCCTGATGAACCCATCCAGTCGTTTACTCTCAGCTGTTGATAAACTGCTGCCACTGCAGACTACACCATGGATGCTCATGCTACAACAGAGTCAGAAAAAGTCTGCAGGAGCACCAGCCCTCATTACAAAGGTTGTGAGTCTGTGCCTGTGGAAATCAACCAGCAGCTCCTTAGTTTTCCCTGTGTTGATCTGGACGTGGTCCCACTTACACCAGTCCTCAAAACACAGCGTCCACTCTCTAATGAGGCGTGTGAATGGTGCCAACACCGTTCGCTGCTCATTCTCCTACTGCAGACCAGCCTTCCTGTGTCCTCTCATACATGTGTGGTGACCATTAAGTTAATTGTCTACCGAACCAAAGATAATTTTTTGATAGGAGCATACATTTTTACAAACAGGCATTTATTATTTTAACATATGATAATGATGTAAAGTGAGTCCAGTTTTGAGAGCAACTGCTAGATGGATCCATTCTCCGATGCTCCTTTGCAATCCCTTTCCAGGGTTGGCTGGATGGCCCTGATCGGGTCAGCCCGTATTTAGCACGTTTCCACTACCTTTGTCTGGGCCAAGCCAACCCCTTTTGTTTCTGATTACCTCTGGCTCAGTTCGAAGTGGGCCAATGCGACCCAATATGCCCACCTATGGACTGATTGGTTTGGTGAGATGAGGTAACTCTCACTCCTACCTAGTAGTGGTAGCTACTGTTTGGCCTGTTTCAAGTGATGTAACAGAATGATGATGCATGGCTTCCAGAAAGTTCAAAACATTGCTGGGGGGAACTAAAAATAATAAAAGTGCAAATTTCACACTGTAGAGGAACCCAATGGCCTGACTAGGGCAAAATGCATTATGATGAAAGGCAACGCAACGCAAGAGATAGTGGGCTAAGTACCTGCTCCAGAATCAGTAATGTCAGAAAACAATGAGTGATGACTGATTTTTATTGGAACCACAGATGTCCTCGTCCACTATGACGTTTCTGAGATGGTAATGGAACACACCAAGGCCGTTCTGTGTCAGGCTGACCAGACAACTGTAGAAAAGGGGTACAAAACACCTTAGTCAAATGCAAATGACCCATTTGTTTGATTCACACGTGCTAGAGAAGAGATGCATCCAAAAGCTGCAGGACAGTATCTCTTCAGGACTGAACTTTGGTATCTTTGATTTAAGAGGTTACAATGAAGAGGTTATGGAGTATTTTTCTATCTAGACAGTGGGACGTGTATTTGTATTCAAATCCTGTGAGTCAGTAATTTCTAGAACAATATTTCACTGAAATACCTGTCAAGCTGCACAGTGTCTGTGGACCCCCACTGAACCCTGGTGTCTTTGAACCCCCAGAGACTCGTGTCTCTGATCCTTAGTTGTA